>CM042910.1:23228512-23896012 GCA_023653625.1 Triadica sebifera | reverse complement strand
ATTATCACCATGGAAGATCGTAGTGTAGCATTCGCTAGCCAACTGCCCTACTGAGATTAAGTTCTTTCTCAGGTCGGGAATATGTCTGACATCTTTCAGCTCCCAAACAGATCCGTTCAACTTAATCTTTACTACGCCTTTGCCAATAATAGCACAAGGTTGATCATCACTAAGACATACCTTTCCAAGGTTTCCAGGGACATACCTTTCGAAAAATTCTTTCTGTGAAGTAGCATGGAACGATGCTCCAGAGTCTAACACCCAAGACTCCTCTTTGCTTTCCAAAGAGCATATCAATGCGTCATTGCCTCTAGAGGTGGAAGCAACATTTGCCTCTACCTTTGCTTCCTGGTTCTTCGGTGCACTCTTGCACTGATTTTTGTAGTGCCCAGTTTTTCCACAATTCCAACATTTGACAGTTTTCGAACTATGGAAATTACTTGGATTCCTGGATTTGGACCTCATGTCCTTTGATTTACCTCGGTAGTTTGACTTGCCTTGTCCATTGCCTCTAGTTGAATTTCTTCCTCTTGACTCTGTATGCAAAACTGAAGAAGTTGATGATTCACCCGACTCTCTCCGTCGGATCTCTTCACTGAAAACTAAATCACGAACATCATCAAATTTCAACTTAGTGCTTCTCGACGAGCTACTCACAGCCGTGACAGTAGCATTTCAGCTTTCTGGTAGAGAAGACAAAAGTATTAATACTCGTACTTCTTCATCAAATTCAATTCCAACCGAACTCAATTGGGTTGTGACTGTATTGAGTTCATTGAGATGTTGAGCTACCGATGCACCTTCTGTCATTCGCAAGTTGAACAAGCGCATCATGAGGTGCACTTTGTTTGAGGCTGAAGGCTTCTCATACATACTAAAGAGAGCCGTCATAAGACCTCCCGTGGTCTTTTCCTTTGCTATGTTGAAAGCAACATTGCGGGATAACGTCAATCGGATAACTCCGAGAGCTTGTCTGTCGAGAAGACTCCAGTCTTCTTCCTTCATAGCCTCTGGCTTCTTCCCTGAGAGAGGTTGATACAGATTTCTTTGATCCAAATAATCTTCTATTTGCATTTTCCAAAAGCCAAAGTCTGCTCCATTAAACTTCTCAATTTTCACATTTCCTTCGTCTGCGGCCATCGCTTCCACTCGAATCTGACTTCCTTTAGATCGTTTCTGACAATTCTTGCGAACCACCGTGTATTAGAACACCTCCGTGGATAATTTGGTACAACTGACCAAAATTTACTATTCACAATTTTACTATTCACGTGAATAGTAATCGCCCGAAAAAAGAAAGAAAAAACGCAACCAATGCTCTGATACCAGTTGTTGGGAAATGATGCTAATTTTCCTATAATCAAATTTATAAGAAAGCGAAGAAAATGCAGACTAATAAGACACACAAGTTGATAACGGAGTTCGGTCAATTATGCATACGTCTCCGGACTGCTGCAGATCTTTTACTGAAGGAAGAGAAATTTACAAAGTGTTTACAAACACTCACAACTCATAACCTCTCACTAATGTTTCTCTCTCACTTTTAGATGAAATGCATTACAAATGAATTTCTAAGACTATATATAGGCCTACACCTTCTCAATGGACGATCAAAATTAATTTTCACCTACTTTGATGAATGGTTGAGATTATTTCTCACCTACCATCTCACCCACCAAATGAATGGTCAAGATTAATCCTCACCTACCATATTACCAACCAAATATATGGTCAAGATTAATCCCCACCCACCAAATGGATGGTCAATATCAATTTTCATCTACCATCTTACCTACCAAATATTTTGTCAATAAAAGATATACTGTCCATGTTTATTGTCATTTATTTCTAATGCATGTGTAGTTTGACCAACATAAATATATCTTGCCTCTCCAAGATGTTTTAAAAAATAGATATTTCTTGAATTCAAGTTTTGGAAACTTGGTCCCATTTAACTTGTGACTTATATTGGAGGGCTAATTAGTTGGTGGCTAGTGTAATAAAAATTGAAAATTTATTGCTCTATACATTTCAATGAAAAGGAAAATGTAAATTCTATTATTGCAATTACCTAAATAAAATTGACTATAAAAATCAACAGAAAAATAAAAAAATTTAACTAATTGATTATAAAAAATCAACATAATTTTTTTAACTCTATTTCTAAATAAAAAATAAACTAAATTTAAGTAAGAATTTTTTAAATTTTCAAGCAAGGTTCGATTATGTTATGTCTAACCAATTCATTTAATGTGCCGGACTCAAGAATTCATTTTTTTAGCATATTCAGGCCCGAATTGCCATTTTACCAACCGTACAAGAATTTTCATGCGTAACTGCATTTTGATCAAATGTAACTCTCTTTTTTTCTTAAATTAATTATTTTATTCATTTACTATAAATGTGTCAAACTCCTATCAATATTAATAGATAATAGATAATGAAATCTCCTCCAATTGTCACAAGTGGAAATACTAATAAATTACCATCTTAGTAATCCTAATATTTTTTCCGAAGGTATGAAACTGCTAAAATTTTAATTTCCTCTACTTTCATCATTTTGATTTTTTTATTTAAAATAAATAGCTGAAAAATTGAAATTACACTTTTTTTTAGAGAATTAATAAAAGGGTATTTAGATAAATTGTAATAATAAATTTAAAAATAAATGGTGATTAACTATTTTTTAATTTTTATGAAAAATTTAAGATAGACATTTAAAATAATCTAAAAAGTAATCTATTATATCTATATATCTTTATATAAAAGCTGAAACGGAGAGAAAATTTTAATAATATGTGGTCGCCTGCCCAAATTCTATTCAAAGAGCTAAAAATTTGTTTTATCAGTTAAAGTTCCTCGTTCGGCTTTCTATTGAAAAGACAGTCAAGAATATCTCACCGAAGCGGCACTCATAGATAGAAACGTTGCGAATGTTATCACCAAAATCCCAAATCCATTTCGTAAAACACCAATAGCGTAAGTGACAGTTTTTAGTGACGGCGGCTCTGTAAGGAAGAAAACGGAGAAGGAAGACAAGGAGAGAGATCTTGCGATCAAATTTCTTTATAAGAAAAGAAAGGCGGTAATTGAATTTGCGTTTTTTGGAAAACGAACGAGCAACAATGATTAAGAAAAATACAGCGTATCAGTTTGATATATAAACTGCAAAAGCGTTCTCTGCGTGTCTTATTCAATCCTTCATGTTTTCATTGAACACACACAGCAAAAAATTGGAAATTTACTCAGTAAAGATCGAGAGAGGGAATGGTACCGGTAATGGGCTTCTCCTCTTCTCTTCTCTCCTGCTTTCCTTTTTTACACTTTTGTTAGTTGTTACTCAAGCCACCACTCTCAAACGTAATTCCCTGTTTCCAAATATCGATTTTCGGTTTTTTTCTTTTTTTCTTAATTTGTTTCTCAAACGTAATTTTGTGTCATGAACACCGAATCTTAGCATTTGATTTAGGCTTTTGTGCCTAGATTAGTCTAAAATCCGCAATTTCATTGTGAATAAATATCTACTTGAACTATTAGCTTAAGATTTTATTTTATTTTTTTTCTTTACAAAGTAAAATGATGACTATTTTTTAACTATATTTTTTACAAGGTTGAATTATATATATTACTTTTGCTACATATTCATATGATTTGTTTTATTTAATGTCTAAAATTTTACCTCCTAATACAATGCGAGTGCTATATAATTGTATTTACAATAAATTCTCCATTTCAATCAAAATTCATTCATATCTATGATGTAACTTAACTTTGCATCAAATAGTCAATTCTAATTCCCTTATGAATGGATTGGAATTCCCCTCATTATACCCAAAAGTTATATTTTAGAATTGATGATGGGCACATTAAACCAAATATGGGCACCTCATATATATTTATATATGCATAGATATAGGATGTAGGGCAACATGAATTGATTGAAACATTTATACAACCTTTCTATCTACCTTATTCCCACCAATAATTAAGGAAAGATATAATGGCATGTTCAAAATAAAGATGAGTCAAGAAATATATCTTGCCTCTCCAAGATGTTTTAAAAAATAGATATTTCTTGAATTCAAGTTTTGGAAACTTGGTCCCATTTAACTTGTGACTTATATTGGAGGGCTAATTAGTTGGTGGCTAGTGTAATAAAAATTGAAAATTTATTGCTCTATACATTTCAATGAAAAGGAAAATGTAAATTCTATTATTGCAATTACCTAAATAAAATAGACTATAAAAATCAACAGAAAAATAAAAAAAAATTTAACTAATTGATTATAAAAAATCAACATAATTTTTTTTAACTCTATTTATAAATAAAAAATAAACTAAATTTAAGTAAGAATTTTTTAAATTTTCAAGCAGATACAATAAGGTTCGATTATGTTATGTCTAACCAATTCATTTAATGTGCCGGACTCAAGAATTCATTTTTTTAGCATATTCAGGCCCGAATTGCCATTTTACCAACCGTACAAGAATTTTCATCCGTAACTGCATTTTGATCAAATGTAACTCTTTTTTTTCTTAAAATAATTATTTTATTCATTTACTATAAATGTGTCAAACTCCTATCAATATTAATAGATAATAGATAATGAAATCTCCTCCAATTCTCACAACTGAAAATACTAATAAATTACATCTTATTGGAACTCCTAATATTTTTTTGAAGGTACGAAACTGCTAAAATTTTAATTCCCTCTACTTTCATCATTTTGATTTTTTTATTTAAAATAAATAGCTGACAAATTGAAATTACACTTTTTTTTAGAGAATTAATAAAAAGTTATTTAGATAAGTTGTAATAATAAATTTAAAAATTAATGGTGATTAACTATTTTTTAATTTGTATGAAAATTTTAAAAAAGACATTTAAAATAATCTAAAAAGTAATCTATTATATCTATCTATCTATCTATAAAAGCCGAAACAGAGAGAAAATTTTAATAATATGTGGACGCCTGCCCAAATTCTATTCAAAGAGCTAAAAATTTGTTTTATCCGTTAAAGTTCCTCATTCGGCTTTCTATTGAAAAGACAGTTAAGAATATCTCACCGGAGCGGTACTCATAGATAGAAACCTTGGGAATGTTATCACCAAAATCCCAAATCCATTTCGTAAAACACCAATAGCGTAAGTGACAGTTTTTAGTGACGACGGCTCTGTAAGGAAGAAAATGGAGAAAAAAGAAAAGGAGAGAGATCTTCCGATCAAATTTCTTTATAAGAAAAGAAAGGCGGTAATTGAATTTGCGTTTTTTGGAAAACGAACGAGCAACAATGGCTAAGAAAAATACAACGTATCAGTCCGATATATAAACTGCAAAAGCGTGCTCTGCGCGTCTTATTCAATCCTTCATGTTTTCATTGAACACACACAGCAAAAAATTGGAAATTTACTCAGTAAAGATCGAGAGAAGGAATGGTACCGGTAATGGGCTTCTCCTCTTCTCTTCTCTTCTGCTTTCCTTTTTTACACTTTTGTTAGTTGTTACTCAAGCCACCACTCTCAAAGGTAATTCCCTGTTTCCAAATATCGATTTTCGGTTTTTTTCTTTTTTTCTTAATTTGTTTCTCTCTAGTTAATTTAACAATAACTAATGTCCCTAACATGTACGACCTGCTAAAAAAAAAAGATTCGTTAAGACAACATGAATCTGGTTTTTGAAGCCTAAGCTTTATCGGCCCAAGGCCCGTATGGTTGGTTCTGAGAAAAAATGCAAATCGAGAAATATGTGAAAAGCTCGATTAAGCTTCTGGTGAGGTTCGATCCAGAAAATTCTAGCAGACTGGTAAGGATTTTTGGTTTTTCGCTCGTTCAGGAAAAAATCTCACTTCAAAAATCCTAGCTTTTTTATGCCACTTGTTAAGAATCAATGTCACATAATTTCTTCAAATATTAGGTATACTCATCACTAATTTATTGAAAAATAAAGTTTATTGTGTTGAAAAATTAAGTAAATATTAGATACATCTATTTCCACCTAATTTGTTGAAAAATTAAGTCCATATTAGGTACATCTACCATACCAAATTTTCCACCAAATGTATGATGAAGATTTGGACAAATGTATGATGTTGATTAAACTTTGAGCACACTTCTAAGATTTAAACCATCCAAGAGTGAAGACTACAAGTCTTGAGTATTTGTGAGAGTTGAGAATTTTCTTTGTAATATTTCTAGCTTAGTGAAGTTTTTGTCGCGTCTCCAATTTTTGAGTGAATTTCTTCATTGAGATTTAATTTAGAGTTGTTCATTTTAAATTTTTTCTCAACAATTGGTATCAGAGCCTAACTTTAGTGTTAATATTTACTTATCGTATGCTCTATGGTTGCCACTAATAAGTGGATCCTCCACATCAGAAAGTAAATTAAATTATTATTCACTCTTAAATATTGGTATCAGAGGGAGACGATCAAATATCGTTCTTAGTAGAGCTATCTTAAGTCGTGAGAAGTTTGATACACTGAAAAGCTTGTTGATCAAGCTTGTTCGGTATAGTCAAAATCATATTGACACGATGGGTGACCTTCAAGTAGTCGGAGGAATCAAAAAGCTCAACAACAAAAACTACAACACATGGAAAACATGTATGGAGTCTTATCTACAAGGTCAAAACCTTTGGGAGACTATCGGTGGTAGTGAAGTTACACAACCAACAACAGGAAATACCTTGCGAAAGTGGAAGATTAAAGCAGATAAAACAATATTTGCCTTAAAAACCACAATTGAAGAAGAAATGTCGAAACACATTCGATATGCCAAAACACCAAATGAAGCATATGACACTTTTGTTACACTATTCTCAAAGAAGAATGATACAAGACTGCAACTTTTTGAGAACGATTTGCTATTAATGGTGCAACATGATATAACGATTACCCAATATTTTCACAAGGTGAAAGCAATATGCCACAAAATTTCAGAGTTAGATCCAACAGCTCCTATTGGAGAAACCAGGATAAAAAGAATAATTATCTATAGTTTGAGACCCGAATACCGCGGGTTCGTTACCGCTGTACAGGGGTGGCAGACACAACCATCACTTGTTGAGTTTGAAAATTTGTTTGCAAGTCAGGAAGCTATGACTAAGCAAATGGGATGAGTCTCACTAAAGGGTGAGAAGAAAACACTCTTTACCAGCAAAAG
Source organism: Triadica sebifera (assembly GCA_023653625.1). Taxonomy (NCBI): domain Eukaryota; kingdom Viridiplantae; phylum Streptophyta; class Magnoliopsida; order Malpighiales; family Euphorbiaceae; genus Triadica; species Triadica sebifera. Next base: position 23,888,850 of record CM042910.1, on the reverse strand, counting down.
CAAAGATACTTTCAAGCGGTACGTTGGCAGTTGATCTAAAAAGAATAATGACTAGGGAGGTTCTCGTCTAGGGGGAGCTTCAAAGAATCGCGGTAATAGTAGAAAATTTGATGGAAAATGTTACAACTGCGGGAAGATGGGTCACATGGCGAAAGATTGTTGGACCAAGAAAAAATCTATTGAAAGTAACACTGTTACTTCCAGTTCTAAGGAGAATAGCGAAGATGGTTGGGATGCCGAAGCGTTATTCGCTATGGAGGAAGAAGAATTAGCTCTCACGGTAACAACATCAGAACATATTGACTACAAAAATGACTGGATCATAGATTCCGGTTGCTCAAATCATATGACAGGTGACAAACAAAAGTTGCAAAACTTGTCTGAGTATAAAGGAGATCGTGTGGTAGTGACAGCCGACAACTCAAAGTTACTGATAGCTCACATCGGTAAAACGATAGTTACACCTCTATATAATTCTAACCAGGTGTCACTTCAAGATGTTTACCATATCCCGGGAATGAAGAAAAATTTGTTGTATGTGGCTCAATTGACATCATCAGGCCATTATGTCTTGTTCGATCCTCAAGATATGAAGGTGTATCATGACCTAAAAATCTCAGAAACACCAACAATTGAGGGGCGACGATTGGAGTCTATCTAAGTGATGTCAACAGAATCTGCATATGTAGATAGGACGAGAAAAAATGAGATATCAGATCTATGACACATGTGGTTAAGTCATGTTAGCTATTCCAAGCTAAGTGTGATGATGAAGAAGTCGATGCTTAAGGGGCTTTCTCAACTTGACGTGCGAATAGATATAGTTTGTGCGGGATGTCAATATTGTAAAGCACACCAACTGCCATATGAGGAATCGAAGTTTAAAGCAAAAGAATCATTAGAGTTAGTTCACTCTGATGTATTTGGACCAATTAAGCAACCGTCAATTGGTGGTATGCGATACATGGTGACATTCATTGATGACTTCTCAAGGCATGTGTGAGTTTTCTTTATAAAAAAAAATCTGACACATTCTTAAAATTTAAAGAGTTCAGAGAGTCAGTTGAAGGAGAAATGGGAAAGAAGATCAATTGCTTACGCACAGACAACGAGGGAGAATATAGCTCAAGTGAGTTCTCTCAATACCTAAGGCAAAGTGGAATACATCATCAATACACTTGTGCCAACACACCACAACAAAATGGTGTAATTGGGAGAAAGAACCGACATCTTGCAGAAGTTTGTCAAAGTATGCTACATGCAAAGAATATATCGGGAAGGTTTTGGGCTGAAGTAATGAGGACTGCAGCCTTTATGATTAACAGATTTCCTCAACCAAGGTTAGAATTTGTTTCTTCCTTTGAGAAACTGTGGAACATGAAACCTACAGTTAACTACTTTCGAGTATTTAGCTATGTATGTTATGTATTTGTTCCTAATCATCTACGAAGCAAGTGTGACAAGAAAGTTGTTAGATGTATCTTTTTGGGATACGACAGCTAAAGAAAAGGGTGAAAATGTTGCGATCCAACGAGTGAAAGATGCTACACTTCACGAGATGTGGTGTTCGATGAAGCCACTTCTTGGTAGTCTTCAAAGAAGAAGGTGTTGCTAGACTCTAGAGAATTTGGAGACAAATTACAACAAAAGATGGAGGAGCATGTTGTTCAACTTCATCCAAGTTCGAATGAATCATGAGATCAAAACAACGATGATGTCAAATAAAAAGTGACTCATAGTCCTTGGCAAACTGGCGTGTATCAACAACCCAATGATGAAGGTGAGCCCAATGAAACTGAAGAATCAACTCTGCAATCTCAACTTCAAAGGTCAACAAGAATATGAAGGCCAAATCCCAAATACGTCAATGCAGCCATAGTCGCAGAAGACACTATAATAAAACCTGAGACATTTGAATAAACATCGCAGAGTTCTGAATGGATGACAGTTATGAAAAAAGAAATTAATGCACTTGAGCAAAATCAAACTTGGGATCTGATGTCAAAGCCAAAAGATGTGAAACTCATATCCTGTAAGTGGGTTTACAAGATAAAGCGTCGTCCAGATGAGTCAATCGAGAGGTACAAGGCACGATTGGTAGCTCATGGTTTCTCTCAACAGTATGAACTAGATTATGATGAAATATTTAGTCCAGTGGCGAAACTTACAATAGTACGAGTTTTACTTGCACTTGCAGCCAACAAATATTGGAATTTTGTGGTAGATGGATGTGAAGAATGCTTTTCTTCATGGAGAGTTGGATCGAGAAATCTACATGATCCAACTAATGGGTTTTCAGAGCCAATATCATCCTGAATATGTGTGTAAGCTTCAGAAAGCACTATATGGATTGAAACAAACACCCAGATGGTGATATGGTAAGATTGCTGAATTTCTAATACAAAGTGGTTATTCAGTAACACTTACAGATTTCAGGTTGTTTGTCAAAAATAATGAAGGAAAGCTAGCTATTGTACTAATTTATGTGGATGACGTAATCATAACCGATGATGATGAGCCAGAAATTTTTCAGACGAAAGAAAATTTATCAGTTTGTTTCTAGATGAAAGAACTTGGACAACTCAAGCACTTCCTTGGTTTAGAGGTTGATCACACACAAAAAGAATATTTATTTTTCAATAGAAATATTCTAAAGACTTGTTAAAGAGGTTCGGAATGCTCGAATGCAAGCTAATTTTGACACTGATGGAATCAAATGCTAAAATATGTGCACATGAAGGAAAAGATTTGAAAGATACGACGATGTATAGACAATTGGTAGACAGTTTGATTTACATAACTTGACTCGTCCAGACATTTCTTATGCAATTGGTGTGATGAGTCGGCACATGCAAAATCCAAAGAAGTATCATTTAGAAGCAGTTTGACGAATACTGAGATATGTAAATAGTACAATTGACTATAGTCTTTTATACAAGAAAGGTGAAGACTGCAAGTTAATTAGTTATTGTGATGCTGACTATGCAGAAGATCATGACACAAGGAGATCAACAACTGGGTACGTGTTTAAGTTTAGTTCTTGAACAATTTCTTAGTGTAGCAAGAGACAGCCAACGGTATCATTATCAACCACTGAAACTGAGTATCGAGCAGTGACAATGACAGCTCAAGAGAGTACATGGTTGATACAACTAATGAATAATCTACATCAACAAGTAGATTATGCAGTTTCATTGTACTGTGACAATCAATCAATAATTCGTTTGACAGAGAATCCAGTTTTTCTTGCAAAAACTAAGCATGTTGAAGTGTACTATCATTTTATCAGAGAAAAAGTTCTGCAAAAAAAAAAATTGAGATGAGACAGATCAAGACGGATGATCAAGTTGCGGACTTGCTCATAAAAGGTCTAGATACTGGCAAGTTCAAAATGTTTCGTCGACAGCTCGATATAGTACAGAGAATGAGAGTTGACATTGAGGGGGAGTGTTAAGAATCAATGTCAAATAATTTGTTCAAATATTAGGTACACCCACCACCAATTTGTTGAAAAATGAAATTTATTGTGTTGAAAAATTAAGTAAATATTAGTTACAACTATATTCACCTAATTTGTTGAAAAATTAAGTCCATATTAGGTACACTTATCATACCAAAATTTTCACCAAATGTATGGTGTCGATTAAACTTTGAACCTATAAATAGGTACACTTCCAAGATTTAAACCATCCAAGAGTGAAGACTATAAATTTTGAGTATTTGTGAGAGTTAAAAAATTTTTTTGTAATATTTCTAATTTAGTGAAATTTTTTTGTGTCTCCAATTTTTGAGTGAATTTCTTCCTTGAAATATTTAATTTAGAGTTGTTCATTCTAAATTTTAAGATACACCACTTCCACTTTCTGTCTATTACATATTTGATAAGTCTGATCCTCTAATCCGTCGCCAACCGGATTTTTACTCTCGAACGGAAATGACACCACCGATGGACGGCCCGCCAATCAGTTCATCAATGACACAGGTCATTTTGCTTTTGGATCCGTCTCCTTCTTTATCACTGATATATGTGATTTCGATTGGCGTGGATTTTTGCTCTTTTGATTATTGAAGATAAATGATAAAGGTTTTCTTTGGCAATAGCATAAAAACATTATTTTTTATTAGCCTTTGGTTCTGGATTAATTAGACAGAGCTACATTTGAAATTGGTGGCAATTTCAACTCATCTTTGCTCGTCATCCATCTGTTAATTATTCCTAATTAACTGTCATTAATCTTGGCATCATATATCTTATGTTTTTTTCGGATATCCAATTTCATCAAATGTGAAACGGAGCAAGAAACAATTTAAGCGTTAAATTATTTCGTAGGTAGTTCTTATTTAATACCCATAATTTCAGAAGATAGAGAATAGATTACACTGCCAGATACAAATTCACTTGCAACAAGAATTTATGATTGAAATAAAGCATATTCAGCAATGAAATTATAGACCAAGGGAGAAAGGAAAACCAGTGGAAGGTAACCAATTACTGCCTGAAATGAAATTTTCCGCAGTATATGGCAGTGCCTCTGCTGCACTTGTCATAACCTTGAATCCCCTCCATGTCACCCTATTTGCAGTATTAGCACCCGGTCCAGTATTTAGATACTCTCTGTAGACCAATGTATCAAGTGCAAAATCTCCATCCCACTCAAACCACCCAGCTGGGTTAATTACATCGCTTATATCGGTCTGCATTATCACTGTCCTTGAATATAGTTTCCATGGTCGGCCTAAATAAGTAGGATAACTGCTTATCTCCTCTTGCAAATCCTGAGTTGCACCTATCCTGCATTTCTGAATAACTATACCTGTGTTCTGGTTAGGGTCGTCACGGCCTTGTGCTGTGACCATGTTCTTTTGCCTTGGATTGGGGCGGCGGGCATGGATATCGCAGTTTTGGAGTACAGCAGCTGCATTTCCAAATATGAAATCTACAGTACCAATCACAATGCAGCTGACATAGAATTGGCGAAGTGAATGTACATAAAGGGTGTCCTGATAAGCTATCATGTCGCATCGATAAAATGCTGATAGGTCTGATCCTACCCGCAATGCAACTGCTTGGTGGTTTGATGGTCCAGCAGTATTTTGAAAGGTTATATCCCTGGCCAAGAATCTCTCCCCAACAGCAGCTGCAGTGGATGTGGAGAAAGGATTAGTGCTTGTATAAATACTTGAGTAATTTCAATTCTTTTGTGATGAACATAAAGTATTTTTTAACTGAAAACAGAGACTCTTAAAGCATTAGCGTCAAATCTTTGACTCTCATATGCATTCCCCCAGCTGGAAGCTTTTGTTTTGCATCCAAGACTGCCACCGACTTTTCCTCATCTGATAAAAATCTGAACCTCTGTTCTAACCTCACGTGCCTAAATTATCTTGATGGCATATCAAGTGACGACAAAAGGCTCCATGTCTTACATCAACTTTTGTGTATTTATAAAAATATTCAAATTTCGTTTGATGGATTAAGCAGGTTCAGCCTAAACTTAATTACAGTAATAATAGATGGATTTTTTTTTATTTACAAAATTTTAACACTTCTAATTAAACGTGAACTAAATAAATAAGGCCGTACAAGTTGTAATGGGATTATTGTGAGTTAGTTGGCATTTACTCAAGGCACAATATCATGATAAAATATTTTGTTTTTTAAAATATATAAAAATAAAAAATAAAAAAATCTTATACTGGTAAATAAATTTGAATTTCTGACTCAGAATAAAAATTGTGATGAATGACAATAAATGTCTGAAGCCGCCCTATTACTTCCCCAACCCAATTTGTGCTGGTTTCACTATCATGAGTATGCCAATTGTGGGCCAGTTCTGAGTCTTGGCCCCAATTACAATCCTTATAACATCTCTTACTCTTCGTCTAAAATTGGAAAGACAAAATCTACGATTAAATCTTTCCATATTGAAATAAGGAAATTTCAGTTTTTTATATTATCTTGAAACTAATTTATTTATATAAATTTATTAATTATTATATTTATACCAATTTATATAAATAAAATTATATTACTATATTATATAATTAAATTAGTGTACTGAAAATTTAAATTATCGATTTATTACTTTATTTGAAAAATAATTGAGCAGTAAGATTTTTTTTTTTGGAAAAAACAACTCACCGACAGTTGCAGAGTTGAATGTGGTGCTGCCACCACCAACACTCCTACTACCCGTGATAATGGTGGTCGTCCTCCCATCACCCACAAACATAATATTAGTCTTTCTCGACGGGACGTCCACGTTCTCTCTATAAACTCCTGCTTTTATTCTTATAATGTATCTAGTACTACTCCTATCCGGTGCCGCCTCCACTGCCTCCGACACTGTCCGGTAGTTCCCACTCCCATCAGCCGCCACAACCACATTAGGAGTCACGGTTGTTGCCTGCAATAGTCTCCGGTCACCGGCCGACAACCACTCTGGCCATTCTATCCCATCTTCCTCTTGAAGCTTCCTTACTGTTGCTGCTGCTGCTGATGATCTTGAATATTTCTGTGTTGCCAAATCTGTATCGGTCACGTTCTTGACGAGAGCCAAGGCATTGCTACAAAGGCGGAGCACATTTATTTCATCACTGATAAATAACTCTCGAACCTGTTAACAAGAGAAATCGACAACAATTGATCAATTATATGAACACATTTATATATAGTCTAAAAATAGGATGTGATGAACAGTGAGTGACCTTTTCATCTGCTTTATCATGAGAGAAACCGTCAAGGCAAGTTTCTTGATTAGTCATGGCAGCACTGAGGAGAATGTTGAGGTCATCAGCATGTTGTGCTATAGATTTATTTAAAGAAGGATAATCATGGAGATCCCGGACAACCTTGTTAATCTCATCTAGAGTTTCATTTAGCATTTCTAGACAGTCTTTTAGAGCAGTTTTTTCGCGAACAGTGAAGCTACTCCGGCCAGAAGCAAACTTATTGATTTTCGAATAAGTCCGGTGAACTGAAGACTTTGTCACATTTAGAGCAAGATAAATTACATCCTTTGGGCTTTTGATCTTGCTGGTAGCATCTGGTACAGTTGATATTGCAGAGAAGCATAGATCAGGGTACAACGTGTTACTGCAGGAGGATTTCAGTATAGCATGAGCTACTTCATGATGATTGTTTGAAGCATTTGCTGATTTTTTTCTTGAGGCAACGCCAGCAACAGTGCCAACTATGGCTGCGACTAGCAGGATACATGCAAACAGACCCAGTAAGAGCTTTTTCTTGTTCTTGGATTTGGCAACCTCGTCGGTGGAGTTTGATAATGGAGGAAACATTTCCTTCATATTGCTTGTTTTTGCGGGTGTGAATAGTTAGAAAAGGAAAGGAAATGGATAAGAAATAAAAGGCGCAGGTGTGAGTGTGGACTACATGGTATATTGGTATTCACACTTATAATGAGCGGTCAATTGCATCTGTACTAGAACTTCGTGAGTTATAATAAGTTATAATCAAGTCATCGTTAAAGGTAAATTTATAAAGATAAAGTCTCAAAACTTCAAATGCCATCCTTTCATCAATTTATGATGATCTTTTGGTCCTTAAACTATTATATATTTTTTATTTAGTTCTTAAACTTTTATTGTGTTTATATTGGATCCAGACTCCAAGCAGGGACTTAATTGTAAAAAAATGACAGTTTAAGATCCAATTTAATATTACTTTCCACACAATTGATTATATATATATATATTGAGTCATTACTTATGTATGCTGAAGAAATTATTTAGAAACTCAATGGTTCACAATAAGAAATATTGATGAGATGTGTTCATATTATCTTTTTACAATCATTATTTTTGGCTAATGATTCTTAACATCATGACATACATGTTCGGCTGTTGACTAACTTCCAACAAAGTTTCTTAAAAATTGCAAAAATGCGAAATTCTGTGTTAGCGAAGGCTTCTTTCACCTATGAAGTATGAATGGCTGTGGCTTCGTTGCACTAGTTAGTGCCTCCAATATTTTGACACTCTCTGTAGAACAGAGAGCAAAATGGGTTAATAATATCACTCACCACAATGGAAATAGTTAATTAATAGAAAAATTCTTGGCCATTAAGAAAATGGAAACTACTAGAGTAATAAATGGAAAAAAATATGCTTGGAAATGGAGTTGTGGGAATTCTGTTTTTGCTTGTGATTCGTCTGTTGGTTATTCCTAAGTGTTGCTTTTATAATCATTAATCTTGACTTCATACATCTTTTATGTCTCTTTGATATCCAATTTAATCAAAATGTGAACCAGAGCAAGGATCAATTTAAGCATTAAGTTTTTATTTTTTTTTTTCTGAGGCAATTCTTATTCAGTACAAATAATTTCAAAGATAGAAATAAAACATATTCAGCTATGAAATTATAGACCGAGGGTGAAAGGAAACCAGTGGAAGGTAACCAATTCCAGCCTGAAATGAAATTTTCAGCACTGTATGGCAGTGCTTCTGCTTCACATGTAACATGTCACCCTATGTGCAGTATTAGCATCCTGTCCGGTATTTAAATACTCTCTGCATTCCAATGTATCCGGTATTTAAATACTCTCTGTATTCCAATGTATCAAGTGCGAAAATTTGATGAGGAACAACAAAACTCACAAGAATATTAGCTAGAATCAAGCTCACAAATGGAAAGATAATAGTTTCATTCACTGTTCTATGAACTATCTGTGTGAGCACACAGCCCGGGGATGATTCCCCTCCTCTAGCAACCTAGAGACCTCAAACACTTCCAAAATAGCAAGCTGTCTAATCCTTTCTGCTCCACTTCCTTTTATAACAAACTTCTGCCTACGTGTCTCTTTTTTTTCTCCTGGAATATACTCTCCAAGTACTAACATCATGTGTAGGCTGGTCCATTGTAGTTCCATTGCTCCTCTTATCTTTTGGCCCTTCTCTATCATTGCCCCATGGACAACTACTCCTTCCATACAGATATGAGCTAAGGGACTACAATTTGCAACACCCCCGAACCGATTTAATAGTTCTTGATTGAAATGTGTCCAACCCAAGTCAGGATGTAGCTCACAGACGATGGTGAACCAATGGACAGCTACTCCTTCCATACAGATATGAGCTAAGGGTATTTTGTGATTTTCCGGTGTACTGTGTATCTGGAAATATGTCTCAGCTCGTGTTAGCCAGCCCCGTGGGTCAAACCCTGTGAATGATGGCAGCTTCACTTTCTTTGCCATTGGAGAGTAATTTGCTATTGGTATTGTTCCTGCAAAACCAGGTGGGGGGTAACCATCAATGTGAATCGGCTGTTGTGGGAATGACTGAGTTGTGATGCCTGGTGAGTCCCCAGATGGGTCGTTGGTTCCTCTCTCCTCCTCCACAACCGGCTGCTTATCTAGCCTTTTAAGCAACTGAAGAACCAGGCCTTGAAATTTGTCTTGGCTTTCTTGGATGGAGGTGACTTGTTGTGTCAAAGAAGACAAATGGTTGGTGATACTGGTAATCTTTTCATCTTGAGCATCCAACCTTGCTTGTGTACGGGTCTCCGTTGTTTCGTCACTCTTCCCCATTGGAATCCGGCAGGTCGGACCAGTGATGAGGAACAGCAAAACTCACAAGAATATTAGCTAGAATCAAGCTCACAAATGGAAAGATAATAGTTTCATTCACCGTTCTATAACTGATTACAAAATGAAATAGTTCGGCAAAAGAACAAGAAAGTAAACAATGAAAAACTAAGGTAGTGAAAGGAAAAATGAACTATCTGTGTGAGCACACAACCCGGGGATGATTCTCCTCCTCTAGCAACTTAGAGACCTCAAAAACTTCCAAAATAGCAAGTCATCTAATTCTTTCTGCTCCACTTCCTTTTATAACAAACTTCTGCCTACGTGTCTCTTTTCTTTCTCTTGGAATATACTCTCCAAGTACTAACATCATGTGTAGGCTGGTCCATTGTAGTTCCCTTGCTCCTCTTATATTTTGGCCCTTATCTATCAAAATTCCATCCCACTCCAACTACCCAGATGGGTTAATAATATCACTTATATCGGTCTGCATTATCACGATTCTTGAGTATAGCTTACATGGTCGGCCTAAATAAGTAGGGAAACTACTTATTGCTGCCTGTAAATCCCGAGTTGCACCAATCCTGCATTTCTTAATAACTATGCCTATGTTCTGATTAGGGTCCTCACGGCCTTGTGCTGTGACCATGTTCTTTTGCTCTGGATTGGGGCGGCGAGCGTGGATATCGCAGTCTTGGAATACGGCTGCTGCATTTCCGAATATGAAATCTACAGAACCGATCACATGCAGCTGACATAGAATTGGCGAAGACTATGGACATAAAGGGTGTCTTGATAAGCTACCATTGCGCATCGATAACATGCTGAATAATCTGATCCTACCCACAATGCAACTGCCTGGTGTTTTGATGGTCCAACAGTATTCTGAAAGGTTATGACCCTGGCCAAGAACCTCTCCCCAACAGCAGTTGCAGTGAATGTCGAAAATGCAAGTTACTTCAGTTCTTCTTGCAATGAATAGAATACACTCTTTTAAACTGAAAAAGAATTAAAACTTGAAAGAGAGCTCTTTATCCCTTAATGGATATATCCTGTGCGGATCCAATGAGTCTGCAACCCAATTAGGTGAGGCATAGTGGATGGTTTTTAGACAAAAGAAAAATGCTATATTGTTAAAACTTAGTCTTTCATATGCATTCCCTCAGCTGTGAGCTTTTGTTTTGGATCCTAACGAACACTTTGGTTCAGATTATCTAGTATCACATAATTGGAAAAATAATTGAGTAAATTATGTTCATTTTTTTTAAAATACTTACCTACAGTTGCAGATCTGAATGTGGTGCTGTTAATCTGATCCAGAGTTTCATTTAGCATTTCTAGACAGTCTTTTATAGCAGATTTTTCGTGCACCGTATTGAGATGAGAAGCATGATCATTGATTTTGGAATAAGTCCGGTGAACTGAAGACTTTGTCACATTAAGTGTATGATCGATTACATCCTTGGAGCTCTTGATCTTGATCGAAGCATCAGGTAGAGTTGAGATTGTTGAGAAACATAGCTCAGGGTACAATGTGTTATTGCACGAGGATTTCAATATGGCATGAGCTACTTAATGATCATACATTGTTTGCGGCATTTGCTGATATTTTTCTTGAGGCAGCGCCAGCAACAGTGCCAACTGTGGCTGAGGCTAGCAGGATACATTCAAATAGACCCGCGAAGAGCTTTTTCTTGTTCTTGGATTTGGCAACCCCTTGCTGGAATTTGATAATGCAGGAAACATTTCCTTTATATTGCTTGTTTTCTGAGGGTGCTCAATAGTTAGAAAAGGAAAAAAAAAAAAAAGAAAAAATGTAGTGTGAGATTTGACTATATGGAATTGACATTTAGAATGATATAGCGAACTGGTAGGTTTTAATATCAATTTTTTTTGACATTATATTTTTTTGTGGGAAATTGACTTTGTAAGGATGAAGACAATTGTGATACAGGATCCCTTTTTCTCGAGTTTTTTTTTCTCAGCCTTATATCTCTTAGCATATACCTTGACTTTCAGTGTTTTTAGATCACAACGCCTCTAGAAGATAAGAAATTGAAATTGATGAATTTATGCAAAAGAACAATGCTAGGAACCTAGTGAATGATCAATAGTGGATCGGGGAAAAGAGAAAAATTATTTGTGGAGTTTTTTCACTTCTAACCAACTAATAAGACGGCGAATATTCAATTGGAAAAATGATTGTTGCTCGCATTTTCTAGAGTTTTTTTAACTCCTAACCAACTAATAAGACAGTAAATATTAACTTGGAAAATTATTGATGTTTGCATTCCATTTGAGTTTGGATCATATTATCACTATATAAGCCGTGACAAAGTTAAAAAATATAATCACTGGATTCGCTCATAAACATATACATATATATGACTTATTTGGCTAATTTTTTGGAAATACATAATATCTTTATAGTTATTTTTTAAAATTATTTAACAAAAGTGTGAAGTTTTGTTTTTTTCTTCTTAGGAACAAGAGTATGCAACTGAAGTAAAGTATTTAATATAAATATATATGAGATCACTTTTTCAATTTTTTTTTGTGGGATTACTCATTATAACACTATTATACATTAAACTATTAAAAAAAAATTGTAGGGTTTTTTGACCCCATGCCTCTCCTTCACCCCTGTATGCAAGCATTATTATTTTTGGCTAAGGGTTCTTACCATCATGACATATATATACTTTGTTGTTGACTAACTTCCAAATGGAGTTTCCCAAAAGGGAAGATATAAGAGGAGCCTTTTACCCCCTTGTATGTATGTATGCATTGCACCAATGCGAAATTCCGTGAGCTGCAGACTTCTTTCAGCTGGAAACTCTACCTCAGCTGCAGTATTTTGTTACTCCCTATAAAACAAAGCGCAAAATGGATTTATAATTATATCACCAACAAAAATCAATGGCCATTAAGAAAAGGAAAACCACTAAGTATTAATGAAGAGAGATAAACCTTTTGGTTTGGTTTTTCTTTATTAGTGATTGCAGCAGTATGCAGTCAGTACCACGGCAGAGATAAACCTTTTCCATGCTTTATCTCACAGGCAAGCAGATCTCATACCATGACGAAGCCCATCTTGTAAAATTTTTAAAACGGTCTCTGTTTGGTATTTCGTTTCATAAAAATGTTGTTGGAATAAAAATTTATTTTTAAAATTTTTGAGTTTTAAAAACCGAAAAAAATCAATTAAATAGATATTTTTCTCTGAAATAAATTTAAAAAAATTAATTTATAAAAAATTAAAAAAATAATTTAATTAAATAAAAAAATTCTAAATCTAATTTTTAGACATTTAATAACAATTCAAAACACAATTAAAATGATTAGCCAACCAGCTGCCGATCAATTCTTTTATCATTGGTTATGGATCCTCTTTTGTTCTTAAATACAAATGCATTTTATTCATTTTTATATATATTTTAAGAAATAATAATTTTTATCATTTCAATAAATAATACAAAATATATTATAAATAAGAGTTAATAATTATAATTTCCGGCTACTAATAGAATTATATAAAATCGAGCCCAAATCGAACATCAAATCAAATTAACTGATTTTGGTTTATTTGATTTAGTTTGTTTGATTTTTTGATTTAATCAGACATGTATAATGCCTATTCATCCCATTAGTACATATATGAACTGATCAAAAGATCATCTTGAAATTCAAGCAGAAAAACCACAAATCAGAAGCACAATCATGTTATATAATGCATAATCATCCCGTTCGTTAGCATATATAAACTAATATACCCAATGTCATTTTTTTTTTTACTAAAAAAATGAAACAAACTCATTTTTAATTTTTTTTAATCAAAACCCCAAATCAAATCTATTCGGGATGCGCTTTTACTGTAATTGGGCTAAAATTGACTTATTTTTAATTATAATTTCATTTTTTTTGTAAAAATTATTTATGATATTATAATTTATTACTTATTTATAAAAATTATTCAGTGCAGTTAAGTTATAGAGGAAGTTTTCCACTATTCATTAACTCAGAAAACATAATTTTAAAGAGTATCCAAAATTCGAATTCCACAATCCAAAAGGAAAAGAAAAAAAAAAAGACTTTTTGTTTTTTTTTTGGTAAAAAAAAGACTTTTTTTTTGGTGAAGAAAAAAACTTTTTGTTAGTTCATCAAGTCTATGTTTTTCTTTTTCTGAAAGAAAAAGGAGACCAGTGATGCAGAGGTGGGCCAGGTGGCATTAATATATTTATTTAAATTAATTGTAGTGGGCCTAAACTAAAACTTGATTACTTGTCGTAGTCAACAACTACAGTGGTAAACACGTGGCCAATATAATTGGAAGACTACTTCAGTACATGACACGTCATCAAATGGGATCCACAACTTTCTGGATTTGTGCATCAGATCCTTATCATAAGCAGCTGAACAGGCAAAAACACCTTTCTTGTGCCAATTTGTTTGCTTGTCACCGCTGAATCATATGCTGACGATGATAATAATAATGTAATAAAAAGGCCTATAATACGAAGAGATGATTGATAAGCTGATCATCTTTTACACGCACTCGTTTGTCTCTTCGCTTCTCATGCACTGATCAGAAATTTAAGAAATCGACCTTCCTCTTTTCTTTCTCTTATTTTTTCTCTTTCAGGATCTCGTCATAAATCACCCTCTTTTTTTCTTTCTGACATCCATGGACGAGGAATCTTAATCTGCATCACATAGAATATTTGGATTACTGAAAAACTAGTTCTTTTTCACGGTATTAGACGAAAGGTAATTCTTTTTTAATTTTAATTTAGAGCGCATTTGGCATGAAAATGTCTAATCAAAATTAACTTCGATCGTTATTTTGCTGGAATTTACAGTTTCTTACTCTGATCCATTTTAGATGCTGCTGCCACTTAGTTCTTTGTTTATTGTCTACTCCCAGCTGTCCTTGATTGATTTCAAATAATAGATTGGATAATGACTCCGAGAAAGAATTTGAATAATTTATTCAATCATTCTTTTCCGAAATATGTTCGTTTTTAGACTATTATAAAAGAAGCCCATGACATATAATTGATTGAGCGTCCGTTTGTTATTTTTTTCGTCTTTATCTTGTTTGTATCAATGTATGATTGCAATATAATGCATATATTGTGTTTGATTTTATTGAAACTGTTTCTTACTCTGCATTTTGTTTTATTACAGCGGTCAAGTATATGTTGGCTTGAATCAGAATTCAGAAAGTAAAAAAAAAAGGTAAAAATTAAAGGTACAAAATGCTTGGCAATGGAGTTGTTGGGATCCTCTCGGAATCGTGTAACAAGTGGGAAAGAAGGGTGCCTCTTACACCATCGCACTGCGCTCGGCTTCTCCACAGCGGCAGGGCTAAAACGGGGGTGGCTCGCATAATTATTCAGCCATCGACGAAGCGAATCCATCATGATGCTATGTATGAAGATGTTGGGTGTGAAATATCAGAGGACTTATCCCAATGTGGCCTCATTTTGGGCGTTAAACAACCCGAGGTTTTTACCACCAGTTCCTTCTTTTTTGTTCTTTAACGGGAAGCTGTAAGGTTTGTGATGTAACTGTTTTGCTTCTGTTCAGCTGGAGATGATTCTTCCTGATAGAGCTTATGCCTTCTTTTCTCATACCCACAAGGCCCAGAAAGAAAATATGCCTTTGCTTGATAAGGTAATCATATGATATCCTCTTTCACATCGTTGAAGATGGAAATTAAGTTGATGATTCTAATTTTGCTTTGTGCTAATTTCTCTTTGTTCTGTAGATCCTAGCCGAGAGGGTTTCATTGTATGATTATGAACTTATTGTTGGGGACCATGGGAAAAGATTGCTTGCTTTTGGGAAATATGCTGGCAGAGCTGGACTTGTTGATTTCTTGCATGGGTTAGGACAGCGTATGATCCACTTGTTGACTTCTGCTATTTTATTGGTTTCTTATTTGTGAGAAAAATGGTTTTGGAGTTTTTTTTTTTATGATTTTGGACCTAACAGTCCAAGCATTTAGTTTGTTAATTGTCCAATTTAACCTGAAATAGCGTCCTCCTCTGCTATATTATTTGTAGTATACTTGCTGAAGTAGATCCTCACCCCGGATTTTTTTTTAAATATGGTTTCAGGGTACCTAAGCCTTGGGTATTCAACGCCATTCCTCTCATTGGGTTCATCTTACATGTATCCTTCGTTGGCTTCTGCCAAAGCTGCTGTAATTTCTGTGGCTGAAGAGATATCGACTCTGGGATTGCCGTCAGGAATCTGCCCTCTAGTTTTTGTGTTCACTGGCTCAGGAAATGGTATAGTAAAATGCAAATTTATATACTGTGTTTTTGAACCTTGCATAATGTTCCCAGTTAATGAATTTGGCACCACGGATATGAAAGATGCTGCTGGTAATGCTAATTTATTAAGAACTCTATTAATTGCTTGAACGTACCCCATATATTTTTAGAATTCTTTTATTCTTTTAACTTTTTTACTTTCAACTACTATTGGCAACAAAGTCTAATTTTACATGTTCATACACCTAAATAGATATGCTTCCTTTTGGCTTTAATTCTATTCCTTGATCTGTAGTCATAACAAGATTTTCTTTTGCTATTTTCCCCAATAGTTTCTCAGGGTGCACAAGAGATTTTTAAGCTTCTTCCACATACTTTTGTTGATCCAAGTAGACTTCCAGAACTGTTTGCACGAGTAAGTATGAAGTAGCAGTATTCCGGTATCATGTCTATTTGCTTAAATAACACTGTTAGGTATCAAGTAGATACTTCTTTGTTTTTCCATTAGTCTAATATTGTTTAGAATTTTAACTCTTGATTTTCATAGGCCAGAGATCCCAGTCACCCATCAAGGACCTCAAAGAGAGTATACCAAGTATATGGTTGTGTTGTGACTAGTCAAGATATGGTTGAACACATAGATCCTTCTAAAACATTCGACAAAGTAAGTAATCAAACAGGTATCTATTTACTTTTTCAGACTACATTATACATTCTTTTCTTGCTGCATGCTCTATCAGCTATCATGTTGATAACACTCAGGCCTGACTTCTTGATTTTCCTTGAAATTTAGTGCCAACTGGAATAGACTTTCAATTATATGGTTGCTTAATAACTAGGAGTGTTTGGTTGTTTACTCCCTAAATTTGAATGATACGAAGTTTTTAATAACTGATTCCTTATAAATGAGTCTCTAGTTCATTGTTATTCAGAATATAGGTATATTGAAACGAAATATGCTGATGCAAGTTATTTTTTTTTTCTCTTCAGGCAGACTATTATGCACACCCAGAACACTACAGACCCCTTTTCCATGAAAAAATAGGTCCTTACGCATCTATAATTGGTATGTGATATATTTTTTTGTTATTTTTTTTCGGATAGGATATGGGCATATGGCGATCATCTGGTAAAATTGTTAAGAATATAAGTGAGTTTCTACCAATTTATCTGTCCAAATTGACCCCTGAACTAATATGAAAGTCTGAGCTGACCTTGAGCTATCAGGCTTATTGAGTTCAAAACCAAAATTTGTTGACTGAAAAACTGAAATTTTTATATTTTCATTTGATACTGAATTAGTGAGTAGGTGTTATATGTTAATTAAGAAAAAACAAAAAAAATTCGTATTCAGCTGCAAACTTTTATTGCCTACTGTCTAATGCATCTCTGCTTCTTGATGTATTCTTTTTGGAGCTTCTCTTATTTCATTTTTTTTCCTTACTGTTTTCATTCAAAATGTCATTGTTTAATTTTGCTCACTTGCAGTCAATTGCATGTACTGGGAGAAGAGATTTCCTAGATTGTTGAGCACCCAGCAGCTTCAAGATCTAACGAGAAAAGGGTGCCCCCTTATTGGAATTGCTGACATAACTTGTGACATTGGAGGCTCTATAGAGTTCATTAATCAAACCGCATCAATAGATTGTCCATTCTTCAGGTACAATGCTAGTGGCATCTCATCCTTTGTATAAGGCCTCAACAGTATCTGTTGAAAATTTCATTCAGTAAACATTTTTCTTTCTCCTTCTCTTCTTCATTTTCTGCATAAAAATAAATTACACAATGCTGTCCAATTCTCTTTAAAAATTTGTGCTACTATAATCACAAAAACTTACACGAAAAGGCACTAAAATACACCCGCAAGCCTCTCTTTTTATAGCCTAAGTATGGCTTCTTAAGTCAAAACAAACTTTTTCTAAAGTCATGTCACTTATTCTTGAATGAAGGACCACCATTCATTTTACCAAAATATCCTAACCTCTCCAATCAAGGTAAAAATCTCATCAACTTCAACAATAATTGAGCATGAACAAAAGACCTTTCTTAGGTATCTTTGACTAGATAAACTTGAAGTAAGATCTGGGAAAGCAAACTCCTTTTGCTCGGACAATTTGTCTTCACTGGTTATACACGTATTTCTTGTTGGCAACTCGCAAACTTTATGTCGTAGATTCTGTCTCCAGCAATAGATGTAAATTTGAATGGCCCCTTATGTTGATTTTTCTAAATACTGTCCGTCAGATATGATCCCTCAAATGATTCATACCATCATGACATGGATGGAAATGGTGTGATATGTTCTTCTGTTGATATTCTTCCTACGGAGTTTGCAAAGGAGGTTTGTCATTCCCAACTATGCATTGTTTTTAGAATTACAACTGTTCGTTTTCTTTATATGGTACATCTGGGTTACTATTATGTCTAATTTGTCTGATTTATATTTTATTGGTGACATGAATTTAAAGGCTTCTCAACATTTTGGAGACATACTATCTCAATTTATTGGCAGTTTGGCCTCTACAACTGAAATTACCAAATTACCTTCGCATCTAAGAAGAGCTTGCATAGCCCATGGTGGAGCTCTCACTTCCTTGTATGAATATATTCCACGCATGCGCAACTCTGATTCAGAGTAAGCTGGTGCCTTAACGTTGTATTAATATGCATGATCAATAGTTGTGGGATCTTTAGAATCTAATCTATGAATCTTGAGCTCAACAGTTTCTTTTAACAAGTATGCCAAGAAGGGATATGTTTTCTTGTAATTTATTCATATGAATTCCTCTGATTTTTACTTGGTTCAGTCAGGTTGTTTGTTTTCATTTAGGAACCTTAGGCCAAGTGAGAAATATTGAGTGATGGTAAATCCTTAGCGGGAATATTCGAGAACCTATTGTACTTGAGTTAATAATATAGATTTCGAACACTAAAATTAACTTGGTTCAATGAAACATGAATCTGGAGAGAACGAAAAAAAAAGCAAGGAACATATAGAGAAATAAATTTCTTTCTTTAATTTTTTCGTTGGTAACTAACTATCAAATCAATTTATATTATATATGTGCTTCTTTTTGATATTAACCGTGCATACCTTTTTTCATTTGCAGAGAAATGCCAGAAAATTCTGTTAATTCACATTCTAGCAAGAAGAAATTCAATATATTGGTGGGTTTCGTATTTTTGCTTACATGTTTATGTATTCCATGCTAATTATCATCAGTAGATCATGAAAATTAATCTTGGATCTTGGTGTCGTTAATTGTAATTGAACTTTTTTTGCATGACAGGTATCTCTGAGTGGTCACCTGTTTGATCAGTTTTTAATAAACGAGGCTTTGGATATTATTGAAGCTGCCGGTGGTTCTTTTCACTTGGTCAAGTGTCAAGTTGGTCAAAGTTCTGATTCCACCTCATATTCAGAACTTGAAGTAAGTTGATCTTGAGCTGAGTTTTATTTTTGAAGAAAAAATAATTTTCTAGCCACAAGTCAAAATTTTATACTGTCACTGGTTTTTTTCCAGTTTTCTTTGACTCATTTTATAACTTGGGCTTTGAATTTCAATTTTTTATAGAAGCAATATAATTGGAAGTTCATATGTCAGGAATAACTACATGTTGATGTTTAACAAATTAGTGATTATTGTTTTATTAGACGTATCTTTTAAAAAGTAAGGAAACTTAATTTGATAATTTAATGGCATCCTGGACTTATTATTCTACCAGTTTTGGATTTTTTTAGCACTCTCCATAATTTGGCGAATGCTCTTGGACAGGTTGGTGCAGATGATAAAGAAGTTCTGGATCAAATTGTCGATTCTTTAACTTCTCTTGCTAATCCAGATGAAAATCAAGGATTGTTAGATAAAGAAGCAAATAAAATCTCTCTGAAGGTTGGTAAAGTCCAGGCGAAAATGGACTACGATAGGAAAAGGAGGAGTTCAGTTCTAATTGTTGGAGCAGGTCGCGTTTGTCGACCAGCTGCAGAATTCTTAGCTTCAGTTGGAAGCACCTCTTCTTGTCAATGGTATAAAGCTTGTCTAGATATGGATCTTGAAGAGCAAAATGATGTCCAAATCATTGTTGCATCTCTCTATTTAAAGGATGCAGAAGAGGTATAATCAAACAAAAAGATTAAATTTGAAACCCTGTTGCTTTCACATTGTGTCAGAGATCAAAATCTTCCAAAATTTTCTTGCATGTGGATATAGCGGAGTAAGAATAGCAATAATAGCAATAATAGCAATACATGTGTGTGCATCTGTGCCTCTTATTCTTCGAAGTTCTAATTTTATATTAATTGATCTGTCACAGGTTATTGATGGAATTCCCAATGCAACAGCAGTTCAGATTGATATCATGGACCATGAAAGTCTTTGCAATTACATTTCACAGGTGCCCTTCTCCAGATGTTACTTTTACTTAATACCCTATAAAATGTATCATAAAATTGGTTAAGACTTCATATAAACTCTTTGCAATCATCTACAGATTACATTGCCATCATTATGAATAAAACTAAGATAAAAATGTGGCTTCCAACAAGATCTTGCAAAACCCAAGTGGTACATGCGATGCACCCATTATGTAGTGATAGTAATCTAGCTGGAATTCTAGGTGCTATTAATTGTTTGAATAGATGAAAAGGATTTTAGTAGCTGTAATATATAACTTAGAAATCAGCATGATTGTCATAGTATGTTCCTCTTTTCTCCATGATGACACGCAGGGGCTTATTCATGTTCCTATGTTGTTTATATTTTTCTTGCCCTTGTGCAGGTTGAGGTTGTTATCAGCTTACTTCCCCCTAGTTGCCACATTACAATAGCAAATGCATGCATCAAGGTAGTAACCACTTTCTTGATATTATCAGTATGATAATCACTTTGATTTCAACCTAAGATTGAGCTGCCAATGAACCCAGGCTTTGCATGCTCATGACTTAGATTGTGTTTTTCGTAAGAGTGCCTAGGAACTTAGTGTGCAATTTAGTGTTTGACAAACGTGTTGAGTATAGTTGTAGCATTGGAGGTAATTGTGTTCACAAATAATTTAAATTCAATGTCTTTTATAAGTTTTTAGAACTTCATCAAGTATGGCTTAACTATATTTTTTGATTCAGCTTCGAAAACATCTTGTCACTGCTAGCTATGTTGATGATTCTATGTCAGCACTAGATGAAGAGGCAAAAGCTGCTGATATTACAATACTTGGTGAGATGGGCTTGGATCCCGGAATAGGTAATTTTCCAATTGTGAAATGTTACTGATTTTCGTTTTCTACAATTACATATCTGGACCTACATATAGAGGAATGGTATACTTATCTTTTTTAGGTGAGCGATTAGGATAATAATAAAAAAGATAAAAAGGCATTAGAACTAATAATTTTAGACACGGCACAAACTTTAACACAACACGATACGAATATGTCTAATATATTATGATACGATTAGATACGTTTAAAAATATGTAAAACATCTAATAATTAAAATATTCAATTATATATTAATATTTTAAAATAAATGTAAAAGTTTATATATGAATAAATTTTCAATTTATTTTATTATAATTAATTATATTAATGTGAATACAAATGAGCAAATTAGTGATATAAATTATATTAGTAATAATCGTATAGATAATTAAATGCTTAATTACTATACAAATAAATTTTATTTTGCGCACATACGTGTATGTTTATATTATATTTATATATATGTTATACTATACTAAATTATTAATACATTATAAAAATTAATATATACTTATGAAATATTAAATTTAGTTGTTTGTAGTTATTTACGTGTATTATATATATATATATATTTGTAAACGCGTTAAACGATTGTACAACACGAAATGACACATTTATATCGATACAAATAATGACATAACACGTTTACATGTTTAAAATACGAATTGCTAGCATAAAAGTAATTTGTAGATATTGACAAATATTCTTCAATGAGTTTTAAGTTTTAACACATCAAACACTAAAAGAGACAACAAATTTGCTGCCATCTATTTCAATCTCTTTATTCACAAATCACACCTTTCAAAATTATTATTTTTGTAATGGCTTATGTCAAACTGTCTTATAACCACCTATAAATAGATAAACCATGCAACTGTTATGACCCAAGGTCATAACTAGTGAAAGAGAAGAAATTAGATGGGAGAGTGGAAACAGAAGCAGAAATAAAGGGAAGGGGAGATGAAACTGAGAGCAGAGAAGAGGAGAAGCAGAGAAAGAAGAAGAAGAAGAAGGAACTGAAAAAAGGAAAGAGAGAGAGAGACGAGAAAGAGCAAAGAGAAAATAGGGGGAAATTTAATTTACTCATTCATTTCATAGCTTGAAATTCTGTTACATTCCCCAGCTTTTATAGCTTGTAAACTAATAAGAGAAAAATGAAAATTACAACAATTAATAGCAGCTTATTTGATCCACCTCACGATACCTATTGCTCTCCAATAGCAAAACTCTAATTGTCCAAGTAGGATTCAACTCAGTAACTAATAACTAACAATAATTATATTAATAACCTAATGACAGCTAATGCATAATCAATACTGCCAGTTGCCTTTCTCACGCCTACCTTTGAGTCTGGTCTTCTCCTTATTTACTGCAGACTCCTCTAGTCGGGCCAGGTCCTTCTCCTTCTCAATTGTCTTCTTTTACTTCTTCACCTGGATCTAGTTGGGCTAGCTTATCTCTAGCTTCTGTTCTTCCAATTGGTCAAGTCGGTCTCCATTTCCAGGGCCATTGTCTTCCTCTTGGGTCATGACAATTCCCTCCCCTTTTGAGACACCTTGTCCTCGAGGTGCAGGTATAAAATTTGGGAGCAGAGGAAGGTGAAATCTTGAACGGCTAGGTGACGGTAGTTTCGATATCTAGTACTAAGGACCAATACAGTTGGTTGACGAGAGAGAATGTGTTCACACTTGGGTTGAAATGCAAGGTAAATCATGGGTCCATGAAGTATGACAGCAGGTGGAATTTTGGTTGGGAACCTACTCCGTATTTCAAATGTCATCTCATTGAGTAGAACAATAATTTCTAGCCATTCAAAGTTAAGAAAGCCATAACATACCAAAAATAAATTTTTGTGATTCTTTTTTTGTTTCCTTTTTATCACCCATAAACTTCCAATCAATATTAATACTTATATACTCAAGCTTACTGTTACCCCATGAAAGTTTTAATGTTTTGCAGTTCATTGTGGCATTTCTACTAACCCCTTCAGGGTATAAAGCTACTGTGCTGCAACATCCCATTTTTTCAATATTTTCTACCCTATTCAACTTAACATCACAACTATCTTCATCTTTCATTAATCCATTCCCATGTGATCCACCAATTTCAGTCTTTTAGGTTTTAGGAAAGTTGAAGTACCTTCATACTTGGAGTCTGAATTTCGGGGTCCTTATCACTACTGGTTTCTTCTTCCTCCCAAGCTTTAGGAGGGGGTAAGAGAGTGGGTAGGATCCCTTTTTCAAAACTGGAAATTGTTTCGAGAACAGGAGCAGGAGTGACTCCTATTGGCGCCTTGCCACGTATTTCCAGGTACAGGGTCCAGCATTCTTTCCAACAGCTTATCGAGTTTGGCTTCCAACTCATCCATTCTTTGCTGTTGATTTTGGTGAAGGGCGTGCATTTGGGTGGTGAGTTGCTAAATTTGCTCATCAATTTCCCTAGGTTGTGAATTCTCAGCCATGGGAGCTTTCTTATTCTTCCAGTTTATATTGATCAAAGGAACTTCGTTGAGTTCATGCAATTGCTGGCGGATGGCATTCGCTAGACCGGAGCTCTAATACTAAGTTGTTATGACCCAAAGGTCATAACCAGTGAAAGAGTAAAAATTAGAAGATGGGAGAGAGGAGACAGAAGCAGAAATAGAGGGAAGAGGAGATGAAACTGAGAGCAGAGAAGAGAAGCAGAGAAAGAAGGAGAAAAAGAAGAAGGAATTGAAGATAGAAAGGAGAGGGAGGCGAAAGAGAATAAAGAGAAAATACGGGAAAATTCAATCTACTCATTCATTTCACAACTTTTATAGCTTGTAAACTAATAATAGACAGCTCATATGATCCACCTCATGGCACCTATTGCTCTCCAATAGCAAAGCTCTAATTGTCCAAGTAGGATCCATTTTAATAACTAATAATTAACAATAACTATATTAATAACCTAATGACAGCTAATGCAAAATCAATACTGCTAGCTGCCTTTCTCATGCCTGCCTTTGAGTCTGGGGTTGCTCCTCCTTATTTACTGTAGACTCCTCTAGCCAGGCTAGGTCCTTATCCATCTCAATTGTCTTCTTTACTTCTTCACCCGGATCTAGTTGCGCCAACTTCTCCCTTGCTTCTGTTGATTGCTTCAGTTCTTCCAATTGGTCAAGCTGGTCTCCATTCCCAGGCCAATTGTCCTCCTCATGGGTCATGACATAGGCCTAAAATGATATAAATCTCTCTTTCTTTTTCATTTCTTTATGACTTGGGATTAGAAAGCCAACTCCTCTCCAAGTTTTAAGTTCTTACATTTATACAAAATATCTCTCATGTTTTGTCCATATGATATTTGCCTAGAGATATTACAATTTATCCTTATGTGGAACTTAGCGTTATCGCTGTTTGTCCGCCCAAGGTTACACGTGGAGTAGATATGATACCAAACTGTAATCGCTCATGTTCAACTATCCTATAACAACTTATAAATGATCAAACCACACGACCTAAAATGGTTAACTAAGGGGGTGTTTGACATTGCCGTTAAGTGTCCAAAAAGTAGATTTATAATTTTTTTTATTTAATTGACTGATTTTTTTAATTTTTTATAAACTGTTTTTCTCAAATCTGCTTTTAAAAAAAGTATATTTATCTATTTCTCTCTAAAACCAGTTCTCAAAACTCAAAAAATTTAAAAATAAAATTTTTTTCTCCAAAAACATTTTTGGCAAACGCAATGTCAAACAAATCCTAAGTGGTTACTAGTAGTTAGTCCATATACTTATAAATTTCTCTTCTTTTCTCATTTTTTTCCGACGTGTAATTGAGAAACTAGCACGTAAAGCTAGCACTTATCCGGGTTTAAGTTCTTACATTTGCCCAAAAAAATTTCTATATTTTGCTAATGTGGGATTTGTCTAGAAATGTTATAATTTCATGACATCAAGATTGACCCATTAGATTTCAAAAGGATCATCCTTGACTTCATACTCCATTATGTGAACCCCTATTTTTTTTTATCATATTCTGGTCTTTTAACACACTTTTGAATAACAATTGACTTTCAAGCTTTTTCTCAGATTGCAGAATTTTTTATTATATTTGAATTGTTCTTTTCCTAATTTTTAATAGCGAAAGATATTCATCTGGAACTTTCATAAGAATGTAATAATGTATCAATTTTGCAAAATTTAGATAATGTAAAATGGATTCTTTAGATCACATGATGGCAATGAAGATGATTAACCAAGCACGTGTTCGGAAGGGGAGAGTAAAGTCTTTTACTTCTTATTGCGGGGCTCTTCCATCTCCTGCAGCTGCAAATAACCCACTAGCATATAAGTTCAGGTATTTCCTGGAACTGCTTCAGCTGAAAGATCTATGTAGTCTAGCCAGTTTAAGAGTTAAAATGATTTTGTTTCTTTTTCTTCTATTTATTATTTAAAAAAAATGCTTTTTTGAGAATCTACAGTTTGTTATATGAAAGGATAGCCATGAGCATATCTAATGCTGTTCAGCTCACTGGTGAAGCAGTGACAGAATAATATTATTAATGTCTCTAGGAAGGAGCATATATAGGATTGTCCTTTTATATAATTTGAAGTTGCTAAATGTGTTTTTACTTGGTCAGTTGGAGTCCTGCTGGAGCAATCCGAGCTGGGCGCAATCCTGCAACCTATAGATCTCATGGTGAGATTGTACATGTTGAAGGTAAGCTGTCAGCAATCCGGGATAGCAATAAATCCAAATAATAGGCTGATTGCAAGTCTTTCCTATGTTAATTTGTGATTTTTTAACTTTCACATTTTTCAAACATGGTGCTTTATCTTGCCAAAAATATAGATAGTTCTTTATACCTTCATCATGGATTTTTTTTTATGTACAAGGCAATACTGATTACGAGACTTGCTTTGGCAATATTTTATCTCCCGAGTATCCTTGCCTTAATTTCTGTTTCACCTTATGATATGGATTACAGGTGATAAACTTTACGACTCAGTTTTCAAACTCCGGATACCTCATCTCCCAGCTTTTGCATTAGAATGTCTTCCAAATCGCAACTCATTAGTTTATGGCAACGTATATGGAATAGAAGAAGCATCATCCATCTTTCGTGGAACCCTGAGATATGAAGGTATTATATAAATTGGCTTTGGCTCTTGAATAATGCTATTATTGAGACCAATGTTGAAAATATTCAATGGTTCAATTGGCTCAGTTTTGCATTACGATTAGTGAAATTTTTTTAAAAAACAAGATGGAAAATGCTTTTGGATCTTATTCACTGATTGTTTGTGCAGGGTTTGGTGAAATAATGGGAACGCTTGCGAGAATTGGTTTGTTGAATACAGAATCTCATCCACTACTTGGATGTGAGCAGAGACCTACATTTAGAACATTCCTCAATGAACTGCTGAACTTTCATGTTGACAAAGTGGGCAAAACTCTGTTGGGAGAGAAAGATATTGCTGAAAAGATTGTTGCATTTGGACATTGCAAGGAAAAAGGAACTGCAATAAAAGCAGCTAAAACTCTAATGTAAGTTGAATGATCTGCCTAGTTTAAGCCTAAGTTCATCAGGATATGGATCCAATTATTATAATCATTATTTTGTGCCATGCTCAACTATCAAATTTCTTTTTTGTCCAATTGATTAGATTTTTGGGACTTCATGAGCCAACAGAAATTCCTGCCACCTGCAAAAGTGCATTTGATGTCACCTGCTTCCGTATGGAAGAAAGGTTGGCATATTCCAGTACAGAACAGGTATATTTCCTTGCCTGTTAATATATAAAGACAGCATTTTGTGGTTCCAGTTTTTCTTCCTAGGAATGAGACCTTAATGATGATGATGCTACATAAAGACATTGGTTATTAGCAAGAGACCGGGTAACTAATTGCTGTCATTTGTCTAATTTATGGTCAGGACATGGTGCTTTTGCATCATGAAATCGAGGTGGAATTCCCTGACGATCAACCTACCGAATATCACAGAGGCACTTTATTGGAATTCGGAAGGAAGAAAAACGGGAAAACAATTACTGCCATGGCTCTCACTGTTGGTATTCCAGCAGCCATTGGTGCTCTGGTACTTATTGTGCACTCTATGCACCCACATTTAGTTTCGTTTTTTTTATGAGGAAAACCTTAAACCAAGGACTATTTAATTTTGTCGCAGCTCTTACTAGAGAACAAGATCAAGACAAGAGGTGTTGTTAGGCCTATTGAACCTGAAGTGTATGTGCCAGGTAATTAAAATTCACTTGTTGCACATATTTACTCGTAGTGTTAGCATTGCAGAATATGAAGAATTATTGAACTGTGAATGTACTGATTCACCCATGAGGAGGTGGGATCCAGCATGTGGATCTTACACATTTCTGAGCTGGTTCTATCTAATAACTCTGCGTAGAATAGAGATTACGTTAATATGCTTATTTGTGGTATTGTAGCTTTGGATGTCTTACAAGCCCATGGCATCGAGCTGATAGAGAAGATCGAGTGAACTCGATTGTTTGCTGGACTCGGGAACCAGATGCCTATTTAAGCAGTAATATATGTTATGACATGTTTAAATCCATCATACAATTACCAGTCTTCAGCTTTGATATGGATAAGGAAATTGAAGAAGAGATTGAGTGGCTATTGGAGATATGTTTAGGCCATCCAACTCGCCACATTTGGTTGACATAGCGTCTGTCAGGAAGAAAAGGCAGACTCATCACCATATTTGTTATTGGAAATATTTTAAACTGAAGAGTTGTGCGGTTCAAATTGTGTGGAGAGAGGAATATTAAGCTCTATGCTTCAAAGATTCCAGTTTCCACGACCCCGCATTATTTGTAAGATATAATCAACTGTGAGTTGTCTGTACGTCCAAATTTTTACTTGTAAGTGGTAGTTGCTTTACAGCCATTGGTAATAAGAAAGCTGCTTACCTTTTACATAACTAGTAACTCATAATTTAGCTTGAGGTTTTCTCAACCCTGAAGAAAACTGGCTTTCCGGTTTTCTTACATAACAGAGCACATTGATGTTGATCTGCTTATTTCTTTTGATTCCCCAAACCCAATAATCAAAATTTCCAGAAGAGAATTTCAACAACCCAAACTCATCTCAATAAGCATGAAGTAATTAAAATTACAACATCAAAGACAATAATCTGGGCAGTTTTATTAATTGAAATTCAAAGAAGAAGCACAACGGATGAACAAAGGGAAAAATGAAAATAAAGGTTCTGCTCCAAAAACTTCAAGAAACAGTTATTTATATACTGCATGCTCCGCTGCCGTTTGTTGATTTACTCAGAAATCCCAAGAAATCTTGCTTCCATATTGGGTGCCGCTGGCTTGCTCAATTAGCTGCTGACTCATTCAATCAGTTGCTGGCCGAGTTATGCCATAAATGGACAAATGTTACCTTCAACAGCAAACACAGTTACTCAATAAATAAAGGAAATTTTCAAAAAAATTGGAAAAAAGGCGCTTAGTTTTTTTTTTTTTTTCATTTAAAAGCATTTCAAAAATAAATCTCGCGCGTGATATATTCATTTTTTTTCTTATCTAAATTATCTTAATGAAATAATAGATTTATTACTTAACATTTACTAAAAATTTATTCAGCATTTATATTTTTTAATATATGATATATTTATGTTTTTTTGATAAATAATATATTTACTCAATATTTACTTAACGTTTATCCAACATTTACTTAATATTAATTTACACTTATAGACACTAAAACATTTATCAATAATTTATCAAATATTTATTCAATACGTCTATCTAATATTGACTTACACTTACATATATCAAACAATTATTCAATGTTTATCTAATGTTTATCCAAATTTTACTCAATATTTATCAAATATATATCCAATGAATATCTATTGTTTTTTTATATATTTATGATACACTTTTATGTTTTTGATAAATAATATATTTATACAATATTTACCCAATGATTTACATTATATCCCTAAAAAACAAAAGGTAATAAATCTCAAGAAAAATTCAATCAAATGTTGAGTGAATAATATTTAAAATTTGAGTGAATAATATTACTATAAAACTCAATTTTCTGTCAATTTAACTCATTATCCTTGAGAATATCTATTTTTCATCTTATTTTTCCTGGCTATAGGCTCTTAGCTTAATAAATTTTTAATCTAATAAATTTGCAATGAAAATGCATGATAGGTAATATGAAGGAGAATTTGGACACTATTTTTAAGAATGAAATGAGAAAAATTAACCATTTATTAAAAATTGGGTTCTAATTTATCTAAAATAATTAATTTTAAGGCAAATCAAACATGGCGAGAAATGTTCAAAAAGCTCGTACCAGAATTTATGAGGATCAGATCAAGGATTAAAAAAAAAAATGCAAGTAACCATCTTGATTCTTTACGATATTAAGACCCCACAATTTCAAATCCCTTTTCACGGCATCTCCAAGGAAGATTCATAGTGATATTAAAACCTAAATTTCTCTATCTTCTTTAATTGACTCAATAAATCAATATAGTAAAGTTACATAATCAGAGATATTTGAACAGAACAAAAACCTTCTGGACAGGCACAAAGACAAAATTATCTCCCAAAAAATTCTTTTGAAAAAATGACTATTTTGTGTTCCGTTGCATTTGGAAATGGGGTATCCTAAATCTCCTCTGTTCACCTAAAATGAGTGAAAAACATACACCACCATCACTTCACTTTCACTAATCAACAGATGCTGCAGATTACACCACTTGCCTTTTTCGGTTGTCCTCCCTTGCAGTTTTTACAGCATGCAATGATTTTCCAGGTACAAGAACCGGTTACTATATATCAGCAAACGGAAGATATCTCATGAATCCATGCTCTGAAATCATCAAAAACTAAGAAATCCATGACATTAATCGTTGCTCCACCTGTTCCCAGTTATGAACTCTAGTGACAAGGGGATGCTGATCAACTGAATCTGTCTTGCACCAAGGATATGAGTTCTCATAATCAAAAAGTAGAACCTTAATCCCAACTTCAGCACACTCAATGGCATATCTTGGGTTATCATCGATCAGCACTGTAGCACCTAAAGACCTGCCAGATAAAGTTTGGATTAGCATCTATCTACTCATTTGTTTCCCACTCAAATATGTTAAATCAGGCTACTAATTTATGCTTGCAATGCCAGGCTTCAAATATGTATCAACACAACAACATCTCTCTCTCTCTCATTTCCCTCATTTTTTTTCTAGAGGAGGCCTTTAACAAGATGACAGACTGTATCTGCATAATAATTACAAATTCTAGGATTTCAAGAGAAGTTCAAACAATGTAAGGAAAAAATAATAGATGAATATTCCTGAGAATATTCAACAGGCTGCAAAGTTGCTGATCAACATACCTGCATATATCTGACTTAGGTTTGGACTCTCCATCCAGAGCAAAGTGGTTGCCAAAGTGAATCCCTTGAAACACTCCTGGATAGTGTTTCTCTATCCAGTCAATTGTGTGATCCTTGATAACATTTTGCCGAGAGCTGTTTGTATCATTTCCAAAGAAAAACTAAGACTAATCCTCAAGTTCACTTGTTAGACACTAAAGGAAACTACAGAAAAGTTGAACATACGTCACAACAGACAGTTTACAAAGTCTTGACAGCTTACGAAGCGCCTTCTGAGCACCTGGGAGTGGGTGGATTCCGGACTTGAAATATGCTGTCTTAAAGAATTCATGGACACGAATATCGGCTGCAACAACAAAGGGGTCAAGGTTCTCAAGCAACTCAATTTTATAAAATTTGTTAGAGAAAACTCCATGATAGCAGAATCTCTACTTGTAACTAAAATCAAGGTGCAGTATTCAATATATAATGAAAAAAAACTCCAAAGCCATTTTCAAAGCCCAATAGAAACATTCAGACTAGGATGTATTTCCCAGATAAGAAATTACTGCATTTAAATTTGTGCTTTGACAAAAAGTTGAAACTACCTGGTGATGGTAAACATCTACATATTTTAAGTCTCCAAAACCGCAATTGGATGTCAGTAGGGGTTACTATTTACTAACACCAACTTTTTCAAGATTCATACATCTTGTTTGAGAGAATCCATAAAGATCCTCTTTTACTTCTGAATTTTGGCACAATACATAAAATCCAGCCCCTCTAAATAATTGTTCTGCCCAAGAGAGAGAATCACAAACAATGAAAAGACCATACTTCACAATTTAGTGAGTCACACTATTGAGTTTATCATAGATTGATTTTTCATCAGGCAAACTTCAGGACTTTAATAATAAAATGCACTTCTCAAAGGACTAATGCTTTTTAGTATGCAAAACTAAAGTTTAGCCTTCTGAGCCAATCAGTAAAAGCAAGATACACATATTGGAATACCTTCATCGCGGGAACAATTCCATATCTGCAACAACAATAGAGTGGGAATCAGAATTAGATATGAAAAAACATACTTTCATTCCAACCAAAGAAAATGTCTATTGTGAAAAACAAAATAAGTGTAATAAATTAAAGAGTATAAATCCTTGGTAGTAATAGCAGCACCTAACTCTAAACTCACATAATCAGCACATAAAATGCATCAGCTTAACATGCTATACAGCAATCCATGGGAAATATAAAATGCCAGTTTTCCCAAATAGCAGAAGGGCACAAATTGGACAATTCTGACACAACAAAAAAAGGTCACATTAAAAATGTTCATTAATTCAATAGGCTAAAGGTAAGAGTAACCTATTGAATTGGATAATTATCATCAAATCCTCTCACATTCATGACATGATTAAGGAATCAAAGAAGATAACATGTGCTACTTCACTTGAGGCACCAGCACACCTTAGAGTTGTGGAAACATAAACTGACAGGCCTAGCAGAATGAGATATGGTCAACATTTGGCCCAGCATATGGACATGGCTTCTAATGAATCTAGTGTCTCACGGATCAAAAACTATGTCTAACAATTATTACTCCCAAAATCACTGACTCATGAAACTGCTGCATTTTTTGAAGTTCACAGGCACTTAGCCAAGAAAATATAGTTAAACTCGCGTATTAGATTTATCATTCCAGCATCACATTAAATGTACGCATGGTACTGTATCTAAAAAAATTGAAAGTTTGACGATTGAGTACCTTGAAGAACTCGTAGACGTAGTACTCTGATACCGAGTGAATTGAAGAGTATCGATCAGCAATAAACTTGTTCAAAGCCGATAAGAAGTTCCCAAGAACTGCTTGCAAGAGGACAGATAAACACAAATAAGAAAAGGAAAGCCAGTAAACAAAACTTCAATTGAATATAAAAATCAGCAGCTGGAAGAAAATATAAAACATGCTTGGTGATCATATGACCGGGTACTAGAAGTACACAATCATCATCATCTGATCACAACCAAATCACTAATATTAACACAATCAAATGTTGGCCAATCTGCATAAACTGTTCACAATATAAGAACTGCATTTTAACAGAAAATTTAAAAAAAAACAAAGCTTTGGGTTACCCTCATCAACATCAACGGCAACAACGGCATTTGCAGTGAGAGGATAATCAGTGAAGCCAAGAGGTTTTCCACCTTGACAAATCCTATGACCATTTATGTATCGAGCATTTCTGCTGCTATCTTCCAATCCAGCCTCGAAATCGCGCACCAGCTGATTATGAGGAGCAACGAATGCATGAGGCCTACATTCATTCCCTTGTTTATGAGAATCAGAGCAACCTCTTAGTGTCAATCCGACACCGCCACTTCTGTTTATCTTAACACCAAAACTCCTACTACTACCACAATTGTCAATAGAAACGATGTTACTCCTTAAAAAGGGTAAAATTGACGAGGAAGAAGACGCTGCGGGTTGAGGTATATTATGAAACCCTCTAAATAAAGAATCATTACGGGCAATATATGCCATGATCAGAGCTTTATCTTGGTGGCGGTAGCGGGTTAGGACACAGAATTGGTTGAGAAAACGGCGTAAAGTGCTTTCCCTCTTTAACATATCTTATAGCACTCACATTCCACCATAAACACGCAAACACAAAAGAAACCCACAAATATGATATCTAATTATCTAATCTAGTCTCCAAATTATAGAGGGGGTAACTATAAGGAAGCCACCAAGAACCAGCTTAAACCAAATCCAACAAAAACCAAAAATCCGATGCCCGGGAAGAACAAGGTATTAAAAAAAAATGTCAAAAGAGCACAGCAATTAACGTAGAAATCCCGAATATCCCTCTCCAATATGGGCAGCCAAGGAAAGAATCAAATGTCGCAAAAGAAACAAAAAACCCTAATAAAAAAGCAAAATTGACGAATTGAATAAAGAGGCGAATTGGATCAGAATATCAATGTCTCATTCGGAATCGAATATGAACAGAGAAAAGATGGGTAGGTGTAGGGGGAGAGATGCGATGGGGAATCTGTGTTTGTTTCAGATACTGAGAGACAGAGACTGCCTCCTTCAAGCTTTGCTATATAGAAGAAATAATTTTTGTTTAGCTTTGATGAACACTAATTAATGATTAAGGCGGGTATCCTGCCTTGATTTTCTCTCTTCTCCTAGATTTACATCTTTAATTAACTCCACCAAATTATCCATTGCCCAATTCGCCATTTCCTCCTCTCAGCTGCTAGCCTTTTTTTATTTTTATTTTTTAGCCTCTCTTTGAAAATTGAAATTGATGACGGTCACAAAATTAGGAGAAATTATTATATATATTAATATTATTAAATTAATATAAATATGTCGATATAAATTCATTAACAGTAAATTAATATAATTAAAATAATTAAATCCTTTTAAAAATTTCCCTCTCATAAACTTTAAATATGACAATTTTCACTTTTTTAGTTTTTATTGGGTTTTATTATTAGGAAAATGTGTTTTAAAAAAATAATTTACAAAATAATATTTTTCTGGCAGATTCTGGTACCACAGAATTCGCTTGTTATTATATAAGCGGATTCTATGCACTCTATAATAATCACTTCACTTCTCATTTAATTACCACATTATTATGATACCTTCTTCTTTAATTAGTCCATATCATTTTTTTTATATGCCCACCTCCCAATTTTTATTACTTTATTACCAATTTTTTATATGTCCTTTTTTTTGAGTGCAACTATTTGCCCCTTCTATTTAATTTTTTTTATTTTACTTAAATTAATTCTATATAACTATTTACATATAGAGTCACTAATACATTATTATTTAAAAATATAAAATTCATTACTATTTTATAAATACGCAACTCCTTGTAATATTGCTAACAATATTTAATTCCACCTAAACAATATTAAACTAAATTTGTAAATTTCTTAATATTGTTAACATTTCATTATAGAATTCATTTAACAATATTAAATTTCATCAAAATCCAATTCACTGCTAGGTCTTTTTTTGTAATTAATATTGATAATTATAAGTAAATATTATAACGAGAACAATAATTAATTCTAATTTTCCAATCAAACTTTATTACTAAAATTGTTTTATAAAAGAAGTTGTTATGTTATTAAGGAAATATAAGAAAAAGTTAATTTAAATAGTTCCATAGAGCTAATTAAGCAAAATAAAGAAAATGGGCATGTTAATAAAAAAATATTTATTGATTTAATTAATTTAATATACATATTTAACAAGAATTTTATGCCTAAAAGAATATATAAAATATCCATGGTTGTAGAATAAGGTAATAGGTAATGAAAATTGGGAGGTGGGTATACAATTAAAATTAAAAAAAAAAATGGAGGAGGAGGAAGAGGTGCAAATTATATTATGGATTCATGTCTATAATATATAGTGTCTTTTATTTATTCTGTAATATTTTTCACTATAGTATTAATATTTCATATATTTCTGTTTATTTATAAGATAATATTTTTACTATTAGCGTATTTTATTTCATTGTATTATTCTTATTTTTGTTCACAGAGAGAAGTAAAATATATATATATATATTCTAAATCTGATTTTAGAGAGAAATTTTTTTTATTTTGTATATTTAATTTTATTTTTAGTATTTTAGAATATTATTATTATTTGGGATTAAAACATTAATTTTGATATATTTGTGAAAAAATAGTTGAAAATGAAAAATATTTAAAGTAAAAATGAGTAATAAAAAGAGAGAAAATCGAGTTGTTAGATGTTGAAAATGAAGAATTTGGTAATAATAATAGACATATAAATTGTAAATAATGAACACGTAGCTTTTATGCAATAAATTTATACATTTAAAATGATAAACTTGCAAATTATAAATGATGAACTTATAAATAATGATTATGAAATATTTAAACGATAAATTTATAAATTATAAATAATAAATTTATAACTTTAAAATAATAAATTTAAAAGGTTGAATACAATAAATTTGTAAACTATAAACGTGATGGACGAGAAGTTGTAATAATGGGTTGGGAACGAAACAGGCCTACTGTAGTTTGGCCCAAAAAATCGAACCCAACCCAAATTCAGTTTCTTTTCTTTTCCTTTTTATTTTGCTGAAAAGAAGTTCTACGTTTCTTGTTGGGAAGGTCAGACAGATTCTATATATGGAGCTTGATACTTCTGCTGAGAACTAATTTTACCGAACTATTACTTTCATTACCAAAGTGTCAGCTCCTTTGAGTACACGAATCTCAGAAGATATTCAAGGTTTTAATATTTGAATCCAATGGCACCGGCTGCAACAGAAGATGACGAGATTATGAAGGATGAGAAAAATCCTCGTCCTCTCGATGAGGATGACATTGCTCTCCTCAAAACCTACGTATGTGCTATCTCATCCCCTTCTCTCTCTCTTTGTTTTCCCCTTATATATATAATTTTGAATATTGCAGGGATTAGGTCCGTACTCAAATAGCATTAAGCAAGAGGAAAAGGAAATCAAGGAATTAGCTAAGAAGATCAACGACCTTTGTGGTAATGACTTTTAAATCTTGTTCTTATTCCTTAATTGTTTGGTCGTGGACGAGAAAAGAGAAACCCTAGTTTAGGCTCTTTGCTTTATTGGATTTGCTATTGTGGAGTTATTTTCTTCGGCTTACTCATTCTATTTAGAACATCATTGTTTTGAATACATGTAAATATACGAATTTTTTTTTGCGGGTATATATCATAACTGGATCTGCCTCTTATTTGTGGGATTATTTTACACTTGTTGATTGCTCTAGTTTTTAGCAACCTTGGTTTTGTTTCTTAATCCTTTTCTATTTTCGGGTCATTTTTTGGGGGATAACTTGTGTCGAATATTATATATTTGGCCCTGTTTGCCTATAGGTATTAAGGAATCTGACACTGGTTTAGCTGCACCAAGCCAGTGGGATCTTGTTTCTGACAAGCAAATGATGCAAGAGGAGCAACCACTTCAAGTATGAGTTTGTGCAATTTCCACTAGTTGAAATAAGCAGCAATATGCCATTTGTGCATTTACTTTTGAAGCAATGAGGAAGAAGCTGACAACGGCTATTTTCTTTGGCAGGTAGCAAGGTGCACCAAGATAATTAACCCAAACACTGAAGATGCCAAATATGTTATAAATGTCAAGCAAATTGCTAAGGTATTTTCAGTTATATGCTCCTTATTATACACTTTTACAGTAAAATTTTGACAAGGAGTTTTGTTTCAATTTAATGATGGTGATGGTGGTTAATTTGATAGTTATACACTTCATTATCAATCCCTTGAACTTGTCACGTTTATTCTATGATGCCCCATATTTCAATTGTATTTTGTTACGCTTTTTGTACTATTATTTTCATTACCATAAAGGACTCATTTTTCACTTTTCAATTGCTAAATAGAATAAAATTGCATAATATATTATTTTATTTTTCCAATGAAACAAGTCTTCAATGTGAATGATGCTAATAATTCAAGGGCATAATAAAATACAATTGAAATGTAGGGGCTTCATAAAACAAACTTGTAAAGAGGGCCTCAAAATGTCTTTTTCCTTTGAAAAATGAAAGCATGCTTTAATTGGTGACATTTTATAATAGTTCCCTATATTTTGAAATTGGATGAAGGAAACTTTATGTATCCTACATTGACTAGTGATTTTCCGTTGTTCTCAATGTTGCTTTTTGACACTGTTCTGGTATCATCTTTGGTTTTCTGATTTTAGTTTGTGGTTGGGCTTGGTGATAAAGTTTCTCCTACAGATATAGAAGAAGGCATGAGAGTTGGGTATGCCCTCTTTATTTCCTCTATTAAAGTAGTTTGCAATTTCACATATTTGGCCCCAAGTAAAAAATTTGAATGTGCATGTGTGAGTATATTCTGCCATATATTTAATTTACAGATAGTGATTTTTCTGTCTTTGCAGGGTTGATCGCAACAAGTATCAGATTCAGATTCCCTTGCCCCCAAAGATTGATCCAAGTGTTACAATGATGACTGTGGAAGAAAAGCCTGATGTAACATATAATGATGTTGGTGGATGTAAAGAGCAGATAGAAAAAATGCGAGAAGTGTGTATACTGCTTAGCATAGCTTACTTTCCTTGATATATGTATTTAATCTACCTGTTCTGCTTTTAAACAATGTCTCATACTCTCATTTATTTTGTGCTTTTTCTTTAGGTTGTTGAGCTTCCTATGCTTCACCCAGAGAAATTTGTGAAGCTTGGAATTGATCCTCCTAAGGGTGTTCTATGCTACGGTCCTCCTGGAACTGGCAAAACTCTTTTGGCTAGAGCTGTGGCCAACAGAACTGATGCATGTTTCATTCGTGTTATTGGAAGTGAACTTGTTCAGAAATACGTAGGTGAGGGTGCCCGTATGGTTCGGGAGCTTTTCCAGGTCAGTTTCTCACTCATGATCTTATGGTTTTTGGCTGGAACTTTTCAATTACCTGAATTTGCAGGCATTTTATTTTGTTGTTAGATGGCGCGGTCAAAGAAGGCTTGTATAGTCTTCTTTGATGAAGTTGATGCAATAGGTGGTGCACGTTTTGATGATGGTGTTGGTGGAGATAATGAAGTTCAACGTACAATGCTTGAAATTGTCAATCAGCTTGATGGTTTTGATGCTCGAGGAAACATCAAAGTCTTAATGGCAACAAACAGGTAATTTTGCCATCTGCCCACCAATATAATTTTTTCATTTCTGCTACCCCACATTCACATACGTTATATCCTGTATTTTGATGTGTACTATTGCTTTTAGACCTGACACATTGGACCCAGCCTTGTTACGTCCTGGAAGATTGGACCGTAAGGTTGAGTTTGGGTTACCTGATCTGGAGAGTAGAACACAGATTTTCAAGATCCATACACGAACAATGAATTGTGAAAGAGAGATTCGTTTTGAACTTCTTGCACGTCTCTGTCCAAATTCCACTGGTATGTATGCTTTTCAAACATGTTTATGTTTAATGGTTGCTTTCGCATTTAATGGTCCTCCAAGGAAACCTCTCTTAAAAAACTTTAAGACAGGAATCTACTCTCTCTTCTTCAGCAAGACACTGAACCTATTAACAGCTATCAATGTTCTTCTATTCACTCTGTTTTAATTTGATGAACTTGGATGATTATGCAGGGGCTGACATTAGGAGTGTCTGCACGGAGGCTGGGATGTTTGCTATTAGAGCACGCAGGAAGACAGTGACCGAGAAAGACTTCCTGGATGCTGTGAACAAGGTCATCAAGGGTTATCAGAAGTTCAGTGCAACACCTAAGTACATGGTCTATAATTGAGAAAAATACCGTACTCAGAAAATGACCTGATGTATTTCATTTTGGAATTTGCTTTTCTCTTCCAATTTCGTTTACACTGTCTTTTCATCATTTTACATGCCTTTAGTTTTAATTATCTTGGAATCGACTGTCATTGGCTTGGTTTATTTTGAAATATTGCCCTTCGCTGGCAAGTCTCTGGTGAAAACTCAGGGAATTTTCTTATTTGAAAATTAAATGACCATCATCAAGTTGGTAATCTGAAATGAGGTCAGACAACCAGTTGACTTCCAGATAGAGAAGTTACAAGTGAGGAAATCATTTTCTTCAGTATGAAGTGACAAATTATGAATATATGATCTGTTTATTTACATTGATGAGCCAAATGATCACAGAATTTGCTATGCTCGTAAAAACAAGTAAACCTAGGCAACATTAGAAGTTTCAAAATAATAATAAGAAGAAGAAGAAGGAACTTAGGAAAATCTCGCAGGGGATGATTATTAATGCAGGCTGTGACTGAAACTCATAAAACAGCATAAATGATCAAAAGGAATGCCAGTATGAGACCCATCGTCGATGTTTGCTGTCTTCTGGCCAGTGAGTGAGTAGGTGCAGTCTGATGTTTTCCCAGATCGATCATGATCTCATATTTGCAGGTATCCTGAGATGGATCCAGAGTCGTAAGAACTGATAAGTTGTTAAAAGAACAAGCGCCTTTCCTCTGATCCATAGTCTGATAGTACATGTTAAAAGCATAAGAAGCATTGTTCTTCACATCCAGCCTGCCGCAGGAGCATCCGTAGCCAAGACTGGTGCAGTCAGCATAAGTGCAGGCATAGCTAATGCTGTTAGGCAAATTGGGGTCACTGATGCTGGCATCAGGCGACATAATGCACCACTGCCTGGCCAAATACTTGACACCTTTTGCTGGAACAAGAGACTTTCTATTGCCCATATCCAGCTGATACTTGATAGTTCCATCAAAGTAGAAGATACCCCAGTGCCTCTCAAAATTGCCAGGCTGAGTGCTCTTGTGATCTTCGTCAAGGAGCGAAAACAGGTAAACTTCAGGTGGGGTTTTGCGTTTGGGGGTACCTTGTCCCTGAAATATTCGATTGAGAAGGCCTTGATTGAACCTCTGAGCATAATAAGCGTTGGCGCTGGGATCTCCATCGGTTGGCCATCCAATTTCACCAATGATGACAGGCATTGCTGGGAAACCATTCTTTTCAAGAGCAGAAATGAGGGTATCAAAGTTTGCCTCAAACACATTAGTATAGGCTATGGATCCATCCACAACAGGTGCAGCACTGCCATTGAAGAAGGCATAGTCTTTTGGGAAATTAGGGTCGGCATTGAGGCTAAGAAATGGGTAGATATTGATGGTTAAAGGACCACCATTATCACTTAGAAACTTGATGATATTGATCATGAGATCATGGATATCAGATCGAAAATTGCCACCAGAAGGCAGGCCACTGTCAGTTTGGTAAACATCAGCATTCAGTGGAACAGTAACCTTCACTTGTTTGCCTAAGCCAGCTTTGATCAGGGCTGCTTGAATATTTCTCAATGCTGGAAATGTTGTCTGAAGATATGTGTCTTTGTATGTCTTGAGGAATGGTTCATTTCCTACAGCTACATACCTGAAAATGACAAAGGCCAATAAAGGTTATGGGTTTGTTTGGTATTGTGTTTGGAAAAAACGTTTTTGAAGAAAAAAAATTTATTTTTAATTTTTTTAAGTTTTGAAAACTGTTTTTGGAGATAATCAAGTAAATAAATGTTTTTTCTAAAAGTAAGTTTGAGAAAAACAATTTATAAAAAATTTAAAAAATCAGACAATTAAATAAAAAAAATTTATAAACATGTTTTTTAAACACCCAACAACAATTTCAAGCACCCCCTATAAAATATTACATGTGAAAGTTCAAAACAAGACAGAGAAAACAAGTCATGTTGTTTCGCCACCACAAAAATGACCTATTGACAACAACATCAAACTATTGTTATATGTAATAAAATTATCATCACTGGTATATAGTAGCAGATTGAGAATAGTTGCATCTGCTCCCTCTGCCATATGTGACAGTTAGAATTTAAAATTATTGCTGGTATGTTGCCATATGACTATAGCAGTAATAATTTTACATCTATTAATAATTTGTTACATAAACCCTACAAGTAGTGTTTTAGTTATTAAAAGTGTGAAAACAATATATTTTAAATGACCCAACAAAAGTATATGGAAAAAGAAGATTCAAAATTTTTTTGTATACCTTATATCTACGCCATATTTTGATATATAGTTAGAGACATTCTGCTGCACCCAGTTGATAGAAGCCTGGACACTAGATGCAAGTGGTGCAAGAAAATCATTAGGTATACCTACCATAACTTGAATACCAGAATTCCCTAAAGCCTTCAATGGACCAGGTTCAGCTTCAAATAGCTTCACCTTGTCAAATCCATTATCTTGTAATAGCTGAACCACTATGCTAGGCTTAAGAGGATGAGTTGCTATGGTTCCCCAGTTGCATGCCAGCCCTTCTACCCCCTTAATTAGGCCTTGGCCACCAATTAAGCACAACAACAACAGTAATATATAACTTTGACTCATGCCTTTTTCCCTTGTCATTCCTGAAATCAAGGTAATGAGGTCTATTGGTTTTCAGTTTCTTTAACTCCATATATACAAAAGAACAAATTTTGAATGAAGAGAAATGTTGTTCTTTAAGGTAAGAAAAGGGTAAGATTTACATAAAGATTCAACAAGGAACTAGATTCCAAAGACAAACCCAGTTGAATCATTAAGCACTTGTTATATATATATCAAGAAATGTGGAGAATATAAATATGAAGAAAGGAATTGAGTGAACATGTTAGATATCAAAGGAAGGAATTAATCCACCTTTTTCCTACAAGGACTTTTGTCTGGTCCAAAAAGGACGTGGAAAGTTTCTTTCTTAATCTATGCTTTGTTTTCAACTTTAGTCTAAGTGATTACACAAACAAAGGTTGTTGATGTTTCGTTGGTTCTGATAATAAGAGATGTTGCCCAATTTAGATAAATCCACTTATTAGTGTTATTCAAATTCCTTCATCAAGTTTTTTTTTTAAAAAAATTTTTGAAGAAAAATTCCTTGATCAAGTTGAATTCTTCATTTTTCAATTTACATCTCTTGATAAGAAATTGACAGAGGAGGCTTTGGGCCTAGATTAGCCTTGATGGGAATTGACCCTAAAGAAAAGCAATATTTTAAATTAGGGTTGTTCATGTACCAATAACCCAACCCAATTCAATATTGAAATTTTTGGATAGTTATTTACTGAAAACCAAACCAACCCAATAACATTATATTAAATGGAATTATATCGGATTGTATCAATAAATAATTTAGAATATTATTCTGACCCTTGTAATTAGACTCAAACATCAAATTTAACCCCTTTTTTCTTACAGTACTTGGATTATACCTTTTTTTCCCTGTTTTACAATTTATCCATATTTGTTTTTAAATTATTCAGTTTTTCATTTTAGTCAAAATATTATTTTTTACATAATTAAATAGAAATTAATTGTATTCTCACTATTCTTTTTAGATCAATAATCTACCATTACTATATTAAAATATTCAATAATTTTGCATCAAAAAATTAGTCTAAACTCAAATAAAATACTAAAAAGATAATAAAATCTGGACTAAAAATTAAACTTTGATATAAAGAAAAAAAAAATAGACTTAGAAACAAAAAGAGTATATCAACTTGACGTTTTTGTCCAGCAGCTCCTCTTAATATCAAATCCGCAATTAAATTTGAGAAGATCCATCGAAAATCTCAAACCCAAAAATCCATATTCTACATAAAAAGCCACACTTCAGCAATTTTATTTATATAAAAATTGATTGTATCTTTAAAATTAGCAACTGTACAATTTTATCCAAATATGGTAATGTACATTATCATGATAGCTATTGCTTCACACATTAGTACTGCAGTAAGAAATATATAAATATTGCAGAGTTAACAAGGCAAAGGTAAAATTGGAAAAAAAAATTAATACTTTCCTAATTTTTCCAAAAAAAACACTTAAGATGTGTTTGGAATTACTGTTAGGTGTCCAAAAAATAGATTTAGAATTTTTTTGATTTAATTGACTGATTTTTTTAATTTTAAACTGTTTTTTTTCAAATTTGCTTCTGAAAAAAATATTTATTTATCTGTTTTTCTCCAAAAATAGTTTTCAAAACTCAAACAATTTAAAAATAAAATTTTTTTTCCAAAAATATTTTTACCGAACGCAATACCAAACTGGTTTTAAAATAAAGAAAAAAAAAGTTCTAACAATACCTTAAAAAGGAATAGAGTTGAGTCTGCATTAAATTTTGATTAACTCCTTTCATTTGTATTAATTTTTTTTTTTTGTTTTTGGACAAGCAAAAAACATATATATCTAGCAAACAAATATGTTTCACATAAACACATCGAGGCATACTGGAGGAAAAAAAAAATCAACCAGACCGTTAAGGAAAATAAAAACGATAAATATTAAGGGATAAACCCCAATTTAGGAAGAGTAGAAAACAAATTCAAGGTAATTTTGCATGAATTTTACAAATTAAAAAAAAAACACGAATTTAACACACCTCCTACTTCTCGAGCTGTCACTGCCGACTAAGCTGCCATAAAAAAATTAAAAAAATAAAACACAAAAGGATATAAGAAATTATTTATATGAATTCTTTTTTTCATACAAAGTCCCGTTGTTGGACTCAAAAGAGGAAGTGAAGAGGATGTTACCGAAGAAATGGAAAAAGCAGGCACCGATTAGTCTACAAGGATTTGAATTTTATTGAACAGAACAGAGGAGCGTCGTAATGTTGGGATGTTAGAGGAGAGAATGAGGCGATGCTGAGAAAAAGCAGCGACTGAGAGAGAAAACTGCAGAATAAAAACAACTTTAATCTACCCGATTGTTTAGAAATAATAATAC
Organism: Triadica sebifera; assembly: GCA_023653625.1. Lineage (NCBI taxonomy): Eukaryota > Viridiplantae > Streptophyta > Magnoliopsida > Malpighiales > Euphorbiaceae > Triadica > Triadica sebifera. The sequence goes on along the minus strand of CM042910.1, from coordinate 23,845,099 downwards.
TCATGATTCTTACACCAATCCAAGTTCAGCAATACAGATTATTTGGATAAATTTTACCTGATCCGATTAAAAAAAAAATCACTTCAAATTTAAATAATGAATTGATTTATGATATTTTCTAAACAGCACTAGTGTAAATTATGGCTCAGCTATGCAATAAAAGGTTTTATATCCTCTTAACCCTTTTGGGCTGTTTCATGGTTTTGTGCTATAAATAGCACTTACACATGTGTTTAGATTTGATTCGAGGAGCATTGATTTCTGATTTCCTATGGTATTTCACTTTTTAATTGAGACTCTCTTGTATCAATATATTTAATATTTTATAATTCTTTACTCCTGAAAAAAAAAATTATATTTTATAATTCTACACCCAATTGAAAAAAAAATCACTTAACTATTATTTTATTAGGGTAACTGTTGTATTTCAAAACAAAAAAAATTTAATTTGTGTTTTTTGGAATTCTTTGTAAATTTTTTTATTATCTAAGAAAACAAAATAAATCTTAAAATATTAGTTAATAATACATAAGATAAATATCTATTTTTAGAAAGTGAGAAAGAGAGGATATTTGAGAGTGGTGTCGGTGAGTGAAGAAGAAAAGGACCTACTCTTTCTACTTGCCAAGCAGCGGCAACTCAAGGATTTGTGTGGCTGTAAATAAAAATTAATTAGTAGTACTATGAATAAAATTTTTAAAATTATTTAAATTATACTTTTTCATGTTTTTTTATATGCAAAATTACTAATTTAAATTTTAAATTTAAATTTAAATTTAGAAAATAATTCTTTTAGAAAATAAAAAAATAATTTTAAATAGATGAGTTACACAAAATTAAAAGGACAAAATATAAAAAGTAAAAAATAAAAAAAAATTCTTTATTTTTTACATGCACGGTGAAAGAGATATAAATTATTCAAAGAAAAAAAAACAACATTTAGTGTTTAGTTTATTATATAAAGTCAAAATATATTTTTATTAGTCCATTATATCTATTATTTTTAATAAAAAAATTTATAACTTCTCCTTTTATGGTGATATTGGAGTCAATTTAAAATTAATTGTTAATAAATGAGTAGTCATAGTTTTAATTACAAGTTATTAATTTAATTAATAATAATAATAATAATAATTGTACTTGTACATGCATTAGTTTTATTAATAATTAAAAGTCCAAAGAGAGTATAACACCCTTATAACCATTATTCTATATGTACATAATATTGCTTTAAGTGATTACTATGACCGTTTAGTATATCCTAAATTTAATTATAGCAGATGTGAGTGATTTTTTTTTAACTTATTAACCATAATGTCGATAACACTTTATCACGTATTTAACTTGTTTATTTTTTTACCAGTTGACCTATAACTGTCATATTTTACTATTATATTTAACAAAAAGTTTCGATAGTATAACGGTTATAAATCTAACTATTTTATTTATATTACAAATAATCTACAGCCTATATTAAGTACAATAATTCAAATATAATGACAAACATTCAGTATTAAAAAAAACTCACAATTTCAATCATTAAATATAATAATCCATAAAATTCCTTTTACAAACCAATTACATAATATAAATTCATATATGTATTAAACATCATATATATACATGTCATTATGATAATTTTTTATTTTCTAGTTGCTCTCAATTCAAGTATGTTAGCTCTAACATTGTTCTAACTAATACATGCACTAAAATAATTACGTGTTGAGTATTAAAAATATCCAGTAGTAGTTACAAATCTAAAAAATTTTACTGGTCTAATCTAAACATGCACATATATGCAAAATTATATTCATTGCAATATTCCAATTTAATCTCAATTTACACATCAACATATTAATTAAGAATTTATTTAAAACTTTATACTTATTTTATAATTATAATTATCCTCTAATATCTTCATTAAATTAACAATTACACTTATTTACATTTTTGTCACTAGATTTTTTTAGTTTTTTTTTCCATTTTATCATTTTTGCCAACTTGTCATTTGTCATTTTACCTTTTTATCATTCTTGTCATATTTATCATATTTACCCTTAAAGTCAATCAAGTAGAAAATTACTAAACTGGATACATGGGACGTGAATTTCACAGGTCTATTATACTGAAAAATGACTCCAAATGACTATCTAAACATTGTATTGTATACTGAATTAATATCATTGAAGTATATTGTTATTGCCCTACCTAAGCGAGTCATCATGACCCACATCGCGACTATAGTATCTCTATGGCTAATCAGTTATATCATGAACTAGATTTAACTACCATACTACCACTAAGGGCAATGAAATTATTCTTTTCATTTAATTCTCATTAAATTCATAAATTTTATATATTTTATATTATTAATTACCTTGAATTTTATTCATCCATAACCAATTTTTACATTTACAATATTATTTTTTTCCACACTTTTTATTCCAATACACCAAATATTTGACATTATTCTCAAGTAAGTCATCAAACTCAACTAAATACATTTTATTTATCATGTTCCATTTCATACATAAAGTAATCACTAACTAGAAAAATATTCAATTAATTCTAATAATTCTCAATTAATTCATATACACTAAATTTTATATCTTCTTGTATTTTATTACTTAATTTATATTAAATTAGCAAATAATACACTAAATCTTTATATCTGCAATTCGGACTACAAACTTTTTCATTATTAAAATTTTTCTTTCAACTTCTAACCATTAATTTCACTAACTCATACTTTCATTAACATGTATATTCTATAATATTACACTAAATCATAATTATACCTATAAGTACAAACATACATTATATGACCATTTTTTTTAAAGTTCCACTATTTATTTTTTTAATTGAATTTAAACATTTTAATCCACTTTTTTTCCTTAATAATGTTTTAAGCTTTACTTTCAATTTAACATGCAAAATACATACACATACCCAAATTTCATAACCCCAACTCAACCAAAATCAATGAAAATAGTTATATTTTATAACCACTAACCTTATTTCTTTGCTTTAACCTTTCTAACTTCTTTTTTCTTACATTTTTCCTTTGAAGTTTCTTCTCCTCTTTGAATTCCTACCATAGCCAAAATTATACAAAAATAAAACCACAATTATTTTTCTTCCATAATTTAATATAACTTCATAAATATAATATACATACCTTAAACTTTCAATTAGAACGTTTAAATAAATTTAAAACCCTCAAATTCTCTTACCTCAATTTTATACACTCATTTAAATCCTTTTATTTCTTCCACCTCTAACCCTTTAATTGAAGATTATAAATCTCAACTAGTTAATAGAGGGGCTGAAATAACATTAAAATATTTGATTTTGGTGTAAGAATTAGAGAAAATAAGAGAAATTTGGTGGAGAATAATGAAAAATCCATTTGGCTAAGGGGGAAACATGAGAGGAAAAAGAAGGTAACTTTTATCCGTTGAGCGACGGTCCTTCCACTCGGGGTTTCTAAGGCCGACTTTCATCCCTACTCGACGGGTGGGTCTTGCAATCAAGCTCCCTTCTACCTTTGCACTCGAGGGTCAATCTTCGTCCGGCCCAAGGAAACATTTGCACGCCTCCGTTACCTTTTAGGAGGTCTATACCCCATAGAAACTGTCTACCTGAGACTGTCCCTTGGCCCGTAGGTCCTGACACAATGTTAGAATTCTAGCTATTCCAGAGTGATATCTCACTGATAGCTCGAACCCCTCCGAAAAGGGGCCTTCTTCGCCTTCCACCTAAGCTGCGCAGGAAATGCCCAAAGTCAATCCCAGGGAACAGTGAAACTTCATAGGGTCTTTCTGTCCAGATGCAGGTAGTCCGCATCTTCACATACATATCTATTTCACCGAGTCCCTCTCCAAAATAGTGCCCAGATCGTTACACCTTTTGTGCGAGTCGAAACTTACCCGATAAGGAATTTCGCTACCTTAGGACTGTTATAGTTACGACCACCGTTCACCGAGGATTCGGTGAATTCTCTCTAGAGAATTATAATATTTTAAGTTTAAATAGGTGACTGAAATTGAATGGGATTGGTCAAGTTAAAGTTCAACCCAATTAGGTCCAATTATAAATTTAAGGCTCATTTAGCAATTATAAATTATTTATCTCACTTTTCAAATCTAATTTTTTTCAAATTTGATTCTATAATTCATAAAATATATAAATTAGCCTATATAAAAAATTTAATTTGTGTTTTTTGGAATTCTTTGTAAATTTTTTTATTATCTAAGAAAACAAAATAAAGCTTAAAATATTAGTTAATAATACATAAGATAAATATCTATTTTTAGAAAGTGAGAAAGAGAGGATATTTGAGAGTGGTGTCGGTGAGTGAAGAAGAAAATGACCTACTCTTTCTACTTGCCAAGCAGCGGCAACTCAAGGATTTGTGTGGCTGTAAATAAAAATTAATTAGTAGTACTATGAATAAAATTTTTAAAATTATTTAAATTATACTTTTTCTTGTTTTTTGATATGCAAAATTACTAATTTAAATTTTAAATTTAAATTTAGAAAATAATTCTTTTAGAAAATAAAAAAATAATTTTAAATAGATGAGTTACACAAAATTAAAAGGACAAAATATAAAAAGTAAAAAATAAAAAAAAAATTCTTTATTTTTTACATGCACGGTGAAAGAGATATAAATTATTCAAAGAAAAAAAAAACAAAAACAACATTTAGTGTTGAGTTTATTATATAAAGTCAAAATGTATTTAAGTCAATTTATTAGTTTGTCTTTTAACTAATATAAGTTAAATTTATTCATAAAATTAATTTAATTTTTAATATAACCGTTTAAACTAGTTGATTATAAATAACTAGCCATTTAAAATTAATGTTATATGTTAAAAATATAAAAAAATAGTAGAATTAGTTTTAGGACTTTGCTATTTTGGTTAGAATCTAGCTAATAGAGTTAATGCCCTGATTAATTAAGATAAAATAAATAAAGTTACCTTAATAACCTCTATGTAACTAACACTCTTTGTTAATATTTTTTTTATTGGTCCATTATATCTATTATTTTTAATGAAAAAATTTAGTCAATTTAAAATTAATTGTTAATAAATGAGTAGTCATAGTTTTAATTACAAGTTATTAATTTAATTAATTAATTAATAATAATAATAATAATTGTACTTGTACATGCATTAGTTTTATTAATAATTAAAAGTCCAAAGAGAGAATAACACTCTTATAATTATCATTCTATACGTATATAATATTGCTTTAAGCGATTACCATGACCGTTTGATATATCATAAATTCGATTATAGTAAATGTGAGTGATTTTTTTTAACTTATTAACTATAATGTCAATAACACTTTATCACCTATTTAACTTGTTTATTTCTTTACCAGTTGATCTATAAATGTCATATTTTACTATTATTTTTAACAAAAAATTTTGGTAGTATAACGGTTATAAATCTAACTATTTTATTCATACTACAAATAATCTACAACCCACATTAGGTACAACAATTCAAATATAATGACAAACATTCCGTTATTAAATATAATAGTCCATAAAATTCCTTTTACAAACCAATTACATAATATAAATTCATATATGTATCAAACATCATATATATACATGCCATTAAGATAATTTTTTTTTTCTACTAGTTGCTCTCAATTCAAGTATGCTAGCTCTAACATTTTTCTAGCTAGTACCTGCACTAAAATAACTATGTACTAAGTATTAAAAATATACAGTGGTAGTTACAAATCTAAAAATTTTCACTAGTCTGATTTAATCATGCACATATATGCAAAATTATTCACTACAATATTCCAATTTATTCTCAATTTACACATCAATATATTAATTAAGAATTTATTTAAAACTTTATACTTATTTTATAATTATAATTATCCTTTAATATCTTCATTAAATTAACAATTACACTTATTTACGTTTTTGCTACTAGTTTTTTTAGTTTTTTTTTTCATTTTATCATTTTTGCCAATTTGCCTCCTGTCATTTTACCTTTTTACCATTTTTGTCATATTTATCATATTTACCCCTAAAGTCAATCCAGTAGAAAATCACTAAACTGGATACATGGGACATGAATTTCACAGATCTACTACACTGAAAAGTGACCCTAAAGGATCATCAAAACGTTGCATTATATACCGAATTAATATAAATGAAGTAAATTGTTATTGGCCTACCTAAACGAGTCGCCATGACCCACACCATGACTATGGTATCTCTATGGCTAATCAGTTATATCCTGAACTAAATTTAATTACCAGACTACTACTAAGGGCAATAAAATTATTCTTTTTCATTTAATTCTCATTAATTTCATTAATTTTATTTATTTTATATTATTAATTACTTAGAATTTTATTCATCCATAACCAAATTTCACATTTACAATATTATTTTTTTTCCACACTTTTCATTCCAATACACCAAATATTCGATATTATTCTCAAGTAAGTCATCAAACTCAACTAAACACACTTTATTCATAATATTTCATTTTATACATAAAGTAATTACTAACTAGAAAAATATTCAATTAATTCTAATAATTCTCAATTAATTCATATACACTAAATTTTATATTTTCTTGTATTTTATGACTTAATTTTTATTAAATTAGCAAAGAATACACTAAATTCTTTATATTTACAATTCGGACTACAAACTTTTCATCATTAAAATTTTTCTTTCAACTTCTAACTATTCATTTCACTAACTCATACTTTCATTAACATATATATTTTATAATATTACACTAAATCATAATTATACATATAAGTACAAACATACATCATATGACTATTTTTTTTAAAGTTCCACTATCTATATTTTTTTTAATTGAATCTAAACATTTTAATCCACTTTTTTTTTTCCTTAATCATGTTTTAAGCTTTACTTTCAATTTAACATGCAAAACACATACACATACCCAAATTTCATAACCACAACTCAAACAAAATCAATGAAAATAGTTATATTTTATAACCACTAACCTTATTTTTTTGCTTTAGCCTTTCTAGCTTCTTTTTTCTTACATTTTTCCTTTAAAGTTCCTTCTCCTCTTTGAATTTCTACCATAGCCAAAATTATACAAAAATAAAATCACAATTATTTTGCTTTCATAATTCAATCTAACTTCATAAATATGATCTACATACCTTAAACTTTCGATTAGAATGCTTAAATAAATTTAAAACTTCCAAATTCTCTTAGCTCAATTTTATACCCTCACTTGAATCCTTTTATTTCTTCCACCTCTAGCCCTTTAATTGAAGATTTGAGACCTCAACTAACTAATAGAGGGACTGAAATAACATTAGAATATTTGATTTTGCTGTAAAAATTAGAGATAATAAGAGAAATTTGGTGGAGAAAAATGAGAAATCCATTTGGCTAAGGGGGAAGCATGAGAGGAAGAAGAAGTTGCAGAATTCTCTCTAGAGAATTTTTAATATTTTAAGTTTAAATAGGTGACTGGAATGGGATGAGCTTGGTCAAGTTAAAATTCAACTCAATTAGGTCCAATTATAAATTTAAGGCTCATTTAGCAATTTTAAATTATTTCTCTCACTTTTCAAGTTTAATTTTTTCCAAATTTGATTCCATAATTCATAAAATATATAAATTAGCCTATATAAAAAATTTCAATTCAATCGGAGTCTATTTTCAATCCGACTTACTCAAATATGTCTGATTAGTCAAATTTCTGTGCTACCATAAAAAAAAATTTACTGTCAAATAATTTTAAATATTATTTAAAGTCTATCCATATTTTAAAATAAATTTTTAGATGTTATTTACTATTTCTAACAATCCGGTAAAACCAAATTTATTAATTAAATTTTATCCATTTTTTTCTTATTTTTGTCTTTTAATGACCTATTTAACCTTATTTTACTCCAAATTTTATTCTTAAACTAGTCATGATCTATATTTTTCGATGATAAAATATAATATTTTTCACCAATGAGTGCATTTTTGATAGAGTGTACATTGGTAAATTTCGAAAATTATAGGTTACGACTAATCCGGTATTTAGGTCATTTACAGAGAGTGTAATTTGCATATGAATATTACTAAGTAAACAAAGTATATATTATTATGCATTTTACCTTTTAGGTAAACCAATATCATAACTATCGTTTATTAAAAAAAACAACCTTATCTTACATAAAATTATTATATATTAATATTCACATTGTATAATGATACTCTGGTAGTAAATAAATTATTTGAGCATTTTTTTATAAATTTAAATTAACCAACCTATTTGATAAAATTATTAAATATAAACAACTTAAATAAAGAAAAAGTGTAAATCATACACTTTCACACAAATGCATCAGGACTATCAAACGAGGTGAATGATATACATGTAGAATCCATTTGATTGAATAGTTACAAAACATTTATATCCACGTGAATGCATCACAGTAGAATTACTCTTTTAAATCTCTACATCAAACATCCAATTATTAATAATAAAAAACTTTTATTTAATAAACTGTCACATTAATCTTTAGGGATAATTTTAAAAAATTTTCTAATATTTTACTTCATTTTCAATTAAACCTCTAATATTTATTTTTTTCTTCAATTGGGTACTCAACATTTTAATTTTTTCAATTATAACCATCTATCTAATTTTCCATTATATGTAGATAAAATGCTAATATAGCGTATTGTCATTAAATATTTTAAAACTTTTGTGATGAAATTTTTTTGTTTCAAATAATTTTTCCTAAAACTTAAATTTTTGCAATGAATTTTTTTAAAAAGTCCGCCAGTAAATATTTGAATAATTTTTAAAAATAATAAATATTGTTTAATTAACACCACAATTAGATTTATGGTCAAAAGAGTCAATTGACACCACAATTAACATTATAATGAATTTTTCTTAATTGACACCATAACATATTTTACAAAAAAATGTAATTAGACAGTTATAAAAAATTATAATTTCTAAAACTAGCTTTAGTTTTTAATAAAAAATTTAGTATATATAATCTAGTAAATAATATAACATTTTATAAAACAAATACCATTTTTTTGTTTCTTTAAGTCGAAATTATTATTACTTTCAAAAACATGAAGTAAAAGTCCATGAATTTTTAAAAAAAATGCCTAAATATGTATTAAAAATAATTTTTCAATTATATAATAATTTTTGCAAAGTAGCATATAAAGTTAAAATTTTAAGCAGTCACACTTTTTATCTGACACTTGGCCTCACATATAAAGTTTTGATGATATAGATCTTTAAGAAATATTAGTTACATTTTCCGGCAACATTCTTTTTTAACACTATTTTATTCATTGTTTTACTATATCAACTATTTTTAATAAAAAAATATGTAACATATTCTTTAGGTAAAGTTAAATATATTGATTTTTTTCTCTTTATAATGACTAAAATATTAAAATCTATTTTTTTATTTATCATTCTCTTTCATATCTCACACAATTATCCATTTCTTTAATAAATTTTCGTAATTTTAATATGTTTATTAATTTATGCAACATGAGTTTAATTATATATATATATATATATATATATATATATATATATATATATATATATATATATATATATATATATATGAAAAACAAAAAATATGAATCTCTATTGAGGTCTTCTCTTCCATTCTCCCTTCAATATGTTTGACATAGCTTTTTTTAATAATAATAATAAGAAGAAAAGAAATTGGAGTGAGAAATTTGGAATTGTGAGACTCGCATGCACTTATTCTTGAGTCTATATATTTGATACTAATGTGAAAACTTGTGTATACTTGACAAAATTTAAAATAATATTATTACTAATTTTGAAATTTAATTGGAGCCTTCATTAATTAAGAGTTAAAATAAATATAAGAATTGCTAGCTAATTGCATTATCAATTTCACAAGCAAGCATGTGACACTTGACTTATTAATATAATTTATTTATTTATTTAGTTTACTAAAAGTTCATTCTTAAAATTAGTATTTTTTAATTTGAGAATCATTTTCCTCATTTTCATTAAATTGTTAGTAACTCAGTTTTATTGAAGTGCCAAATTAAAGAACATGAAAAAGCAAATATGTGTAATCATATAATTGTAATTATTTTTTTAAAAAATTAACAATAAATTTTCACTCTTAAAACTAATATGATTTCATCATTGGCCAAAAAAAAAAACTAGGGACTGAGAGAAGAAAAGGCTTAGGTAAAAATTCCGCTAAACTTATCTTAAATAGTTAATGTTGTTATTATTATTATTATTATTATTATTATTATCTTAGGTAAAAAAATTTGTTATATAGGTTAATAATATATAGTTTCTTTATGTACTAAAAAGAATGAAAAATAGTATAAGACATGGGAAGAGAGATAAGAGAGAAAATAATAAATAAATATTTTTTTAATATTTTAGTCATTATAAATAGAGAGAAAAATACTATATTTAATTTTACTTAGAGAAGATGTTACAAATTTTTATTAATAAAAATAATGGATATAATATAGTGTTAATAAAGAGTGTTGTATTAGTGTAACTAATATTTTTCAAAAAGAGAAGATTTATGAGTATATTAGTCATTAAAACTACATAATTACTTAATTGTCTTTAGTTATTAATAGGAAATGACTAAAATGTGCATTTTAGCTAGATAGATTTTAGTCAACCATCTTCATTGTTATTTTTAAACACTGGAAGAAAAAAATTAGGAGCCCCAAAAATTGGGGGCCTATGCCTTAGTAAGCTGACAATGTTACCAAAATTAAAATATTAAAAGAGTATTTAGGATTGCTTTCATTTAATTGACTGATTTTTTTAATTTTTTATAAACTATTTTTTTCAAATATATTTCTGAAAAAAATATTTATTTAACTTCTTATCTATAAAAATAGTTTTTAAAACTCAAAAAAATTAAAAATAAATTTTTTTCTAAAATAACTCAATACCAAATAAAGATACTATGGCCCTCGGTCATATCCCCTGGGATGTCCCTCTCCTATCGTCTGTTTCTTTTTCTTTTTGTTTTTTTATACATTTTGCTGCAAAATGAGTATTTAAATCATATCCACCCATCTTTATCATCACTATAAAATTCTCGTGACTATAAAAACCAAAAATAAGTCTTGAAAGTCATTTTTCTGTTTTTGTCTGTTCCTCATTTTCATATTATTACATAATAATACCAATTTGTCTCTGATTTTTCTCCCCATTTACTTTCTTTTTTTCTATTGAAAAAAGTGTACGGAATTGTTGATACTTGAGAGGGCAGTTCACTTATCTTACAGTGTGTAGACTTCAAGACTTGGTTTGGTCTTAAAGCGTGAACAACATTTTGTTGTACTAATTAATGAACAGGCACAGCACAATCCCCGCTTTCTCGCTGAATGCGTCGTGAGATTTGTGGGTTTCTTTAGATTTGACAATCTGACTCTCTTCAACTGAAATAGAAAAAAGGATCTTTTTTAAATGTTCTTTTGGAATTGAAGAAATGCTTTGTCTAAAAGCAGAAGTCCTCGATGACTACGACCCTATCAACAGCAGCAGTGCTTCTACTTCTACAGGTAGTAACAATGGTGGTGGTGGGTTGGGCTTTGTTCTTCCTATAAATTTGTAAGACCAACACTACTGCTCAATACATTCATTCTCTCCGTATTTATCTTGACTTCAGCATTTTTTTTTCCTGTTTTGAATAGGGAATGGGGAATTGGTCGTGTGTGTTGATTATATATAGTTGATTTTTTTACAGGGGAGCTTCTATTCAAAAATACTTATGGAGGAGTTCTAGATTGTCTGCTCGATCTATTTCTTCAGGGGATGGTTCTTCCTCTTCTTCAATTTCCGATTTTGTGGTACTTACTATTGCTGCATTTTGTTTTTTCTTACTAATTTTAAACATATAAATTGTGTTTCTAATGCTAGTTCATTTTCATTCAATCGCAAGCTCTCTCTCCATCTGTGTTGTTCCTGTAATCGAATCTTCGAAGTTTATTCTCTTTTTGTCTTAATGGAAACCATAAGCCGTATCTTTATTGTTCACACAGTTCACTTTGTATTTTGTTAGTGTTATGTCCTCTTAATCCGGGCCCCAGGAATCATCTAGACCCAGTTAAAAAATCTGCTATTAGTTGATAAAATCCGGAAAACTTGTTGCATACTCCATCAAATTAGGCAGTGCTCTGAAAAATTTATGAAGAATCAGACTTAGAACTAGATGAATTAACTTCTGAGTTTGTAATTTTTATTGAATTTGCATCATTTTACCCCACCGTAGCTCAGGCAACAACTTTGTCCTCAATGGTTTTCCCAAAACTTGCAATAGCATCATAAAGTTATGAGTGTAGTCTACTAAATCAGAGAGCTTTTAGTTGGACTATTATATGGCCATCTTGAATTTAAAAACCCTCCATGCGCTGGTTATCAACTCTATCTGTTTGGAAAAATGGCTCAAAGTAAATCTTCTGTCATATGCTTTTATACATACTAGCATTTAACAGATGACATCTTTGAAAATCATTGAGCTGCTTCTCCAACCCCCTCCCCTTTTCCTTTAGTTACTTGGCGGTTTACTGTTTTTTCTTTTAGAAATAAAGGAAACAGAAAAATTATGAACCACATTGCCATCAGGATACTAAACCCCTGGATAAAAGAAGTGGACAACTGAAAGGTGGAAATATGTCTCTTTACAAATACCAACTTGAGGAAGATGTAAGTAGATCCAACATCCCTACGTATTTTTTTCTTTATTCAAGTATATTATCAATATATTAGGTAAGTTCTTCTTTAATATTTGATCATTTCAGGTCAAAAAGTTACAACAAAAGTTGCAAGAAGAGATTGACTTGCACCTAGCCCTAGCAAGTGCTGTTGAACACTCTAATTCGTCCTTCTCTAGTTCACCTTGTCAGCTTCCAGATAAGGTTAGTATATCCTGATATGTTTTTCTGCTATCATGTCTTCTTCTTTGCGATATCAAAATATTAGTGCCTTTTCTTTTATTACATATCCTCCCCATATCTTCTCATAGCAAGTTATGTTATGTGGATAGCAGGCCAAAGAACTTATGGATAGCATAGCTATTTTGGAGGTCACTGTAACCAAACTTGAACAAGAATCAGTTTCCTTGCAATATCAGCTTACTCAGGAGAGAAATGAGCGTCATCTTTCTGAGTACCGTTTAAGGCATTTGGTCTGTCCAACACCATCTCGCTGAGTACCTCTTATATTACTTTACTTTGCAATTTTGTTTAACTGAACAATTCACTTCTTTGATCAGCTTATGAGGACATAAATATTTCCTATTGAGCAGTCACTCTAGTACTCTTTCCTGGTGTAAAATAAAGAGTGATTGATGAATAGTTCGTAATTTATCACAGATCAGGCGACATTGTAGCACAGACAAAGTAGAAGAGAAAATGGAGAATAAGCCCCCGGAAACAGATGTAAATGAAGACCCAAATAGAGATCACTTTGTTGAGAAACTCTGGCACCACCCTAATCGGCTTTCCGAAGAAATGGTCTTGTGCATGAGAGATATTTTTATCTTCTTAGCAGATTCTTCCAAGCTCTCTTGTTCCAAGTGTGCTGCTTCACCATCTTCACCTCAGGGGCACCTCTCTTACTCCTCCTTGGCATCTTTCCCAGACTCACCTATAACAAATTCACTCATGAAGAGTCCCTCAGTTGACATAGAACATGCTCTTGAAGTCTCTGCAAAATATTTTAAGCATGATCCATATAGTGTTCCTGGTAAGATGGACTGGGTAGAAGGCATTGGAGCCTACAGTACAGCAGTTGAGGTCTCTTGGTTGTCTGTTGGGAAGAAAGAACTTGAATATGCTTCTGGAGCTCTCAGAAGATTTAGGTTTGCTACTTCAATCTGACCAAATTGCTTAAAATCCTGAATTGTAGGCCCTTGTATGTAGTATGTTGGCCTCCTCCTTCCCTCTTCCCCTTCACTCTCTTTGAGCTTAGAGCACTGCAATTTTGGCTTATGGATGCTCGCTTTAGGGAGGCTGAATTTACAAAAGGTCATCAATGTAATTAGCCATGATTTACAAACCAACTTTCAAAGTTTTCTTGTACTTTAGCATTTATTTTATCTCTTTGATTCGTTGGATAAGCAACAAAATGAGGGTAGGTCAGCTTCCTCCCATTCACCTCTCCATCCACCCAGGGGGTTTCAAACCTTAATCTCCTAATACTGATCCAACCCATTAATAGTAGTGTATGATACTGGTACTTCAGTTGAATACTATTTAAGTGCATCACAACCACTTTTTTCCTCCCTCACCATAGCAATTGTTCATACATTAAGTTACCGTGTTTCTGAAAAGTCTATTTAAACTTCAAATGAGGTTGCTGATTTGATATTTTTCTCCTGTTATTTTCTTTTCATTTGGTGAGCCCTTTTTATGCTGCACAGGTTGCTTGTGGAGGAGTTGGCTAAAGTTGATCCGTCTTACCTGAGTTGCAGTGAGAAGCTGGCATTTTGGATTAATGTCTATAATGCTTTGATCATGCATGTAATTCCTTTTCAACAATTTATCTGACCATTCTCCATTTTATGCATTTTAGACTCTATCTACCTATATATTCTTCTAATCCACCCATCTTGTTTTAATGTGTATGTGGGTATGTTTGAATACTTAAGCTATTACGAGTTAGGGAGCCATCAATCTTTCAAAAAACCTGCTCTTCCCTCTCTTATTGTTTCTACTTGATTTTCTCAGGCCTTTCTAGCGTATGGAATTCCAAGAAGTGATATTAAATTATTTTCCTTAATGCAGAAGGTTAGATATTGTTGTTCTTTTGCTAGCTCCTGTTGTCTTCCACTCTATATTGTGCTTCTTGAAACCGAAGTGAACAAAATGGTACAATTTGCTTGCAGGCTGCTTACACCATTGGAGGGCGCTCAATCACTGCTGCTGAAATTGAGTTCATTATTCTGAAGATGAAACCTCCAGCCCATCGCCCACAGATAGTATGTTACATTCATAACTCCCCTAGCACACACCTTTACTAAGGCAGATTATGATGTATTGGCAAAGCATGGTGATTCACTGATCCAATTTTCATTTTTTTTTGGATGGTGGATCAAAGACTCAGCCAAGTCACGAACAATCTGTTGTATTCAAAATTTAGCTCAGTCTCTTGCTTATTCTGATGAGTGAATATATGTATCTTTTTATGTTAAAGGAAGCCTAAGGTTTCATTTTAGAGATCCTTTCAGATGGATAGCAGTATCCTAAATGTTTAATGATGTTTAATTTTCCCATTGATAAACATAACTGATCGCCATAACTTTCATTTCAGGCCTTACTACTTGCTCTTCAAAAATTAAAGGTAACTGATGAACAGAAGTTCTGCATTGATCAACATGAACCTCTCCTGGCTTTCGCCCTAAGTTGTGGGATGCATTCTTCACCAGCAGTGAGTGTAAATTGTTTTTTGTTTTCCTTTGTTTGATTGAAGCAAAATTTTCAGCATAAATACAACTATACACCTATAGGAGGAAACTAGCATGAATTAGGCACAAATTTCTCAAATCTTCCAAAGGAAGGGATTGTGTTGCTGTTATCATTACTATAGGTTGAATGTTATGTCTGATATGGGATACAGCTTGCTTAATATTGGGACTTCAGGATTGTGCCTTGATAGATGCGCCAATAAATTATGCTACGTAGTAGAAGCAAACACTAGAATGTTTGAAGACTATCTATAATTGTTTGGAGAAATGGAATTCCATTGGATTCCCTTTTGCTATCTACGTTTTGTTGATTGTGTAAAGAAAGCAATTTCTTTGGAGGAATTTTATGTGATTGAAGTAATAATTTCCAAGGAATAGAATAACTGCGTTGTCAATATACATATATTTGCTCCACATGATGTCGGCAGACTCGAATTATGGTGAAATTCGAGTAGTTTCCATCATCTAAAGTAGTAAAGTATCTTAAGCACTCTTTAAGAAGAGGTAAATAATTTCTTATTTGCTTGGGGCTTTTCCTTACTGTTAACAGGTGCGAATCTTCAGTCCTGAAAATGTGAACGAGTTGCTTAAAACTTCACTGAAGGATTATGTGCAAGCATCTGTGGGTATAAGCAGCAAGGGTAAATTATTGGTGCCGAAGTTGTTGTATTGTTTTGCCAAAGGCACTGTGGACGACTCGCAGCTTCCCGAATGGATTTGTCAATTCCTCTTGCCAAAGCAAGCTGACATGGTTACAGATTGTTCGTCTAGCAAGTGGAAGCTGCTCGGTGCTCGAAGCTTCTCTATTTTGCCATTTGATTCGAGGTTCCGCTTTCTATTTATATTGTAGAGTTCGAGGAAAGTTCAAGCTGATGTGGTTTGAGCATCCATTTCTTGAAAAATGTGGGTTCTGCACGTAACCATGTGAGGAATTCCCACACGGACACACCAAGCGAAGATTTGAGGGGTTTGTGCCTGTAGAATGTGGATGCTGCTCATCGGGTTATTGAATGCTTGAAAGGAGAAGTTATAACATTGTATTTGTACAGCCATAAATTTTATCCATAAATATGCGTTTTTCTTAATTGTAGAATCTAAATCACTCGCAATTAAATTAGGATCAAGACAAAGTTGAGCTTCAATCTGAACTAATATAGGAATTAAGACTAGTTTATGTAGCTTGGCAAGCTGAGATATATATACCTTTTTCTTTTTCCATTTTTTCTGAATTCAAAGCTTGTGCTGGCCTGTAAGTGTAGAAGGGGATTTATGATAAATTTTTAAGTTGGCTTTTGCTATGAATAATTTGCTTTGCCATGAATGGCATGTAATTTTAATAATTGAATATCATGTATTAAAGCAGTAAATTGGGGCTGAGGTTTTGCATTTTTTTTTTCTTAATTATCTAGTATTCTACAATTCAAAACCTACATATTCACGCTGAATAAGCTTTTTAAGAAAGTAAAACGCTTTCCATATTCAACATTCGAGATTAAGAAATAATGTATCTCTACCATTCCATCACATTTTGCCTCTTCAGTAATATTATCTTTATCTGTTGATTAAAAAAAACAGTGAATTATGCTCAACTGCTCAGTTACAATATATGTCGCGGTTGGTACTTGAGGTGCAATACATATTGGTAACAATTATAGAATTTTCATTTCTTCTTGAATAACTTCAGACTAATTTGCATATATCACATTCCAAAGGAAAAATATACAAAAGGTAATTCCTATATCTTATTTTTCTCTTTCTAATTTTTTTTTTTACACTAAAACAATGGCACCTAGGAACTTGATCTGCAAATCAAAATTGCTATAGAAATGTACTGAAAATTAGCTAAAAGACTGGGATCACATCTGGAATGTGCAGCACTGCTGAAAATCATTCCTCTAGGGAAAACCATTAGATTATTGCAAATTATTATGGCAATAGAGCTTTTAACTGCACCCTGAAAAGATCTCCTAGAGCTCCACGTATCTCCATCTATAACAAAAGCAGTCAGGATTAGTTTTCCATCAAATATGACCAAATAATTTAGATGATTAAGCTCATGCACATGAAATCACAGCTTATGAGCTTGAAGATACTCGTCAGTCAGTAGTTGTAAGTTCAAGCACACATTCTCGTTGAATCAAACCCACGTAAAATAAACTTAAAAAGAACCAGAGTGCTATGATTAATTTAGAATTGAAAAACAACAGAAGGCTCAATTACACAGTGATTATGACAATTTAATTATACTGCTGGAACAATCATGCAAGGAAATAACTCGCTAAAGAATATGGACGATATTTTATTTCCCTTATGCCAAATAATTCTAGAAATGGGAAATACCTTATCACAGCACACAAGTTTTGTAAGCAAAGGATAGAAGTCCCTCAAATGTCTTCTGAAAATCTGATTGTTCATAAAGCACATGCCGTTAAGCACCTGAAAGATCCAAACAGCAAAGAAAATGTACAAGCACCTTAATTAATAAAACAAACGAACTCTTATCAGTTCTGAAAACACCACCAACTTGATGAGGAAATTTGCTTACAGATGTTCAACGAAGTAAGAATAAATAACTTGGGTGGCCAAAAACCAGTCTCGTACAGGTATTAAAAACTTTAGAGGACTACAAACTGGTCTTTGTAATTTGGGCTTCTTTTTAGAGATAAAATCATGATCAGAAAAATTTCCAGCAAGTACCATTAAAATTATAGAGCTTCCTGTCGCCCTACCCAAATAAGGAAAAGGACACTCAACTCCCTTGTAAAATCAAATAAGGAACATTCTAATTGCTTGAACAATCAATGAAAAAGAGAAAAAGAAACAGAGAAACAATCAAGAAAGAGTTTAAACTGGCAGGAATTCAAGTACGATGAACACGAAAAGGATCACTTTTCAACCATCCAATTACGACACCCATGATAGTAACATGCAAAAGAAAAGTAGTTAGTCATCACATTTTCACATGCTGATATGGCATATGATGCCAAAGAGTTGTCATTATCTAGCAAGGGGGGAACAGCAAGAGTAAGGAGGCAAACTTCTTTGATAGCAATGCAATAGCTTGATATATATACTGGAATAAGTCAGCTGCTGCATGATATTATATTATCACAGTCAAGCAGAATCCCCATATATCTAAATAATTAGGACATTTCATACCTTAACAATGATAGGTGAACGTAACTCCAGAACTCGATGAATATCCATATTGGTAGTCTCCCCCACAGTAGACTGGAGATCAGATGCTTCCTTTAGTATCTGTTCACAGAAAGAAACCAATTTCTCTTCTGCTATTCCTTCAAGTTTCTCATCTCCAGTGACGCATGAATCATTTTGGACTGATGTGACATGAACATTCTCAGAAGCATTAGATTCCAGAAATTGCTCCTTGGCATGAAAAGCTGAAGTTGTTTTCTGTAACACATCCAGATATATGCTAGTTCCTGCTATTTCTTGACGGATAAGGTTTAGAGGAGGCCTGTCCAAAGATGAAATAATAATCATACAATTTGTTCCAATACTATTCCTTTAAATAGAACTCTTGTGCAAAAGAGGAAAAACAATAAATTGGGCTACAATTGTTACCAACCTCTCAGCAGGAATTCGGTGAATTTGCATTCTGAGGTTTGGATATGAATTATATGAAGCAGCAAAATCTAACATGGATAACAAAATATCCATTATAGCAATCTTTTGTGATGCTTTTAACTTGCTCCAATACTTCTTCTGTGAATTTTAGAAAGACATTGTGGTTAGAAAGAAAAAAAAAATTCTCATGGTACATAAGATACAAAAGATTCGGGTTGTAAATGAACCAAGCCGTTTGTGAGCTATTTGGGTCTCGGTTCAGAAAAAAGCTTGTTCGAAATCGTTTATTACTGTTAACGAGCCGAACTCAAAAACCTTATTGAGCTCGAGCTTAATACTGTTTAGTTCGTTAGCTCACAAGCATATTCGTTTACGAGCTCACGAACACGTTCGAGAACATGTTTGTTTAAAAACTCGCGAATGTGTTCGTTTACAAACTCAAGAACGTGTTCGTTTAAAAGATTGCGAACGTATTCGTTTAAAACCTCACAAACATATTCATTTAGGGCTCATTTATATTACATTTTGTTATGGCGTTTTTGTCATTATCAGTTAACGGGCTAAACTCGAGTTTTTGTCATTATTAGTTAACAAGTCAAACTCGAGCTTTTGTCATTATTAGTTAACGAGGCGAACTCAAACTTTTGTTATTATTAATTAACGAGCCGAACTCGAGCTTTTGTCATTATTAATTAACGAGCCGAACTCGAGCTAAACTCGTTAAGCATAATAAACGAGCTTTTTTCGAGCCAAACTCGAGCCGCTCGCAAACTTAATAATTTTTAAACTAGTCAAACTCGAGCTCAAGTATAAAAGCTCGAATCGAGCTTGAGCTGTAATAAACTTAAACGAGCTGAGCTTAAGCTCACCAATATTCGGCTCGGTTCGGTTCATTTACAACCCTACAAAAGAAGCACTTGAAGCATCTTTTTCCCTCCCATTGCACACATCCCCCCTCCCTCCCCCAAGCTACACCTTCACATCACACGTACTAAATGAGATTAGATAGATCAAGGTGATATGGATTTGAAGAAATGCTAGAACTCCTCTAACGGAAGGCCCTCGAGCTAGAAGGAATAGGCTCTCAAATTGAGAATTGGATGAGGAAGAGCGAAAAAATTGGCTTGTTAAGAGATGTAGAGAAAAAAAATCACCACGAAGAAGAAAACAACATTAACAACAGCATCAACATATAGAAGAAAAGAATTAAGAACCTGAATGCTATCGATAGCACCAAGAAGTAACAATTGAGTGATACACTTGCCCCTAATAGTTGTCATCAATGGACTTTCTTCCTCATCTTTGGCATTAGGCTCCACAACATCAAGAACCTAAGATGGGATTGTGTTGAGAAAAACGATTTAGAGAAATGGGGAAAAGGTATATTTGAAATGCAGCACAAAATAAAGTGACAACTTTTCTAACATATATATGTGTGCATGTGCACTAGGTACGTTTGTGCAAAATTTTGTACACTTGAAAATTCAGCATAGCAATAAAACAAAGTCAGAATCAGTAAACTTATTGAAATATAAAAAAATCTCTACACATGAAAATTAGAAAGCCTTTAGCATGAACAAATTCAGGGTTTCTAACCCCCTCTAATACATGCAAATGCTCTCCCTTTTTCATATTGTCTATTTAGCAAATTATCTTGCCTTTTTGTATGCACAACACAAGGTCAAAAACACATGAATTGCAAGCAACCAACCATATCAAAGTGCTAAATCTGAGAAGAGAAGCTGATCTTATTAGGAACCCTAAATTCATTCCACCTTCTAAAATGTTGACATTTATTTTATTAGAGGGAAATGAAGTTCTGACTACCTTAACTGGAGAGGATGGTACTGAAGCATCAGAAGCTTGAGCCTTGGATTTGGAGGTAAGACTCTTCATGAAGAGATTGTCCATCATATTTCCCATTATTTTTTGACCAAAATTTTGACTCCTTTGCATTGCAGCAGGTTTATCAACTTTTGCGGATGGTGATGGAAGGCCTACAAAAATAAGCATATCCAACTTTCACGCACTGCTAAATGATATGATACACGACTTAACAAACAGTATCAACTGTAAATGGACTGGAACATAGGGTAAACTGGGAACTCAGCTACAGAATTATTATGTTGGTACTTGAATAGTATTGAGCAATATAAATTTATAGAATTTGCAGACTCCAACATCATTTGTTCTCTAAACATTTATCTGGCTGATATCGCCTTTATCCCCACAAGAGAGGATATTATGCTTCATCAAACTTCAGAAGCTACCTTTCTGAATTATTGTTGAAATCTTTTTACATTTACTCTTCCTTTTTGGGTACTTTTGTATTCTTCTTTTGTCTGCCTTATGTAAAAGGGTCAGATCTTGTATACCATGGCCACAACAGTGGCACCCACAACATGACACATGTTATCAATTATTATTCTAAGATTAGACATATTAACCTTCTGATCCATCAAAAAAATTGCTTTGTGACCCCAATTCCTGAGTGTGATCACTAACATCAGAGAGATTGTTATCTGCAACATCAGCTGTCATGACCTCTGAATCTGTAACATGCAATGAAGTGCTTTTTGGGTTCTCAAAGGTCAGAGCATTAAACAACTCAAGAGGTTGCGTTGCATATGAAGCATCCCTAGTGGACCAAAGTAAAACCGATTAATCATAAAATTGAATAGAAGAGATTCTAAGCTTAGTAAAAGAAACCAGATAGTACCTTATGCTTTTCAATAATGTGTCCCAGTCACTCTCACTAAACTGGTGACCTCCAACTTCTATGAGATGCACTAATGCACCAAGAGAGATGGAAACGACAGTCTGATCTGTCTTTTTCGCGCAGTCTAGAAGTAAACTCAGAAGTGGAGGCAACATGAAGCATACCTCCTGCAAAAGAGAAACAAAAACAAATTATATTTTCATGAAATTAAATACAAGCATAAAAAGTAATGTATTGTCAAAACATTAATTTCTAAAATGCCAAGCATTGACATTTATAATCCACTAAAAAAAATAGAATACTACAAGGGTAAGAGATCATACAATTCATCCATGTGCAACCCTTGCACATTTTTTTTCGTTATACTCAAGCTCAACATGCTTGATATTACCATTAAAGATTCTACTAACATAAAAATATTTATATTGTTGTGTAGGTTCAAAAATCATATTTTTTTCAAATTCCTTAGTAGAAAAGTGACATATGGAACACTGAAAATTTAAGGTTCAGTCAAGTATTAATCCAAATATGGATCTCAAAAAATCTCTAGCAAAAGGTCAACGTAAGTTCTATTAAGAGCATAACAACCTATATATTAATCAACTTTAAGAAAATATGGATCTTAGAGTGGTTGCATTACAAATTATTTGACACCAACATCATGCAAACCTTGTAAAGATTTACGAAGGGGCATAACAGGTATTATAATCAAAATTATTTTTGAAAAAACATGGTTCTGCCATGATATACTCAACAAATTATTCAACATTAAGATGGCATTAGCATTGAGAATGGAAGTATCAGTGAAGTAAGATTTGATGAAAGCAACAGTTTAAGGGAAATGGACACTTTTGGCCAGATCTATCACAGAGTCTATCAAACATGGTTTTTAAGTTAAATGGGGAATCTTGGCCAATTTCTCCCAATTCGTTCAAGAAAAATAAATTAATTTCATTGCAATGCTAGTAAGTACATCTGTCTTCTAAAAATAGTTATGTTAATTATTTCAGTAATTAAAAATTGTTTACTTTTATGAAGGAAAAAAATATAAGAAACATAATAATTTATGCATGATCAGCATTTGGAAGATATTAGGAACCACATATGTCTTTTGCCAGTCAAGGTAGCATGAAGACTTTAACATGCATTCCGGTTCTCACTCATTACAAGTACAGAAAACTGTCACTAACATCATCAGGTTAGGCTTAAATTGACAAAATCAAAATGATTGGTTAAAATAGAAACAATGCACAAAGATTTGAATATTTTTCAGTCATTCAACCAAAAATGAATTAAAAAAAAACCCTTATTATAAAACGCATTCTCTCTATGAAAGGGCATATTATCAGTTTGCCATGTCATTAACATCAAAGTTGAATATCTCCGCTGAGAGTATCAAACTGAACAGTTCAAACAGCTTGTAGAGATATTTAAGAAAAGTATAGAAGAAGAAGCTCATAAATACCTTGTAGAATGTGTTAAAAAGGTTGCACAACAACTGAAGTGAATGAATGCTGGTTTCTCGAAACCACTCATTGTCAGATGAGATTAAGCTTTCCTTTCGGGCATGTCTCACATGATCAAAAATGGGAAACAATACACGGTGGAAAATGCTTTCCCAAAATGATGATGAGAACTTGCTACCTCTTTCATTCAGTAAATCAAACAGAACTTCTAGTGCACAGCTTCTGACCTCAGATCTTGCATCTGATGTTAAATCTGACAAACCAGCTAGCATTGGGAACCAATAATGCTCAGTCATATCAAAAGTTGCATCAGCATTATCATCAATGGGCTTTAGAGCGCCACCACGTATAAGGCCCTAAGATAGCAAAGATTTAGAGACATTTGCATCAGAGCCTTTAGTCAGTAAAACAACCAGCTGGTGCAACATAATAAAGTCCCTTGACAAAGATAAACACAAGCAGTCGCAACCATTAGACAATGTTGTGCTGCATTTTAATAAATACTGGCAGAATTTATCTAATTTTTTCAATTAAAATGCTGCTTCAATGTCTAAACCAAAGAGGAAGGGATAAGGTGAAGGAAAAAGCTAAAGAATTTATATGCATGCTAAGGTAAAAGGGAACTTACCAGGATTGTGGCAAGTGGTACAGGTAGAGGAGTATTTTTCATGATACGCGGTATAGGGAGGGTAAGCTTAGTTGGATCACTATTCTGGATAGCAGTTCGTTAAAGAAATTCATTCAACGAAGTAGATAGATATATTACATATCAATGAATATAAAATACCAGAAAGGCAATCGCAATATTATAAGAACAAAACGCAAGTTAAAAAGATTCAGTTCTCATAAAACAAGCTAACACAAGTTTTTCTAGAAACCTGGTTTCAAAGACGTCGTGGTGGAATAATATCGAAAATTTTGTATATTTGCAAGTCTACTTTTAAATAATAGACCCTTTACCACTAGTAATTTGGTATTTTTTATTGCTTTATCTTATGATAATAGATTGCCCCATCTCCACTCGAACATACTTCTCTCTTCAATTTACTCTTTTCATCTCCTCCCTCTTGCTGCCTCTTGCCACACACTATCTAACTCTCATAAATGGGATATAACGCAGATTTTTGTACAAAGTAAGATTTCAGTCCATGAAATTTTTTGTTTCTTCAAAATTTTGAATAAATACTGTAAGATTAAATTTGTATTTCCTACATGTACTTTTTCCTTTTATGTCTCTAAATCTTCTTGGATTCACCTATTTTGAAGTTCCAAATCAGGAACTTACCATGATTTGGAACATGCAAACTTGATCGCAGTATCAAGGGGAGTGAGCAATACTAGTAACAACAGGTAGAAAACCTTTATCACAAATAATATAACCTCAAAGGCAGCATGTAATGATCCTAATATTCAACTGATTGACAAATAAGGTGAATAGTTATACAACAAACCTCTGCCAAACGATCCTCACATATGCGGAGAAGTGCAATAGCCTTCAGACTTATACGGTGAGAGGTTTTGTTGTTAGCAAACCTTATAAGACAGTTGACGCAGTCCATGAAACAATCTCCAACAACCTGATCAAAGTGTTCCAAAATAACTGCAAATGTCCATCGTATTAGATATATTGCAAAATAAAACAACAGTAGCAGCAGCAACAACAACAAGGAAACATGAACAACATGAACAAAGTGAAGAAAAAAGCAACCACATGAAAAAGGAGAATGCACTTTCCTACCCTGCTCAACATTTTCAAATGCACTCTCCACAATTGATTCCAGTTCATCATCTGCAGCCGCAGTAAAAACCATAAAAACACTATGCCATCCAGATTTTATGCATGCAGCTTTGGATTTAATCATCTGCAATAGAAACCAGCCAATTTTTCTTTTTACTTTTTGATAGAATGTAAAACGAAAATATAAATATCCTCTAGGTTTAACACTCATTTCAATTTTTTTTTTTAAAAAAAGACCACACAAGCATGCACACAATCTAGGAAAGCTGAGTAGGCATACTTGCTCAATACAGTCAACAATCAGTCTCCTTATAGAATCACTTTGGCTATTCCGCATAAGAACAACAAATGGTTTGAGAATGTCATTCTGGAAAGTGAAATTGGCAAGCTCAGCACGCTCCAAATACTTCATACCAAGCTGCCTTAGAGAATCAAAGGCATACATCGCAATTTTCTCATCATGGTGGCTCCCAGCAGAAATAAAATGATTTGCAAGGACAGACCATATTTTAGCCCAGACCTGGAAAATATATCAGCAAAACCTTATAATCTGTAAAATATAAAAGCGTAAGAAATTGGGCAAGTGGCAGAACAATCACTATACCATGCTGACATGCTCATTTCAGAATATGAAACAATCTGCCGACCAGCAAAGATAAAGGAACATTATCAACAGGGTAATGTCCTTGGAGACAAAATTACAATAAGCAGACAGTTACAAGCCCACTGCCACATCATCTAGCCTAAATGTTTGCAAACAAGTGTTTTCAAAACTGGAGCAGTTAGTGAACTGGCAGTCATCTGACAGTGTTGTTACTCCAAATTTGGTGGGAAAACACGGCCTGAATGCAGCAATTAAATATACACAGGCTAATTATGAAGATCATGCACCAGATAATCACATTACTCCACAAGACATGGCCAATTATCAATGCAATCACAAAAAGAAGATGAGCAAAGATGAGCAAAGGACATACCAAGCGTATACGAGCCATATTGTAATAGCTTATCTCAACAAGCTTTTGCAAACTGAATACACGAGCAGGAGTCTGTTTTAGTTCTTCAGCTGATACACTACAGAGAGCAGTGAAGAATTCCACAACAGAATCACTTGGTAATTTAACACTATTGACAAAAACTTGTTCAGCAGGTTTCCCAGCCAACTCTCTTAAGGACTGAAGAACAGCATCCTTGGAAATTTGATTTGATCCTTGCATGACAGTTGCAGCAATAGAAGGAGTTGAAGTAATAAATTCAAGCCGAGACACATTCCAAAACTGCATTCCATGTGTCCTGGAGGGAATCAGTTTCCGAGTCACACAATGAAAGTAGAGTCCGCAATGCTTCTACATTTTTACTTCGCATTTCCTTTGGGGCATGCAAGAAGGTAAATCTGACATACAAATTCATAAGCTCAAATATCATGATCATTAACATTTGTTTTAGAGGTTGAAAATATTAACCCAGCTAATTGCTAATGAAAAAGCAAAATCAAAACAAGGAAGCAGGGTGCTAATAATACAGAAGATAACAAAGGAAAAAGGTAATGAAACAAAGAAAGCAATGCTAGAAGAGGATCTTACCGGACCAAAGATGTTAAGAAAGCATAGCGCATGGTATCCATTCCAAAAACACCTGTAATGTGTATTCCAGCTTTAAATCCCTCCATGCAGAGAACAACCCTTGGCTTATTTTCACCTTCTTCCATGGTCACAGAGAAAGTAGCTAGTAAAGGCCATCCTACAGCTTCGACCATAGGCCTTACAATTTCAATTTGTTGCATGGTATGGAGGATTCCTCTTCTTGCTCCTTGCTTCCGAAAGATTGCCTGTGTTTGCCTAACTATAGTTTCACTCTCAGAATTGGCATCAGTTGATGAGTTTCTCTTGGGAAGAGCCAGATTTAGAATATTCACAAGGCGCCCCCTCTCTTCACTTTCTGGCTTTTGTCTGCTTTTCCCATGATCAGTTGGATCATCTTTCATTTTTATCTCATCTCTAACAATGGAGTCATAGATCTCTTCGAGTAAATCTGTTGGTGCACAATCTTCAGTATCATTCATGGCATTCATATGTATGAAATCTGACTTGGACATTTTAGGCCACCTCATTGGATTATGTGCATCAGTATTCAACATTATAACTGCATATGCAAGAACATATGCAGTATCTGCATTTTTGAAGAGACCTGGATTATCTGCACAATATCTGCCAGAGACATAGTGTCATGTCCATCAATTTAGGCCACGGTCGACACGGGTGTTTCGCGACCGGACGCGCTGGACCTACTGAAAATTTTGCGCGTGCGGGACCGAAATTGAGCCGATATGACCGAAGTCTAAATTGGGACCGAGAATAAATGAGATATTTTATTTTAAACACGTAATGCTAAAATTTTCACGAAAATCGATGAAAATGACGTCCGATTGTAAAATATGCGGTTTTTGTACTGTTAGCAAATCGCGAACGGAGTACACCGGGACGTAAAGAATATTAAGGCGGACTCCCAGGTACAATTTGGTATAAAAATTCGAATGTTTAGGGCACCAAATCAAGGAGATAAAATTTAATCTAAGGTACCGTAAAAATACTCGAAAAAATGTAATTTTTGCTCCGGTACTCCGATTTTGAAACCGAATTTACCAGAATGTAGAGAAAATTATTTCATGAATAATGGTATAATTAATTGTTGAAAATTTATTTATTTCAGACTTGAAATTAATGGATTTAACAATTGTAGAAAAATGAAATAATAATAATAATAATAATAATAATAATAATAATTAAAAAAAAAATGGAAGAAGCCAATTTCGGCTAGGTTAAAATGAGAGGCAAAAGAGTGATTGATGTGAAAACCATCAATCAACATCATATTTATTGTAATTTGTAAGAAAAATTTAAAAAGGTAACTAAATAATTGGTTTTGAACCAAAATAATCTAAGGGTGGCCGGCCATGGTTTGCTTTAAACTTTTTTTCCTTCATTTCTAACCATTCCAGATATTTCTTCCATTCCTTTTTATTTTCTCCTCCAAAACCGTGCACCATTTCCTTCTTCATTCCTTATCTCATTTTCTATCTTTTTCTCCAACCGAAAAACCCTTCATTCTCCTCTCAATTTTCTTATCAAATTCTCACTATCAAATAACAAACTCAAGCTAGATATCTGCAAGTCTTGAAGAAAAGAAAATTTTATAGAGAGATTAAAGGAGGCCGAGATCTACTAGTGAAGAAAGAAGAAATTTTTGGCTCGGTCAAAGTTTAGAAATGGTGATTTGAGTCTTGCATGTTGGGTTTTAGGTGAAGAAAAGACCAAAAGAAACAAAAGAGACCACGGGTTGGAGGAGTTCTAGGTGAAAAAAATTTATTTCCTTCTTTGTTGATTCTTCTTCCTTGTAACCGAGAGCATCAAGCTCTCTATTTATCATTTTCATATGTTTCTTTTGGATTCTATCATTTTCGTATCCTATATTAGGATTTGTGAGTTATTCTTTTGTTTATATTTTTGACCGTGAGCTATGAGTAGGGAAACTTTTGTTTATCATCTCCATATTCCATTGTAAGCTAAGGAAATCCATGTTTAAAGAAAGTTTTGCATGTTATTGGAGAAAATTTTATGATGGCCGAAGGAAGGATGATGGGTAGAAATTTGGAATTGTGGAAATTTTAGCTTGTCTTGGCCGAGAACCCTAAGGAAGGAGGGATTAATTAATTTGTGGTTAATTAAGGCAAGATTAATGAATGGACTTAAAAAAAAAAAAAAAATGCTGGAATGAAATAAAAAGGTTAACTGAAAATGGCAAAGGGTTGACTAATGCTAATGAAGTGATTAGTGATAATTAAGTTAATAAACTAAAGTTAAGTCAATTAAGGTCAAATGAAGGTCAATAAATTTAATGGAGAAAAAAAAATTATATTAATTAAAACCCTAGATAACTTAATTAAGGGTAAGGTAAAATAAAAATTGGGCCAAAACTTATATAATAAAATTTAAATAATATTATGAGTTAGTAATAAATAACTAAGCCAATTAGTGAATTAAGTGAAAAATGTGAGTAAGACAAAGAAATAAAATGATTAAGTTAATTATTAGCTGAATGAAGATTTAAATAAATAAAGTTAATGAATAAATGAGTAAATTAAATAATAAGTTAGTGTATTTAAGGAATTTTAAAATTTATACTCATAAATAACGTGAGCGACGTTGGGTTACAATTTGGAAATTTATAGATTTTTTGCTATTTGGAAGAGTATTATACTGTTAAATATTTGACAGTAAATATAATTTTATTAGGCGCACATTTGACACAAGCGCCAACATCGGGTAAAGGAAAAGAGCCTGAAGACGCGGCAAGACGATAAATTAGGTTTGTGCAATTATTTATAATACTGATCATTAATAAATGAATATAATTTTGATGTGATATATGAAATGGAAATAAATGAGTTTGAGAATAGTTTTGTGTAATATATATATATATATATATATATATATATATATATATATATATATATATATATATATATATATATATGTTTTAATTATTTATTTATGAAAGTCAACATATTTTAGCCCACGTATTAGCCTAGACTTGGCTCAGGGATTTGTTGGCATGCCAATAGGGTAGGAACTCTGTGGCCTGTGGTTATCTTGGTCAAAAGAGTTATTGACTAATCCTGTGGTTATCTTGGATTAGATTTAGGGTTATGATTTAACCCTGGTCCTGTGGTTATCTTGGACCAAACATGTTATATATATATTTACCGATCCTGTGGTTATATTGGATCGAGACTGATCTTGTAGTTATCTTGGATCAGCTGAGGGGTTATAATTTGACCCCGGTCCTGTGAATTTCTTGGACCATGACTTTTCTGTCGATTGACGGTACCCCTTGTTTCCCTAGGATTGGGTCTACGGCATCTTAATATATGGGCTTGACAAAAGTTTTATTTGGTAAATGAATGTAGTATTATGATTTAATTATATGCTTATGATATGGTACATGAATAAAATTATATTCCAAAAAAAAAAAATTTACTGTTATATCCATTTATCGAAATTGTTTATGCTAGTTTATTTATATAAATATAATTGTTATTAAAAGTATTGGTTTATGCAAAAAAAGAATTTCAATGAGTTTCAGTTTTGTATATATATATATATAGTTCTTTAAATTGATCATTATTATACGTTCTTGCACCACTGAGTCAAAACTCAGCGCGGGAGTTTATTTTTCTTCTCGCGCAGATATCACCCAGGCGAGTTAGTGGAGAGTGTCGCCAACCCAGTGAGTCCCACAAATGGAGCAGAGCAGCAGTGACAGCCACCCAGACAGGGTTGGTTTCTTTTTGTAACTACTTATATATATGTATATAAACAGTTTGTAAATATTTATGACCAGTTGTGGTCATACGGACTATATGTATAAAAATAAATAAATATGTAGATTAAAGTTTTCACTATGCATGTATGAAATGTGAATATATTTTATTATACGGGGAATAGTGAGTAGAGATGAGTATGTGGATATACTCTTATGTTAAATTATATAAACTGATATGTTCATTTTTACAGGATTTTTAATTTTTGCTTGTGTATATATGTATCATGGATGATACATATATGTTGAGACATATGCACAGAGGCACTTGATAAAATTTGTATGTGAATTATATATATATATGTATCATGAATGATACATATATATATGGATATATGCACAGGTATATATATATATACAAGTTTACATATACAGGTAGTCGGTGACATTACCTTACCTAACTGTGACGTAGGAGGGTAAGGGGGTGTTACACATAGCACAGAAAAGATATAATTACTAACTAGCAAAGAATAGACTAGTAATACTGGTTGGATGCCTGTATGACATTCAGGTCTAACCCACAGCTGCATACCATCAACCTCATAATGATGGAAAAAATGAATGTTCACTAGATCAATGAGCTTTTCATACAAATCAAGTCAAATTTCAAATTGTACAAACTGCAAATTGTCTGACTAAATTATCCCTGAAGAGTAACTCAAATCTGCAATGCAAGGTTCATAAAACAGGAAGTGACAGCAGCAACTAGCTCTGATGAAAAACAGAAAAGCATTATGTTGATGATATGATAATTAGAGAGAAGTAGAAACTGATCGCGTAATCTAATGACATGAAAAAGGAGTAGAACGACAGACTTCCCATTCATGATGCAATCTCCCAGATTGCATAAGACATGCAATATGGCCTGCCATTTAGAAAGTGAAGGAGGAAGGCTGATTTTGGTGGAGTTAAATATAGCGAGCTCATTATAATTCAGCCAGGGAAAACTAAATTCAGATTTGACAGGTGAGTCACCAACAGAGTGAGCAATATTTGACTGAACCAAACAATTGGAAATACAGACACCTTAGAGCTCAAATACCTTCATACCTTTCTGCAAACTTTTCCATGATGCGATCTATCTTTTGAGCTTCTCCAGGAAGTCGGAACCCTCTAAGAAACTCACGGATTGCCATATCAAACTTCATTCCTGAAAACTTCATGGAATCCACATAAGCATGCATGACAGCAAGAGGATACTCCTCGTGTTGACCCAGATAATCACCAATCATTGCCTGCAAACTCATCAATTGTTAACCCAAAAGAAACAAAAAATACAGTATTATGAGAATAGGAATTCCACCTTGTCCAAATTGGGAGTATTTCTTAGAAATTGAGCAACTGAAGCAGGATTGTTCTCCACCAGCTTATTTGATACCAGATAATCTATGCCCTTCACTGGCTTTCGGTTGAACTGAAATACAGTATAATTGATGAATAGGTCAAACAAATTCTAAAAAGGATAGGTCAAATGAATTCTAAATGTCAATGATAAACAACTTTGCCACCAATGCATCATGGTTGAAAAGAAAACACAAGATTAATCACCTCTGCAATTGCAGCTTCCATTGTAGATTTGTGAGCCTTAGCCTTTTCAAAGTTATTGGACACATCTTCCCTGCTCCTTACCCCACTAGAGTCTCCAGCAGAAAGTTCTTCCGGAGACAGAGCTCTTTTAATCTGTTTTTCAGATTCTCTACATATCTTCCCCCAGTCAACCAGTGATTTAAGCACATTCACTAGACACTGGAAGATCAAGAAGAAAGATTCAGCCAACATCTTTTGCAAATGAAGCAGCACAAAATGCAGAAGAGAACATTATGATTAATCAACTAATTTTCAGAAACAGGCAAAAGTTAAACATACCTGAAGTGATGAACCTTTAACTGAAGTAGTCTGGGATACAGCAACAGATTTTGGATCTGCACTCTGAGTCCCTTGAGATATTTTAGAAAGTGTAGTTACCTATATGTAAGCAAGACAATAACAAGGGCATATTATTTGCTCATATAAATAAATTTATGTAATTTGGAGGCATAAAGTACAAAATAGAATGAAATAAGTTCAATAATAACCATGCATTCAAACAAGTTTGGTGCCTCGAGATCACAGTCATAGTTTACATATACATCGACAAGCATTTGAGGATCCTTACATACTTTCTCAAGCATCCTGCAGTGCAAGGCATCAGAAGATGGCATAGGAATATTAAGCAAAATAAAATAATGGTGAAGAAAGTACTGAAGCTGCACACAAAAAATTAACTGCAATTGTATTTGCAACACCAAAGCAATTGGATAGAACATTATTACCGAAGAACACTCATTTTTTGGTTAATAGGACATTCTGAACCATCCAATGATCGCAAAACAATCAAGGGAAAAAAGACACCCACTTCACCCTGAAAAGATTTTACAGGCAAGATAACAGAAAAAATTACAGGCAAATAAAGTGTCTCAAAATATTGTCATTGCAGAATAATTAACAGTAACAAATCATCAACTTATAGACATACTTTAAGACTTTCCCTGAATTGTAAGAGAAGTACTGAGAAAATTCCAGTTGCATACTGCCATGAAAAAAGAAACAATCAAAACAAAACAAAAATCTCACAGAAGATTATGAAAACAAATGCAGAACAGAAAAATGATAGAGATTTTACTAAACCTGAAATATGACAGGAGACTGTGAAACTGAAGCCCGCAATAAAGCATATGAAAGGTATGCTTTTACAGAGTCAATAAAATGAAAGTTCTTTGTAAATGAATGGCTAACTCCTTCCAACAAACCCTGAAATAAGTAGAACATTCACAAAGTGACCATATACACAAGAAATTAGCTTAAATAGTCACACCTCCCTTCATCCTTCCTTTATTTTGTACTTCATAGGGAAGAAGGGTGAAGGATGACTCACATTTATCTCATATTTTTAACATTTAGCATACGTTGTTGAGTGGATACTGTAAATTTCTACCAAAATACAAATATTCTCAAAAGCAAGTTTATATCATGGCAATTATTAATTTAACAAAGTAGCTGCCACAAAGTAAAATTTATGTGACAATCCATTAAGTAATATTTTGCTTCACTATTCGAATCTTGGACTTGCCTAGGAATGAAAATGCAAATTACAGACAAGACCATCAGACAATAAGGCTTATTACCGCAAATCCAGAAAAGCATTTAAGAGAGCAAAACAGCACTTGACTTTGTGTGGCTGCCCAAATTCTGGGATAAGGCTCATTACATTAAGCTTTAAACAATTAATCAAGGAATGCAGACAAAAACACATAAAAGGACCTATAATTTAACCTGCAGAAGCTCCAGAGACAAAATCCTTGTCTTGGTTGTAACTTCATCATTATCTTCCTTCATACCTGTCTGCAAACCTTATAATTAAATAGTTAATGGAATAAACTGAAAAGTGCTAACAACAATGTAAAGAGAATGCTGAGAAAACAAACCTTGCAAAGGGTGCGGAACACCAGTAAAGCATCACGTTGTCCAATGGTCATGCTCTCTAGATCAATCCCTCTTAAGTGGTGATAAGAATGAAAGTTCAAATTATGAGAAAATTTGCAAAATATTAATACATTCTGACTTAGACTATTTTCCAAGAGGTAATTCATATTTTTCTTCACATCCATACCGTGTTATCTTTTTGCCATCTTCAATATACACAGCTTTGTCAAGAACAGCCTCCAAACCCTAATATAACATTTAAAAGGAATCTTCTGTGAACACGTAATTAACAAGCAAAACTTTATACAATAAACAACTGTTTATTGTATAAAACAAAATAACAAACTAATCATGCAAATAGTATCACAAAATTTATTTCAAAAATCATAAAAAATAATGATCATGATAAGATCAAATAAGAGGACCTATTAACAGATATACCTTGATATCAGCACCACCAGCAAGACTTTGAAGTTCCTCCACAGATGCGAGAGATGTCTCTTTGACCTGGTTAAGCACATCTCCTAAAGTCATGCCTTCCTCATTTGAGTCAGCAGTAGGAGCTTCATCAATTTTTGCCTTTGATTTCTCTGTTGAAGTGGCTTCTATATCTCCAGCAGAACCGGATGAAGTAGAGAACTGAGTTTGCTGTTAAACATTCTTGGCTGATTAGACACAAATAGAACCAACTATTATACAAACATATACACAACCATGAGAATTATTCTCCATACAGGATCAGTTTCCATTCTCCTGAATACAATGCTGATCATCTGTGTCAACATTGCCTTTGATGTTGCTTGATTTATAGGGCTCTTGCTACACATCCAAACTACAGATCATGAGTGCTACTCCTAGTTGATATCGCATTACCATTCAGAGAACTATATGATAAGAACCTGTGTAAGGCAATGTTGTAGCATATTCTGATTACTCCCAGCAAGGGCTCCCCATGTACTGCAATTCAAACAAGTGCTTCAGCAGCATAATATTGCATAGGTGAGAAAATTAACCCTAATAGTAGTAACAATATTAATAACAAGTAGAAGAAGAATAGCAATAATGAAATGCACATTTTGCCGATGAGTGAAAGTAATGTGTCTGAATATTTTGCCAGCAAGTGCGGTTAACAGATGTAATGTTGAAGTTAAATTCAAATTAAGGCAAAAGATATTTAAGGTAAATTAATAGACAAGAATAATTTAAAACAAATTTGAAGGAGATGCTTTAACGTGCCAAAATGATAATTCAAAGATCAGACATTGCAGCTAAGGCATTGACTCGATTCCCATAGGCCACTATCTCAAGAAGCAATGCTCCTGCTAACCAACAGCTCCACTTGATGATGTGTCTGTCATCAGGTAATTTGTGGCATCCAATTTTGAATACTAGGGCCAGAAATATGAATCACAATATGTGAATACTGGTTGAGAAGACTTTCAGTCAAAGATTGGAAGTCAATCTGGGTTTAAGTCAAGCATATTCTGGTAATGTTCTATTTTTCATATAACAGACCTTAATTATGGACCAATGGGTCTTTGATCCTTTTTATTTTTGCTGGATTTCATTTTGGCCCTTACTCTTTTTATGCCAGGTTTTTTCGGTCAATATTCATAATGGTTGAGGTTTTAAGAATCCTAGCCTCATTAAAGATTTTAACTTGAGTCTATGTACGTGGATTATCATGAGACTTTCACTCAAGCTTAGTATACAAGTATCAGTTCATCAGTACTATTTATCCACCAATTCTACCAGAACAATTTACAGTGTTTGAATATCTTATATACCTTGTTTTACCAGTATCTTCAAATAAGCTCCTACATTATTGAAATCATATCCCCCCTTTAATCCATAAAACAACCTTTATAACTGTAAACTCATGGCTGTCCCAGATAACGCAACCTAGTTTCTTTGGTTCATCAAATTTTCTCACCAAGATTCATTATTCACCAACCACATTCAATTCCAAAACACCAAGCACATAATACCCACAAATAAGTTCGTAGAGACAAATAATGGAGTATATAAATGCATGCATACACAGTATAACGGGATATTAGAGATAAAGAGCTATCTTTTCTCCCTATCCCTATCTCTACTTGTACTTTATCTGTGTACTTAATCTCAACTAGGGCTGTCTTATCTAGATACCTAGTTGATTGTAACTAAAACATTCCAGGCAGCTCTATAAATACTCTTGTACATTCATTATACAGTGATGCAATTCAAACTCTTTCATGGTATCAGAGCCTAAATAAACCATGGCAGCCGAATCCTCCAACTTCTCATCCTCTTCTCCCTCTCTTCTCAAATTACACCACCCACACTGACCACTATCACCTCCTCCACTACAGCCATCCACTCTTTTGCTATTAAACTCAAGTTCAACAACTACCTAGCATGGAAAACTCAATTTCGCCCCCAACTCAACTATCAAAATCTAATGTATTTAGTGGATGGCTCAACTCCACCACCCCCCAAAGAAATCCCAACCAATACGAATCCTATAATTTACATTCCCAATCCGGCCTACCATGAATGATTTAGAAAGGAACCAAATGTTAATGTCCTAGCAGCTTTCCTCCTTATACGAAGAAGTTTTCTCTTGTGTCATTGGCTTAACATCCTCCGCACAAATCTGGAATGCTCTAGCAAACGCCTTTGGCTCCATCTCACAAAACCGCCGATTTCAACTTCACATTGATAGTCAAGAATTGAAGAAAAATGATATGATTGTTTCCCAATACTAGCAAAAGTCAAAAGCTCTAGTTGATGAGCTGAGTGCAGCAGGAAGGCCCCTATCATTAGCAGAATTCAATGTCATAATCTATAGGAATATTGATTCAGAATTTCACCTAATCATCACTACCCTCAATATCAAACCTGAACTCATCCCCTTCCATGAACTTCATGGCCAACTTGTAGCCCATGAAACCCTTCTAAAAAGTCATCAAGACCTTCCCATTGCAAATGATGTTCAAAAGTCCCCCCCCTTCTTCCAACACCAAGAACCAATCCTGATGCAAACTCCAATTGGCCTCCCAATTCATCCTCCACTAGAAGAAATGATCAAAATCGAACCCCTGTCAGATTTGTGGCTTTCGAAATCACAAAGCATATCAATTTTCGTCTCAAGCCAACATGACACATCTCAGACAGCAATACTATCCAACCCACTTTGGTTTGGTCTTGCCTTGGTATTGGTGCAACCCATCACGTTGTTCCTAATTTATCTAATCTAAACATCACCAACACATGAGGTAATAATGATCAGCTCTACCTTGAAGATGGTAAAAGTTTGAAAATTTTTCATTCTAGCTCCTTTATTTTTCTCTCTTATTTGGTCCATGCTTCTAAATAACAAATTGCATATTCCTCAAATTAATAAACAGCTACTATCAGTTTACCACTTTACAAAAGACAACCATTGCTTCTTTGAATTTCACCTTTCTTTTTTTGTTGTTAACATGAGATCCTACTTCGAGGAAAGACTGAGGGTGGCCTTTACAAGTTGCAACCTCCTCAACAATTTCAAGCAAATTCAGTAGAAAAAGTTTCTTTTGTAGATTGGCATGCTCGTTTAGGACATTCTAATTTGCACAAAGTTCATAGAATAATTTCTAAATTTAATTGCCTTATTTTTCTTCAA
Source organism: Triadica sebifera (assembly GCA_023653625.1). Lineage (NCBI taxonomy): Eukaryota > Viridiplantae > Streptophyta > Magnoliopsida > Malpighiales > Euphorbiaceae > Triadica > Triadica sebifera. The sequence continues at coordinate 23,807,600 of CM042910.1, read as the reverse complement.
ATAATAAAACTTTCCATTGTTCCTCATCATTGTGGCAAACTTACTAAGATTTATCTTCTCCAGTTGCACATTTTAGTTCACAACCTTTTGGAAATTTTATATTTAGATATTTGGGACCTTCCCCACTTGTTTCAGATCTGGGTCGTACGTATTTTGTGCTTTTTGTGGATGATTATACTCGATTTACATTGTTCTTTCCTTCAAAACTCAGAAGTAAACTTAGTGATGTTTTCATTTGGTTTAAAAAGCTTGTTGAAAAATCAATTTAGCACTAAAATCAAAGCTGTCCAATCTGATTGGGAAGGAGAAATTTGAAAATTAACCAAAATTTTAAGTGACTATGGCATTGCTCATCGTGTGGCTTGTCCACATACACATGAGCAAAGTGGGGTTGTTGAACAAAAAATATGTCATGTGGTTGACAGGGTTTAACTATGTTAGTTCATAGCAAAGTACCTTTTAAATTTTGGACACATGCCTTTTGATAATGTAGTTTTGATTATAAATGCTTTGCCAACCGAAGTTTTGGGCAACAAATCACCATTTTACAGCTTATTTCACTAACACCTTAACTATTCCAGTTTTAAAATATTCAGATGTAGTTTTTTTCCTTTGCTAAGACCATATAATCCAAACAAGTTTTCTTTTTGAACTACTACTTGTGTTAATCTTGGTCTCTCTCCATTAATCTTGGTCTTTCTCCATCTCACTTTGGATATAGATGTTTTGAACTCTCTACTGGCAGAATTTACACTGTCAGGCATTTAAAGTTTGATGAAACTATTTTTCCTATGGCTCATGAGCAACCGGTGCAGGAAAAGGATTCCTCCTCCAACTCAAACTCTAAATGGTTGTCCATTACTTGTATGAATCCCAATCAATCCTCCTCAAGTATGACTTCTTCAATCTCTATCTTATCTAATACGTCTACACCCGCTGCCTCTATCTCCTCTCCATTTCAAATACAACCTTTATATCCATCTCCTACTGCAGTTGAGCCTTTCATAGATTTTAGTTCATCCACTACTAATCCTGATCCACTTTATCACTTAACCAACTCTCCTACTCCTAGCCCACAACCACTTTTAACACATCAAAATAGAATTCATCCAATGGAGCTCCACCCAACAACTATCATTCAAAGAATTGCCCCACCGTAACCAAACACAAACCCAAACCCCCACAACCTGACTTTTTTGACAACCAAACCATAGACATACAAGCAAGACAACCGTCTAGGAGTGTGGAAAGAAAATATGAATGAGGAATTTCAGGTCTTGATCAAAAACAAAACTTGGAGTCTTGTGCCTTGCCCACCCAATACAAACATTGTTGGTAACAAATGGGTATTTCAAATCAAAAGGAATCCATATGGGAGTGTCAATAGATACAAGGCCAGACTTGTAGCAAAGGGCTATAATCAAAAAGCTGGAGTGGACTATCTTGAAACTTTTAGTCCAGTTATTAAATCTGTCACTATTCATAACATGCTTACTTTGGCTGTCCAATATGGCTAGACCAAGAAGCAATTGGATATTTACAATGTCTTTTTGCATGGCCACCTTGAGGAGGAAATCTATTAGTTGCGTACTTAATATCCACTAGGGCTGTCTTATCTAGATGCCTAGTTGATTGTAACTAAAATACTCTAGGAAGCTCTATAAATACTCTTGTACATTTATTATATAGTAATGCAATTCAAACTCTTTCACACGGCAAAGCAAAATATCAAATTTGTTCCAGTAACCAAGAAACATTTAAAAATGATTTCTATGCAACATACCTCTAAATTTTGTGGATGCTACTGCAGTGAGAAGCACCTTTAACACTTGCAAAATTGTACTGCACACAAGCATCAAAAGATGAAACACATATCAAGAAAATAATACCTCACACAAAATTAAAAAATTCACATCTGTATACCTGTCAGGTGATGAATTATCGACACAATTGCAAACCATGTTCAAAATTTCAGTAAACAGTAGTACATTTTTACCACCTTCTAAACCAGGATCTCCCTCTAAATGATCATAGGCAATGAGTTTCTGTGATTGTACAAGTATCAATAAGTTAACAGAGACCATGAAGCATATAGGCAATTATTTTACATCAGACAAGACATTGGGCTTTTCTTTGAGGACATTACATAACTTTAATAACTAAAAATTCTAGAGGGCCATATCAGTGAAGTAAGTCAACGTACATGAAGACAATCCAAAGCAGGTTCTAAGATTTTCAAATTCTTCGTCTCAAATGCAAGACGAAGTGGATTCATAACAAGCTCAACATTAGCACCTTCAAGCGTGCACCCAGCATTTGCTAAAGCAGTTGTAATATTTCCATTATTGCACACTGGCTTAGCACTATGTTCCTCTTCAGGAGTATGTGGAACTGCCTGTGACTGATCAGATGGTGTTCCAGATTCTGGAGCTCCACCTTCAAATTCAATTGAACTGCAAAGAATGAGTTGTTAGAAAAAAATTATTAGTACATATGAGATGGCCTGCATGTCATGATCACAATTGAATCATTTTTGTTAACTAGAATTCCTTAAAGTACCCAAGTACACTCTTAATTATACTATTAAAACTCAAGTTTCAGGAAAGAATACAGGGTAGAAAGTGCATAATTACATACAAAACACAAAGTGCTTGGAAATCATATATCCTATATGCATAGCAGCCTAAATCTCAATAGTTGAGAGAATAATAAAAATCATCCAAAAACTCAATAGTCTATTGGTATCTAAACAAATTAGAGAAAGATTAAACAGTAAAATTCTAAGTTTTAGTGAAATTCTGAATTCTAGCCAATTATTTTACTTGTATCATATTATATAAGAAAGCTTTAACGCTTGTATTAATTTTGGCCAGCCTTAAGGAGCCCTAAGGTGGGTGTTCAAAAGTACAAATTTGAAGTACAATTGGAGCACATTTGAAATACTGTTGAAGCTTGTAAGCAGCAGAGATTGCGGAGACAGTACAGCTGGTTTGGTGCATGGAGATACCAATAGAATAAATAAAGACATAGCTGTGGATAAATGAAGAAGAGAAAGTTCAAAATAGATCTGGAAGATCTTTCCAGATAATTAACATGTTCAGCTTCAGGTTTTCAAAAGCTGGCCACAATTGATAAAAATGTTAAGCCATCAAATTTTAATGTTCAAATACAGACCTCTCAGCTCCAGCCAGCGAAGCTGTTTTACTTGTCTCAGTAGAGTTAGAATGTTGACTTGATACTTTGGTGCCATCTGAAAATAATAATAATAATAATAATAAAAAAAGAAAAGAAAAGAAACATGCAAGGAATAAGCATCCCAGCCTGATGATTACATTTGGGAAAAAGGAGGAAAAATCATAGAAGAAGTTTAGCATTGTTAAGGAGAGAGATTTCTAATACACGGAAAAGATGACAAAAAGACCCATAAAGATTAAGCCAGCTTAATTATATTTCTGTAGAGGAACAAGATTTTGTGCTATTTATGCAATATTTGAAAGATTTCAAGTTCATCAACGAGGGGGAGAATGAGCCGATCCTTAAAAAACCAATGCATTGTTTTTTACAGCAACAGCTAAAATCAAACTTCTAAATGACAGCAAAAGCAAATCATCAAGATAACCAGGGCTCCAAAGCCTAAGCTACATCAACAGACCACAAGTATTGTGCTTAAAAGAAATCATTATTATCATTTATCCATTCTCGGTTCAGTCAACCTATTCCTCAAGAATCTTATAAACTTAAACTTTAAGTAGAACCAGCTACAAAAACGACATTTCACTTCTTGAAAGAAATGAACTAACACACGCTTAAAAATGCACTTAACGTTCATCAGCTACATTACGAGAACAGAAACGGAAATCAAAATTGAGATCCAGGCACTAACCGATATAAGTGTGAATAGCTTTTTGAAGATCGGGGTACTTCTTGCTCGAGCATTCCTTGAGCACTGACTCGAACGCCCGGCTAACAAAACCCCCCGCGGCCATTTCTAATCTGCATGTCGCAAACAGAATCAAGTTAAAAAAAAAAAAAGTTAGGATAACTGAATTCGGCTTGTAAATGATAAAATCAAAGCAAGACTACGGATCAATCCTCCACCAGAAGGAGATCGAAGCACGTTGAGGAGCTAATGGATAAAGAAACAAGAAGGAGATTAATTACCTTTTCTTTTAATTAAAATAAAGAGAAATGATGAGTAGAGATCTGGAAATTGAGAAGCGAAGGAAATAAAGAGAAATGATGAGTATAGATCCCTCTCCCTGAGTTTGTTTTTTTCTGGCTTTTATACTACAGGGGAATCGAGCGGAGACCGGAGTATGCTGCCGGGATTAAATTCAAACAGAAGAGCCAAGTAAGACGATATTCGTGGTTATGTAGATTTGCAGTTTAGACCTTTACATTTGATAATATCACAATCTGACCTCATAATAAAAGAAATTTTCCAAATTAGACGATCATGATAAATCAATTTTCAGTTTTGACCCTTACGTTTGTTGATATCGCAATCTGACCTCGTAATAAACCAAATTGCCAAATTACAATACCATAAATAGCCCATGACCCAATTTAACTCCGAAACTCATCAAAAAAATAACAATTAACCCCCTAATATTTTTTATTTAATTGAACCATCAAACTTTTACCTTGGGCCATTTTAATCCTTTTCACTTTTCAGTGTAGCCCGTTAACTTATGTTAACTATTTTAAATAGGAAATAAACATGAACCATATATACTCTAAGTTTTGAAGGAAATAAATTGTTATTTATCTTTTTTTCTCATCAATTCTCCCTTTTATATTCAAAAGTTGGCAAACTATAGGTCCAATTATGGAGGCTTTACAGGTTGCGAACGAAGCCTCACATCTCGACCTTTGATTATGGGCAAAACCATTATCAGCTGAATTATCGATGACTTTTTAAAGATGTGGCCATAAATTTTATCTTTTAACATCTAATTATGGGTTATAATAGTCTCCAAAATCAATTTATCATTTTCCGTCGAGACTCTCAATCACCAGAACCGCGCTTGCTATCAATGCTTATATATATTTGTGTGTTGAATTTTTCTCCTTTCCTCTGGTGTTGCGTTCTTTGTTTCTATACATCATGCATGATATGATTTTTTTTTCTTATAACATGCACGAATTATTTTGTCATTCTAGCAAAGAAATGTGACTAAAAAATTAATTGAGACGGAGCAGTGCGAAGACATGCTAAAATGAAATCGCTCCGCTGCTAAACAATAAGCACATGCCAAATAGAATTTTAGAGGTGAAAAAGTACAATATGTTATTTGGCGGAAAAAAAATGATATAACTGAAAAAAAATTCACTAATTTATAAGGTGAATGCTAGTTTTATTAGTTTTTTTTATAGTAGATATTATAATCTAGCTTTTTTTACCAAATAATCTATTTTATCAAATATATATTATCAATTTAAGTAACTTAAATTTGTGGTCAAATAATATTATAATATAATTTTGTATTTCCAAACACACTCATAGTATGTTAAAGATTTTTTTATGAAAAACTATTTACAATAAAAAGTATTGTTGAAATAAAATGTTTATCAGAGATATTTGCTATATTGAAACTGTTGATATTTAAGATCCAAGCTTATTGGAAAGAAACAAAATATTTTATCCGCATAAAAAACTTATCAAAACTGAAAAAATACCTACAAAATAAATAAATAAATAAACAAGGAATTAAAAGGAAGAATGGGGAAAAAAATCTTGCATAAAAACATTCTCTCACACACACATAACTCATTTTAGTAACTTCTTGCATAGTTGCGTACTTAATAATTGCCTTATGAATGATAATTAAAACCGTTTCTACAATGCCCTGCCTCGAATATGTTTTGAAGAAGACAATTTTTTTATTATTTTTATATCTCACTCCGATCTGAATATTTTTGTGAGAGGGCAGGTCAAGGACGTTATCCCGCCCCGATCCCCTCAAAATATATATATCACAATTCATTAATAAAAATAATAAAATAAAAATATATTACTTATTTAAAATAAAAACTATATTTTGTATTTAAAAATAATAAAAATAAAAAATATTTTTAATATTGAAATAAAATAAAAATTTTAATAAAATTGGGGTTCTCCGTCCTCATATGATACAAGGATAAAAATCTATAATTTTTTCTTATGGAACACCCCAAATCTTTTTTGTTGTCACTTCTAAACTGATAGTTGTAATGTTTGGTACAAATAATTAAACTATTATTATTAAAATATAAAATTATCGATAGAGATATAATTTATTTTATTAAAAATATATATTTTTATATGATGTATGAATAAACAAATTAACTATTTATTTATTGTAATTAAGAAATAAAAATAATAAAATATAATCAATTATAACAAAAAAAATTATATATATATATATTATAAATAAAATCAATTAATTTATTATAGTTTATGTTAAATATATTTTAACTATTATTTATAATATTTTTATATTTATAATTATAAATAATTTATTGATTAAAAAAATAATTTGGAAAGAATAATATAATCCAAATAAAAAATTAAATTAAATCAGTTATTAACTAATAGAAAAATACAATTTTCTAGATTAATAGTTGTTTGAAATTAAAATCAACTATCATTTAAAATATTTTATCAAATATCATACATTTAAAATAGTTATTAAATACCAATAAAATATCGGTTGCTCAAAAAAAAAAAAAACTGAATTAGATGCTCTACAATACTTTTTTCTCCCACGCCTTGGCAAAGTACAGCCATCTAGGTCCACCTCCGTTCCAATTGAATCGCAATGGTCATTTTTTTACACGAGAATCTTTTACAAAGCTTTTATTTTTTATTAGAATAATAAATGGGTAAAGGTAACTAGGTTTTTAAAATATGGATCAAAGCATTAACTCTTACGATAAAAATTGATACAATTTGATTTCCTGTACTAAAATTTAAGTCATTTTACATCCTCGATACTTAAAATCACAAAGTATAATGGGGTAATTTTTTTTGTTCCCATGACTAAATATATGATTATTATTTATTAGTATATATAGGCCGGGAAACCTAAATCAAACAAACATCAAACAAAGAAAAGGGAAGAAAATATATACATACAAAAATTGATCCTACACCCACTAATCCACAAATTAATGCCTCTTAATCTCATTAAGAAGCAACAAAAATCATCCCCAAATAGGTAAAGAAATCTCTCAACTGCCCAACTAGGCTCCGACTTTATCCATGCCAAACTTTGTGCAGTAGTCAGAAGAGGGGTCCTGCATAGTGGACAAGTTTTATGATTATCGTCACGATCGTGATCCACCCATCTATCAATGCAGTCTCTATGGAACACGTGGCAACAGTTCCTTAACTCTCTGACTTCATCATGATCATTCAACTGGCTTAAACACACAGCACACGTGTCACAAGCTCCTGAAATCCTCTCTGTGAGATCAGCGAAAGTGGTCAATATCAGACCGTCCCTTATCTTATCAGGAGAAGGCAGAGGTTGAGATTGATGTACAGTATCACTGCTAGAGGAAGAAGAAGAAGGTAAATGGGTTCTGTTTCTGACTCTGAGAGCCCATGACAAGGCCCATCTTATGACTGCTAAAATTACAGCTGCCTTGTATAGAAGATGGCTGGCTGTCACACCCGATTCCTCTACAAAGAAATCCATTATTTAAGGGGGGGCAAAAACCCAAGCAGAAAGAAGAAGAGGAGGGAAAGGGGGAGAATGAAAGGAGAATTTGGGTTTCTTATAAAGGCAAAGGCCCATGTGGAGCCCATTGCTTTTTTATTTTGTGAATTTATTTTTTATATTTTACTTTATTTTTAATAATTAAGAAATTTTTTTAATAGGTGTGCATGCTAAGAATAAAGAGAGCTATTAGTGATTAGGTCAGTATCAATGAATCATGTGCAATCGTGTAAGTCACCACAGTTAAAGTCGGTGGTTTGAATCTAATCTAATCAGATTTTTTTTTTTATGTTATTTTGACCCCACAAAAAGAATGCATAATATGTTATTATCTAATAACTTTTATTTTTTATTTGAATTTGATTGAAATAAAACTTTATTTTATTTTTAATGTTCGTATAGCTTTGTTTTTTGAAATGATTATAGAAAACATATAATAAGATCTTAGAGAGAGTGATGCATAATATGTATGATGGCTTTTCATCTTATTTAATTCAATGTTAATTACGATAATTAAGCTTTAAAAAGAAGGGAAAAGTTAAAGGTGAAAGTAGAAACAAGCGGAAAGGATGATGATATTAAAGAGAGAACGTGGTACGATTTACTTTTTATTTAATCTTTACTCTTTTTAAGGATTATGGACAATTCCATCCGTGACAAGGAGCCCATTAGGCCACAATCAAAATTGATAATGCCTACAAATGGAAGAAATTTTTTGAAGAAGGCAACCGAAGTCACACAATCTCTTTTGTTTTTTTCTTCTTCTTTTTTTAGATTTATAAAATATAATTGTTGAAATTTATTCAAAATTAAGTGGTTAGCAGTAACATTATAATTAGATCAAACATTAAGGTTCTTAGATATTATATGAGGTTAACATCGGCCCAAAAGTCCATGGGACAGAAGGAACAAGTCCAGCATTCAAGCTCAGGCCGGAGTCGGAGTTGGAAGAAAGGGGTATTTCGGCCATAAGTGATGACATGAAGATTTCCAATCGAAGTCAAACATATAGATGGTCTCACTTAATAAAAAGACAAATGGTCATTTTCAGAAGGACCCTCTAATACCTACACAACTAATCACTATTTTATTTTGCTTGTTAATTATTTGCTTTCATTTTCATCAACTTTTTCTTTACTTTTGGTTTAGTATTCTTTGATTTTCTTTCTCATTTGTAATCATTGTAAACTCTTGCTATAGTCTTAGCTTGAGCAACACTTCTTTTGTAAACCGTTACTGGACTTGTATTCTTGCTCACCAGGACATCAGACTCAGTCCAAAGTGTAGTTTGAAACTATTTCATCCTCACATTCGGTCGGCATTAAATTCCTTGCTTGTCATAATATCCAGACTTCATCCAGGATTTCAATGTAGATCAAACCCGCCATTTGTCACTCATTCCACTTGGGCCAAACTCATTTATTCAACTTTCATTTTTAATTTAAAGTCAATTCAGTCTTGAAGTCGTCGTTATATTGTTGGAATGCAAGGCTGACTTATTTTTAATTGAGCTTCACTAGAGATGCAAATATTTTTTGCGAAGACAGTGGGAATCCTTATAATATATACCAACGCAAGGTTTCAAGAAAATTTAAAACTTGTTATTTTTTTGAAGATTATGAATGATAATAGACAAGTTCTTATATTTAATGGAGTTTGAAAGCCACTTTGGAATATATAAAAACACCAAAATTCGGCCTATCAAAGCATATATTGTTTGTATACTTTTGATCGAGATTGAAGCATATACATTTGTCATAGCAATACCAATTGAAGCATTGAGTTTTGATCAATTGTGTACAAGATAATAGTACATATAATGATTCTGTTTGTAGGTATTTGAAAATCTAAATCGAGACTTGTCATAAAAGATCAAATTCCAGTTGCGATTTTGTGATGAAATTATTATACTAATCGAGCTTTAGATTCAACTCTAGATCAAGACAAGTGTTCAAGAAAGATATGCTGAAGTTATAGTGAGGGCATAAAAACTCCAAGAATCAACCTATATCAAGGTATAATTATTATAAAGAGATATGGGTTAGAGCAAATACGATGCAGGGGCTTATATGACCATTTGTCATATAGTTTTGAATTAATTTAATTGTTATTACATTGATGAAAGACTCAAGTGTTATAAATGGACTGTTGTAATCAACTACCAATGGCCAATTTTGTGCATAATGATTTGGGAGGATGATGTTATAGGTCAAGAAAGTTGGTTGGGCTGATCTCAGAGCAAGATTTATAGGTCGAATGAGTTGAGATTGAAGCATGATTTTCACCAATCGATCTTAGAAGACAATCTTGTAGATTAATAAAATTATATTCAGACTTTGAATGAGTTGGTCCAAATACCATATGATGGATATAATTTTGTATGACCACTTATTTTATACTAGATATTCAAGATTTTGCTTATTTAGCATAATCAAAATAGTCAAATAAATTAATCGATTTTAATTTAAAATTTCAATAGAATATTTTAAGGAGATTTTTACCAGCATTTATAGAAAGGTAAATCTTTCAATTTCATTCAACTAATCAATTAAAGAATCGTGGGGGCAAATATTAACACTTTGTAAGAATCTCCAAAAGGGGTAAAGTGGGCTACATTTTATCATGTGAGCAAAATCTTACATTATTTAGAATTTTTTTTTTTTTGGGCGTTTTGAGTTAGCTTATAAATAGACTTTCATTCTCATGTGTTAAACGGATCTCTCTCGGACACACTAAATATTTTCTCTTTATTTTTCTTTTATTTTCCTTTTATACTTGAGAGAATGAGTAATGTAGTTCATTCTTTATTGTTTTATCATTTACTGCTTCATCTTTTATTACATTATCAATAGAAGTAGGAGTAACTTAGCATACACCTCTAAGACCATTGTATTGACCTGATATCTCGGTTTGGAGTGAGGATAGCAGAGACGACCCACTGCACTGATAACAGTGATTCTTGCAATGTCCTCCCAGTTAAACTGCTTCGTTCACCTTCACATTCAGGCAAAATCCAAGTTGAATTTGTATGCTCAATCAATTAGAGCAATGATAACTGAAATGTTCATTGTGGATATCAACCCAAATCTAATCTGATACTTGGTAGTGTGTCAAAGCGTGACCTTCAATATTTATTTTATTGAAATTTTGTGTAAATCGACTAATGAACCATCTTATTCTCTGTGCATGAGTATTAAGTTTTTGTTTTCAATATATATGAATGGATCCACGTTTGAATAATTAACATATGGATATCAATATGCTGAATTTTTCAGTTTGACAATTAAGTAGTATACAACTAAATTTTTTCAACTTTTATCATTAATATTCAACCATTAATGTTTAATCATTTATCTAAACCGGCAATATATAAAAACCTAATGTGGGCACGTCGTTTTCAGTTGAAGTAGTTTGGCATACCATAAAAAAAAAAGAAAAAAACACTTTTGACGTTTTATCTATGCACGAAAGTACAATTCCCTTTGTTAAGCTTACACTAAAAAAAAAAAAAAAAGAAAGAGGGAAATTGAATTGTCATCCTAGTAATTAACAGATCAAATTTGAGAAAAAAAATTATTAGGTCATATGTAGGTGGATAGAAAATAAAAAGGGATTTATGGGACTGTAAATGAACTAAGTCGCATGTGAGCTATTAAGGTCTCGATTCAGAAAAAAAAAACTAGTTCAAACGTTTATTATTGTCAATAAGGCGAGCTCGAGCTCAAATCCGAACTCGAAATTTTTTTCAAGTTCGAAGTTAATACTATTTGGTTTGTTAATTCGCGAATATGTTCGTTTACAAGTTTGTAAATATGTTCATTCAAAAATCGTGAACATGTTCATTTAAATACTTGTGAACGCATTCGTTTAGGGTTCATTTATATTATATTTTGTTATCGAATTCGAACTTAGTTAACAAGCCGAACTTATTAAATATAATAAATGACTTTTTTACAAGTTGAACTCGAACCGTTCGCTAATTTGATAATTTTTAAACGAATCAAACTCAAGTTAAAGTATAAAAGTTATAATTGAACTCGAATCGAGTCTGTGATAAACTTAAACAAACCGAATTCAAACTTACTAATATTCAATTCGATTCGGTTCTTTTACAGCGGTCTGTAATTTCCCTTTATAAGATTACCTGTTTTCAAATTTCATTCATCGAAAATGTGATAAATGACCCCATTACAAATGTAAATGCCACCATCCTAGTCAGATCCCATAATCACAAAATTAAAAATTTTCATTAGGAATAATAAGACATTGTTGTGATTCGGTCTCTCCATCAAAGGATTAAAATATTTGTACCTAAAAGTAGTTAATTACACCTCAGAATTCATCATGCTCAATCTAATAGCTGATGTCCAAGTATCTTAGTGATAATTCATAATTTAATATCACTAACAAGACCTTAATTCTCTCGCGGGTAGAGCAATCTTGCATGTTTATAATAACAATAAATTAATAATAATTGTCTTGAGGCTTCAATTTTAAATGTAGTTTCAGATAAAACATTAAAATAGATTTCTTTATATCTGAATTATTAGAAGCTGTTTTTATTAAAAAAGTCAATATATCTTAAAATGTTCTCCTTCATTTTTTTAAAAAAAAAATTTAGTGTCATGCTTCAATGCACTAAAATCAATATCCTACAGTTTTAGTTTATAAATTTTAGGAAAAAGGTAAACGGTCAGACAATCAAAGATTTTCAGAAGTATTTTTTTATTTTTCAATTTTCTCACACCAAACAATTAAGAGGTATGTATTGAAAAATTTATGAAAAGGAAAGTGTTCGAAAAGAAAAAAGAGTGTGTCTCTATCATTTCTATAAAAGAGAAAAAAATTATATTTTAAATAAGAAATTCTAAAATTTTTAATTAAAGGTGTATTAGACATTTTTTTACACGTAAAATTACCATTATACCATTTCGGCCACCGACAGTTTAGCCGTTTAACAGCTCCCAATTTTAAATGTCAAAACAATAGGCAACTATTGTTATAATGATGACGATGATGTAACTTTGGGAAAGAATGTGGGACTCAAGGGGGTTAACCATCATTTATGGCTGACTATCCGATTAAAGAAAATAAAGGCCTAAAGAAAGAATCGAACAATCTTATCCATTACCCTCTTATCATCATACTTACGTCTGCTTATGCTCAATCTCAAAAACTCAAAAGCCATAAAGTAGGAACAGGTGAAGAGAAAAATTGCTGCCCTGACCTCTAGTAACTTTGAAGATGAAGTAGAATTGCTGATGACTCCAAAGTCAAGTTGCAGTAGCAGAGACCTGAGAGCGAAATTGGCTTAAGCTTTAGGTATGGACTATGGATTACCCAAAACAATGGGCAAACGCCAAGAAAATGCTGTCATAAAATATTCTGCATGTGAAGACAAAAATTTATTTTTCCATCAGCATACGTAAATGCATACAAAGAAAAATTTTTAAAAAATTTTATTGCCTTTAAAAAGAGCTCCATAGTATTGCCAATGAAAAAAGCAGTCGATCGGTTCTCAGCCCATCCGCTAGCATTAACAAATTTATATTGTACAAATACACAGCAGCAATCAACCAAAACCTAATTTCTCAAATGGACAATAGATATCTTGCATGTGCAGGATAAAGATGAATTGGACGTATCTGCTCTCAAATGGAGGCGTGTAGGCCCTGCTGCCCGCGTTCTTCCATTTTCATTTTCATCTTGCATTGCAAAGTTGCAGGAACACAGTCAAGTGGAGTTTTCTCCTAGAAAAGAGGAAGTTGATTAGTACAGATAAAAATAAATTGGGAAAAAAAGAGAGCATATATGTCTACCTATCTCTAGTGTCGTTAGCTAAAGCTTTAAATTCCCACCTTATTATTCAAAAAAGCAAAGAAAGCACAAATTGAAACTTATTATTATTATTTTCTCTTTCTTTCACTCAGGGGTCGGGGAATGAACATGCACAGAATCCAACAGTTGCAATAATGGTGCAAAACTAATACTTCATCAGTCTCCACAAAATATAAGTTGGGAGGGTTTTCAAGCTACTGATCAAACTTTTACAGACGATAATTATATCTAAGCTATATTAAATGTCCAGCTTCATTGCACAAATAATGAACTATATTCTAAGTAATCAAACAAAAGTTTCCATTGCATATCTTTTGGGATTCCCCTCTAACAATCAAACAATTCAATGAAACAAGACACTACAGATAGGCATTACCGCCGGACATGATCTTTTACCTTGTGCATTCTTGTAGTCCAGGCTCGCTCCAGATTCCATGAGAATGAAAGCTATATCAGTTCGGTTAAATAGTGCAGCCTACACCAGTTAATTCCCTATTTAGTCACATATGCTTTGTAAAAGCAGGTAGACAAAACTACCAAGTGTGACCTCACAAACAGACTCAGAGAGAGATCCTTACCAAATGTAGTAAAGAAAGTCCTTGCTTGTCACGATAATTTGCGTCCACACCCTGCCCATAAAAAAAGAATTTAATGCCAATCCCTAGAGCAATCTTCCAATAAATATCTTATATACCTCAGTCAGTAGCTTCTTGACTGCAGCAGTATCACCGCTCTTTATGGCTTCCCTCAAACTCTAAGCAAACACATTTAAAAAAATAATACCACATAACTAACTAATCCATGATAGAATAAATTCTTATCCAAATTTATCATAAAAATGAATATACCTCGCCATTTACTTCATTATCCCTCTGAGGTTTATCAATGCTACAGTTCATTGTTTGACCATGATTGAAAACCAAACTGAAAATTTTGTGACACAAAATTCAGCTTAAGATAGTATAATTGGACATCAAAGTTGCAATCTAAATAAAAAACAAACTTGCTTTAACATAATTTTAGAATATCGACATGTCTTAATATCAAATAACAAAAAACACCCAACAAAAAATGACAGAAGGAGGATGTGAAGAAATGAAAGAATTAAATTATAATGAGATCACAACTTCTGCGCAGGAAGGAGAATATGGAAAATGGATCAAGCCACCCATGAACAATTCAAAGAGGACTCAGTAAAAACTCACTTTAAGGATTTTTATTTTCAGTGAACAAACCCAAGTTTCAGCTTCAAATCATCTTGTAGATAAATTGAATTCAAACAAAACCTAAAACCCATGATTCTTACATGCAAAGTACCATTGGGAAATAAAGGAACCTGCATTAGAGAGAACCTTCAAGACTGGGAGTAAAAAAAAATCATCATTCTGAGTTTGAATGTCATTTGGCAAGTTGAAATAATGTCAACTGCTGGTGTCAATAACATCCTTGCTTAATATATGGACCAAAAGGGCAGACTTTCATAGTTCATACTGTAAGCATTTATTTGTATTCTCAATAATTAAAACCAAACAGTCAAATATGGCAATGCATAATCTACTTGAAGAAAAATTACAAGTAAAACTCGTTCTTATTTAACATAGTGTGGAAGAAAAGAGATAGAGCATCAAAGCAAACACACCTAGTTTTGTTGTTTGAAATAGAACCTCTGTTCTTAGGAATGGCATCTGGCTTCTTTGGTTTTGGATTTGACTGAGTGGGACTGGAAGAAGATGATTTCAACTGCTAATAAAATATTTGAGTATGATATGAACTTATGATCATGGAACGCACGATGCATTTAAAACTTGGAAGAAGTCTTACAGGCAAAGTGTTGGGCACAGCGGATAAAATAACACAAATAAATGTGAAATAAAATAATCAGCAAAAAAAATAACACTGACAATTTAAGGTGGTTCACCTTTTAATTTGGACTACGTTCACGGACAACACTCCGAATATTTTTCTTCCACTAATAAAAAATTAATGGGTACAAAGAAGAGAGTCTTCCCTAAATACAGGCTAGAGGTAATACAATAACTTTGAGATAAACCCAAAAATAGTGGTACACAAGTGTTTTCCAAAAACACCCCAAAATATTTTCCTCACTATTTTTGTCACTCCCTAATTTTTGAAAATATTCCAAAAGTCTAACTCTCTCTCAAATTCTCTCAAATGAATTGAGATTGTTGTAATTCAAATGAAAGGATATTTGTCTATTTATAGAAAAAATATTCAGTGTGAACACATATCAAAAAAGTCAAAAATATTGGCTGGAGGAATTCAATTTAAAATTGAATTACCACAACTTTTGACTTTTTTATTTTATTTTATATGTGGTGTGACCCACATGTGGAGGGACCCACACCAAACTTTTCAACAATTTCGGCGCCTAACAAATCTCCCCCTCCCGACAATGTGGGGGTTCTACCATTCCCGCAGCTAATTGACAGTATTCAAAATATGATTTTGGCAGAATTTTCGTTAATATGTCTGATCCATTTTCTTCTGTATGGATCTTCTCAAGCTGTAGTAACTTCTTCTCTATCACATATCTGATCCAGTGATATCTCACATCAATATGCTTTGATCTTGAGTGAAAGGATGCATTCTTTCCAAGATGGATAGCACTTTGACTATCACAAAATAATTGATATATGTCTTGCTGCAATCCAAGTTTTTTCAAGAACTTCTTCATCCACAGCAACTCTTTACATGCTTCTGTTGCTGCAATAAACTCTGATAATCTTCATGCCAAGAATCTGCTGCGCTAGCCCCAAGTATTTCATAGCAAAAGACTTGCTCAACTGCTTTTTCAAGTTGTTAATTCTGGAAACATTCCGACCAACAATCAGCATGTCATCCACATAGAGCAGAAGAATAATGAAATCTTCATCAGAGAATTTCTGTACAAAAACACAATGGTCTGAAGTAGTCTTATGGTATCCTTGCTCCCCCATAATAGACTCAAACTTCTTGTATCATTGTCTCGGTGTCTGCTTTAAGCTGTAGAGGTTTTTCTTCAATTTGCAAACATATTCCTCTTTTCCCTTATGTTCGAAACCCTCTGGTTGCTCCATGTATATCTCCTCTTCCAAATCACCATGTAGGAAGACAGTTTTGACATCCATTTGCTCAACCTCCAGGTTAAGACTTGCTGCTAACCCCAGCATTGTACGGATGGATGTCATTTTTACAACTGGTAAGAAAATTTCATCAAAGTCAATTCCTTTTCTTTGACCGAATCCTTTGACAACCAATCTAGTTTTGAATCTCGGATGGGAACTGTTCTCTTCATGCTTGATTCTGAACACCCATTTATTTTTCAAAGCTCTATTGCCTTTTGGCAGTTTCATCAGTTCAAAAGTATTGTTCTCATGCAAGGATTTCATTTCATCTTGCATGGCTTCAATCCATTTCTGTCTGTGCTCATCAGTCATTGCTTCTTCAAAGCTTTCTGGTTCTCTCCCATCAGTGAGTAACACATACTCATTTTATGGATATCTCGTAGACGGTTGTCTTGTTCTATTGCTCCTTCTCACAGGAACTGGGGAGTGCACAGGTGATGGTTGATGATGAACATCATCATCTTCTGGATTATCGATGGGAGCATTATTTTCTTTAGGTAGATCAACATGATCTTCATCCCCAACTTGTATTGGCACCGGTATTGGAGGAATCAATTCTAAATCTGTTGAGTCACCATTGGAATCAGGAACACCTTTCTTTGTCCTGACAATATCTTCAATGGTCTCATTCTCAACGAAAATAGCATCACGGCTTCTGATAAGTTTCTTCTCTACTAGATCATAAAATCTGTAGCCAAACTGATCTTTGCCATAGCTAATAAAAACACACTGTCGTGTTTTGACATCGAGCTTTGACCTCTCATCTTTTGGAATATGTACAAAGGCTTTGCAACCAAATACCCGCAGATGATCATAGGAAACATCCTTTCCCGACCACACTTTCTCTGGAACATCTATCTTTAGAGGGATACAAGGTGAAAGATTTAACACGTACACAGCCGTGAGTAAAGTTTCACCCCAAAAAATTTTAGGTAACTTTGCATGTGAGAGCAAACATCTGACTCTTTCCATCAAAGTTCTATTCATCCTCTCAGTCAGGCCATTCAACTGCGGTGTTTTTGGAGGCATTTTCTGATGCCAAATACCATGTTCTTTGCAGTAGGCATCAAACAGTCCAATGTATTCTCCACCGTTGTCTGTCCGGATGCATTTTAACTTCTTCTCAGTCTGTCTCTCAACTGAGATATTAAATTCTTTAAAGACATTTAGCACCTGATCTTTTGTCTTTAAAGTATACACCCATGTCTTCCTCAAATGGTTATCAATGAAAGTCACAAAGTACTGAGCACCACCCATTGACTTTGGCATTGACCCACATAAATCTGAATGAATCAGATCTAACATATTCTTCATTCTAGGAGGGGAACTCTTGAAAGCAACTCTGTTTTGCTTTCCTGCTAAACAGTCAGCACATTTCTCCAAATGCACTTCATCCATTCCGGGCAACATCTTCCTTTTGACAAGGGTAATCATCCCTTTCTCACTCATATGGCCGAGTAGTATGTACCATAATTTAATAGTATTGTCTTTCTCTATAGCACTCACAGTGTCATTAGAGAGTTTTGCATGCATCACATACAAGGTAGCATGTCTTGTGCCTCTAGCCACCACCATGAAACCTTTGGTAAGCTTCCATTGGTTATTTGAGAAGGTACTGCAGAAACCTGCATCATCGAGTTTTCCTGCAGAGATCAAATTCAGAAGAATATCTGGAATATATCTGACATCTCTCAGGACTAATATGGTACCATTCATAGTCTCCAGACAAACATCTCCTCTGCCAACAACTTTTGACATATTATCATTTCCCATCTTCACAGCGTCAAAATCTCCTGTTGTATAAGATGAAAAGAATTTCTTTTGAGACGTGGCATGAATGGTAGCACCACTATCAATTACCCTACTAGTCTCATGGGATGTGAAATTGATAGTATCATCACAAACGATATTGAATTCGTTCATGGTATTTGTTATGTCATCATCACTGTTGTCATCTCATTTTACTTCCTTGCCTTTCTGGTCCTTTTTGAACTTTCGGCAGTATTTCTTGATATGACCTTTCTTTTTGCAGTAATGGCATTCAATATTGCCATATTTGTTTGATTTGCCTCTATTCTTTCCTCTAGACATTTGTTGTCTAGACTGACTCTTTCCTCTATAGTCAGTAACTAGAATATCTGATTGTGATGAAGAATATGAGTTTTGTGATCTCCTTCTCATTTCTTCATTCAGGATACTGCTTTTTACAGACTCCATATTGACTACACCGTTAGGTGCAGTGTTGGTTATTGAAATCTTCAAAGTCTCCCATGACTCTGGCAGAGAGCCCAATACTAGCAGAGCAAATACTTCATCATTCAGCTTTATGCTCATTCTGGATAGCTGGTCCATGATCCCTTGCATCTCATTCAGATGATCTGCTATGGAAGTTTCTTCCTTGTATTTCGACTGCGTCAACTTTGTCAAATAAAACAATTTATTGTTACATGTCTTTGACGCATAAAGTTGTTCAAGCTTGTTCCATAGCATTCGAGCATGAGTCTCATTGCAGATGTGGTTGTACACATTATCTTCGACAAATTGTCGGATGTAACCGCATATCTGCTCGTGCTCAAACTCCCACTCCTCATATGTCTTGCCTTCGGGTTTAGTTGTAGTAAATACCGGCAAATGCATTTTTATCACAAATAGAAGATCATTCATTTTGCTTCTCCATATGGGGTAATTTGTGTCATTTAAGCTGATCATCTTGGTGTCATTTGTCTCTATTTTAAAACAAAATGAGACTCATTCAGCTGACAGTAAACTAATAAAATCTTTTTTGATGTGGAAGATCAGTCAATACTGCAACCACAGAGCATACTAAGAATTTTATAAGACTGACAAACTGGCTCTGATACCACTTGTTGGGCACAGTAGATAAAATAACACAAATAAATGTGAAATAAAATAATCAGCAAAAAAAATAACACTGACAATTTAACGTGGTTCACCTTTTAATTTGGGTTACGTTCACGGACAACACTCCGAATATTTTTCTTCCACTAATAAAAAATTAATGGGTACAAAGAAAAGAGTCTTCCCTAAATACAGACTAGAGGTAATACAATAACTTTGAGATAAATCCAAAAATAATGGCACACAAGTGTTTTCCAAAAACACCCCAAAATATTTTACTCGCTATTTTTGTCACTCCCTAATTTTTGGAAATATTCCAAAAGTCTAAGTCTCTCTCAAATTCTCTCAAATGAATTGAGATTGTTGTAATTCAAATGAAAGGATATCTGCCTATTTATAGGAAAAATATTCAGTGTAGACTCTATGTCTTTATTTCTTTCATCCACGATATTAGAAAATGAAAGAAATTCCAAAATAATTTTATTTTATAGAAAAAAAAGGTTCAAAATTGTTTTAAAAAAAGATTAAGATATACTCCACCTTATATATTTATCTGTTTTTAATATTTTATCTCCCAAAATATTTTTTTATCTACTTTGCCTCTGTACACCATTTTTTGTTCAATTAGTCCATTATAATTTTACAAAAATCTAATATCTAGTCATACTAAGATGACATGACTGAAGAGTGGACTTTTAAACATTGGTCAAACGCATGAAATGAACAGGAAGTAGACATAACCATGAAATCATTCTTACCAATGAGCTCACAGGCAGCAGGACAGAGTGTCGACCGAATTTTTCTTTTGTTGCGAGTGAATATTGCATAGACTTATGAATTCTAACAGACTCTCGGAGGGAAATAGCGGTTCTAAAATTTGATTAATGAAATTAGCCCTTTGGGGCGTGTAAGACTTGAAATCAAAGAAGGGCATTGGATTATTATGGTCCTCTTGAAAACTTTTCTTTTCCCCTAACCCCTTTCCTTCTGATAAAAATCCACTTGATGTTCCTTTGTTATTACTGCTTGTACCTCCGCCTCCAGCACTATCACCACCAACCACCATTTTGCCTTTGCTTCTTTCTTCCCCTGTTGAGTGTTGTTTGCCTTTTTCTTTTGGAAACCAAAAATATCATAAGGAAATACACTATACAAAGCAGTAAAACTCTCACACTTGTTGGGATAACCTCGATTAATTTACTACATTTAAGAGTGTAAACGAGTTAAATTACTTAAATTTAGTGAGTCAAATATTTGAATTCGATTCGAAATTAATTAAACCGAGTTCGAGTATCATAATATTCGATTTGTAAGACTCACGAGTTTAATCGAATAATTATTTTTTTATTATTTATTAAATTATTTTTATATTCTCAATATTTAAATATATTCGAGTTGAATTAATTTGAGTTGATTTTGTGTTGAGTCAAGTATACTATTTATTAAACTTTTTAGTTGATTTGAGTTTTATCAAGTATTGCTTGAGTAGTTCAAAACTTTTTTCTAGTTAAGTTTGAGCTTCAAGTCTTTTAATTAAATCGAACTGGAATCTGACACTGTATCAAATCAACTCGACTCAATTATATCCTTAACTACATTTAGACGATCAAAGAAGAAGGGCTCTTAGGTGGTTCGTGCTTTGAATTCTTACAAGGATTTTGAATCTATTCACAACAAAGATCAATATTATTATTGAACTGAATAAAAAGCCAAAAATTGAGAATTAGAGATGAATAGCTCTAAGACCGAATAAAAGAGAAAAGATATAGATACTCAGGATT
Source organism: Triadica sebifera (assembly GCA_023653625.1). NCBI lineage: Eukaryota > Viridiplantae > Streptophyta > Magnoliopsida > Malpighiales > Euphorbiaceae > Triadica > Triadica sebifera. The sequence goes on along the minus strand of CM042910.1, from coordinate 23,786,294 downwards.
TTAGATTGAATTTTTATCTCTGTGGCTTGTGCACTATTGATAGTGGTATTGCATTACACAAAAAAGAAATGAGCAAAAAACAATTTGGTAGCTGCTGCTGGGTAGGTCTACTTTAGGAACGCTAAAACGGCAGTGGGATGGTCGATGTCGAGTGAAGCAATGATTGTCAACGAAGGGATTTGTTTGCTGTTAAAAAGAATTTTTTTTTTCAATAATGAAAAATTAAATTAAATATAATAATTCAATTAAATTCAATAATGTCAGTTGTCCAACAATTATTGGTATGCAAAAATATATCAATGCGTGTTTTTATGCGCCTAGACTTTAGTAGGGATAAAATGACACCAAAATTTAAATTTTTAAAAAATTATTTGAACTAAAAATTATATACAAAAAGTAAAGTAAATAAAAAATGATTTTTGGAGATAAAATGAAAAGAGTGGACATTCGTAAGTCTTTAAAAAAGGTGCAATTTTCAACATTAAAGAAACATGAAAACACATATAATGCGACAAGGATAAATTAAAAAAAAATACTAGTGTAGGATAATCAAGAGGAAAACAAATAAAAAGAAAAGCAAAAAAATTTAATAAACCCACGTGACAAAATGCCACGTTTAAAAAATGGGAGCTCTAGGACAATGCTGTCCACGAAGTACGATTGAATGATTTTTATTGAGAAGTTGCCTGCCCTCCTACTCCTCCAACCCAATTAGGACAACGCATCAACATAGAAAAGGTCCGCTCTCTGTTGGTTTCTTTGTGAGAATCCTTTTTGTTTCTGTGTCCCAGAAGAGGAGAAGAAGAAAGTCTAAGAAATTTGTGGGTTTTTGTCTCTGCTCTGGATTTAATGGAGGGTGAATCTGATTCCCACGAGGAAGTTAAGGTGAAAGCTGCAGGGGAGGAAGTTAAAAAGGAGGAAGAGATCACCTTGGCTGCTACTAATGGTGGTGATGAGACCATAGCATCTTGCAAGGAAGGGCTTCGTCATCTGGCCAACGGCGGCTCCAGGTGTGAATTTTATGGCTTTAAACAGTGAAAGTTTTGACCTTTTTTGTTTTGCTTTCTAATTTTTTGCTGGGTTTGCTTTGCTTAAAAGAGAAGAAGAGGAGAAGAAGATGGGATCTGTTGAATTTGTGCAAAAAAAGAAGGAAAAGAATAGAGAAACGATATGCGTGGTGAAGGTTTTTATAGTAATAAATCATTATTGTGTATAGATTATAATCAATTGGGACGTTAATTAAGAAATTTAAAAGAAATTTGTTAAATCTTAAAGGGAACTAGTGGAGAATTGAATGCTACTGCTGTATTATTGCTGTTCCGTTTGTAGTGAAATGAATCAAAAAAGAATTCCTAGAGTTGGGTTCTTTTTTCCCTGTTCGTGTGAATCTAAGTTATAGATTAACTTTCAAAATTAGCTGTACTTTCAGTTTGAGATACTTATCTGAGTGAATTCCATATTCCCCCATTTGATTTCTAGAAAACCAAACTAGTGGTTGGAGTGTAGTTACCAATTCGGCTCTATCCTGTTGTTAACCAATTGTTAGTGACGCCTGAAGTGGAATTTAGGTGTTTTGCTTGCATGTGCTGAGTAGATTCTCAAGAAGGCTGATGGATTACTTGGAAAAGAAAGCCGATAGTTCCTATTTCTCATTTCTAAACTTCAGCAATTATAATTTGGAGGTTGATATAGTTGATCATATATTTTTGTGTGATCTCTTCTTTCTCTAACTCGTTTGATCACTGCACTAGGAGTCCTAGACATTCATGATTAAACTTATAGAAGGACAAGGAAGTTGTATATGTAAAATTAGAAACAAAGGAAGAAAACATGGATAAACTTTGGCTTAGTTGTGCTAGAGTTGTTTTCAAGACTGTCTTTGCAAGTCCTAACCCAATCCAATCACCTATGAACCCAATAAAAAAGTACATATAGGTTCTCTTCCATTTTCCTTGATTATTTTCCCTGGACCTCCAATTTTGAGAATACTTTGTTTCACTGCTTATTATTTTCACTAAATGCTGTCTACATTTGCCAACTTGGAAACTTGTAATTTTGTGCTTTCATCTATGGTAGGTTTTGACTTTTGAGGGTGCTTACTAGTACCTTAATTGCGTATCTTGAAGATGGTGGAGTTTTATGGCAGAACTTGGAAATAATTTATGTCATTTTCTTTTGAATTAAAATTTATGGCTTAATAACTTAAGTTAATGTGCATTTATCAAGAATAGAATTCTGCTGAGCTTGACATTCCTATTATTTTGTGAGCTGTATTCAGCCACCTTCACAGAAAAGTTTTGCTGAAATGAAATTTTTCCTTTTCAACCTTAAGCAGCTAGACATTTTCATCTCCTGCCTTTATTCTTGTAACCGTTTGTCAGTTGTAAACTATCTTTTGTTATATATTATTCTCATTTCCCTTTTCCATTTCAATGTCAATCACAAAATATATATTGCTTGATCATCCAAGTACTTGTTTAGGGGGAAGATATTTGTGATTTTAATAAATGCCAAATCTTTCTCAAAGGAGCATTTTTTAAAAAGTTAGATACATCCTAATAATTCAATGTGCTGTAACAACCAATTTTCATTTTAGGCCCACACCAATGGGTACATCTGTACCAAATGCTGCCATTCTTGTCCCGGATCAGCTTACCATCTTTTATGGTGGAAGTGTTCTTGTATTTGATGGAATTCCAGCAGAAAAGGTTTGCCTTTATTGAAGCTTTCAAGACCAAGACATGTATAAATATCCATAGATGCATTTCATTCTGACTGATTACCACTTTTGACGTGCTTAGGTTCATGAAATTATGCTTAGTGCTGCATCTGCTGCAGCTGCTGTTAAGCCTGCTGAAATGAAGAAGATCGTGCCTGGCTCTCCAGCTGGTAATATGCCAGCTCTTACAAGGTCTCCTTCACTGCAAAGCGCAACAAGTGTTTTGGCTTCACCATGGGCTCAACATTATCCTATTCCTCAAGGCTCCTCACTTTGCAAATTGCAAGCTGGTAATACAGCACTAAAGTGCTGTTAGTCCTGGCTTTAGAGTATTTTATGTTCTATGTCTTCTTTGTTTTGCTTATAGCACTTGCGATCTTATGATTGCTATCATAATTCTCTGTTGTTTCAGAATTGCCAATTGCAAGGAGGCATTCTCTTCAGCGATTTTTTGAGAAGCGAAAGGACAGGTACTCTCCTTTCACACCTGGACTGCTCTCTGAATGTGATGCTGCCACAGAAATTGAGACTGAAAATTTATTTATCTAATCCTCTGAAAATGTGGAATGGTTTTGGAGAAATAAGCGAAAAACTGTAAAACATTATACATTTGTAACTTGGAACTTTTAAGACTTGTTGTTGACCTGGGGACTAAATGGGGATTGATTACTAATGGCCTAGTCTAGCAGCTTTAACTAGAAAAGACACGGTGGTCCATGTTTTCTAGATACTCATAATGTGTTCAATTGATAAAAAGTAAATATTAAAATAATTACAATTAATCCATTTACAAGAATAAGGCACTAGAAATGAAACAAAAATCCGAAACTGAAATACTTTAATCTGGAATGAGAAGGAATTTGTCCAAGTAAGCGGTGAAAAATACCAGTCATATGATCTGCAATATTTTGTTTGCTGTTGCCTTGCTGCACCAAATTAGTGTATAAATTGCATGATGCATGATTACACCTTGTCAGCTGGTATACTTTATTTATTCCTTGCAGGCTGGGTAGCAAAAGCCCCTATCCCACCTCACCAGTAGCAAATAAGGCTGAAACCACAAAATCTGATCTCAGTGCTGAAGTTTCGCCTGATGCAGATTGCTTTGGAAAATCTCTTGTGCCAGAAAAAGACATTCAACCAAAGGTTGCTGCTAATCTCGCTTGAATATGCATTTAAGCTTCTGACATATCACTGAAACATTATTTTCTGTCTTGTTTTATTAGCCTTGTACTGTTTACCATACAGCAAATTGCGTAGTGCATTGGTGTAGTGATGACGTTCTTTACTTGTTTTTGTCATAGTGTTGGGGGAGCCAAGGGTTCAAATTCTCATTGAAACTAATGGGAATTCGTTCACATGGTTACTTCTTTCAACCAAAGGCAATTGTAATGTCATACTAAGCGGATGCTTTTAGGATGGCTATTTGTGTTACTGTAAACTGCCATAAACAATTGACAAACGATGGGCATATATGGCGTCTACTCGTTGACTGTCTTAATTGTAATGTTGGCTACTGTGAGACCTGTTAAATAAAATATCATGCATTCTGTGATGTTGTGTTAACTGCGTCGGCAGTATGATCCAGTTACACTCTTGTTCTTGTTGCTGCTGCTGTGATAGTGATTTTAGGAATGGTCATAGACTCGGATTAAAATCCTGTCAAATATAGTAAAAATTATTATGAAATGAGGTAATATTTTTCTGTCATTATTGCCTGGTTTCACTTCTTTCCGTTTTACATTAATTTGACTAAAGGACGGACTCATTTGAGGTTGAATGTTACCTGCAAGTCTAAAAGCTAATATAATAAACGCAGACAATAACATATATTATGGTAACCTTGACTAATCTTACTTGTGAAGAAAAGGATGCACAACAGGTTTCGGTTTGCTTCAAGTGAAACCCTGTCAACCAAATGCATTTTGACAATGCAATATCAACTTTATGGCTCATGCCATGCATCTAGTAGCTACGAGTAGGGTTGAGAGAGAAATTTCCATTATTTATATCGATTAAAAGTTCCAATCCTGAACCTTCATATTCTAAAACACAACTCTTACAAGCCAAAACATTAATTAAAACAAAGACGCACATATATCATCTGCCATATGCAACGGCTAAAGACAATGCCTAGTTATTAACCATTCCACTGTTTTATTCAGTACATTTCAGTGCAAACTACGCAGGACTCCGTGAATGTAGCCACCTGTCATTATCAGTGAAACGAGAGACACAATGCCAGCAGGAAATATCTTCTTCGACCTCAAGAAACGAGAGCCCATAACACCCATCAGGATAGAAGACACACCTGAAATTTTGACGAAATTATAGTAAAGGTTAAAATCTTAAAGGAGCTTGATATGTTGAAGGTGAGGTGAGACTGCAACCCTTGCTGCAGCTAAGATTTGCACCACGCATATAGACATAGAAGGCCTTTTAATAATAAATATCCTAAACCAATAGTTTAGTATCTTTCAACAAAATTTTAGCAAATAAGAAAACCCTCCTCATAATTTTCAATAACAAGATCAACCGTGATGCTAAACTGCTTTCATCAGTCAGTATTAAAAAAAAGGAAAAAACTGTGAATATATAAATCACAGTGCCATTTGCTAATAGGTTACATGTACATAATTTCTATGACTGGACCTCTAGCAGAATCCAAATGATTGAGTACAAAGCATGACAACAAAAAAACTCGATATATGCAAAAAAGCATTTTAACATTTTATCCCCAGAAATGAATCATGTAATTAGAAATCTGTACAGTGGTAGGAAAAAAAGAGAAAAACTTTCAAAGAGCAAATCTTAGAAAGAAAAATGCTATTTGGCAAGCCAGTATGAAGGTGACAACAGTCATAGCATATGATAAAAACTACATTCATTCAACATAAGCATTTAGACATGCCAATCTTGTGATCCTTAAGTCTCTTACCAAGCCCTATAGATGAAGCATAGACTGGATTTGTGGGAAGTTGTGTATGCACATAATACAGTATGGATGCAGACAGTCCTCCGGCCAAAAGTGACTTCTGGCTACCACTCTTCATGTAGCCCATAACACCACCCACTGTAAAATCAAATTACAACTATAATGAGATGAAATATATTAAGATAGAAGATAAGCAGCAACTCATTTAGTCAAAGCATTATTGATAAGTGATACATTAATAATTAATGAAACTGAAGAGAGCCAAAAAGTAAGCTAAAGATAAAAAAATTCTTCATAATCAATCTTATGCCAAAAGAAATCAATAATTATTGATACAATTCAGATGTACAAGAAAGAATTTGAGACGTAGTTATTTCCTATAGACTCTCAAAGCTGTTAACATTCAACGCTTCTTTTTTTTGCTATAATAAAAGTTGACTAACATATAATTATTGTTACAAAATCAACAGCAGAAAAATAGAAAAAAATAAACAGGAAAAATAAAAAACACAGAGATTTTCGCGGTTCGGCCAATGTGACCTACGTTCACGGGTGGGGATAAGTCAATCTTATTAATTTTGGATGTTAAGTACATAAGTTATCTCAAACCCTCACATACAAAGTATATATATAACCCTAACATTAAACCGGATCGCTCCAAACAGGTCAAGTCTGTACTGCAGGGGCTTTGCCCGGACTTGACCTGTTTGGAACGATTCAGTTTAATGTTAAGGTTATTTATACTTTGTATGCAACGGTTTGAGATAACTTATGTAATTAAATGACAAAATTAATAAGATTGACTTCACACACATTGCCTGTGGACTTGGGTCACACTGGCCGAACCACTAAATATATGTGTTTGTGATTTTCTTATTTATTTTTCTGCTTTTGATTTCGTAACAATTATGTCCTCAACCAAACATAGATCTTGATCTTCTTTAAAAGTTCCAATTAAGCTTCACTTTCACTTCAGGTTTTAGATTGAACACTTGAACCGACACTGGAGCATTTCAAGATTGGCCTAAAGCAATCTACTTTAAACTTGTAAGTTCTAACACCAGCTTATTCTATCACACCTAACACAATCAATCTCCAGACTCCGAACGTAGGCCATTACTTTCAAAAATCCAATCAATTGAAAGAATAAACTGGAAAAGAATTTAAAGATTAATAATATTTAACTAAAGTGAGCACAAGAAATAGTTAAGAGAAATTTACATCCAACAAGGGCAGCATAGCCAAGAGTCAGTTTCTGCGACATAGACAGAGCCATCTTCTTCTTCTCACCGCCACTATCTTCCGACGACCCTTCTTCGCCTTCGTTCCTCGGATCACCACCGCCTCCACCACCACCTCCTCCACCGGTACCGCCTATATCGCCGAAACCAGTACCACCACCCCCTCCGGCATCCGGTTCAATCTCGATCCCTTCAGACGACAAATCAACGTTATCTGTGACGAGCGTAGACTGCTTAAAATCCGAAGAGGCAACCCTAGCAGCGGATACCGGCCTCAAATGCCTACAAGAGGAAACAACAAATCTCCGATAGCTATAGCTGGAAGATTGCTGAAGGCGAATGGTGGATGATGGGGTCGCATAAGTTCGGAATTCAATCTTGGAAGGTTCTAGAGCAAGAAGCGAGGACTGTGACACTATACCTAACACCGATTCAGCCATTTCTTCGTTTCTTACTTGATTTTAGCCATTTCTTCCGCTTTACTGCGTTCAGCTCCAACATAAAAACCAAAAGCCCGGTCCAATCTGGTACATCCTAGACTGCTTCTAATAAGAATTTTCTGTTCTGTTTCTAAGAACTCAGCCCGATCCAACTCGAATGATTAGGCTTTATTTATTTTATTTTAAATAAATTGTAAAAAAAATCCTAATAGTTGGGTTCTTTTTCAACATGTTTTTTTTTTATCAATAAATATGTTCATATCAATTTTCATAAAAAAAAAAAGATAGAAAAAAAAGACAAAAGGGTTGAATTAAAAGTAATTTGTAAATATCATAATTCGAATTGATAAGAAAGATATTTAAATTGAAAAAAAATACCCAAACATTTAATTTTATTTATATTTATTTCTCAACACATATCCCAAAAACTGTATAAAATTTTATTAAATATACCTGAAACTATTTAAAAAATATTTAAATTGAAAAAAGGCATCCAAATATTTTTTTTTATTCTCATCACATGCCCAAAATACAGAATATATTGTATCAAAATTTCTTTATTTTTTTGAAATAAAGGAGTGCATCAAAATTTATTAAACATAAGTTATTTTTTTATTTTGATAAAATTCATCTATTCATTAATGATTGGAGTTAATAAGATAATGTGATATAAAAATAGGAAATTTCACCTAATACCTATTTTTATCTTTTTTATTTTAAAAATACCTATAATATTTTTTTTTATCATTTTTACTAAAGAGCCTTTTCAGTTTTACCATTTTTATATTTTAAATTTACCATTTTATCCCATCTCTTCAATTTCTCTTATAACAATTTTGTAAATTTCTCTTTTATTTTTATAATGAACGAAAGGATTATACATCACAAAATACTCACAAAGACAAATAAAAAAAAGTAATTTTTTTAAAAATTTTTGCATGTCTATTTATATGTAATAAATCATTTCGAAAGTCATAAGATTTATGTGATATTAATTTTTATATTAGAATGATGACCCAATCACTTCTTATCTGAAAATGACTATTAACTTGAGAAAATATGATGAAATAATGATGAATGAACATTAAGTTATGTTAACATATGCATTATTTTAATTTTCAACGTAATTTATTTTTTATAAAATCTGACAACCCATCCACTATGAGTCTATGAGTCATGAATTTATAATTTTTAGTTTAATTCCTTTTTGATATCCAAATAAATCTTTTAACATAATCTAAAGTTTAATTCCTTTTTGTCATTTTTTATATGTAACATGTATTTTTATTTTTTAAATAAAATATAAATATTATTCATTCAATATTTATCTTTTTTTAGGTTTATTGCTATTTTTAGAAATATAATATAAATAATAAATAAATATTGTATAAATGTATTATTTATCAAAAACAAAAGTACATCATTTTAAAAAAAATAACATGTAAATATTCGGTAAATGTTGGGTACATATTGAGTAAATATTGGATAATTGTTGGGTTAATGTTTGGATAACCTTTGGATAAATATATTATTTATCAATAAATTAAAAGTATATCATATACATAAAAAAATAAGTAAATATTGGATAAATGTTATATAAATGTTGAATATTTGTAAGTACATATCAACATTAGGCAGATGTTAGGTAAACTTTTAAAAAATATTAAATAAATATTAAGTAAATATTTGATAAATCTTTTTAATTATCATTTATCTAAAATAAGTCATATCATATTTATTTTTCATTATTTCTATTAATATTTGGCAAACATATACTCAACATTTATTAAAAAATTACTTATTATTTATATAAAAATTATCAAATGATATTTAAAAAAATATAAACAACAATATATTTATGATTTTAGTGTTGATGATATTGTAGGAAAATAAATACAAATGCAGAAGTTGATTTTTGGAGATAAAATGATGATTTTCTGAAAAAAATTGTAAATAATTTAAGAATAATGATAACAAAATGCTATATTTTTTGATATGTATAAAAGAAGTCATGTTAGAATTGTTTGGAAGAAATTTGTTGAGCGATATCTCAATTTTTCTGTAGATTTAAAATTTTAAAAAGTTGTTTTTAGTAATTTTGAAAGAAATTTTAAATGTTGGTATTTTTGAAAATATTTTAAGGTATTTTTTCTATTTTTGTAAAATTTCTTATAAAAATCTGGGTTAAAGCCCCAATTTTGAAGGATGGATCATGGAGCGGATGTGGAATTGGCCCAAAAGAAGGCCCATTAAAGGAAGGGAGGGAGGGGACCGACCGTAAAAACCGGGGAATCAATGTGTGAGACGCCTAACAAAGGGCTATGGTAATGGTATGGCATCGAGATCTCTGCACCAAACGACACAAGTAAAGAGATCGTAATTAACGGCTTTTTTGTCTTTAGATATTTCCTTTATAATTAATTATTAATTATTAATTTTATTGTTTGAAATGTTTGGCCAGGGAATCGATTCTGGGCTTTGACTTGTATACCCTAAATCCAAAGGCACACGGACAGAGAGGAAGGGATTCCTCAACGAGGAGCCCCAATAAAAACTAAAAGAAAACAATTACAAGGAGACGAAAGAAAATAAATACAGAGAAGGGGAATTGCTTTTCTTTCTTTGTTCTCTCTCTTTTCTTGTTCTTTTTCCTTGCTTTGCTTTGCTTTGCTTTACGAAGGTCAGCAGCAGCAGCAGCAACAGCGTCATCGACAACTCTCTCTCTCTCCCCCCATTGACATAGAAATGTTATATCCAAATTTTTCTTTTTCCTTTGCTTTTCTTTTACTCTACCAGCGGTTACGTGTGTTTTCGCTTTCTTTTATGGTTAAAGTATAAACCCACATGTGCAACCCTAGCTCTTGTTAGACTTTGTTTGGATCTAACTTAAGTCCAAGCCGAATCCAATGTTTTTGGGTGTTTTAAGATTTTAGTCAACTGGTCTATTCTACTCACTTCACTACTTGCTCTTCTTCTTCTTCATTTTTCTTTAGTTAGTGTCAATGACAAAGTAAATTAACTGAGGAAGCTTCCTACTTCCCTTCCTCTTACTTGGGCATTGTTTTGCTTTTTTTTTTTTTTTTTTCTTTTTTCTCTTTTTATTGGATTTGTCATTGTCCCTTATCTTTAAATTCCAAAGAGTGAAAGACCCACCACACCACTCCTTAGCCTGCTGCTTGTTTCAGTGTCACTATCAGTATCCGCATCTATCTTAATCTTCTCTCAGCTCCTCCATTTAGGTTTCAACAGGTACATTTTCAAGTTCCCTTCTTTCTTCTCTCTGTTCATCTTTCCTTTTGTCTTCTTCTTGTTAAATGTGGGGGTGCCTGCTGGGGTTTTTGCTGTCTTCATCTAGCTTGTATTTTTTGGTGATTTGATTGTATTCTGCTTGTTTAGCAATCTTTTGAAGCAATCTTTAGGTGTGATATGTTTAATGATAAATTTGATGAATTTTGTTGATTATCTGCTTGATGCTTTATTTATACGTGTTAGAATAGATTCTATACTAAGACTACGAATCTAGTTGTAAAAATGTCCTCATTTATCATTCGTGTTATTTGTTCCTTTTTCCTTTCGCTGTTGATGCCAATTTCCTCGTTGCTTTGCTCCAAAATAAAAGTTCATTTCTTGATCCCCTTTTACTTCTTTCCTCTCCCTCCCTTTTCTTTTCATTTTTGTTTACCAAGCTACCTCTACCATATTCTTATCAAATTGCCTGCTTATATTCCCTTCTTTCAAGATGTTTGCATATTGAGGAAATCAACAGGTTCTACTGGTTTCTCGATGAGGGTTTGTTGGGGTTAAAGAAAATAATTCTATTTTTAGCTTTGTAATCTTCAATTTGTTGTGAGGGTTCTATGACCAATCTTGGGGTCTTGAATTCCCATCTAATTTTTACTCTAAAGTGTAAAACTTTTCAATGCACAGCTTAACTTTTGTCCCTTTGTTTCATGAACTAACCTTTTTAATTTCTGGTATTGCGTTCACCAATATCTGTATTGCTACAGTCTGGTATTTTCAAGTTCTAATCCATGGAGCATTGCGATTCCTGGGCTTCGGTGCGAAGCCGGAAGAGAAAGTTGCAAGAAGAAGATGAAGGTATGATGAACTTTTGCATGGATGAGCTCAATCAAGACCTCCTTGAAAGGGTTCTTTCATGGCTACCCACCTCAACATTCTTTTGCCTTAGATCAGTGTGCAAGAGATGGAAATCACTAGCAGATTCTTCCAGTTTCAAGCTTGCTTGCTCTGAGGTTCCTTCACGAGATCCATGGTTTTTCATGGTTGATCCCAATCTTAACAAATGGACTATCTTTGACTCTGCTGACAGAAGTTGGAAGAAACTCAATCATCCGCCTTTCCTCCAGCAAAGCTCCAAGTGTGATTCCATGCCTGTGGCAGCTTCTGGTGGCTTAGTCTGCTTCCGGAACGAAGAGGGTGGCTTAATTGTCTGCAATCCCGTGACAGGATCCTACCGTGAACTCCCTTTAGTGGATCTCCCCGAAAATCAATCTCTTCATGCCATTGCTATGAATACATGTTTGAGAACTCAACAGTCTTATAAGCTTGTTTTGGTCTCTGGTGAACTGCCAAAGCTTTCATGCAGAATCTATAACTCAAAGACCAGTTGCTGGGAAGAGGAGATTTCATTGAAAAGAAAGGTCGATGAGTCTCAGGAATTCAACTCAAATGATGAAAATGCTGTGTACTTCCTCAGTAAGGCTGGAAATGTTGTGGCAACAGATATGCAAAGAAGCCCTTCTAAGCAATACTCATCAGTTATGAGTGTTAAAGGTGGAGAGGAAATTGCTTATTTCCTTAGCTCATCTGGCACTATTGTAGCTTGCAATCTGACCTGCAAAAGCTTTTTCGAGTATCCTAGGCTATTGCCTGCCTTTTATGAATACTCCATTGATGTGGTTGAGTGTAGAGGAGAAATGCTCGTTGTTCTCCTATCAGAATTTTTTGGAAGTGCGAGCCTTAGGGTCTGGAGATTCGACGAGGATATCCGATCATGGCAGCAGATAGCAGCAATGCCTCCAGCAATGTCACACGAGTTGTATGGCAAGAAGGTGGATATAAACTGTGTTGGAACTGCTGACCAGATATTTATTTGCTTGAACTCTGCTGAGTTTTTCAGTTACATTTTGTGTGATTTAAAAACCAATAATTGGGTCGAATTGCCGAAGTGTTTTATGAATGGTGAAGTTGTGGAGTTTATGTCTGCCTTCTCATTCGAGCCAAGGATTGAAACTTCTGTCTGAGAACGAGATAAGATTATTTTGCAGATGAGAGTTGTATTAATGATTGTAATTGCTATTTGTATTCCTTTTTTTTTTGTCCTTTTCTCAAAATTTACTTATCCTTATTTGTTTCTATTCTCTGTTATATTTTTTCTTTTATTCTTTAATGGTAGATTATTTTGGCAAATTAGCCACTAGAGGTTGTCATGAAGTTGATAATGGAAATAAGGAAATCTGCTTGATTTGTTTTTTTGATAAGGTGTTGGATTACAGCAAAGAAAAATTACAGCTTTCTTTTATTTGCTCTCTTGAATTGATTTTGATTCCTTGAAAAAATAGGAGGCTAGATTAGACAGATATGATCATAAATCACAAATGATTGCCAAATTAGAACCATCCTAAAATAAAACTTGCATAAGTTATTTTACTGTCATTTTTTAGTTAGTTGACCAGGCCCCTTTTTGAAGTGTCAACTATGTTGGTCGAGGGAAATGCTGATTGCTGAATTCAAGAGTAAAACAAAATGGGCTCTGACTTATGTCAAGTATGTGAAACCATTTATGTATGGTGATCAATTTGAGTTCATAATTGGTTTATTACTGTGTTCAAACTTCAAACAAATAACAAAAGAAACTATTCCTCCAAATTGCTGTCGTTTTACTGTATCTTACTACAGGAAAACTCATTACAAATGAAGAGTTCTTCTACAGTCGCATTAATACTAACAAAAAGTGTTTTTTGTTTCTGTGATTTTAAGTATTGATTATTTAGGAATAAATAATACAATATGTTAATTATGATTTTGAAAAAAAAACAAAATAATAATATTAATAATGGGCATGTCTCTTCATGGGCCTGCCCTTCTGTTTTTTTTTTCATCCTCTTCACAAACAAAAAATAGATATATTTTTATTAGTTTGTTAGGATTAGACTTTTTTAATTTTTTTCCGACTGAGGGGTCATACTTAAATTAATTTGAAAATATTTGGCTAATTTAGCAGTAATATTAACTTATACATAAAACGAACTTTGCTCATAAGTTGGCTTTATGTTTGTTACTCCAAGCGACTTGTCGTTTCTATGGACGGTCGTGAACGGCAGTTCGTTCATCAATAGAGCCAAAAGGCCAAAAACTGGTCCTTCTTGAGGCGTTGGGTGACGTGGTAGACCATGATTGGACCACGTAGGAATTCTTTAGACGTGGTAACTAAAATCCCGCAGCCAGGTCCCCGTTTCCCCCTCTGCAAGAAAAATTCGATAGGAAACTAATCAAAGCAGAAATTTGTGCTATCAAACAAAACACAGGTCACCCAATTGGAAAACCAGAGGGCAAAATCGTAGCTTTTTTTCATTTCGGATCTTGGGATTGAAAGAAGAAGAAGAAGAAAATGGAGTCGGAGGAAGGATTGAAACAACAATTGGAGGAATTGCAGAAACAATTAGGAAAGAAACTGAAGTTCGAGGATGCCGTAGCTTCCATTAAAGCCCTTGTTCGCGATTTCTACCCCTCTGTTTCCCCTTCTATTTGCAAATTAGTAAGCTTCTCTTTCTCTTGTTATCAATGTCCACTGATGGCTTTAGTTTCGATTATGATTAATACTCTATGCCAACGCGAATTTTGAATCGTTCTTATCTATTCTTACGGTTCCCTTCTGGCGGTGGTGGTCGCAGTTCTATTCTGTTATTTGTAGAGTAGCAACAATACTAAAGACGAGATATACAGCGCCTGGTTTTTGGCTCGCCGGGTTGGGCCTCTTTGAGCTAGCTGAAAGCTTGGTTCCTGATCCTTCTGAGAAGGAGCATTTGAAGAACTGCATTGCTCAAGCCAAGGAACATTTGCATCTGACTGAAAATCCGCCTGAAGTTTCTTCAAGTTCTTCGAGGGGAGGTTGAATTCTGTTAAAGTTGAATACAATTTCTTATTTTAATGGAAATTATTTAGGTTTGCAATTCTTTTCTGATTTCCTATCGTGTCTCTTTCATTGTTAGGGTATCTTTTTGAGGGGCATCTTACTGTGGATCCTGAGCCACCACGGCCTCAGTGGCTTGTGCAGTCGAACCTCATGAATTCTATGGCCTCTCTTTTGGCTGCTGAATCTTCTAGAGGTCCTGTGGTTGATAATAACACAATTGAAAATAATAACAATATTCTTGAAGAGCTTGTAAGCAACCTTGATAACATTATACCTGAGGTAAAAATTCAGCATTTTAAGCTCCTGCTCGTGAATTAACTTGTCTGGTTTTAGTTTTCTGCCTGTTGAATGACTTCAAAGGGAACCTAATTGTGTAAACAAGCACATTTTCAATTTGTTCTTTTTCTATTAATGACGTTTGGTATCTACTCATATATATCCATAGATATTCTGAAAAAAAGAGAATCAAATGGTTTAAATCCTTGAAAAATGTTAAGTCAAGTAGTTAATAGGAAAATAAAACCTTTTTCCATATTTATCTGATTCAATGGTGTATACTTAATGGAACTCATGTGTCCTTCGAGGAGTTAACATTTGGCTTCATTTTTTATATTTCTGTCTTTAAGATTATGGACAATGAATCTAGAGTTCCAAAAGTCCCTCCTGCCAGTAAAGAGGTTGTTGCTAAGCTTCCAGTTATTACCCTCACAGAGGAAATCTTGGCTAAGCTAGGACAAGATGCAGAGTGCGCAATTTGTAAGGAGAATTTGGTGGTTGATGATAAGATGCAAGAGTTACCATGCAAGCACACATTCCATCCTCCTTGTCTAAAGCCGTGGCTGGTAAAGTTCCACAAACTGCACTTGAATAGCAGAATTCTGAGATATGGATATAACATTAAATTTTTCTACTGCCAAATAGTTAAATTGCATTGCTTGAAAAATGTTGCAAGTTAATGGATAGTGTTGCAACTTCTTATTGGTAAGCAAATCTCTTGACAGGATGAGCACAATTCTTGTCCAATTTGCCGGCATGAGCTACAAACTGATGATCATGCATATGAAAGCTGGAAAGAGCGGGAGAAAGAGGCTGAAGAAGAGAGGAAAGGTGCTGCTAATGCTGTACGGGGTGGCGAATACCTTTATATTTAGATGACAGTCGCTAGATTCATAATCAATAATTAATGTAAAATTACTGTGTTTATAGATGTGACATTATTGAGTGTTATAAGATCACATTGTATCTTGAGATAGTTTTAACACCTTGTTTAATTCTTGAATAACATACTTGGCCCAACGACTTTATGGGCTAGCTCGGAAGAGTGACAGTTGAGAAAGAGCTTGTAATGGTCCAGCTTCAGTTACATTTGCATGGCTTCTGAGCATCCATTGATTGCTAATCCATTGTGATATTCTTAAGCTGGCAGATTATGCATTTGCCTTTTAAAGCCTCAAGATCAAATTAGGTCGTGTCATGTGCTGCACAGCATTTAGTCACATTGCTTGATGGAATGAGGCTTATATGTTTTCTTGATGGTTCATAGCTAATAACTTGGTATTCCTGACGGGGAAGAAGCAATTTTTCCGCTAATATGTCTTGACAAGTATTGGCTACTTGCGTCCTGCTTTATGTAGTTCTTGGGGATTTTCAAGTTCCTTTTGTAGAATGAGTTTCCAGGTGTAATTTTTATCTAAATGAATATTTTTTATCTTTGGTAGAGTGAAAATGAAAGTGTGACTTTGCTCCAAAGGAATGTTTTTTCATATCGAGATATCGATTCCCATTTTGTCAAATTGAGTTCAAAGTCTAAGGATTCGTTTGATATTGCATTTGGAACAAATGTTTTTGAAAAAAAATAAGTTATTTTTAAATTTTTTGAATTTTAAAAACTACTTTAGGATAGAAATAGATAAATAAATATTTTTTTCAAATAAAAAACAGTTTATAAAAATTTTAAAAATTAGTTAATTAAATTAAAAAAATTGTAAACCTCTTTTTTACAATATCAAACACCCCGAAGTTAGATTATTACTTGAGTGGCTCATCACAAATATCAAATTGAGTACTCCAAGTACAATAAATAGATGAATAAACGAAGTGTTTGAACTTTGAACAGTTATTTAATAGCATGGCCCAATAAGATCCATTATCAATAGTTCAGTACGTTTATAGCCAAATGGGCCAGTCCTCCCCATATCGCTTGATTCGCTTAGACAGGAGGAACCCAAAGCAGAATCGTGGCGGAAACATCAGCGTACGTTAATCTCCACTCATTCCACCATAAGTTTTCCCCTTAACAAGCTTCATTAACAGATATCAGCAGTAGGAGAATTATTCATTCCTCGCTGCACTAACACTGGCCATGGAATTGGCAACCTCTATTACTTCCATCTCTACCAAGAATCTTACTGTATTTTGTCACCCAAATATTCAAATTGGGTCCTTCAAGTGCCACCCAGTTTTCTCTTCATGGAAACGTAGCACCCATGCTAGAATCGCAAGGAGTTCGTTTACGAAAATGGTTTCAAATGGGTATGTGGGTAGAGGAAGCGAATGCTCCTTTAGAAATAACACTGTTGCTAGTAGTAATAGCAATAAAAAGAAGACATACACTGTCATAGATTCTTGTTTGGTGATGCCTCCACCTAAAGGTATAAACCCACGCGCCATTATCAAGTTTTTGGGTGGTGCCTTCATTGGAGCTGTCCCTGAAGTCACTTATAGGTAATCATCCCTTAATCCAACTTTTCTTAATTTTCGCGTTTTTTCCCTGTTGCATTAGATTCATAGTTTTTTTTAATAGCTACTTGATAGAGCAATTGGCAAAAGAAGGTTTTCTTGTTATTTTGGTGCCTTATAATGTGACCTTTGATCATGCTCATGCTGCGAACCAAGTGTATGAAAGGTTCAATTCTTGCCTGGATTTAATACTGACATCTGGGTTACCTGGTGCTCTGACGGCTGCCCAAATCGTTGGCCTTCCTGTTTTTTCTGTTGGTCATAGGTGAGTATGTTCCCTCACTATCAACTTCAATTATGACTGCAGTTAACTTTTTTTCCTTGGTAGCTTGTGGTTTCCATTACAATGTTTGTTTCTGTGGACCTTTTCCATTACGAAATTAACACCTAGTTTCTTGTTTTACATGAATTCTGTAGCAATGGTGCACTTCTCCAAGTTCTCACAGGAAGTTATTTCTGTGACAAGATACCGAAGGTTTGGTTTTCCATACTATACTAGCTCTTCAAGATTTTGTAGCCTGAGAGAGTTTAGTTTTAGCTTGTGGAAGCAGGATGCATATTATGAATTCTTTTTTAGTTTAAAATAATTGAAGCAATTATTGGAGTGTGACAGAGTATTATCTCTTCTGTAAGGCTAATGTCATAATCTCATTCAACAACAGGCCTGCTACGGAGGCAGTACCGTACTTTGAGCAGGTATTTAGCTAATATTTTTCCCGCTGTGTGTGTTTGTACGTGTGTGCGAGTTTTGTGGTTGTGCTGATGCAATGGCATCATTCTAGTTCTAGGACCATATTTCTTTTTGATTGATTAATTCCATTTAACCTTAAGAATCTTAAAAAGAGATTTAAACTTTAAGTTTCTGCATGGTGAGCTTCAATATATGGGTAAATAAACTAGCATGTCATTAATTTCAAATTCTCTGGTATACCTCCATCAGAGTGCTATTTTGCTTGGTGAATTACTTCAAGTCTGGGATTGTGGAAAAAGGAATTACAGTGGCTTCTGCTATAAGGAGTTTTGTTAAGGATTAGTCTTTGTGAAATACTTGTGTATATGCAAATCTAAGGTGAAACTAACTTTTATGGATTTCAGATCAGTTCAGCTCCATAATTGTTTCCTGTTGGTGGTTGACTCATTTGGCTTTATATACAAATAGGTGCTTGTTGAAGCATTATTTGTTTAAATGATGTAGGAAGAATAATTTTGGATGTTTGATTTGCATACAAGAATGGATGAAAGGCCATAATGGGTGTCTCCCTTTATGGACGGACGCGATATTCTTATTGAAAATAATATCAATGTTAAATATCAACTCTCCAAAGAATAGATGCATTAGATCAATGTGCTAGGATGTGTGACAAATATTAGGCAAATTTATATTATTTATTTGTTGCAGGATGTGAAGGCCTTGTAGTCATTAGTTCCTTATAGAGCTAACAAAATATGGATATTGTTACTTAAATTTATGAAAAATCCTTATGGTGCACTAGTAGTGTACATGTGGCAATTTAGTATCCACTCAGTGTTTTTCATTTTCGTGATACTGAAGTTATCTCTGGTCTGATAAAAATGCGTTATAAATTACATCTTGAAAACCTCAAGTTTTGATTATGGATAAGAAGTAGAATTGCATGTGGAGCTGTATTAGATTGCCATAGTTCACCTTCTGGTCAATCATAATGATGCAATTACAAAACATGATTTTCTTTTTCTAATTAACTTTAGTGTCTTAATGTTTTTAGTGCTTATCTCCAGTTTGGTCCACTTGTTAGCCAGATGATGCCATTTGTGGAAGCATCCCCAATATATTCAATGGCTAGGAGTGCCTCAGGTAAGTCACATATGGGTTCTGCATTTCTGGCTCTCACATCTTGATTTCACCAATGTAGTTTTGTATTATAACAAATTTTTAGATTTTTGGTCATCTCATTCCATTTTTACCTGTTTCTATACATTGTAGTGAATGTTGTTTGTCAAATATTTTTGCAACATTTCAAGTGCTGAATTGTGCCTATATTGCTAAATGTATAAATTTTTCATAAATGGGTGAAACTTAAACCGGAACCCCTTAGAAAGAGGACGGGAGCACATAGTATAACATTGTATAGAAAATATCTGTTCTTACATTCCAATCGTTTGCATACACTATAGGCATCGATTCTTGCTACTTATTTTGAGAGAGGAATACTGAAATGTGACCAATGGTGAAACACATTGTATTAATTTTATGCATCAATCAGTTATTTCTGTTTCTGTGGTCTCAATTTTAATTTGACTCATCAATGTGGTTGTTTGATGTTAAATAATGTAAATATGAACTGATAAAAACCAGAGCCTTGCCAAGGAATAGTAAATGCTTATCAGATACAAGCATAAATTTAGGGATTGATCTTTCTGACATGACTATGGTTAGTAATTAGAAATTAAGTTTTTGGTTTAAGTCATCAGTTTACTCAATACTGAGCCCAAATATTATTCTTTGTTTATGTTGAAATGATATAGCTAAAAGAATGACTAAACATATGGAATTCCGTCCCTGGTTGTATAAACATATGAGATCATGATTTCCGTTTTCATTTGATCTTCATCATTCCAGAAAGAAGAGAACAATCATCTCTGGCCCTATATAGAAATTAAATAAAAAAAAAAAAAGAGTATGTCATTGTTACTTGTTAAGAAATTAGGAATTGAAGTTAGTATGCCATAATATGATAGTAAAAGTTTTTAATATTCCTTTTCATTTTGTGTTTATAATTAATATATGTACAGAATCACAGGCAGTACCAAACATATCTTATCTAGTAGAAAATGAGGCTTTCTAAATCATCATGCTGCATCGTAGAATAACTTTCCATCTTTTGTCATAGTAAGTGTATTAAAATGGTTTCTTTTGGAGAAAATTTCACATGCATCAAGGCCCTTCATGCGTGAACACCCAACTAACTTCTATAATTAATTTTCACCAAATATTTCATCCCTTTATTGATGTAGAGTTCCCAAGCTATATATTTTGATCTAGAAGAAAAATAATTTCTATATCAGTGTCAAAATGTCAATCACTTTCATAGATTCTGTTTGTTTAGAAATCCATCTGTGGGGGCATGGAGATATGATCCTGTGTTCATGGTGAAACATTCAGGAGATGCATGGAAAATGCTAATTGATACTGCTGGAGCAATAATACCAGACAGTGAACGAGAAGCCCTGACATCATTGACTAAATTTGTTGATCAGTTGCCCTCAGTATTGAATCAGGTGAACTGATATTGAATTTCAACATCTGAGTGAACACATTTAATAGCTGATGCCCATTTCTGCTAAAATGGTTTTGCTTTCTGTGTTTGACATTGATTAAGTGCCCAATCAAACCATTCCTGCCATGTGTATTTTTGTATATATGGATAAATCAATTAAAATTTTTTCAAGTGTCATGAATATTCAATCAATGGATACAAGATACTATTTGCTTTCATTTTCCTTCAGTGCTATTTACCTCTAGATATTGTCCTAAACAATACTGGCTGTCAATTTGATGAATTTTGATCTTCTACATCTAAACTCAGTATCATTTCTTCAGGTTACAGAGGGGGTGTCAGAGTTCAAGCCCAAACCTTCTGAAAACCGGGAATGTTTTAAGAATTCCTATAATGTACCAAACACACTATTGGTATGTGTAATACCCTGTGTCCTCCAGAATTAATTTTATTAATGGATAGCCTCATTTATCTTGTGTATTCATAATTTTTATAAAGTCGTATAGCCTTATATATACTGGTGTATATGTTTGTTACCACAGGTGAAGTTCAGTTCTGATACAATTGATGAGACAGATCTCCTTGAAGAGACCTTGAAGCCTCGTGTTGAGTCCATAGGTGGGACAATAGAAAAGGTCCAATTGAATGGTAACCATATCACACCGTGCATACAGGTATACTATATATACCCTTTCTCTGTCTACGCATGCTTGGTGAATCTATGTTGTTGTTTTTTTTCAATTTTTAAACTGCTTAGCAAGTAGTTCCATTTTCATCTTTCAACCTTCCAGGAACTCAATTGTGAAGGAAACAAGACACCCCTCCCCGTCCCTTGCCCCCCTCCCTCTAGTAGCTCAAGCCAAAAATGCTCATCCTTGATGGTGCTTGTATTTTGATGGGAATATCCTGCAGGAGCCCAACATAACGAACAAATTCTTCAAAGAAACTGGATTTGAAATTCAATTTGGTTTTACTTTTTGTGTCTGCACTAACATATGCATTTGTTTATCTTTGTTTAATATAATCAGTCATGTTTTTTCTCTTGGACTATAATCTAATAATCATAAAACTTACTCAAGTGTACTCTGATGAGTGGAAATAATGAGTCTTACAGAATGGCCGCAAATCGAATAACTTTGATATTCATTGGGAACAAAAAAAAGATATTTAACACTTGTCCCATCTCCTAGGATGGGATACACTTTGACATTACTATTCATGATAGCAATTAAACAATCTTTCTCTCAGTTGTCCATGTGTCTTACTCTCTCTTCAATACGATTATGGTCAGTTCTGGTAATATGAATGTCAAATATTTATGACCTTTGCTGCGACACCAAAATTTGTACATTCTGGAGCACTTTTTTCCTGCTGAAAGCCTTGAGCTAGTTTATCATGGACATCCATGACTAAACAAGTTTATTTGTTGTGACTCCATAGGATCCAAAATGGCAAGTAGGTTATGTGTACACTCCTGCAGATGCCATTGCACAGGGGCTTAAGACTCTCTCTTTGAGTGAGACTAGAGCCCTCTCCAGAACCATTAGCGACTGGTTCAGACATTTTGAAGATTGAGGTGATAGCAAATTATCTAAAGGTACATATGAGGGTGGACTTACAATAGTTTCGAATATACGGATTTCATGTAAGTGTAAATTTTGGTTTGACGTATTTATACTATGAGTATAGTTTCATCTGTGTGCTGCTCGTATGCGTTCACATAATTAGATATATGTTGATTTATTTGAGCATCTTCTGTTGGCAAAGGAATGTTGCCTTAAAATACTGTTGAAGTTCATTACAGACAAGCACTCTTGGAATACTCTTGTTAGAATCTGTGGGAAATATGATGCAACATCAGGATATCATAACAGTTAAGTGGGGTTCTAAAACTTACTACTGCTGCATGTATTTTTGCATCATTTGTCTGTTTTTATTGTTGGCAAATTTGCCTTCTCGACAACATTTTATCGTTTTAGTCAGTAAGCACAATAATTTATGAATTCTAGGAATAAATTGCAAGTTTACATGAAAAAGAAAGTCTAAAATAGCATGCCTGAGAAAATGAAGCCTGTATAGGTTCTGACTGCTGAGTTAAATCAAGTCCATTTTTTGGTAGAATTTGGTGGATCAACTTCTCTTATTTAACAAAAAGGTATAAATACTGAAACTCTAAATAAAGCTCAAATTCATCCAACCATACTTTATACTTTCTTTTTCTTGAAGAAAAGGAACAAATTACTAACTCGATAACTTAAAATAAAGGGAAAATTTTGCCAAATGCAAATGAACCCAGTTGGATTTCTCTTGTGGATGGCACTTATGAAATAATCAAAACCAGAGTATTAGTTTATGTCCTCCATGTTTATGGGAGCAATCCAATCTAAGTTAAGCAGATGTTGCCTTCACTTTCTCAATAAGATCTGCAGCATCTTGAACTGTGGCAATGTTCTGAGCTCCCTCTTCTCCAATTGACACTCCAAATTGCTCTTCCAAAGCCATCATTATTTCCACCTGTTAAATTTCAATCGTAAATTATACATCCCTCAGCTCCTATGTCACATAATAATTTAGAAAATATTACATTTCTGAAGAAAAGAGAACGTACAGTATCAAGTGAGTCAGCACCCAAGTCAGCAAATTTAGTTTCAGGAGCCACTGTGCTTACATCAATAGACAATTGCTTGGCAATTGTACTCTGGACGATTTCCAGGGTTTCTACTTGGGCCTAGGTAATATTTTTGTAAGCTTCACGAAATAGATATATATCTAAATTGGGGAAATTAGAAGAGAATAAAAGGAAAGTTATTGCTTGAGGAATTCTTACTGAGCATGAAATGGTAGTCCTGAAGCATTTAGACCTGGTGGAAGAAATGTTAGCTGCCTTTGACAAACGAATGGCTGGGATACGTTTTAGCCCAAAATACAAGAGTCCTCCCTGCATTAGATTTCATATTTCCATCAGCTACTAATTCAAAAAAGAAGAAAAAAAAAACATTACTAACTAATCAATTAGGATTAATATATAAATATACTCCTAATATTATCCTGACAGGCCATTTGCATTATGTACTTTTTAGGATTTGAACTTATCTAAAATGACCCATTACCATTAGACACATTAGATATATGAATTTGTTTAATAAATGTGCCTTTAGGTGTGTAATAGTCGCATTTAAAACAAATGACTAATGTGTCTCTCAAAAAATGTAAAATGCCAAAGGACTCTCAAATAAGTTTAGGAGTGAATTTATATATTCTACGTGTTAATTTTGTCTCACATTTTGAATTAATCATGAAGGTTTGCGCATGCCCAAAGAAAGTAAAAGAGAAAAAAATATTATGAGAAATGATTACTACCCACATTGATGGAGAAGCTCCTTTGATGGGCAATAGGGATACTGACCCTTGGGGTGGCAGGGGAAAATGTAGGGGATGCAAGGAAGCTAGCCATTGTAGTAGCTTGTAAACAATTTATAACACCAAAAAAAGGAGAAATATTTGTGTGATAAAGGTAGTGAATTGATTGAGAAACTTGGGAGTTGTTAAAATATATAGGGAGTCGTAAGAAATTTGCTGGCCTGGATATTAAGGTAGGAGATGATAATTCCAATGTTTGATTTTTGTTTTGGGCGGCAACTCCAATGTTTCTTTGTCTGCTTATGACTTGTAATGAGTTAGGTTCAAAGCAATCCTCTCTTGCTAATTTCAACATGGTGATTAGGCTCCCTTAGTTAGACAGAAATGGCAAGTTTACCACCGATTCACGCCAAGTCAATGTCAAATCCAGCCCCTGATGAGCTTTGACTCAATGATTCTAAAGCCATTTGCAGAATTCTAGAGTCACCTGTAGAATTTAATTAAAAAAGAAACAAAAGTTATCATATACTGGAGCTTTATTATTATTTTTTTCTTAATACATAAATTAGCACCTGGACTTGGCAAAACTAGTTGTCTCTTGATTTAAATCCGAATCATTTGAAGAATATTACAAGCTTTTTGCCATTCGGATGCCCCTGAAGGAGCTTTTACTAATGTGGCTTGGAGCATGAATTACATTTACACACATAGGCAGTCCACAACTGTGTTGATTGATAGTTAGGCAAGCCTTCAGGCCATGCCCTTTATGCCCTTTTAATTTTTTTTTCCTACTAAATTTGAGTACTAATTTATGTATTAAATCTATTTTTTAAAATAAAATATTTTTGAATTGAATTTTGAAGTTGCAATATGGCAGTCCTGAAACAATATAAATAACATTGAAGTAAAAGCTAATCGATCAATTATTTAAATAATGAGATGACTTAAAAACTTCAATTGGGTAATCTTGTATACTGCACAAACTTTATATGCGTAATTTTTATTTTTATTTTTTAGGGTGTCAAACACTTGGGAGTAAGTTGAAATAGATACCATTAATCCTCTGTGTTTTAATCATGGCACCTTCATTTTAAAAAGGGCAATGTGAATGTTCGCATTTTATATGATAGAAAAAGGATCCAAGTACTTGTTTCATAAATTAAATAATAATTGAATTTCAATATTATATAGAACTATATTTTTTTATTTGCTTCCTATCACCGGTGAGAGAAAAGTCTCTAACTTGAACTTGAAAATTTTCATGAGAAACAAAATTTCATATGACATGAGGGTAGAAATTATATTAATTATGCATAAGATGGATCACATTGATATATAGATGTCATCAATTTTTTTCCTTTTTTTTCCTCATGTTGATATAGACGTCACGCTTGAAATTATAAACAGAAAAAATTCAATAATTTTCTTCTTCTTCCTTTTCTTTTATATATATATATATATATAGAGAGAGAGAGAGAGAGAGAGAGAGAGAAAGTGAAAAAACTTGCCTACAACAGCCCAGTCTGAGTGTTTGTTGGTTGAGTAGGCGGCCACAAATTGCAGAAAAAATGGGCCAAAAGGCTGACGAAACCAACTTGGTTAGTTAGTTGGTTTGGTTCATCTAAATCCAAAATATTAAACCAATTCATTAATTATTTACTTTTATTCTGTTACTTGCAATAATGATATATACATTCCAACAAAAACAAAAGTACTATGAATTATTTGGAATAAAATTTTAATATAAAGAAAAAAAACTAAAAGGTAACATATTAATAAATCTTGAAAGAAGATTTTCACTTGGATAATTTAAATTAGTAATTTATAATTATATTAGTCAATTTTATTTTATTTGAATTGTAAGAAAAATAGTATTTGGTTTCTAGTGATTTTCATGAGGACTTAAATTTGGATAGGATAGGAAGAAACTGGGTTGGTATTACATTGGATTACGCACATATGTACAAGAAAGGTTACATTGTAAAGGAAGAAAATTATAGTTTGAGGGAAAGAACATATAGATATACATTAGAAAATCTCATCTTAATTATTGTTCATATACAAATTTAGATGATCCGAAATCAACCTCTCCTCACCTGCTTGATTGAATTTGATCACATCTTGACTTGTGTTTATCCTAATGAATATATATTGTATATTGCTGCCTCCGTCTTCATACTTTCTTATTTTTATACGAAATTGAGTATTAAACTCATAACTTCTCTCCCATATTTATCGGGACTATTTCAGTGTAGATATACCAATTGAACTAATTCTAATCGGTCATATTTACCTTTTTCTTATTATAATCAAACAATATTATATATGATGAATCAAGAGTATGAATTAGGAATTCTGCTAAGTCTATGTGTGTATGATTTCAATTTTTTTTTAATTTTTTATTAGAAATATAGGCTGTAATATAGAAACTGAATTGAAGGTAAATAAAAGAAAAATGAAATATAAATGTTATTTGTGGGCAGCCCATAGTAATATATCTTTGAATGCATGCAGAGGACACATCCGTCTGTTACAAATTTTGCATGCATGCCACCTACAACCACTATCATGTGCTTGCATTTAAACAGTTTTATCATCTTATCATCTACACAAATTGCATATACCTGCAGTAGAATAAAACCCTATAGCTCCTAAACATAATATTAGTATTACGGTTTGCCCTTGTTAATTAAATAGAAATTATTTCATGCCTCCATTCCATAGTATAAATATGCATAAACACATGCATGATGCAAATGTGAATTAATTAATTTCAATTGAATTTTATAAAATAATTAAATTTATCGTGATACAATTAAGTAATGGGGTGACAGGAGAAAGGGAGATGGGGTATAGTAAGAAGGTGAAATCCCTTTCTTTGTTCAGAGAAAGATGGAAGATTGATATTAGTTGGTTTCTATTGGTTGCAACTTGTCATTCAAAAAAAAAATCATAATAAGGGCTTGATTGGTGATATTTCTTTAGTTCTTTCTTCTTAACTTCTAGAAGAAAGAAAAACAAAGGGCTGGATCTCTGGAGTGAGGAGGAGGAGGAGGAGGAGGAGGAGATCTAGTGTGGTGGTGGTGGTGGCGGCGGCGGCAGATTGAAAATTGGAAAATGGAAAATGGTCCTACCGCCACCCCCACTAATAGCGGAAAATGACCTTACACTTTGGAGATTGGACTTGCAAAATAAGCATGGCTCCCCCTGCATCATTACCCTCTGGATTAATTTCTATTTTTAATTCAATAAATGATCAATATTTAATTTTACCATATCACTTCCCTCTGACTATTCAATTCTATAGTTTTATTATATACATCTGGAAAACAAAATAAACTTATATATATTTATATATATAGGAGGAAGTCCAAATTGAAATTGAAGTACGCGTAAGGGAATCGTATGAGGAAATGCCCTGTTCACATTTGGATTTAGGGTATAACGCAGCCTCAAATGCAGATATTGACAAACAAATTCAATGTTGAAAATTATTTAATCAATTATTTCCAAGTATAAAATTACGTATGATTTTCAAACTTTTATTAGATGCGAAAGGAAAAAATCAAATTAAAAATTTTCGACTGTGAAAATTTTGCTATGAACATTATTTTATGTAAAAAAAAGTCAAAACAGTGGACCAGTTCAGACTTTACAAACACAATAGACTCATGAGAGAGGAAAATAAAAGATTTGCCTAAACTCATTAAATTTTTATAAATTAATTTAATCGCTCTGATATATAAAAATAATAATTAAAACAATTTATAAATTTATGATTTGATTTAGAGAATAAAAAAACCGGTCGAGAGCATTGATTAGAGCAAGGTCTTGCATTGGTCCCCTTCACTTACTATTGACAGGGTGGAAAAATATTAAATGTCCTCTCTTTCCCATTCTTCCTTCTTATCATCTATGTGAACATATATAAAAATTTTAAGATAATTAATTTTTTTAATTTTATTTATTGACTAAAATGTGACAATAATTATTCTATGGTGGAAGTTCATATATGGGCACGAGTCATAATCAAATGTGTGAGCATTTATACAATATAAAGCTAATAATAACATTTTTTCTAGTATCAATTGATCATTCAATACGAATATAATTATTCTATTTTTTTAACTATGTATTTTAAATTTAATAATTTTATCTAGTAAAACATTTAAATTATTAACAATTTATTCAGTATTTTAGAATATATTTTAAAAAATTGGAGTGCGAAACCCACATGAGTTTTCCTAAAAGGGTGAAAATAATTTAAGTTAGATTACATTATTAAAACTGATGAGGATTGACGTATGGTTAAAAGGGGTGTGCAGAAAATTGATTGTGAATTTTAGAAGTTAATACTATTTTTTATTAAGTTTCATTTGATCATGTCCAATAATTAACATTTCTATTATTTAACCAAATTAAATTAAAATTTTCATTTTTTCAATTTTATTAAATTATTATTCTCATTTGGATATAATTGAATTCTCCGCCACAGCTAAAGCTATGAGTTAATGCTAAATAAAATAATGATGTCAATGAATATAGAAAGGGAAGTGCTAATAATTTTTTAATAACATATATATTTTTATTTTTAACATTATAAATTTTATATTAAAATAATAAAAAAGCCACTATTTAAAAATAAAAAAAAATAACAAGAAAATTAATATAGAAAAAAAATTAGCTAGACTTCCTTATATATAAAAATCAATGGAAACAAAATTGTAAAACTAGGTGGAAATTACAAAAATATTCTATAAAATTTTGGTCTAAATTAAAAAATGAAAAATGGGTAGGGGTTGAATGTTGATAGAAGGTGCAGGCTTTTTTTCGGCGGTGGGGAGGAAGTAGGGGCAAGAACAAGTGCTGCCTCCTTGTTGTCCCTATCTATGGCGCCCACGTGGCAGCCTCCTTCCCATTGGAGCCTTAAAATCCTGCCCATGTGGCACCCTCTGTCTTTTGCAATTTAGCCGTTTGATTATGACGCGTCACATCGTCTCTCTCTCTCTCTCTGCTTTTACAGGCGGTCCCACGTTTACATTTTCATTTTTTTTCAGCTTTTTTTTCCACTATTTTACTTCTATTTTATAAATTATATGGGTTTTATTATCCACATTATATGAATATTTCTTAATTTTAATTTTAATTTATTTCATGAATTCAATTTAATAAAAATTTCATACTAAAGCTATATTTAGTATGATTAAGTTTCACAATATTAGTAAAATTCACTTGGATAATTTTGTAGAATTTAATTTAAAAAATTATTTTTTTATTTTTAAATTATTATAATGGGAAAATAAATATTTTTAATGCTAAAATCTATAAATAAATTTAACTAATTTTTGAAATTTATATTTACCTACACATTATCTAATATTTACATGTGAAATAACGTTCAAGTCTCTATCAAAATTTTATAAGAACAAAAATTAAATCCTGATTTTTTACTTAATTTTGCGTTTACATTTTTAAATTATTAATTATTTTTGTCAAATACTAAACAAATAATAAATGTAATTTAATATTTGTTAAAAGTTGGAAAAAAATATATATAAGGAGACAGAGAATTACGTTAATAACAACAAGCATTAATTGGAGGAGTGAATACTAAATCAAAATTTACTGTTTCTGCTAGCAGATTTCAGCTGTCGCTCTCTGCAATTTGCGAAATAAAATCAATTCATTCAAAATTTTGTAGTCATAATACAATCAAAATCCTTTTATAATTGTTATTTTTCTAATTTGAAAATTCATTTATTTTTCTTTAAAAATTATTTTTAGAGGTAAATAGTTAAATTAATATTTTTTCTAAAAATATCTTTAAAAAAAACAATTTAAAGAAATTAAAAAAATTAAATTAAAAAAATTTTAAATCTTTAAACATCTAACTATAATTCCATATACGCTAAACCGTTATAGTCTGTGCAATGTATTTTTATTAATTGTTACATAAAAATATTTTTTTAGTTTTTATTTTTCATCAAAAAATTAATTAATAAAATACATTCAAGAAGGGAAAAAAAAGAAGAAAAAAAGACAGGAAAGGACCTCAGAGTTAAGACTGTTTAACAAAGAGAGAAATAAAAAAAGCAGAAGAGCAGGCAGCAGAGGCACTGCAAAATCTGAAAGAAGACTGAATTTACATATGAAGTTGGATTCATTTCATCCCCCTACATAGTGCGGGTTTGGGATCAAAGGATAAATGGGTAAAGACATTTCTTTCATTTTAACACAGTATTTCTTTTAATTTCGTTTTCTTATCATTTTTTTTTGAAATTTTCTATCGGTGGTGGGAATGGAATCCAATGGGGAAAATCTGCTTGGGTCTTTAAATTGCAAGTATTATTTATATGCAGGGGGGTTGGGTGAGTGGGTAAATGTGATTCGTGGATTGCCCATATTTTTTATTTATTCATTTAAATTATTTATTTTTGAATTTTAATTTTTTTTCCTGCTTCTATCTGAACGTGAAGGGGGATTGGTGGAAGCTGGTTTTTTCTCATCAGATTTCAGAAGCAAATGTCATATGCATCTTTATCCATTCTCACGCTCTTTGCAAAAGAACAAGGCCTGTTTTCTCTCTCTTTTATTTTTCTTTATTATTATTATTGTTTCATATATATCCATTTATTTATAATATTATATTCAATTTTATCCTATTTCTGCCTGTTCAGAATGTTACCAAGCTCATACAAATTGCAACTTGACTGCTTTCTTTCCCTCCATCCTTTATATATATAATATAACCATGTTGCCCCTTATTTTCTTGAAATGACTAGTTACATCTTGGATTTTAATTCGTTAAAAAATCTGTACTCGTTTGATCATAATTAGTGATAATTTAAACTTAATTGACATTCAATTAATTAGAGTTTTGTTGGGTTGGGTTGAGCTCTGTACATGAAGATCATATATATGCAAGATTTATCAGAAAAAAGTTTATTTAGGGCTAGAGTTAGTAAAAAATATAAGGAGACCAATGTAATTTGATGATTAACTCTTCCTGGATTTTATGCCTATGCTATATCATGAAATATGAATTCCTATGTTCAAAAGAAATCTGGATATGGATAATTTTGTGTGAAAAAATATTGTAACAGTGCTAATACACAAGAGAGAGGTTGATTGATGGTTTTTGAGATAGAGAGTGGGAGACACAGAGGCGGGGGTGGCATGTGGGGGCCACAGCCACAACCACCCTTAATTTTTTTAAAAAAATAATATTAACATATTTCTATTTTTATCTGTCAGCTCCACTTATCATAAATAGTTTTTTTAACCCACGTGATTTTTAGTTTTTATTTTTTTTTATTCAATATTCTTATAACTTCTTTAGGAAGCTTTCTTCAAAGAATAATTAAAAACATTCATGTTCTTCAGCAGCACTTTTTCAACAACACACGATTTTGAGTTAAAAAAACAACAACCATAAAAAAAAGATAAATATTAATCAAATTATTTGGTTGAAAAAAAAAGAGGTGGAAGATGATTTAATTGACAAAGGTTAAAAGGTATTATTTTAACTTTTTTCTTTTAGTTTTTTCTCAATTTTTTTCTCTTGTGAAAAAAATAGTATTATCTTGTTTAATTTATTGGTTAAGGAATCACATGGTTAGCTATTGTATTGGATTTGATTAGTAATAATTTTATTTTCTTAATTTTGCAATTTGAGGATTTTTTTAATTTTTTTTGTTTTCCTTTAAATGGTTTTTTTATGGGTTATGTCAAATATGCAAGAGAGAGAATATGTATTTTAATTCAATCATTGATGATTTTAGTGATATGCAAAAAAAAAAGTTGCAATTTAAGATGACTCAATTATCAAAATAGGTGAATATTTTTTTTAATTATTTTTTCAATCTAATTGTAGTTGTATATAAAATTGGCTACATATATTTAATTGATTTTTTTTATGTAGGTAGAAGATGATCACATTAGCCACTTTTGAAGTTAATTATGCTAAAAAAATATTGTCTAAATTTTGATTGTCGATGACTAATGCAATTCCTAAGGTTAGATATTATAAACTTTATAATTAGTAAATTTATTATATAGTTTTGTTATATCGTATGTTTGTGAATTTATCGACTAATGCAATTTCTAAGATTAGATATTATAAACTTTATAATTAATAGATTTATTATATAGGTTTTTTTCTAGCATTTGTTTGCGAATTTGATAAAATAAAATTAAAACTTTGCCCCTCCTAAATTGAATTGTTGGATCCGCCACTGGGGAGACAAATGGGTAGAAATAAATTTCAAAAATTCATGAAAAATGTATTTATTTATTTTGCAGAGTAATCCAATAAAAAATGATAGAAAATTGATTAGAGAGATAGATAAATGCTCTTAGCCCTTAGGAATTTAACTAATTGGCACTATTGTATATGCACACGGGCTCTGCTTCAATAGCACTCATAATGTACAATGTGCCTGATGGCAGAATGAGAGGTGGATGTAGCTGTACAGGTGGTTGCTGTATATGTGGTGGAGCAGAATCCATGGTATAAATTACAATTATGGCAACTGAGCTTTATCATTTGGTAATCATGCTGGAGAAGTAGACTGTATTATCCAATTTATTAGGATTATAAGTAAATTTTTCTGATTTTTTTTCCAAAGTTAAACTGATGTCAACCTGATTATGTTTAAAAATTTTAGATTGTTAGATAATTCACCACCGAATCTAGGACTTTCACATTATCATTGGTTTGCTTAAGAAATAAGATACTGAGCTTAATTTTAGCAGCTCTTGTCTGAAAAGAAATTTTGTTTGGACCCTTGTTTTTGGATTGAACTTTGTGTCTAGTTAGTGAGAGGAAGCTTGAACAGTTTTGGTCTTTGGCTTCCACTGCTGACTGCTGGTTGGTTTATTTCTTTGACTATTGGTAATATTGGACAATACAAATATGTTACAGTAAAATGATGAGCAAAATTGCCAAAACTATATTGATGTTTGGTGATAATTGCCAGTTTGAATCCCATTCAAGCTCTTTTAAACCAAAAAGCGGGGAAAAAAAATGCTAAAAACTACTTGTTTAAATAGTTTACAACTTATGATATAACCCTTTTTTATCCTTAGTGATTTAAATTAATAAACCAGTAGATAGAAGTTCCATTACTTTCTTGTTCTGCCCTTCTTGGACTAAAAGACATGTTTGGTTGGATTAAATAATATGGTAGATAAGTCTCAACAAAAAATTTAGGAGATTTCTTTTGGGGATTGCTTAATTATTAATATTTTTGGATAAAATGTCATATTTTCTCCCCACATGCACAGCAATTTATTCTTGTGAATGAATGGTGTCAGTTGTAAACTGCAATATAAAATTAGATATTAGTGCTATATATAACTGTTTCTTTTTTCTTTTTCCTTGAGACGATAGCTGCTGCTCTGTTTATAATTACAGCAGTAATAAATTCTTTTCTCTAGGTTTTATTTTCCCTTTTTTTACTGCCTGAAATCTCTGCTAAAATCACACAGTAGCCATGCCTGTGGCCCTGCCCCCACCAATTAGAGTGAAATTTTGAGGTTAAAATTTTGTTGAAATAATATGAAAGGGAAAGAAAGAGTGTGGTATGGAGCATTTCTGTCTTGAACATGCTGTGGAATACCTTTACAAAAGGCCAAGGCCTCTGTTTCATATGAACAGACTCAAATCATGTTCAACAATTTGTTTTTGTTGGTTTTTTTAAAAGAATGCATTATCAAGAAATTTGAAAATATGGTTGATACCACTGTTGAAAGAAAATTAACAAAATTGGAGTAGAAGCATAATAGAAATTTGAAAGAAAGATTGAAAACTACTCATTTTATTTCATTCAAGTTGAACATATATATAGAGAAAAAAATAACAAAAGATCCCATCAATCAAGGATGGTTTCAACCAAAGTTTAAATTTAAAATAAGAAAACTAATACTAGATTTATTTAGATTTCTCCTAATTCAAATAAAAACTAATATTCAAAATTATTTGAAAATTATCACCGTAATTTTTTTTATTTTTTTTCCACCTAGATGCCATAATTTCAACACTCCTCCTTGGCATCTAGGTGATAAATATCTAGTTTTTCTTCTTTCCAACAATGCAATTTTTAAAATGGTTGTCTTCTTTTGAAGTAGAATAATCTCTTAGTCTTCTTAAAGCTCCTCCTTGAAAATATTTTTGTAGTCTAATGACTTGCTAGTCTCTTGTTTCATACTTGTTGGCCTTTTTAAATTTTGTTCACAAATTAGGGACTTGCTAATCCATTGAAATTTTATTGTCAATTTGGGATTCGTTGCTCCTTGAAAAAAGAATTTTGTTTAAAATTCAAACTTGCTAGATTTTGAAACTATGTTTACAGTTTAGGAACTGGTTGGTCTTTTGAAAATATTTTGCAAGTCTTTGAAAAATATTTTACAGTTTAGTGACATGTTGATCTATTAAAAATATTTTAGCAATTTAGTGACTTGTAGGACTTTTAGAAAAAAAATTCTCAAATTTTAAAGAATTTTTTGTATTTAAGGACTTGCTTAGCTTCTTTTTAAAAACTTTGAAAACATAGGTTCTGTAAGACTAACTATAGCTCTAATACCACTGTTGGTTTTAAAAAAAAAATACACTGGCAAGAAATTTGAAAATATGGTTGATACCATTATTGAAAGAAAATTAACAAAATTAGAGTAGAAGCATAATAGAAATTTGGAGGAAGAATTGAAAACTAATTTTATTTCATTCAAGTTGAGCATATATATAGAGAAAAAAATAATAAAAGATCCCATCAATCAATGATGATTACAGCCAAAGTTTAAATTTAAAATAAGAAAGTTAATTCTAGATTTATTTAGATTTCTACTAATTCAAATAAAACTAATATTCAAAATTATTTGAAAATTATCACTATAATTTTTTTTTTCCCACCAAGATGCCATAATTTCAACAGTTTTAAACAGAAAATATTGGAATCTCTCTCTCTCTCTCCCTCTCCCTCTCCCCATTTATTTATTTATTTTACTCTCCTAAAATTAGGAAATGAAAAAAAGAAGGTTACAACAGTAATGGAGATTCTTCTGTCAGTCATCCTTAGGCTTTTGCTGACGTTTTTTTTATAAACCTGGTCCCATGGTACTTGCAGGCAAGATAGCAGAATACCCATCAGCGCATTTTATGTCTAAAATGCCCTCTTGCTGTTAACAATCACTAGTTAATCAAGAAATTATAGCCCAGAAATCTAGATAATTACCAAAAGAACCTTACTTCAGTTCCCATGAATTAAAAAATCCTCCCTTTTCCATATTCCTACCTAGGAATCACTTGTTGTCTCTTTTAAATGATGAGGACCATCCTACTCTGTCTGTTGAACTAGAGCTTTTTAATTTATTGGTATTCGGTGCACCATTTTTATTTTCACATTTGTTGCATATTGCTTGAATATACACATAAGGTAGGCACTAGGCATTAGTGGAAACAGAGAAATTTTATTTTTGCTTGCTATAGTAGTGATACTTTAGCTTATATGTTGTGTTAATAAATTTTGGCTCAATAATATTATAATTATTTGTAAGACTTTATATGAGTTTAAACTCCAGAAGTTTTGTTTGTAAGTTAAAAAAACAACCTTGTAGTTTTTCTATTGCATGGGTAGTTTCCCTGTTTGGAGGGGAAAGGAAGCTAAAGAGAGGCAGTTGAACTTTATATAGGTAATTGTAATAAAAGGGTAAGGGTATAGAAGTAATAGAAACGTCCTAAGAGCTGATTTAGTCGGGTAACAAAACCGTAACAAATGTAGTTTGCCAAAACGGGGAAAAATCCAAAAGTATTCAAAAAATAAAAACCCCAGACTGTCCTCAGCTAGTATTTATAACACCCACGAGGCCCCTTCGGACCAGTACACCGGATCAACCTCTGCCTCTCTCTGCATTGTGTTCTTTTTTCCTAAGAATATACAAAAATTTAAAGAAAAATAACCATGATGCTCCTAGCCAGCACCTTCATTCTATATACTGAGAGATAGAGATAGAGATAGATAGTGGGCGAAAGAGGGAGATGAGGGGTAGATCATCTAAGCAAGAAAACAAACGAGGAATGGAAATAGATAATAAGCTGAAAGAGGAGCCTCATCTCTCTGGTGCTTACATCCGTAGCCTAGTGAAGCAATTGACCTCTTCAAGAACCAAAGACACAATGAATCCCAAAGACCGTAGCTCTGTTGATGATGATGGTTTTACTGCCCAAAATATGACCAAATTTGGTGAAGGTTTAAGTGAAAACCAACAATCCCAACAACCTCAGCAACACAAAAAACAGGTTAGGAGGAGACTCCACACTAGTAGGCCTTACCAAGAAAGGCTTCTTAATATGGCTGAGGCCAGAAGAGAGATTGTTGCTGCCTTGAAGTTCCATAGAGCTGCTATGAAACAAGCCAATGAACAGCAGCAGCAGCAACAAGGGCAACGACAGCAACAGTCATCTCTTCCAGTTCAGCTTTCACCCTCATCATGTTTTGAACAAGAAGGAAAGATCAAATCTAGGAGGAATCCTAGAATATATCCATCAAACACAACCAGTTTCCCTAATTATTTAGATAGCCTTTCTTGCAATTCTTTCGGCTCTCATGCACCACCACCTCCTCCCATCTCCCCTCCACCATATCCTTTTTACTGGTCTAATCCTCCAATTCTTCCTTCAACTGTCCCTGAGAATCTCAATTTCCCTCTTCCAAACCAAACTCTAGGCCTAAATCTCAATTTTCAAGATTTTAATAACTTAGACACCACTCTTTACCACAGCAGTAACAACCCTTCATCTGTCTACTCATCCTCTTCTCCATCATCATTCTCTTCCCCTTCCCCATCTCATTCCATTGCCACGGAGGAAGTTCCTTCACTCGCGAAATCACAAGAAGGGATGCCTCCTATGGTGTCTGACCTTACTGAATCTTGTGGTGGACGGTTGCACCAAGTAATGGACGACGAGGAGATGGCAGAGATCAGATCAATAGGAGAGCAGCATCAGATGGAATGGAATGATACCATGAATTTGGTCACATCAGCATGGTGGTTCAAATTCTTGAAGACCATGGAAGCTGGTCCAGAAGTGAAGGCAGAGGATGATAATTACCATCCATTTGATCACGTGATGGAATTCCCTGCCTGGCTGAATGCAAATGAGGGCTGTTTGCAGCAACATTTTGATGATTACTGTTCTCAAGGCTATTATCATGATCCTTCCTTGCCTTGGTAAGAATCCAAAATTCTCATTTGATTTTTTTTTCACGATTAATTTTATGAAGGAATTTGGTTTAATTTTGATCGGTAATTCATATCATAAGAGTTTGGTTTTAAATCATCATAGTTATGCTTTGAACCCACTTAATTCCATTCAATTTAGCCAACAGATTGGCTACTCTGATTTCATCGTTTAGCAGCAAGAAATGTTTGAACTTTGACATTTACCTTTTCAAGAATTTATGGCCTTATTAATGGTTTTTGAAGGACCCTTGACCCAAATATGGTGCCAAAGAGCCGAGAGTAGTCCATGTTTATATTTGTGGGCTTCATCGTAAAGTTTGCATTAGTTCAACCAGCCCATGATTTGTTTTCTGTTCTTGTATTCTTTTATTTATTTAATATATAATTAATATATGGTGTTAACCAATCAGAAGTTTAGAACTGGAAATACTCTTTATTTTATTCCATTTGCCATGCAAATACAAAAGCGGTAGACAATTGCTGAGTTCACTGATTATGGTTTTGTTTTTGTTTTGTAATTTTGTTATGCACAGCATGGACATTGGAGAAATTGAAGGCATGGATGGAGAATGGCTAGCTTGACAAGGATTGATTGTTTTTTGCTAATCAAATCTTTGGCTATTTTGTTCTTATTTGTTATTTTCTCCATTAAATCTTTTTTTTTATGAGTCTTTTAAAACCTTCTTTTTTTGTTTTCCTCTTTTTTTTCTTTTGATTTAATAATAAGGCTAGAGAGGACGATGTTGAGGTTGAGGAGTCCAGAGGGAAAATAATGTATCAAAAGGAGTATTCCTATCTCCTTATTCAGCTACTTTTATGAGAAAAAAATTATATATATATAAATTAGTTTATGGAGTATCTCATCATTTTTACCACATTTTTATGTAATTTCATTGTTTCAGAGCTGCACATCCTTGTATAAAATTCAGCAGAAGAGTGCATTTGCTTTAGTAGCAATTTGCAATTGTGGGAAAGTGGAATGACCCTCTTTATCTGTAGATACCCTTTTATCATTACGCCTTTTGTTTAAAGATTCACTTAAAGGATATAGCCATTAGCACTGCTACCTCCTGTTAAACAAGGGTTATAAAAAACTGCAATTGACGGAGAATTCGGTTTCATTGGCAGCTAAAAACAAATAAATGGAAAAGGAAACTCCACCCTTCTCTTTTTACCACTTGTGGAATTCTTGAGATAAATTTTGATACCCCTTGGCTGCTTGTCATTTTCACAGTATGCACACTATTCTTTTTGGCTTCTTTCCAAGTGAAAATTCAAGGATTTCAGAAAAGTTTTACTCCTTTCTCTAACAATAAAATTGCCATTTTTGGGATATATTCATTGTTTTTACAAGTTTAAATCACTAATCATGTGTTGATATTCCTATGTTCTTTGTATTCATATCCAACAATGTCTAAACCAAGAGTTCTACCCAAAATTGAACATAGCAGTAAGCTGTATTTTTTATTAGTAAAACTGTCATTAGTTTAGATGACAAATTAAGCATTCAGTAAATGGAATAGTCATTGACGTAGCATAACAACACTAGTTTAATTATCTACACTCAGGTGTGAAAGAATCTTAGTTTTAGATCAAAACCTAATCCATATATCATGAGTCTTGTCATTTGTCAAGCACTTGTTGGAAGATCATGTTTCCACCAATTATTGTTGCTAAAACAAGAAACTTTGTAGAATTACTTTAATTTAGTACCTGCCCAATTGAGGTTTTCCCTTATTCTAAATTACTAGAATTTATAACCATTATGTTTGTAATTAATCAAATATTGTTAAAATGTTTATTTCTTACGTAGCATACCTAAGGATTTGTAGCTTACTTTATTTTGATGTCTGTCCTATTATCTTTTTCCTACCTTGAGTTGCAAGTTAAAATCATCGCATTATTAATTCAGTGGTCAAATGTTTATCTAAGAAGGAATGTAAGTATGACGAAAATTCAACCAATTTCTTTAGGAATCAATTGGGTGCAAGAGCCTAGGAGCTCAAACATACAGCCCAAATTCAAATTTAAATACAACCCAAATTTCATTATTCCTTGCATATTCCGTATAATTAAGAATCGTTTATTTCCATCATAGCTAGTAGCAAGGAGCAGAACATCAGCCTCCAATTTAGTGTGATCTACAAATTGAATTCCTCCATTCCAAAACCACCATTTTGATGCCCTTTTAAACAATATATTTCCCTTGTCTGCCTCTGGAAAGAATTCCTAGCCATTTGGCAAGAAGCATAGTCTACCACAAATGGATGGTTTGGTTTCAATCCATACTTCACAAGGGGAAGCTTCCACACCAAGTAACACTCTATGAAGTACTTGGAATTTGGAAATTGCTTTTCTCTGCCCAAAAACATTTTCATTACATCAAGATTTGTGATAAATATAATAACACATGATCATTAGGATTAAGTAGCAATATTAATTAATATGATAATGATGAGTAGGTAATCAATTAGTTGAAATACCATTGGAGAAAAAAGGAGGCATAAGAGGGTCTTGAAGAAGCTTTGATTAGGCCTTTAATGGAGAAATTGAGAAGACCTTGTTGAAAAAAACAAGAAAAATGGCCAGCTCCATATCCAATAGGATGGTACAGTCCAATGTAAAGTCCTTATCACCATTGTGCACGGTTGCCCTTCTGCTCCTTCAATCAAATATCAGCACATCACACACACACACACACACACAAATATGTATACACGTCAATATCACCCCATTTTCTCTATCAATTCCTAAGTAGAAATCATGCAACAACATCTCATCTCCTATGCAATTTCAATTAAACGACAAACTTCATTTTCCTAATTTAGTCAATATTATTAATACATATTGTAAAAAACCCTTTAACCCACATTACTACTACTTCGATATCTATATATTATTTTCCTAGTTGGAATGATGAAATAATTCATAAATCTCATCATGCACCTAAAAGGGTCTAGAATTTCCAAAGCCGTTTGATATATATATATATATATATATATATATATATATATATATATATATATATATATATATATATATATATATATATATATATATCCTTTTGTTTTTGACATTATCATTTGCAATCTGTCAGATGGACTATTTTCATTCTTATTCAAAAGGCAGTATGCTCAAAGACGCCACAAGTAAATTAGAACAATTATTTATTAACACAATTTTAGTTTAATGATTCTGATATGGTACTTACTGACTAATTAAGACTGTAGAACAAGAGTTCATTCATATTTCGATCAAATCTTAAAAACGAATAGTATAACTATCATTTTTCTCCATATAATTTCCTTTTCTCCATTATTTGGAGTCACGGCATGGAAATAAGAAGAGGAGGAGGTCACATGCGCCAACTAATTAACGATTTCTTTTACCAAGTCAATTATATTTAATAAAATATTAAATATATAATAAAATCTCATAACGTAAGATATTAAACGAATTAGAAAAATATTCACCGGGATCATGCATAATATTTTGAAATTTATACTAGCTAGATTGGTTCACCAATCAATAGAATCTCTTTAATTGTTTTTTTAGAGAAATCTGTTTGCTTGGTTAAACACAGCAAAAAAAAAAAATTCCAACATTAGAATATAGGTTATATTAATTATTTAATTGCTTTGTGAGGGAAATTGAAAAGAAAGTTAAAAATTAATTAGAAAAATTTTAAAAATCATAATGTGATTTATAATTCTGATCGAATTTTAAAATGCAGAGGATGAGAGGAATATGATGCACAGAACTGATCAAAACACTGTAAGTCAAATTTCCGACAGTAAGACCAACCTGACTGCTTTCCAATCTATCATGATATGCATAGTATGGTACTGATCGAAAACGTGTGAGTCAAAACTAGAAGTCAACTTTCCGACAAAAGGTCATCTCATTTCTTTCTTAATTTGTATAGTTTAAGTGTAGAATGCCTCTCTCTCATTCTTGCTACTACATTACATTTATTATTTATACAGCCATAAGTAGCAATATATTTTGCATTCAA
The DNA here is from genome assembly GCA_023653625.1 of Triadica sebifera. Lineage (NCBI taxonomy): Eukaryota > Viridiplantae > Streptophyta > Magnoliopsida > Malpighiales > Euphorbiaceae > Triadica > Triadica sebifera. Next base: position 23,745,193 of record CM042910.1, on the reverse strand, counting down.
GCAAAAAAAAAAATCAATTTATTTTTACCATATTAACTTTTTAGGTTATATAAGTTTTCACATTTTATCCATGAAAGTGGAAAAAAAAAATTAGTGTAAAAAAATAGTTAGCATTTTGGTAAGGGTCTTTTATCATTTAATTAGATATTTTAAATTTGAATTTTGGATATAGATCATTTTTAAATTTTGAAAAGTAATATTTTATTCTTTTAATGGACTAATCCGACGCGAATTCAGATTATTGAATAGTTAAAAAAAAAAGTTAAGTATTTTACATATTATGTATACATTATAAGTTATGATTAGTTTGATCTAAAGGAAATAATTTCTTACAAAGAAAAAATAGTATATATATACACCTTGATTTAGCTTGGCGCACTCCACAGCCAATCAATAGCTGATTTTTTGTAGACAACAATGGCAACTTTCTTTCCTTGGAGAAGGCGACGAGCACCATCATCATAGACTTAGTTTTATTATACATAGACTAAGAAAATTTTATTAATATAATTGGAATTATATATTTTGCCTTAATTTGAAGTATTATTGAAAAATTAAAAAATGATAACTAATTATATTTATTAATAAAAAGATACATTAAATAAAAATTATAATAAATAATATATTTTTAAAAATGGAAAATATACTACCATTTAGGATAAATAAAAAAGAAAATAATTATTTTGAGACCAACTTATGGAGTTGAAGGAAGTACAATTTTCCCTTTTCTACTGTTTCTTTTTTTTTTTTTTGGTAATGTGGGAGCTGGAAGGAGTGGAAAATTAGACTGGACTAATGTTCAGTTCTGAAAAGATTAATTGGACTACAGATTCTTCTTCAAGAAAGAAAAAAAGGTATTTTTATCGATCCCCTACTGGCATTTTCTACCTGGCTTATGCATGATCTCTGTTGAATTTTCTATCTGCGCTAGTTGTTTTTTCTTGGGAATTTAGAAGAAAAAAAAAAAAAAAGAAAAGGGTCAGTGTCAGACTCAAACAATTAATTGACTAAAGGGGAATAGACAGGAAGCAAACGATCTTCAGAGAAAGGAATACATTTAGCTAATTGATTTTTTGTGCTTTTTATTAGTCATTCTAATTATCTCAATATAAAAAGATTAGATAGTTTTTAACTTTAAATATTTCCAGAATTTGTTTCCTAATTAGTTTTCCACACTTTTTTAAAATTTCTCCCTCCAGCCATGTAGACCTAGAAAAGAGTTGTGGAAATCATCAAAATCTTCATCTTCTTACTTCTTGATACGGATGGAAAAATAAAATCACTTGATAGTCCAACCAAGGCAAGTAAAATATATATTGAAATTGATAGCCATGTCTAGTCAGTGTTTGTATTAATAAGTTATTTAATTTTCTCTTAATTAATGTAATTTATCAATAACTTAAATATTATTCTTACACAACAAAACTCAAACATTTGTCTCATGAGAGAGGTTGTCATGTACCTGAGATGAGAAGCAATTTTCTCAAATTTTATAATCATATATGAAAACATGCAAGCTGAAAATCTTATTGTAAAGTTAAAGCAAAGCTGACCCTATTAAGCCTATAGTATCCATTCATAGTTCAGTTTGCCAGCTGAGAAACTAAATCAACCACATCAGTAACCAAGAGTGAAATATCAATCAATTTCCTATCCAGCATGACCACAAATATGTTCTCAAGATCCCTTCTTGCTAAGTGGCAAGTTCTTGAGAATCCCAAAAGTCTACTTACTGAACCCCTTAAGGTATTCACATCTCTCTGTAAGAATCCTGCCTTCAAATGCTTCACTCTCTTAAGAACACCGTAAACATCCGTCAAGCAATTCACCAATCCTGTCACGCAGTTCATGATTTCTTGGGTAGGTTTATGTTGCCTCACGCTCCTCAGCCGTGGGATTTCGCTGATGAACTTTCTTGATTGCCTGATCTCCTTGATGGTTAATGATATCACATCTTTGGTTACCAGTGGATTGCCCTCTGATGGAGGGCAGACTCCTTCAGCAGATTTTACCTCTATTTCAGCAGCAGAAGCAGTACTACTACATGGTAATAATAGCACTGCTACTACTAACATTAGGATAGGGAGATTTTGATGAGCTGCCATTTGTTAATTAAGCTAGTGGATTTTTTTATTTTGAGCTATATTAACCTGTGTATTAATACAAAAGAATTAGAGGGAAAATGCCTTTGGTGTGACCACAATTTTTGGAGTATATTAAGGATTATATCTAAAATAAACTCTGTCTGTTGCTTAATTTTGGGGACACTTCTTAATTTTCTCGGTTTTATTAAAGCATCCGTTGTGATTAGGAGAAGCACTTTTTGCATGACTATTTAAATTAGCTATGTCAATTTGAAGTACATATAAATATTATTTATATCATTTAAACTAATATATATATATGACTTGAGATTTTGAATAATAAATTTCGTGATATTTATCTGAATTTACTTTCAGATGCTCTAATTTTTAATTTAATAACTTTAGATTAATTAATAAAAACAAAGAAAACAAGTATTAAAAGAAAAAAAAAAGGAAATTAAAGACTTAGTCTATCCCCAATATTAATTGATTGATGTACCCATGAAAGTAAGCTCTAAAGTTGAAAAGGGTATCTCTCAATGCAATCAAGCCATGGGTTCCTAGAGGGCTTTTTGATACGTCTCATGGACTTCCAAACAAGGCTGTTGCACTTGAACCCAGACCCAAATGCAATTTGCCAAACTCTATCTCCTCTTTTGACCCTTTCTTTAGCTTCCAAATAAGCAAGCTCATACCATATACTGCTGCTAGAAGTGTTACCAAACCTGTGGAGTACCATTCTTGATGCCTCCATGTTGTTGTCACTCAATTCAAGATTCCTCTGTATCTCATCCAGCACAATCTTGCCTGCCGCATGGATGCAGAAATGCTCAAACGCAAGCTTATAATCAGGAATGTAGGGCTTCGGAGATGATGATGGTGATGATCCATTTTTGTTACCAAATAAGTTCCTCCAAAACAAAGTGGCAAAGAAGAGAATCTGCTCTGAGAAGGGCAGTACTAGAGGCCCTAGTGTTGTGATATTGGTCTTCAGGGCATCTCCTCCTATTGCCATTAGTTCTTTGCTCACTTTTAGTCCCTTGAATTTTTGTTCATCTTCTTCCTGGTAAACTGACCTGATCATTCAATTATATATCAACATTTTTTTTCATATTAATAGGTTATTCATATACCATGCAATTAACTACAAAGGTAATCAAGATAATTAATAATTAGAACACTTAATAAAAAATCATGATGAATGGGATGATATTTTTCCCAGTCAACAAGGTGGAGAGTTATGTCATTTTCGGCATGGGAAATGACGTGGGTTTACTCTGGAATGGATCGTTAATTAATTAATATGAAATTAGCAAGGCTATGCAATTTGTGAAGATAAAACAAATGGTCCCCAAAGCCGTGCCCAAATCACTAATTAAATGGTTGCCATTAAAGGAAAAAATTAACTTAATATTGACTTAACTTACTGTAAGATTTGAATCTGAAGTACAGTATTGAAACTCCTAAATCCACCATTTAAAGAGTTCTTGTGTGGGTTAAACACGACAATATCATAAAAAATGTACATGCTCCAAAATTTAAGCAAAGCAAAGTGAAGCTAAACGTAAGAAACTAGCAAACCTGAAGCTACGATCATCAGCTCCTTTATGCGTCCGAACGATGTGTTCAAGGCGGTACTTGGCACGGCGGAAGTCACGGCGGCGGTTAGACAGGAGGACGGCGGAGCAACCCATCCTGAAAAAGCAATTTGGAATAATCATGGACCGGTCCTGGCCCTGATACCAATTATAGCCCACCATTTCGGTGCTAACCACCACCGCATGATTATTTGGGTTAGCTTGCAACATGTCTCGGGCCAAGTCCACCGATATAATCCCAGCGCTGCAGCCCATTCCCCCAAGGTTGTAGCTCAATATGTTCCCTCTCATTTTGTAGTGATTTATCACCATGGCTGAGAGAGATGGCGTTGGGTTGAAGATGCTACAGTTCACTACTAGCACTCCAATGTCCTTTGGACGCACCTTTGTCTTCTCAAATAGCTCATCAAGTGCCCCAAACATTACTGTTGATGCCTCTAATCGACCCTCTTTCATGGTTGAACAATTTTCTTGTAGCATTACTGCTTTAGGAATATAAGTTTCATCTCCTATCCCTGATGATTGTAATATTCTCTTCTGAAATTCTATGGTTGCTTCATCATACTTCCGTCTTTTTCTTGCCATCTCTATGAACTCATCCTTGCTTACCTGTAGTGCAATTTCTTATTGTTACGACAAGCATCGCAAAATAGGCAAATACACAATCATAGTGCGGAGAAATAAAAAGGATGAACACATAAAATTTATTTAATTTCAAACCCTAACCCTGTTTGTTTTCCAATCTCAATACTCGAATTTGATAAACACAAATCTCAGAGTATCAACTTAGGATCATACCACGAGTTTTTGTGAGTCTAGTCATAATTTGGGAGGGAAAAAAATAGATATCTAAAACGCTTCAACATATTGAAAAAAATCTCATGTATATATAATAACTTATAATCGTGATGAATTATATATAAGCTCTTAAATTCTCTCCAACACAACACTTATCATTAAACTCAATATATATTCATCTTTAAGAAAGTTTTAAATTACGTGCATGATGAGGAAAACTGACCTTGAGCTCATCAGGGGGCTGATAACAAGCAAAATCAATGAGATAAATGGATCTTGGGCGAGACATGAAGTAAGAAGAAACAGTGAAAACGAAGACACCAAAGAAAGAAAGAACAGTAGCAAGATCATAGCGAGTATCTTCCCAAAGTTTCTTCCACAGCTCTTCTCTGCTAAGGCTGCCCACCTCAGCACTAAACACAAGCACCAAAAATGGTATGGTGGCAAAGTAAATGGCATGGTTGATGAGGTGATGGTAACCCAACTTCACATACTTAAGGTTCACCGATTGAAGAAAATCTGGTAATCTTCTTCTCACCCTGACAGAGAATGTTGGAGAGCCAGCGTTAGGCCCTGAGGACTCTATCCCACGGTTCACAATCTCTGTAGATAAGAGATCTCTTTCACTAGCCATTTCTGAATATAATTGTTAAGTTTTTTTGTGAAATTGGCAAATGGTTATGTATATATACAAAATCAATTTAAGTGTAATTTATACATGTAGGTAATGGAAGGTGGTTGGTGGAAATGGAAGTTAATGTAGACACCAACTTGAGCAGGTGTACAGTTGAGATGTTATGAACTCTATTAAATTTTTCTTTGAAAAAAATGATTGTCAGCATTCAAACTTCTAACTCATTTTTATTAATTGATGAAAAAATATAAATTTTAAAATTTTTTTTTTCTGATCACTAACCGATCAGATAATGAATATTAAAAATTCACTTAAAAAGTGATTGTCTTTACCATGATTCACTTCATCAAATTGAAACTGTGTGGTTTCAATAAATGAATAAATAAAACTGCATATATATATATATATTGATAGATTGGATGATTTCACTCTTTTGCAAGTATCTTGTGAGGTTATTAATAAAAGAGTCAAACGGCATTGCATAAAGTAGTTGAGAGTTTTTCACACACTAATTGAGATTTGGATTCTAATGATATCAAAATTGAAATTAAAAAATAAAATATTGCATGTCAGCAATATATGCACAGTTTTACCGAGAACTAAATGGCAGGATTTATTGGTGGAATCCACAAATGAAACCGTTTCATTTATAATGATATTACTTCTTGCAATATTACTGATAATTTCAAAGACAAAAATGGAATACAGCTACTTCATTTATGTATAATGTGCCAATTAATTAGTTGAGGGTGTCTACTTTGGCTTGGAGCCACCAGCCCCACTTGATTGCAGTAGTTTTATATGTACGTGGCTTCATTGCTACTCCTATATACATACAGTTTATAATAGGGTATATGCTATAAATTATTAATATCGAATGAATGAAAAATCATTGCTACATTAATTTTATGGCAACAGATTAATAATGATTTTTCAAATTTTAATGGTTGCAATTATGATATTCAAAAATACTGATATAACTTGCAGCAACAAAAATAAATATGGGGGCTGCCTATTAAAATCAAATGAGTTTAGATAGTTGAGTTTAATAATTATATGATCACGATGTAATTGATAAATTTATCATTGCTTCAAATTAATTTAAAATCAATCTAAAATTAGTTTCAATATGATTATAAATTTTTTTTTATATCACTTAAACTTTCAATGTGAGATTCTATTTAATATTACCTAACAATAATAGTATTTTTTTTTGGGTACATAATAATAATAATATAGTTCATTATAACAAATTTTATGCTAGCATAGTATTTTTTTTTTTTTTGGTAGTCCTCAATAGTGAACCTCTTTTAATTTAGCCCAGTTCAGAAATTGTATATATGAAAAAATTAAAAAAAAAAAAAGGAAGGAAATATGGAGGACCAGATATAGATTCAATCGATCAACTGCTCATATATATTTGGGGAAGTGGGGGGGCCTCCGATCGATATGCAACAAACAGCTCGCGAATATTGACTAGTATTTCTTTTTCTTTTGCAAGATATGCAGAGACTTTAATTATATAGTTATGGCTGTGCAACTTAGACCTCACAATTAAAAAAAAAAAAAGAAGGACACAGGTCTAAAACCTAGTGTAAATAGTGAAGAGAGATTTCAAGTCCTTTTAGATAGATTACATAGATTAGATAGCAAATAGTTATGCGAATGGAATTGAATAGAAGGATATAAATATACTTGGTACTAAACAAAACAATATATTTGACAACCTAGGCTTCACTTTTTAGTTTGGTTACATGTCTCCATCTCTTATTAACTTCGGTAGATTTGAATTCTCTCTGTGGACATGGACATGCATCTTTTTTTTTTGTAGCAATCTACATCAAATTTTTAGTGGTTTCTAATTCTGTTTCTACAATGTGGTTGATTATGTTTGCGTTGATAAAAAAAGTAGATAGATTCAGAACATATTGTGTTATATATAAATTAATTCAATCAAAATAATTATTTTTATTCACTCCAACAAATATGAATAAACAACAAAAATATGTATCACTGTATAATTGAATTAGTTTATAGATAATATGATAAATTAAATCTATCTAAAAAAATTTACTTGACTTATCTTAAAAATCTACATATAGTGTTATCTTTTGTTTTTTTTCTTTTCATTTTATACATAATGGATTTTAGTTTTTTAAGATATATTTTTGTGCATATTTGAGTACTAAAATTAAGAGCTGTCATCTTTGCTATAAATATTTCGTATTAGATTATACCGATCCAGCTAATTTCAATTTGTATCTTACTAATGAAGCGTTGATCAATAAGTGCCACCCGGCGACACTTTTGGAACCAATTAGGGGGTGGGCTGTAATGGATGTCTGATAGGGGTTGAGCACAAACGAAGCGAGTCACTGCCTGTGCAATACTAGAATTTATGTTTTTTTTTTCTCCTTTCCTTTTTCCTTTAATCTCTGCAACTCTATATGGTACTGTTATCGATTAGTATTAGGCCCGTATATGTCAGATGCCTGTAGTACATATATAAGAACAAAGACCCTACACACGACTCCATATAAATCACTAAGTATACTCTATCTATATTTTTTTAATAGATTAAAATTAATTATATTTGTATAGAATATAATTTTAAAAGGCAGCAAAACACTTTTAAAATTACTGTATATATTCAAAATTTTTATTCTAAATTTTTATTAAACTAAAAAAATTTGTGACAATTTATCCACATTTTGAAGTTGTTAACATGTCTTAGTTATGCATTGAATTGATCAGATGCTGATTTGAAATCCAAACAACCATCTATATATATATATATATAGATTGAGAAGCAAGTTTTGCCCCTACTTTGTTGCAATCACGTGGGACAATCTAATCTTAATTAAATTTATAGTATACCGAAAAAAAATTGTTTAAATAGAATTTATTATCAATTAATTTATTTACAAAAATATAATAAATTATTATATAAAATAAAAAATATATATATATACCTTTTTTATCTAGTAATGTATAGCATGTGCTAAAGAAAATATCAACAATAATTATTACATGTTTTATATACTAAAAAAATATAATTCCATGAAAAATTATATCATATTTCTACATTAGTGCTTTTGAAATTTTAATATTTTTTTGGTATATTTTAAAATTCTATTTTTATTTTTTGTTTAATTTTGTTAAGATTATTTTTTTAGAATAAAAAATATTTTATTTAAAAAAATTTCAAATATATGAATCATATTTTCAAATCTTTTAGTTATTAAATTCAAATTTAAAATAAAATTTTTATTTTTATTTCAAAATTTAGATATTCAACAAACGTTTTCCATAATTATATTGGGGCTTGGTGAACAAATATGAGAACTCTAAATTAATTAATTTCAACTAATCCTAATTTAGTACCTTAAATCCTAGATATTATTTAAATCTATATATACAACATTCAATGGGTCTCAATTTACCAATTCACTATTATGGCTGGCTCTACCTAATGTTGTCATTTCAAAAAAAAAAAACAGAAAGAAAGAAAGAAATTCCTGTCAAATCTTGATGTGTTTTTCCTACTGTCGAATTAATATGTGAACTCGACTAATTAATTAAACGTACTTAATTCAGTTAGTCAGTTTTTGACTAACTGACCCCCGAACTTGAGTCTTGATCAGTTTTTGACTAATTCAGTTACGATGCGGACGTCTTGAGTCTTGATCATGCAATTTTCAAAAATGCAGTTGTAAACTCGTTAGTTAATTCATTATTACATCTCAATTAATGAAAGGATAAGGATTAATTAATTAATGACATGCCATTAGGCCCATAACCCCAAGTCAGTCATCTACAAGTTGAAAAGTCGAAACTTACACCATCCACGTCCATCCAATTGCTAAATGCACAGCTACTAATTTTAATTACACTTTTAAATATTAATTATAATTTATGAGATTCTAATTAATATTTTAATATATAATATTCATTATTAACAATTAAAATATTATATTTTTTATTATCAAATAAATTGAATTATTATTATAATTAATAAATTGCATAGAAATTTAGTTATAAAAATTAAAATAAGCTCACAACATTTCATTTATGAAAAAAATTAACATAGAAAATTATAATAAAATTTAATTAAAATTCAACATTAAAAATTCATAAAAAGAAAATACTATATTAATCGTCATTATATAATATTATATATTAATTATATTATATACTATATAATTATATTAATAATATATTCATATTAATTTCATTAATAATTATATTTATATTATTTAAACTAGTTTTTTTTAATTATATTAACTTAGTTAATTAAATAGGTTAATTATTAATTTCATTATAATTAATATTAAGTATATTAATAAATAATATTTAATTATTTTAATTAAATTTATTATAAAAAATAAAATTTGATCCTATTTGAATATTTTAATCAATTAAAATTCTCTCTCCTATTTCTAATTTTGCAAACTTGCAGATTTGCAAGTAATTCTTTTATCCTTGCAATTGCAATAGCAATTGTCACATAAGCATTGGAAATTGCATTTGAAAGGGATGAAAATACTCTTACAAATCTTTTCCTTTTTTTCCCTCAAATCAAGCCTTTTATTCTGATTTCTTAATAAAAAAATATAAACACATAAAATATATTTGGATTGAGAGATTTTAAACGAGAGAATTAGAATAGTTTATAGATTTATATCAAATTTATTATTTAGCTATTTAAAAATATCAAAATTCATAGATTTTGGAAAATTTTTCACTTATTAAAATATCTCATTTTTAAAAATTTTGATTTTCCACATTTTAGGGGAGAAAGTCTAAAATCTACAAATTTTTTTATTTATGAGAGATTGTTGTCAATTTTTTTTTATTTCAAGATTATTTTTAATAAATTAATAGTATTCCAAAATTATCCTTAAATCTAAAAATACAACAAAAACTATTTGTCAATTTTTTTTGTTTTATTTTCGCTTATTTTATCTCTATTGGTTTGAATATCAATTAAAAAAATATTTATGATTTCCTTTGAAAAAAATTAATGAATTAATTTATTCATAAACAATGTATAAATAATGAACTTATATAGAATTTTGAGTAAAAATTTTATAGCTATTTCAAATTTGACAATAATAATGATAATTTGATTAATTGTATTTTTATAAAATTTACTCTAAATTATATTATTTCACAATTAAATATAAATATAATAAAAAATACTAAAAAATACTTAATTAATGATAAATGTTAAAATTAAAAATTAAAAATTAATTGTTATATTCATAAATTGTAGTTATTGGACAAAATATGAATGCAAGTAAAATTATTTCATCAATCGATAAATTTTATATTCAAATTAAATAATAAAATTCTATAAATTTACAATTTATAAATTTTAAAATCTATCGAGTACGATAATGTTTAAAGTTGTCATCCATAGCTTGTCTATATATGGGAAGCTAACCCAAGTTTTGATTTTTTTTTTTTTTTTTAGGGTATATAAAGGTGAGCAACCCAAGCTTTGATTTCAGTATATACGATTACGCACCAAATGTTTCACTTCCTATAAAAATGAATTTATTTTTATTTTTATATGAAATAAAAAATAATAATTCATATGATTGTAATTCTATATTTTCTAAACATATATTAATTAGTGTACGTTAAAAAACTAAAAAATAATAATTTATATATATTGATGTAACAAGAGGTATAAAAAATGAATCACTTTCTAGATTAGTGGGTAGCTTACATGAAAAGGGGCAAAAAAAAAAGCTCATATTTGAATTCCCAATTTCCCATTTTGTAATACCCAAAATGGTATAATATCATAAAAAAGAAAATAGAGATATCAGAAAAAAAAAAATCAATTATATTATAAAAAATGGTGTATATTATTTTTGATACAAGTGATTTATAATTTGAGATTAAAAAAATAATTAAAATTATAATGAATAAATTTGAGCTTATTAATACTAATATTAGAAGTTTCGAATTGTTGTATATATTAATTTTTCTTGATAATGGAAAATGGTTCCAGTGGGCTGACCGGTAGCTTGTTAATTTGTTGATGGTCCAATAATGCCCAATAGGCAAGAGTCTAACAACATCCATCGTATATGTTCAGTTCGAACAAGGAAGCCCAAAAAGTCAATCGGGCTTTGACCTGAAGTCTCAGAAATATTTTGCTTTTGATGTATAAATTACATTTAGAGTGGAAAGTAATGTTGGGCAATATTTAATTTTTGCATTACTAATTATGAAATATCAATCGTCTCTTTTTAATAATTTTTTAAACATTTAATTTATAATTAGTTCATATTATTAAAATTTTAATTTATAAAATTTGCTATTTTATTTAATTAATTAAACTTAATAATATGGACTAATTATAGAACAAATATCCAATAAAATGCTGAAAATAAAGTATTGGTAATATTTCTCCCATTTGATTATTGTAGACATATTAAAAAAGGATCTGTAATTTGTTGACTAATGCAATTTTGTGTTGGATCAGAGAATATATGGTTGATAAAATATGACCAAGTTCTCTATGAGGAAACGATTTGTAGTTCATAAACGACTTGTCATTTCTATGTTTGAGGGAACCAATTGTTCCATTAGAAAAAATGACATGTCATTCAGTTAAGAATACTCCTAGTAATTAGTAATTCATTTTTCTTAGGACAGGTTTTTTGTCCAGAACAATAATTATCTAAATTTGATATATTTATGGATATTTATAAGTTTATTAACAATTCAAATACAATTTGTATGTCATGTGTCATATTTCTTTAGTTGTCACGTCATTATATTGGTACCGAAAATTAATGAAATTGAATACCATATTGTAATATTTTCAGAAAAATTGGTATTAATTGGCAACAATTAAAAGTTGGTACCAATTTGCATAAAATTTGGTATAATTGATGTTAACTTTCATAACATTGGACTTAAATTTCAATACCAAACAGTTGTCAGCAAATAAGTAAGAGATTTTCAAATACTGAAATTGTAGGTAGAAGGAGGTAATTAAGTTAGAAAAAGAAGAGAGTTTTTGAAGGAGAGAAGAAAAACTATAAGACAGTAATGTAAAAAGTGTGAAATCCAAAATTGACGCATGTTTTAACCATGAGAAGGGAACTCAATTTTGCGCATTTTTAAAACGAGGGATCCATATATAAATATATAAGGTTACGAGTCCAATTTGAGTAACGCGTTTCCTCCACCAATTAATTAAGTTCTACACACTCTTTGCTTATTCTTGGCTAAATTTTGGAGATGATCAACTGCCCATTTTAGCAACTCCACAACTAATCCTTCCTTACCAAAAACAGATTAACAAATTAATTAAGTGACTATTATATTATTCAAGTATACGAATTCATCTCTTATTAATTAGCTCAACTAGGAAGAACATTTTCCATTTTTTAATACACTCCAACATTCATTTCTTGATTGGTTAGTGATGAGAGAAAACAAAGAGAGAGAATAAATAAAATATTTTTATCTTCACCAACCAATCTAAAAGTAAGTGTTGAAAAAAGTATAGTGTTTTTAACATTGTTCTTAACTCAATTAGTAGACTTATTATAAACTAATCGTGTTAAAAATGAGAGATTATAAGTTCAACGCTCAAACATTTATAAAATATATTCCAAAGAAATTTTTTTTTTTAATCAAATACCCATTTTATTTCCCTTATTGAAAATCTCCTGTGATATTATGTTAAAAATAAAATTTAGACTAAATTCACCATAACCAAAAGTTAATGAATTGCATAAATCATTATAAAACATACTTTTTCATATGAGCAACTGATATGGCCGGATACTAACACTCCCCATATCATGAGGCGGATCTGCAGAATTATATATTGCTAGATCAAATTTAATTTAAAATTATTTTATTTGATAAATTAAATTTAATGATGTTAACTAATTATAAAGTAAATATTAAAAATAAAGTATTTATGGCATTTCTATTGTGATATATGGCGTCAATATAATTTTGAGAATTCCGTTATGTTCTTTTTTATTTTTTAAATTACAGTCTGGCAAACTCGATATAGAGTATGCGCGCATTAACTTCTATTTGGAAGAAAACATTTTACTGGTCAATGAAAAAGAGGATGAAAGCTGGAGTTTTTTGCCTTTTGAGAAAGTTCAACCATGTTGGTCTACAATTCCGACAGTACCCCAACGCAAAACAAACAGCAACGCACGTATTGCAATAAATAAATTAACTATTGTCGTTGTCAGCTTATCGTCGCCAAATCAAAACTCCTTTAACGTCGTTTATATTCGAATGTCAATTTTTTTCTTTAAGAAATGTAAATGTCAACTATGATAGGGACTTGTAGAAAAATAAAATAAATAAAATCCTGATTTACTCAGAACTGATTCAAAAATCAAAAACAAATTTTAATGATTTTGAAAATGCATTGTTTACTCTTTAATGTATATATCATACAAAGTATTTAATCATTAGAAATTTTTAATTTATGGTTAAATTTGCATATTAATTAACTTGATAAAAAAATTCCAATTTTTATGCCCCCCTGCAATGCATTATATTTTCTTCTCGAATAATTTGGAAATGAAATAGGAAGAAAGAAATTAATTTTAAAAAAATAGAATTTTTCAAAAGAAAGTTGACGCTAATAAAATGAAACGAACAAAAGCTAACCCAACAGATTCAGAATTAATTAATACCTAGATCGATTATTTATTTCTAAATCGAATTTATAAAATAAATTCATAAACCAAAATAACATTTATAATTTGCTCGCTATGTATTGTGATATAATAATTATTGATTGTTTTATGAACTTAATCTGAATAAATATTCGTCCAAATGGATTAAATAAAGACAAAAGGATTGATAATCATTAGAGAAATTATGCTATTTACAGTGGTATAAATACATTTATTATCTCGAGAAATAAAGAGAGAATAAAAGAATCATCATTTTTATGAGTCTCTACAGTTGGTGATTCAAATAATGAAATGAATATGTAGATTGCAACGGCAAATCTCTAATGACTTCTTTTTCTTCGTTTTTAATTCAGAATTATCAATATCCACACCAATATCATTTACTAAGTTATGTTTAATTAAAATGGTTTCACGCCTTTTATTTTATTTTTTTAAGTAAAATCTCGAATTCAATTGTTGTATACGGAGAAAAACTACGTTGATATATATCTATTCAAAGATTAACAATTAGCTCAAATATAATTAATTAAAATTTATAGACTTTTTATGAAAAATGGTTGGTAATTCACAAAAAAAATCATTTATCTGTTTTTCATCCATCATATTCTTTGCCTCCATTTGATTTAGTTTTTAAAATTAGTGGGTAATTGATAGCTAATAGTTGGTGACTGATAATTGATAGTTAATATCAGTTTTATAATTGTTGTTTGATAAAATTAATTGTATTATTACTTTTAAAATATAAAATTATCAATTTTAGATATTATTAATTTAATTTTAAATATATATTATTTTTATAATAGATAAAATAAAAAATATATAAATATATTACTTAGATATAATTATTTATTTTATTAAATTAAAAATTACAGTAATAATAATAAATAAATAAAATTCAAAAAAGTATATGATATAAAAATAATTAAATAAAAAATAAATTTAAAATTATTACTATATAGATAATTTAATATAAAAATAATTTAATTTTAAAATTTCAAAAAATTCTAATATTCAACTTTTCAATAAAAGAGAATATATAAAACTTTAAAAATTATCGGTTTATAAGTAGTCTTGTATATCCGTTGTTGGACAGAAAGATGTCCCAATCGGCTGAAATAAATACCCATTTATCGGCTCCCAAAATATTAAAAATTCCTTTTCTCAAAAAAAAAAAGTGCTTAGATGAAAATTTGACTTTTGGTCCCACGTTTCTTCTAAATAAGCGACAAAAAAGTTTTATCTTTTTGTCTTTTTATTATTATTATTATTTAAATAATACTCTTAAAAAGTAAAGTAGCAGTGCCATAAACCGTTGAGTAAAAAAGCCAACAGCGGAAAATTGACACCATTGAATGATATTCGTATTCAATGACGTCAGGTGTCATTTCCCACTTGCTTCTTACATTCTTCTCTTTTTTTCTTTTTTTTTTACGAAAGAGACCACTTTTTTTTTATTTCGAAAAAAAACATCGACAAATAAACTTTATTAAAATAGTAAGAAACTAGATTTCAAACGTAAGAAACTAATTAGTTCTGGTTTGGATAAACTGTAAAAAATACCTAATTTAATTTTCAAATAACATGTGGTTAATTGTTCCCTTGAAGGCAGTCAATTCCAAAGAGAGTAAGTAAGAGGCTTTGTTCCTCTTCCATTGGTCTCACCAATGCTCCCGACTCTTGATCATTATTCCGATTTTAAAGATCAATTCAAAGGGTCAACACAATAGTACCCAAGCTCTATAATTTTATTTCATGCTGATGTATTATGAGCAAATTTATTTTGTATACTTTTTCTTCGCGTGCATTATTCCATCGATTAGAGGTTGTTCACCTTAAAAATTTGATGCAGTTATCACTATGACTTGACGAGAGACGCTCGGTCTTCTTAATTTTCATGGGCCACTAGGACGCACCGGATACCACACAACGATTCCTCTCTCTCACTAAATTTGGTATATGTTGAAATAACAGAGGCTATATAGACATGCCTAGTGATAAATATTTGAGCTCTTATTAATTTAAATATTTAAAATTTATTAAATGCACCTACACCTACCCTTTAGTTTTTGAGTACCAAAAAAATTGTTAAAATTTTATCTTAACATTAATTATAGTTAATACCCTTATAATACTTATGTACACATTACGTGGATAAATACGATTATACCTGATATATATTAATTTTTTTCATCTCAATTTAATGACCATAATTACCAACACTTAATTAATTTTTTTTTACTTTTTCAAAAATTTCGGCATCATAACGGTTATAACCTAACTCATCCACCTGCAAAGCAAACAATTCACAGTCAATTTTTAGGCATAACAATTTACATATAATACAAAATATTTTACATTCATTCACAAATCATCATTTCATTTTTCACACAGATAATAATTTATAAATATCATTTATCATAATATGTACAAGATTCATTCTTACAACTCTATATTTATGCATATATATACATGTCATTATTAATAATATCATATTACTATTTTGTTCTTTCGTCTGCTTCTAAAATTTGCATACTTACTTCTGCTTTTTCTGCTATTACCCGCACGCAGTCAAATAATTACGTGCTGAGCATTAATATGCTCAGTGGGGATTACTAATCTAAAAATTTTCATTAACTATATTTTCATACAACTATACATGCAATAATATTTCTAATATACTATTCAATTTTTCTCTTTAACATGTATAATTCTTTTTTATTAATACATTATTTTTAATTACTCTTAATTCAATATTTAATATCTTTATTTCTTATTATTTTTTTTCTAAACTTTCAAATTCTTTCAATTTAGTCCGTTTTTACATTAGTTGTCCATTATTTATTTATTTATTTAGCTTCCATTTCACTTTAATTTTTAAATTTCTATTTATTTACAATTATGTCAATAACTATATATTATTTACACTTTTTCCACTAACATTATTAATTTTTATTTATATATTTATTTATATTTATTTATTTGATTATTTATTTTACTACACAATTTAATATCCATCTTCCACCTATTTTTCATTTTTCAACTTTATTTTTTTTGTCACATTTATCATTATTATGATTATACCATTTTTTATCATATATTTTTTTCATTTATCTTGTATTTCTCATGTTTATTATTTTTCTTATATTTTTTATTTTAATCACTTTTTTCATATTTTATTCATAATTGTCACTTTAATCATTTCATTCACATTTGTCACTTTAATCATTTCATTCACATTTGTCACTTTTATCATATTTTTCACTAACATATTTTTTTATCATATTTTTCACTTAAATCATTTGTACTACTTTTATTCACATTTGCCCCTAATTTTAATCCGATATAAAATTTTCAGACCAGATACATAGAATGTAGACTTAAAAAGTATACTATACTGAAAAGTAATCCCGAAAGATCACTTGAACACTACACTGTACAGTGAATCACTGAGTTACAATCACTGAAATAGATCATTATTGGTCTATATAAACAAGTCGTTATGACCTGCACCACTGTAATAATATCCCTATGACTAGCCAATTATATCCTGAACTAGATTTAATCATCAGAAAAATAACTAAGGACATTATTTTATTTCTTCGATTCAACTTTTATTAAAATCATAAATCTCATTATTTTTACATTATTAATCACTTAGTAATTTATTCTTTCATGACAATTTTATCTCTACCAAATTTTTTTTCACATTTTTCATTTTAATATATCAATATTTCATTACAGATAATCAATTAAGTTATAAATTCACTAAATACATTTTATTCATTATTTTTTATTTCATACACAGTATCATCAATAAATAGAAAAATATTCAATATTTGATTTAAAATTTTCAATAATTTTCTACACACTTAAAATAATATTTTCTTACATTTCATGACTAAATTTTTATTTAATTAGCAAAGAAAATATTAATTTCTCATCCTTTGTTTTTCGACCTATATTTAATTTTCATAATTAAATTTTTTCTTTCAAATTTTAATTATTCATTTCACTAATTAATACATTCATTATTCCATATATATCATAATATTACACTAAAATGTATTTATTCCTTAATATTTATTTTTCACATAATAAGGTCACATTTTACAATTTCCACCAATTAATTTTTTTTATTGAAATTAATCATTCTATTTTACTTTTTATAATCCATTAATCATGTTTTAAGCATTAACAATTACATACAAAACACACATTTTTCTAAATTTTCATAATCCTAAATCATACTTAATTAATAAAAATAATTAGATTATAGAATCACTAACATTAATTGCTTATTTAACCCTTTCTAATCTTCCTTTTCATTTTCATTTTCTTTCCTTTGGAAGCACCTTCATCTTACTTTGAACCTACCATGGACAAAATTTTTCCTTCATTAATCCACCATTAATTTACTTTCTTAGTTCAAATAAACTTCATATTTATTATCTACATATCTTAAACTACCTATTTGAACCATTAAACTAATTTAAAACCATAAATTTTTCTTTCAAATTTATATCATAAACTTTCTTATTTGATTTCCTTCCACTTTAACCTTCTAAATGAAGATTAAAAAGTTATATTAGCTACTAGAGAGCCTGAAATTATTTTTGGGTGGTTGATTTTGGTGTTAGAATTAAAGGAATATAAAAAAAATTGGAGAAGAAATGTGAGAAGCAAGTCTCGCCCAAGAGGGAGGGAAAAAGGAAGAATGAGTTACAGAATTCTCTCTAGAGAATTATGAGTATTTGAGTATTATAAAGTGGGTTAATTTGGGTGGGCTTGAGCCAAATAAAACTCAACCCATTTAGGTTTAATTATGCACTATAAACTATTTTCCACATTTTCCAAGCTCAATTTCACATAAATTAAATTTCATAATTCATAAAATATTTTTATATATCTACACAAATTTTTTTAATTCAATCGGAGTTTGTTTTCTGTCCGCTTACTTAAATCGGACTCATACTTTAATTTTAGGTGTTACCATAAACTTCTTTTTTCACTGTCAAATAATTCTAAATATTATTTAGAGTATATCCATATCTTAAAATAAATTATATTTTCCGATAATTAAATAAAATATTTTTTACCTACGAGTGTATTTTTGACCACCGGTATGCTGATCAATATCGGAAATTATAGTTTACGACTAACCCGATATTTGGGTCATTACAATAGTTTCCAACATTAATTTTAAATAAATTATATTATTAAATTTCCTTAATAGTATAGTAACTGAATTAGATAGTTTTGAAATAATATGGAGCCAAGTTTTTGTGTCAAATTAATCTCAGATCACTATTCGTTGAAAAAAAATCTCAGGTCACTAATATTAATTTATGTGTAAAACTTTAACAAAATAAATTATTTTAAAATTTTAATTAACATATGAAATATACATTTTTTTAAGATTATATATATATAAGATTTTTAAATAGTTACGGTTCCATATATAAGTAACATAAATTTTAAAATTAAATAATATTAAATTAAGCATTGTCTTAGCATTTACATAAAATATGAAAGAAAAATACTAGCAATACTTTTCTTTCAATACTTTTTTTAACACTTGTTATGTTGATTTATATTATCAAAATTTTAATTCACAAAATTTACTACTTTATTTAACAAATTAAATTTGATAATGTAGAGCCAATTTTTAAAAAAAAAAATTAAAAAGAAAGTGCTGCTGTGAAAATCATAAACAATATATTAATTTAGTTCATAATTAAATAATTAAAAACTTATTTCATAGTATTTGAGTTAATTAATAAGTTTGTATTCCTAAAGGCTAAAGTGAATCTATACATTTAAAATATAGGCAATTTTTTTTTTCAAAAAAATAAAAGTATCACAGGCACAAAAGATCCAAAAGCTATCATTTTAATCACGTGGTCCAATTAATAAGTCAGGTTCATTTCACCAAAAAAAAAATGTCAGTTTCAAATATTGACAATTTTAATTAAAAAAAGAAAAGGGAAAGAAAAAAAAAAAACGGCAAGCTACCATAAAAAGTGCAAAGAAGCTTTTATGGAGTTGAAATCGATTAAAAATCCATCCCTTTTATCACAATAGTGTGCTTGTTCACTCTCCCATTTCAACAGTCCAATAAATAAAAAAAAGTTGGATTATGCATTTGATTGATTAACTTTTAATGGTTCAATAAATTAAAAATTATGATAAATATTTAATACAATAAAAAATAAAAATTAATGGTTAAAAATTTCAATCATTAATTTTCAATATCATTAGTAAATTTTTTTATAAAAATTAAAAATTTTATTTTTTATATCAAAAGCTAAATTTTAAATATTTAATATCTAAAATGATTTTTAATTTATATCTATATAAATTTTCAAAAATTTTATTGACTAAAAAATTATATTTCTATTATGATTTTATGTTTGAAAAACTTTTATGGTATTCGTTATGAATATAAAATTAGTATATATATTACATAAATAGCATATTACAATAATTATTAATAGGTATTCTATAAATTTAAATTAAATTTTAACTGTTAAAACAACAAATATTTTAAATTTAGTTATGAAATCGGCTATAACTGTTATTTATTAGCTACTGATAGTTGACCATCACCGATAATCATACTAATAACTAATTGCCACAATAAACCAAAAGGGCTTGCATAAATATTTAATAATAACTTAATTTGAAATCTGAAGTTAATTTATATATGAGAATTATGGTTTTCAGAATTTTATTTTTCTTTTCAAGATTCTAAATATGTCCGCCAACTTCACAAGATCTAGCACTACCAAAAAACTTAAATTTACCAACCGATTTTACTAATAGACAACATTTATTAGTAATTACCAACAGATTACTAATAAATTGACAAAAGAAAAGATGCAGAGAAATATGTTCAGATCAAATCTAAATATATTCTAACTTGTTCAAATCCGTCCGAGCTTGGCTCTACAAAAATTAGAGTTGGGTAAGCTATCTAAACATCTCTGAAAAAAAAAGCAAATATGAAAATAAATTGATATATTATTAAAAATATAGAAGTAGGCTATTTAAAATTAAAATAATTAAATTAATGTAATACAAAAATAATTCAATATTTTATAAAAAATTTATAAGAATAGACAATTAAATATAATATATTTTTTGTTTCTGAGTTTTGGAAGTTGATTAAAGATTGCAAAGCTATATTAGCTATCAATGTGTCTTTTGTTAGATGTAAAGCAAATGGTGTTGTTCAACGTTTTAGCAAGCAGTCGATTTGGCATGAGATCCCTCAATTATTGGATCTTTACTTGATTAAGATATATATTTCTCAGTTTAATGAAATTTTGTATATTTTCACAAAAAAGTATATAATTTGTTAAAAATTAATTGTTTTCGTGTTTAGATGAAAACTAATATTTTTTTAAGCACAGCCCACCAAAAATCTAAATTGTACTCCACTTGCATGGGAATATATAGTAACAATCAATTTCTGAAATTTTTTTATATTAATTATGATTCTAAATTTTATGTATAAATATATAAATGAATTATTAGCATTTAGTTTATAGAGGTTAGTGTCACAATTATTTTTTTCACTATTATCCTGATTTTTTTTTTTTAAAAAGAAGGGTTTTCTGCGGCCGTTATCAGTTGTCATAACATTAAAAAAAATAAATTTGCTAGGCTTAGAGGAAAGCAGGAGTGAGGTGTGGTCCTACCAACCATATTGACTTATCAATTTGATTTATATTTTGATTTTTCACACGAGTTAAATAAACACTTAAAGAAGCCTGATGAACGTGCTATATACATTACTCCCCGCGTCTGCCACCTCATCATTCCCCCCTCTCCTTTGCCACGTGTCCGCTGAATCCACTCTAAACTCTGACTTGCAAATCGACGCGCTTAGACTTCAAAATTTAAACTCACATCCCTACCTATATAAAGCCGCCATTTTCATTATCCACCCCATCCTCGTCGTCATCCTTTCCCGACAAAGTCCTGTATTTTTGTTTTGGGAAACAAGGACCGAGAAGAATCATGGTGAAGACAGCAACAACGTCGCCCTTATCGTCACCTGAGCAGCTCCAATCGTCGGACAGAAACGATCAGCCCAAGTATACTGGTGTAAGAAAGCGTAAATGGGGAAAGTGGGTGTCCGAAATCAGACTTCCAAATAGCAGGGAGAGAATATGGTTAGGTTCTTACGATAGGCCAGAAAAGGCGGCGCGTGCATTCGACGCAGCTTTGTATTGCCTTAGAGGGCGGAATGCCAGGTTCAACTTCCCCGATAATCCGCCGGACATTGAAGGTGGAGGTTCACTTAGTCCCCAAGAAATTCAAGCAGTAGCCGCTAGGTTTGCCAACGAAAATCCAACTCCGATAACCACAAGCAATGTGACTACTAGTACAACAGGCGACCAAAACGACTTGTTGTCAAGTGATCATACGGCAATAGATTGGTCGTTTCTGAACATGTTGGATTCAAATAATGAAGTTGGTCAAGATTTTGGATTCTATGCTGGACTGGACAACATGAATATGGGTAGTGAGTATTATCCACCGTCAACACCTCCGCCATCAATTTTTGAAGATGAAAACGTGGACAGTGATCAGAATGGGAATGCCTCATTTTCTCATCAATCATTTCTTTGGAACTTTTGATCACAAAAACATCATCATGGTCCCTTAATTTTCTATTCCATCAGGGATTTTGGCGATTTTTAGCTGCCAGATTCACTGATTTTTTTTTTTTATAAATCTTTTTTAAGCAAATATATATATTTATTTATTTTTGGATTATAAGGGGTCCGACTAAATTCGTTTGTAAGCATAGATATATTTAGTCATCTTTAATGGACAGTGTTTTTTTTTGTATGTCATCTTCTGGAAATATTATCAGGAAAATATGGTGTACATCTATACTAGATAGGAAACCATTGTTTTAAGGGAGGCATATACACTATAAGTGAAATTTTTTTATGTGTCCTACACATTTTTAGACCAACATTATTATTATTGAATTATTTCTTAATTTATATCATTGCATTATCGATAATTTTGTTTAAAACTTCGATGAGAAATTCAATTTAGAACTGATTTTCATGAATTATTAATTTTTACATTACACCCTTTCAATAAGGGTGTAGGCTCGTTATTTTAAATCATCTCATAATTCACTCTTTGGATTTGGTGGAACATGATGATATTTTCACCATTCATGCATGTAAACACAATAACATTTTAGTAAATAGCATTGCTCATATAAATATTATATTATACTATAATTTTAACCGGTTAGAGGAGCCTTTCAATATTTTTATTAAGTGTCGCCCATATGATACTATAAAAAGGCAATATTTATTGATAAGAGGACATGTTTTTCCACTTCTGAAAATTTTAACATTAATTTTATTTATGATCATTTAAAGTTATAAGTAACATATATTTTTAGTACGTTTTTTCAATTACTTTTATTTTGTAATTCATTATTTTTATCTTTTTAGTATTGTTTATGTGATTAGTTATTCTCGTATGTTGCTTTCATGATCTGCTTTTATTTTGCCAATTATTCCATTGTCTTCACACTCGAATGTACCATTGCAACCGCCCAACCTATTGAAGCCAACTTGAGTAGGTTGCTTATTAAGTTATTACAATCGAGTAAACATAAGTTCTTTCTTCTATATAGTCGAGTAATTCAAAATGCAATTTTATTCATGTAGAGAATCGAAATCCTGGAAAAACAAATAAATATAATATTTACATTAATTGAAAACAAACTAATAAATATATAATTACCCGGCTCTATACAATTTAATTTTATTAATACAATGTTAGTTATTAAATATTGATAGTAATGTATGACAAATAAATATTAGATACAATGAATGTAATAATAAGTTAATAACGCATCAAATAATACTTTATACAAATTTACGATGGTTAATTAACTAATTTTTCTTTTTAATTATAAATGTAATAGTGATGCATGTATTGACACTTTTTTATTCATGAAAATTCTTCTGGGTCTACGATCATGAAACTTCTTTTGTTATTACTGTCATCTAGTATTTAATTCATTTTAAAAATATTTAAAACAGGGTATATATACGTAAAAACATTCTAAAGAAGAGATTAATTATAGTTAGAAAGTAGATATGGAGATTGGTGAGGAGACATTGAACATGGACCAAATTTCAAAACTCTTGTTCCCACGTGAAAATAACCTCCTTAATTAATTACTGCAATTTGAGGAAACATCTTTGGTCAAATTCCAGTTCTACCTTTATTCATTTATTTATTTATCTATTTATCATTTTTAATTGCTATGTAAAGATTAAATAGAATAGGGATGTCAATTAAGAGGTGTGGCTTGATAATTGGTATTCTAACTTATGATAATTGAGAGATGTTTTGAATTCAAATCTTTTTGCTATCATCCACCAATATTGATAAGTCGTTTATTATCTTTATAATATGTATAAGGAGATAACTAGATTTTATTATGTAGTCTTCGGCCTATTGAGCTTCTTAACGAACCAAAAAATAAATAAATATGATGAGATATATGTTAAATATTTTACCAACCTAATAAAGAAAATTAATTTATTGCCAATCTCCTACACTAATAGCATAATGTGAAGTGGATAAAGTAAAAACATCATATTTTTATTAGTACCATGTTTGTTTTGTTAAATTTTTTTGGATGGTTCGTAATTATTAACCATAAATAAAATTGGGGCATGCATGTCAAATATAAAATTAAGGCGAAATTAAATTTTCTTGTGTTAAAGTCGCATTTTTTTTCTATTATTTTGTCTATTAAAAAGAAAATAATGGTTTTAGACACATATATTTATAGAATATGGGAGATTATTATTTTCACAATAGTAATAGAGATAATTAAACTCCGAAATTACATAAAACATTTTCATTTTTATCCCTTTTCCCTTAATGATTTTAGTGAAAAATGAACAATTTTCTTTGAATATATGAATCACAATCTCAAAATTTCTGCATTACACAATTAATTTAGTCTATAATTCATACATTCCAAGCATATATAAGCTTTCCAGGAGCCATCAAACATAACTTTTAAGACTTTTACTGAAGAAGATAATCATAATACAGGATCGCCTGGAAAATTATTGTCAAGCATGGGCATATATACCCGTTCAATGTTAATAATCACAGTCTAACAGCATTAGTTCAAAATTCCAATGTCTTAATTAGTTAATTTGGAAATTATTAAGAAATATTATTAGACTGAACTGGAATTAATACACAATTAGCTAAGGTACGTGAATTAAGATCCATGAACCATGAGAATTGACACAGGTCAAGTGGGTATATCTTTTATGCCGCAGGTTAATTAAGCATCCTATTTTTCTTTTCTAAAAATTATTAAATGTAATTTAAAAAATAAAAAAATAGGATAATGAAGAAAAAATAGGTAACAATTTTCAAAATTTCAATTATGTGGTTTTTTTTTTCCTTTTTTAGGGAAACTTTGTAAGAAAAAATTGAAAAGCATGAGAGAAAATTGAGAAAAGGGCAAGAGCTCACTCCAATAATCAACACCATCATTTTTCTGGTTTTCCTGCATATGCACTTGTTCCTTAATTCTCCAACACTCTATTTTCTCCCCCTAATTTCCTCTCTTTCCACCCTTTTCAGCTTACATCTCAAATAATTATTATCTGCATAATCTTTGAATGAATCTTTGATGTTTTTTTGTTCCCAATCAAGCCCCTCATCTTTCAAAATAAGTTCAAATAAATCTTTATTTTCTTCCTTTTCACATTCTGCTAGAAAAAAGCTAATTGGTTATAAAAAAGTGTGAATGATTTTGGCAGAGGAGGAGCTTGATTTAACCCAACAATAAAATAAACATTAGGGGCTTATTTAAGATTTAGTGAAAAAGACAAGGACTTTAAGATAAAAACCAATTTGAGCTCTGCTCTCTCCTGTGCATGATTATTTAAAAAACCACTAGTAAAGAAAACCCGTGAACAGCCGGATTTGAACCTACGCCGGCAGAGCCCACATGATTTTTAGTCGTGCCCGATAACCACTCCGGCGTGTCCACGTTACTGATCACAGATGTCAAATTAAACATTATATTAATAAGTGTTCTAAAACTTTCATTCTTCTTATCACTTTTGAATCACATTTGCCTTCTTCATTCTGTAAAAGCAGTTAAAAAAGTTTTCACAAAATAAGATCATATGATGTTACTGCAGTTCCATTACATTATCTCTACTTTTAACATATCCTCTAGTTACATTTTTCAAGATTGCTTCAACAAAATTCAATAAATTATACAGTAACAGAATCCTCACTGACTCAAATTACCATACATAAGAATGTGGAGGAAAAATGTCCTATCTTTTCCCTTTAACAGATTGAAATTTGAACCAAATCCATTATATTAAGTACTTAATCCTTCAGCTTGCAGTCAAACAAATCAAGATAGGAGGAGGGAAACCATGGCCTCAGCTGATTCTAGTCCATCGTTATTTATGCTTGGTATTACTTTTTCTGGAGATAAAAACTTTACGAACTCTCTGAGTTCAGTCAAGCTGCTATGTTCGCTATATGGCACTTCATACCTGTCACACAGAAACAAATTAATCCTGGGTTTTAGTGTTTATTCCAACCTAACTTTTCTGTGTAAGATATTTTATTTTAATATCTTATATTTATGGACTTTTAATTGAGATATCAGGACAAATTACAAATAAAGGGCCTTAAGAATTTGATCAATTCTTTATTTAGGCATGACTTCATTTATTAATTAAGTGTGGGAGAATTAATGTGGGCTCAAATAATAATATGGGTATAATGGATAGCCCATGATTATTATATATCGGTGAGCTAAGTCTCTCTTGTTGTTGACCCTAATGATTAAGCTCCTCTATATAAAGGTGGATAGAGGATAAGGAAAAGATAAGATAAGAATTCCATCATTCTGGGGTTAGAAAACGAGAGAAGATCTTGGTGTAAAAGTTCTCGGATCGTTTCTAAGACGATGGATTCGGCCAAATCAGGTACACATCTTCCTCTTGCTCAATTAATTTCATGTGTTTTGTGTTCTAAACAGCATGTATGAGATCCTGGAAGAGAGATCTGCCAGATTTCCGCTATAGATCTCTCCATCAAGTGGTATCAGAGCCTAAATACATGTTTTTAGAACCATATTTGAGTTTTTCTCATCAGGATCTAGAGAAAAACTGAGTTTAATTAAGTTTTTGAGGAATTTTTGATTTGGTTAATCACATGCTTGATTCTCTGATTTTATTGCTTTTCGGTAAAATTTGCTTAATAAAATCAGAATAATATGCTGTTGCATGTTGATTTAAAGCAAAAATTTGAAAAAATTTCGGGTTTTGGAGTAAATTGAATTTTTTGGGAAAATTTTCGAAGAAAAATTGCAGAGTCGGGAGGAGGAAGACGCTGGCGCGTGTGTCGCGCGGTGGAGACTGGGAAGGATTCATTCTGGCGCGTGTGGTACACGCGCCAGAGGCGCGCGTTGGCGCGTATGGGGAGAGAATCGGGGAGCTGTCGGGCGCGTGTATTACACGCGCCAGATGACAGCTGCATGCGCGTGTGTAACACGCGCAGGTGCGTCAGGCGATGTAATGCACGCGCGCGCCGCTTCTCCCTCTTTCCAGTTTTCCGAATTTGGCCCCTGAACTTTCTGATTTTTTCAATTAAGTCCCTAATTCATTATTTTTCACTCCATAAGGCTATTTTTGACCCGATTTCTTCTGGAATTAATTTAGATTTTCTAAATTAATTTTTAAAAGCCATAATTGAGAAAAATTGTGACATTTTTGGAGATAAATGGTTATCTCATTATTTGTTTTATTTATGCATTGGCATAAAATGTCACATATGGAATTAATTTTTCTCAGGTAAAGTTGACGATGTAATTTTATTTTGTGATCATAATTTTTCGAGACATTTAAGCCCCATGTCCATAAGGAATGAAAAATTATATTTTGCAAGACAATAAATAAAGTGCATCCCGATATAAGTATTTCTTTTAAAATTGGCTAAAATGTAGTTGCCAAAGTGACCTTTTTAGCTGAGATTTTAAGAAATATACAGACTTATATGGTTTAGGGATGTCTCAGATTTGGTTTATAATTATTCAGCCCAAAGGTGTTTATTATAAATTCAAATTTTGAGATGTTAATATAAGACATTTGATTGGGAATGAACTGGTCTGAGTGATTTATTCTGCCCAAAGGTGTTTAAATTTACAAAGACTGTGTAAATTTCTAGATCGTTCTTATATTGAAGAATTATCTATTGCATGTTATATTTTCTGCCCAAAGGTGATTATATAATGATGTGCTGAGATTCTTCGGATTAATACTCTTTTATGGCTTTGAGTATTATTATTGTCTTGAACTAAAGTATTACATTGTTGATTTTTCAGTCACCTTCTCAATCAATAACTGCACTGTTACAGTTCAGACATTAACAGCTTCTAATTTCAAGGAGTGGAAAAGAGATGTTGAAATGGCTATGGAGTTGGCAGATATTGATCTTGCCATGACTACTCCTAAACCAGCTGACTTGACTCCTGAGAGTACTGATGTGGAAAAAGAGTTATACTCAACCTGGTATAAGATCAACCGCATGTGCTATTTGACCCTTAAAAGGTCAATTCCAGAGCATCTGTTGAGCGGTCTTCCTGAAACTCATATAGCAAAAGAGTTTCTTACAGCTTTGTCTCAGCGTTATAAAGTGTCAATCAATGCTGAGATTGGTACCCTTTTGAAACAGTTATACTCCATGAAGTATAACGGACTTGGAGGTGTTAGGGAGTACATTTTAAAGATGGTCCACATACAGAATGAGTTAAAGGGTTTTGACATTATTCTCCCTGATGCTTGTATTGTGCATCAAGCTCTCAATACTCTGCCTTCTGAATTTGAGATGCTTATTACAGCTTACAACTCAAGGGAGGATCCTTGGACTGTCAATGCTTTCATTGCTGTTTGCGTAGCTGAGGAAGAGAAGCTAAAGGCGAGACAATCCAGTGTCGCGCTTCTTGTATCCGTACCTCAGCATAAAGGTAAACTGAAAGGTAAGAAAGCTAAGACTAATGCTTCTTCTTCTGTTCAGGGATATGAGTCTTCCCGATCTAGTGTTGTGGGTGATCTTAAAGGCATAGAGAAAAAGAAATTTAAATGTTTCTTTTGCAAAAAGAAAGGTCATAAAAAGGCGAATTGTCTTAAATATAAAGCTTGGTTAGAAAAGCGTGAGCCTACAGGTAACTCTTTTGGTTTTGTTATTTGTGAATCTAATTTGGCTGATGCCACATCCAGTTCCTGGTGGCTTGATAGTGGAGCGACTAAACATGTTGCCTTCACATTACAGGGATTCACAAACATGAGGAAGCCAAATTAAGAAGAGTTAATGCTCACAGTTGGCAATAATACTACAGTTGATGTTCAACTAGTTGGAAATGTTTGTTTGAACTTAGATAGTGGTTATGAACTATTTTTATCTAATGTATTGTTCATACCAACTTTTAGACGAAACTTGGTATCTGTATCTGAATTAGACAAAATTGGCTATGCTTTTGTATTTAAAGATGGAGTTATTAATATAACTCTTAATTCAAAGGCAGTTGGCCGGTGTATTTTGTCATATGGTTTGTATCAAGTTTCTTTAAGTTCAAATGAAATATATTCTACATCATGTAATGTTGAACATATTGTTGCCAAAAGACCCTTAATAAAGAAAAAGTCATCCATGTTGTGGCATAAAAGACTTGGCCACATTTCTAGGGAAAGGGTAGATAGGCTAATTAAAGACAATATTTTGCCTGCCCTTGATTTCAGTGACCTAGAAACATGTGTTGACTGTTGTAGGGGTAAGCTAACCAAAATTAAGAAAAAGGGATCTATCAGGAGTTCAGATCTCTTAGAGATAATCCATACAGATATATGCGGACCTTATTCACCCACAATATGCAATAATAAATATTTTATAACATTTATTGATGATTTTTCCCGATATGGCTACCTGTACTTGATTAAGGAAAAGTCTGAATCTCTTGAGAAATTCAAGATTTTTAAGACTGAAGTCGAGAAACAGCAGGGAAAAGTTATGAAGATTGTTAGGTCTGATCGGGGTGGTGAGTATTATGGCAAATACGGTATAGCAGGACAATTAAAAGGTCCTTTTGCCAAATACTTGGAGGACTGTGGAATAGTAGCTCAGTTTACTATGCCAGGAAGTCCTGAACAGAATGGTGTGGCTGAAAGGCGGAATCGCACCTTAAATGAAATGGTTAGAAGCATGATGTCAAGATTTAATCTCCCAAACTTTTTATGGGGTGAGGCTATTAAAACGGCATTATATATCCTCAATAGAGTACCCAGTAAGTCTGTGGCTAAAACGCCATTTGAACTGTGGACTAATAGGAAACCTAGCTTGAGTCACCTCCGTGTTTGGGGTTGTCCTTCAGAAGTACGCCTTTATAATCCTACTGAAGGTAAATTGCAATCTAGATCTACTCGTTGCTATTTTATAGGATACCCAGATCATTCTAAAGGCTACAAATTTTATTGTAGAGAAGGGGGTTCTAGAATTGTAGAATCACAGACAGCTAAATTTTTAGAATTTGATATAGTTGATCAGTATGAACACTCTGAGATCACTAGTAAGGAACAACAGACTAAGGTTATACATATACCTGTTCCCAAGCAACCTGCAATGTTGGATCCTACACCTGTGATTAATCCAGTGTTAAGGGATGAGCCTACACAGTTTAATGAGGCTTCATCATCACAGGGTGCAGTTGCACAGATTCCTCTCAGGAGGTCTACTAGGGAAAGGAAATCTGCTATTTCATCTGATTATGTGGTCTATTTAGGAGAGAGTGATTATGACATTGGTCATGTTTCTGATCCTATATCATTTGAGGAAGCTGTTTCTAGTACCCAATCAGATCTGTGGTGGAAAGCAATGAGAGATGAAATGCAATCTATGGATTGTAATGACGTGTGGGAGCTTGTTGAATTACCTGAAGGTTGTAGACCTATTGGCTGTAAATGGGTCTATAAGACCAAGAAAGACTCCAAAGGGAATATTGAGAGGTTTAAAGCCATATTAGTTGCCAAAGGATTTACTCAGATAGGAGGAATTGATTACAGTGAAACATTTTCTCCTGTATCCTCTAAGGATACATTTAGAGTAATCATGGCACTAGTAGCTCATTTTGATTTAGAGCTACATCAGATGGATGTTAAAACCGCATTCCTGAATGGAGAATTAAACGAGCAGGTCTATATGGAACAACCTAAGGGTTTTCATGAAGATGGTAAAAACCATCTTGTCTATAGACTTAAAAAGTCTATTTATGGTTTGAAACAAGCCTCACGACAGTGGTACTTAAAGTTTGATGATGTAATCACTTCTTTAGGCTTTGTTGAAAGCAAAGTTGATAGATGCATATATCTCAAGATCAGTGGGAGCAAATATATCTTTCTGATATTATATGTAGATGATATTTTGCTTGCATGTAATAATTTAGGTACACTGCATGAGGTTAAGCAGTTGTTATCTAAATATTTTGATATGAAAGATCTTGGAGAAGCATCTTTTGTTCTTGGAATTGAAATCTTAAGGGATAGATCTCAAAACCTTTTAGGTCTCTCTCAGAAGGCATACATAGAGAGGATATTGAAGAAATTCAATATGCATGAATGTAAATCTTGGGATGTGCCAATTGCTAAAGGTGATAAATTAAGCTTGGCACAGTGTCCTAAGAATGAGGTTGAGAGAGAATCAATGAAAGCAGTGTCATATGCTAGTGTAGTAGGAAGCTTGATGTATGCTCAAGTCTGCACTAGGCCGGACATTGCATTTGCAGTTGGTATTCTGGGTAGATATCAATCTAATCCTGGAATGGACCATTGGACTGCGGCTAAAAGAGTTTTGAGATACCTTAAGGGGACTAGTGATTATATCTTAACATACAGAAAGGTTGAGCATCTGGAGTTAACTGGCTATACAGATTCAGATTTTGCTGGTTGCTCAGATGATAGAAAATCCACATCAGGTTATGTTTTTATGCTGGCTGGTGGGGCTGTATCTTGGAAAAGTGTTAAACAGTCCTTAATCTCTTCTTCCATGATGCAGGCTGAGTTTGTAGCATGTTATGGTGCAGCCACACAGGCTGTATGGCTACGAAATCTCATTGCAGGAATGTCAATTGTTGATTCCATTAACAGGCCCATAAAGTTGTATTGTGATAATCTTCCAGCTGTGTTGTTTGCTAAAAACAACAAGAATATCACAGGGTCTAAGCATATGGAAGTCAAATATTTGACATTGAAAGAGCTGATAAAGAAAGGTGACGTTGAGGTGGATCATATCAATACAGAAGATATGATAGCAGATCCTCTTACCAAGGGACTTCGGCCCATTATTTATGTGAGACATGTCATCAGTATGGGTCTAAAGTCTGGTTTTGATCCCTTGGATTAGTGGGAGGATTTTATATTACTTTATGTAATGTTTGTTCGTACTTTATACATTGGTATAAATGTACATTATTGTAATTCTGATGGTTATCAATACATTGTTATATTTTCATTGGAAAATATTATGTGATATATCAGATTAAATGTTTGAAAGTCTTAAGATTAGTGTCATCTTAAGCGAAGGCTTGGGGCATTGCTGTTTATAGCCTTGGTGTATGTCTTGTGACACATGAAGTATCTCGAGATATAAAGTTTAAGACATACATACTTCAATTTGAAGTAATAAAGGATTTCTTATGAAGTAACTGTGTTACATAAAGATAAGAAATCTGGATAATAAAAAAATCAACACATAAAGTTTTGATCATAAAGTTAGTGTTGAATAATTCTTACCACATTACCACACTGATGCTCATTATGATTGATAGGGTTATTGGCATGTGTGACTATGGAAGGTGTCATGTTCTTGATTATGTAGTTTCCGCCATGATCCTATGTTATTCTTATTGAATCGAGCGGGAATATGAAGTTTTTTTGTAATACGTTCTCAATTAATACGCCCAAGTGGGAGAATGTAAGATATTTTATTTTAATATCTTATATTTATGGGCTTTTAATTGAGATATCAGGACAAATTACAAATAAAGGGCCTTAAGAATTTGATCAATTCTTTATTTAGGCATGACTTCATTTATTAATTAAGTGTGGGAGAATTAATGTGGGCTTAAATAATAATATGGGTATGATGGATAGCCCATGATTATTATATACCGGTGAGCTAAGTCTCTCTTGTTGCTGACCCTAATGATTAAGCTCCTCTATATAAAGGTGGATAGAGGATAAGGAAAAGATAAGATAAGAATTCCATCATTCTGGGGTTAGAAAACGAGAGAAGATCTTGGTGCAAAACTTCTCGGATCGTTTCTAAGACGATGGATTCGGCCAAATCAGGTACACATCTTCCTCTTGCTCAATTAAACTCATGTGTTTTGTGTTATAAACAACATGTATGGGATCCTGGAGGAGAGATCTGCCAGATTTCCGCTATAGATCTCTCCATCACTCTGAAGTTTGCTTGTTCCATTATTAATACAGTGGATAAAAAGGTATTCATTTCCCAAGGATTACGTCAAAGTTGAGGATGAATAGAAAACTAGATACAGTATAACTGTGCTTTTGTAATTAACATTTTACCTTATAATTGTACCTTGCTGCCACCTTCTTCTCCTTACCAAAATGTCCAAACACTTGGAGAGAAGGCAACTATCAGCCTGAATTGATTCTGAACATTCAGCAGACACATAGTTAAACAATTATAGAATTTCTCAGTAGCGATGGAGGTAAGAGAATACAATCTCAGTCGAAAGAGTGAGACCTCTCCTTAGTTAATCTGAACATCGAGATCATGCCGCTTATTAACCATAAGAGAAACATTTTTTACTAAACTATTTACGGAAAGAAGTATGACAGCTGAAAGTTTCTAGATACATCAGACGTCTAGATATTTTCTTATAATGATTGCTCACACCAATATAGAGAAAGAAGGAAAAGCTAATATCAAGAATAGCAGTAAATTCGATACAATCTTGTTGTCTTCAGTTAACTGAAGAACCTAGGACTTGCAAATTACAGAGCCGGACCTCAACTCAAATTCTGAGGTCATACGAAAAATCTTATTATTCTAGAGAATATGATAAACTGTTCTCACCCCATATAGACTGGATATATGTTTCAGTCTTTTGAAGCTCGCAAGTGTCCACATAGGCACCACATGAATTTGGCTTTCATATTCATTTAATGTGAACCACTGCATATCTTCTTTACACAACCCCAAGCACTCCAAAAGACAGAACTTTGTTGCATTAACATGAACCTTTCTTTGGAGTACATGGGCAACCTCCAAGAACAGCCTTTCCTTTTGCAAGAAATATGATAAAAAAAAATGATGCAACAAAATGAGACTGACAAAGATTAAAAACAGAGAGAGAATTTACCAACTGTGTAGTTTCCAATTAGAAAAAGAGTCTTGGGGTTGAAAGATTCAGCTTGAATGGCCTCAATGACAAACTGTATTACAGCCTCCTGCTTTGGAAAGTCGTACTGCAAGAAATCATGCAATTCATTTGCCATACAACTCTGAAATCACGCAACTAGTTATAACATGAACTGATACTTCATTCTGAAAATATACTAGGTTTAGTAACTATTTTCTCCTTTTTGAGTTTATGGCCCTATATATTTGTCCTTATGGATTAAGGTTTCACTTTCCCAATTTCTTTCTTGTCCTATCCTGTCTGCCACAAATCTATGTCTGCATCTAGTTCAGATACTCAATTGCTCTTAAAGGAAGTTGCAAATAATATTAAGCAAATTTGCAACTATCCAAATATGTTTTGATTCACCATCAGCTCTCTAAATCTAACCAGTTTCTTAGTTAAACTGGGATTATCAACTCATATTTAGGGTCACATTCAGCTCCAAGTCAGGTCAGAACCTGGATTTTGTTATATCAACGACCCAATAACTGTGATTATCTGACTAGTTGACCAACAAACTTTTTACTGCATAATTCTTCGGTAAAAGTTACTGCAACTAGAACACCAAATTACCTGGGGATTGCAGTATGTTGTATCAAGGATGAGTATGGATTCAACACATTTGTAAAGCAATTGTGCTTGCCATCTTCTCACAAAAACGGAAATATCCCATATGAAGAACTGCCTAAACAGTTGGATGAATTTTCAATTAATCTTAGATATAAACTTCATAACAATGTTTTAAGAAACCAATTTGGAGCATACCTTACCATTGGGAGGTTGAAAGAGTATTTAACAGAACCCGGGCAATGGTTTGCATCCAAGCATGTAACATCAACACCAGCAATGCTGATCTTTTGGTTGAGAGGTAAAACTTCTATCCTGTCCCAAGGGATCCCAATCTTCATATTTACAAGCCTTGCTGTGATCAAGGAACAATAGATCTTCCCATGACAGAAGGACCTTGTTAACCCTCGATAATCTGTGAAAACAATTGCACCATAATTTTTGTAAAAGTTGCCAAGCTTTTAGTTAAATGTATGGAAATACCATATACATACAGGAATGTGCCGAATCATAACAGCTACAAAATAGCAAATGTTTAGTTGCATCACACTAGACATTTCCCTCAAGAATGAATTATTTTATTTATTTCCACATTGATAAATAAATAAAAAAATCTAACAACACAACCAATCAATGCAACTATTAGAATTTTGAAATCTTCAAAGGAAAAACCAGGTTCATTGGTACTTCAAAATAAAAATTAAAAACAAAAGACAGGTTGATTGGTAGGCATGTGAATGGAATAAACTATGAGCTAATATGTGTAGAAAAGGAAATAACAGGAAAATTTTTCAAAACTTTGGAAAGCAAAACAAAAGCACAATTGCAGAATTGTTTAATGAGAACAAATTATGACAATAAAAACAACCAGTAAACTGACAAAATTAATAACATATGCAAATAAATTATATGTTGAAGTAGGATTTCCCTTATTATGATGTGAACAGGTTTCAGGCTAAGAAGGAAGATAGGATTAATGCAAAAAGAATACAACTGGACTTACGATCTATATGGAAGTGCGTACGAAACCAGTGGGAACAATCTCTTCTAAGATATTTGAAAGCATCCTGCAGACAAACAATTAGAATGAACCCAGCAATAAAACCAGAAAGATTATCGGTAATGAACAAGAGATAAAACATTCAAAATAACATGGTCGATTATTGCATCACATTTAAACCTGCTATATCAAAGCTATATTATCAAGTAAAATATCGAATTAGAGTTGAAAAGTCACATTTCATAAACAGAAAAGCAAAATCTTAGGGCATGAAGATAGATGATAATTTTTATTAAAAGACGAAAGTCAATACCACTCGAAATGATGCCCCTGGTATGGTGCACCATAAGGGAATACCTTTAAGTCTTCCATTTTTTACATGATTATTTTTTACCACAAGTCCACAAGCAGAATCCCACCGACCTTTAGGTAGTCCTTGCTTTTCTGTAGAAATGGTGCAAATTTTCTTCCTGACTGCAGCAGAGCCATGAAAATAATCCGTAATTAACTTGCTTGCAGTTGATTTAATCTTCTCATCACCAGTAACTCTGGAAGCCTCCGCTTGCATCTCTGCTCTATCAATACACCATGATCCAACTTTCACAGTGGCATCTGTATCTCGGTGTGTCTCAGCAGCAACGTTACTCCCTTTTTTAAGTTCAGCAAGAGCATGCACAATCTTCTTCCTGGGACCAAGTGCAATAATGCCAACGCTAAAGAGATCCTGCAGAACAAAAATTGAGCATTTATCAGTGATATTCATTCAAGTAACCACTGCCTACTTCAACAGAAGAATAAGCTTTCCAGCACTAGTCCAGTAAATCTCCTAAATTGTATAAGTTTCTTTGGCCCCGTTTTTTATTCTAGGACTTCAGTTTTACCCAGCAATTAGGCTTGGGGCTATTAATGGTAGACGAATAGGTTCGATATTTTCAATTGAGTACTCTTATCTTCGATTGCCACTCACCTGCTTAAACAAATCCCAACAAGCCCTTAAGTTCAGCCAAATGGGCAGGGCAACAAACGTGGATTCCTACACATTATCTGGTGCTTGAAACTTTCCATTTGACGGTAAATTGAATAAATTGTAATTGATATAGTAAAGCTTACCTCTTCTCTTAGCCATTTTAATGAGTCCCAATCAATCTCTTCTCTAACAAAAGCTTCCTTCCAAATTTCTTAGCCATTTGATTACAGGGGAAACATTAACAACTTGTCGTGGAGAATGAACAAGATCATCAGCATGCTGCGGAGCAAAGTGAGTTCCCCTGTCATTTCTAGCTGGAACAACCTGCAGAAAATGTGAATATTAAAGCAATTAAGCCATATATCACTCTTTTTGTTAAATAATGCTGCAGAAAATCTGTAAAGTTTTTGGAAAAGCCCACAAAAGATTTCTTTGCCAATAAAACCATATATGATACATATACTAGCGATTCCGGCTTCATGCAGGCGAGTTGCAGCCTGCAATCCGAACTGAGGACGGGTTTTTGGAGTTAGCATGCTCAAAGGGGTGATTTCTTGCGAAATTAACTAATAAAAATGTTCCAGTCATACAGTCATTACTTAGATCTGATATGCTCATAGAAGTTAGCCAGTAGCTGCACATTAATATATTCTATATCTATAGCTAGTTGGTGGATTAGTGAAATAGCCATTATGTACAATGTGAACCAAATGCTCAAAGGGGTGATTTCTTGCGAAATTAACTAATAAAAATGTTCCAGTCATACAGTCATTACTTAGATCTGATATGCTCATAGAAGTTAGCCAGTAGCTGCACATTAATATATTCTATATCTATAGCTAGTTGGTGGATTAGTGAAATAGCCATTATGTACAATGTGAACTAAATGAATTATCTCATCATCACAAACAAGAAAACGAACTGTTTAGCCAGTTTCAACTGTAAAGTCTAAAATTCTTAGCTAACCAAGGAAGCACATTGGTTAATTGGTTGATATTGTTTAACCAAATTAAAACAAAAATAATAAAAGTGTGAGATTGTTTAATTTGATTAATTAGCTAATGCCATTTTTTGATGGCCTAGATGGATTAGAAAAACCATAACATGACAGAGAAAAGTGGAAATAAAGAAGGGGGAAAAGCTGAAGGCTTACTTCTTGGACACGATTCTCCTCTTTGTCAAGACAACCGTTGGTGTGAACCAGTCTAGATTCCTCGCTCAGAGCAGAAATGTCAATCCCGCAAAGTGGACACTGAACCAAAAAACCTCAACGATCCACAACGCTGGGGACCTTATTTTATTGACTTGTTTCATCAGTACATAACTTAATTAAAATATCCAGGTCGCGATATTCATAAAAATCCTCTAATCCTTCAACCTCCCTTAACCCAGAATAATCTACGCGATCATATCCTGAATCCACCGCCGATCTCATTAACCTAGCTTCTATCGAATTGCACAAATAGCCCTTTGAGAGTGAAAGAGGGTGGGATGACTTGGATTTTGAGAGTATAATTAGGGGTTTTCACTTTTCAGTGGCTTGCCTTGGCTTTGGCTGTCGCTGTATATGCTTTAGCAGATGAACTTTATTTATTTCCAAAAAACAAAAATAAAATGGAGGGAAAGTATACCCATTTTAAATTTTATGCGAATGAACAAACGAAGCGTCGTCCTTTATTCGCGCACAAGAAATGCTAAGTCCTCCCTAAATTCAAATTTTACCATTTTTAACTTCAATTTAAATTTTTTTTATCAATTTAAAATGACTCTGTAATAAAATTAAAATGCATGCATTTATCACTTTTATTTTTTTGCAGATGATCTCATTCTTTTTACTAAAGTGGATGAAAAACAAATATAAATTATTAATCTTGTGATGAAGGTTTTTTGTGATAGTTATGGTCAAAAAGTCAATGTAGTATATTTTCTCAAAGAATGTTTCTCATCAAACCCGGCTAATTTTAAGCGACAAATTGGGCTTCAAGAAGACAAGGGAGTCGGGGAAGTATCTGGGTGTCCCATTACTCTATAGTTGAATCTCCACAAATACTCATCGTTATATCCTTGACGAAATGAACAATAAAACTGCCAATTGGAATGCCAATGGATTATCTTTTACGAGGAGAGTTACTTTGACTCAGTCGGTTCTCCTAACTCTTTCTATGTATGCTATGCAGACTCCAATGATCCCCAAAACTATTTGTAAGGAGTTGGAAAAAATATTAAGGGGTTTTTATTGGGGGTAGTGATGGTGAACGAAACAATGTGGCTTTAGGGAAGTGGAGCACTATGCACCAGCAAAAAACTAATGGTGGTTTGGGCGTGAGGAGTTTAACTCATTTTAATTTTGCTTTTCAAATGAAATTAGCTTGACAAGTTCGTAATTGTCTCGATATTTTTTGGGTGAAAATCTTGCCTTCAAAATACAAATTCAATCATGGGCATCTTGATAAACCAATAACTCTCATTTCCGGCTCCACGACTTGGAAGGATTTTTGTAATAGTTGGGATAAGTTAACAATAATGAAGTTTGATCTCTCGGTGATGGGGAAAAAATCAAAATTCTGGTGGGAATTTTGGGTTCCTAGTGTGGCGTGTAAGCTTGTTGATATTGCAACTGGCCATATTGATGTTTTATTGTTGGAAAATTCAGTAGATCTTTTTATGGACAATAATGGTTATTGGAGGTTGGATCTTCTTGCGAATAATGTCCCTCAAATACTGTTGTTTCACATTAC
Organism: Triadica sebifera; assembly: GCA_023653625.1. Classification (NCBI taxonomy): domain Eukaryota; kingdom Viridiplantae; phylum Streptophyta; class Magnoliopsida; order Malpighiales; family Euphorbiaceae; genus Triadica; species Triadica sebifera. The sequence goes on along the minus strand of CM042910.1, from coordinate 23,705,578 downwards.
TATCATCTGCCTTCGCCCACCTTTGCAAGGAGAAGATACTCTTTTTTGGCTCCTTACATCCTCAGGGGAATTCTTTATAAAAATGGCTTACAACTCCATTGCAGGTGATGTTAATACAAATGTCAATTTTTCTTGGACTGCTCTTTGGCGATGGAATATTCCACAAAAAATAAAAAAAGGTTCTTATGACAATAGGTCTATTGAAGCTATGGCTAGCTATCCTTTGAATTTTTCCAGTATCATGAAAAGAGCTTTTGAAAATTTCTAGTTTCAAAGGGTGGCACAATAAAAGAATAATCAATAGTTTGGAAATGCCCACCACTCTCATGCATTAAAGTCAATATCGATGCTTCATTTAATCAGTTCAACGGGTTAGTTATGGGAGGTGGATTAATAAGAGATCACCTGGGCCACTAGATTTGTAGCTTTGTAACAAAGATAGGTGTTGTCCGATTCAGAGAACAGGGCTTGGACTGTTCTAAACTATATGCAACTTGCTTCAAGTAAGGGTTTTAAGTCTGTTATGGTAAGAGTGTGATAATCATGTGGTAGTGGCAATGGTGCAGGGTGTTTATTCTATGGATGTTTATAGTTGCCCTATTATTAACCAAATTAGGAAGTTGGCTCAGTGCTTTAGCTCATTTCAAATGAGGCTAATTTTGTGACAGACCATCTTTCTATTTGGTCTATAATTTTCCTTTGGAAACACATTTCTTATAATATTTTTGTCAATTTTTTTTAAGCACGTATTATTCAAGTTGTTCAAAAAAATAATAAAAATAAAATATTTAGCATTTCCCCGCCTCAAATATTATTATATGTGGGGTTGATAAATCGTTGACTTTCAGTGGCCACTCACCAACAATTTAATCAAACATTTTATGAAATTAATAACACAACCAGGGAAGTATATAAAATAAAAAAAAATTATCAAATATCATGATATATTTGTGATTGAAGTCTAACCAATATGCATGTATGCACCTTTTTCATGAAAAACCAACGTGCACACATAAAAATAAATAAATACCAACGGAATAGATATATGAATTGTAAATATGTAGTCGAAAATTTGAAATTTATCCATCATAAAAAGGAAGGTTTATGTATGTATGCTGTATGTAAAAGGCAGCATTTTGTATGGAATAGATTTGGAATTAATGAAAATGATGGGTTTTGTACATACCCATTTCTATTTTTTTTTATTTTTTTTTATGTTAGTTACAGCACTATTAAAAATCTAAAAAAATAATAGTTCATATTTATCAATTTTTAAATAATACAATTATTAAACAATTATATTTTTGAAAACAAAAACAATTTTTTTGTAATATATTAAAATTTTATTTATTATTATTATTTTTTCTCAAAAGGCGAGAAGATAGGCCCAAATCAAATTCCGGTGGGCAATCTTGTGGAGTAGCTCGGCCGCGCCTACGGTCCAAAGGTAGCATTTTGTTCGCTAGGGAAGTTGCCGACCGCGATACGAGCCACCACTGCCAGGTAAGACACGAACAAAACAAGTTAAAAATAAAGCAGCTAGCAGATCCTGCAATTCAAGATCCCATCGCCGTCTCAGCTGCTGATACTGTAAGTTGTCAACTGCAAATTTAATTTACATTGTATACTGCTTCACCCCAAACTCTTTCTTTTATTCTACTTTCTTTAAGTTGTAGAAGCGATAATATGTCGGGGGAGGAGAGGTGGTGCGTCGTCACCGGAGGCAGGGGCTTCGCGGCCAGGCATTTGGTGGAAATGCTGATTCGGTACAACATGTTTTTAGTTAGGATTGCAGATTTGGAGCCTGCAATTCAGCTTAGTTCGGAGGAGGAAAGCGGAGTCCTCGGTGAAGCCTTGAAATCTGGTCGCGCTAAATATGTGTCCGGAGATCTTCGCGACAAGGGTCAAGTTCTCAAAGGTCAGATTATCCATTTTTTTAATTATCTATCTACTCCAATTACCATGTTGAGGAAATTAATTGGAAAATCTGATAGCTTAATTTTGATTTTTTTTTTAATTTGTGTAGTGATTGAAGGAGCTGAGGTTGTGTTTCACATGGCGGCTCCTAATTCTTCGGTTAATAACTACCAGCTCCACTATTCAGTCAATGTGCAAGGTAAATTGGTTTTGGTTTCGTTTTTGGATTTCAGGAGTCCCTAAACTACTAACTTAACTCTAAAAGTTGATTAGGGTTTTCTTCTGTATTTCTCGTCGACTATTATTTGCAGGGACGAAGAATGTTATTGATGCCTGTGTTGAGTTAAAGGTGAAGAGGCTTATTTATACGAGCTCTGCTAGCGTTGTTTTTGATGGGTTGCATGGAATTTTTGACGGAGATGAATCCTTGCCATATCCAGCTAAGGTATCGACGCTGTATATGCTTGCATTTTTGTTAACTTAACATGGGATTTTTTGGAATCACAATGAGTCATTGTCTTCAACTGTTTCAGCCCCTTGATTCATATACTGCAACTAAAGCTGAAGGTGAGGCTGCAGTCATAAAGGCAAATGGCACTAATGGGCTTTTAACTTGTAGCTTACGTCCTAGCAGCATATTTGGCCCTGGAGATAGGTTGTTTGTTCCATCTCTTGTTGCTGCAGCAAAGGCTGGAAAATCCAAGGTAATTGTTCTTGTGGGATCTAGAGTGCTTAATTCAAAATCTCTAGATGTTTCTGAGCATCTCTTCTCTGATTCTGTGGATACTCTCAATATTAACAAATGGAGAAAGACTAATTATTGGCATACTTGCAACAGAAAGTATCCACTTTCAATTTATGATCAAATGGTGAGTTTTGTGTGTTTTACTTTAAAATTTTTGGGCTGCTAAAAATTTGTGCTGCAGATATATTATGATCCATGTTATAAAATTGAAATCAAAGAGGATCTTAATTCTGCAACAAGAATGTGATCTTAATCCTAGTGATTCATAATTTAAATGAAGATGTGGAAAATGGATCCATGCTTTGTTTAGAAGCTGAAGAATAGAAGAGTTTGCGCATTGAAATACTAGTTTCCTGTAGTCTGCCTCAATGTTTTGATGCCCATTGAAGTCCCTTTGGTTGATTTGTGGAAATTGTGTGGATATTTAGATTTACGAGTAAAATGCATTCTGGACCAAAAGTTATTTTCTGTGGACATCAGGCTGTATTTTCTACTGTTTTTTGCAAGGGCCTACTCATGATATTTGAAATATTGCAGTTTTTTTTTAATTTTTTAATGTGCGTTTTTGTGGCATGTTTCTTTCACCTAATAAAATATTATATTTTTTTCTTTCTATTTTATTGATTGAGCAGTTCATAATTGGTGATGGGAATAATGTTTATGATTTCACATATGTTGAAAATGTGGCACATGCCCATATATGTGCTGAAAGAGCTCTAGCATCAGGAGGGAAGGTTGCAGAGAATGCTGCTGGGCAGGTACTACCCTTTTTAGTTATGCAGTTGGTTGCAGTAATGAGAATTGTTATTTTGTTAAATAATGTATCTTAAAACACACTTTCTAGTAGATTCTGGAAAAGTTTTAACTATCAAGTTGATTTATACATGAACGTTTAGTCTTTATTTATATAATTTAAACTAAAATAACAAATTCGAATCTCCTTATATCAACCTATCTGAATTCATACCCTATTTTCATTGAGCATAAACTTCAGCATGGACATGCTATGGACGTGGTTCATTTTTATCTGCATACAAATGGCATAGATGTCATATATTTTAGCTTAAGAAGGTAAAAAGTTTATAGGTCCTTGTTTAATTGTCTGGAGATGCATTAATTAATGTTATTTCCTGGCAGAGACACTTTAGCTTGATTTATGGAAATAAATGAGAGAGAGACTGAGAGGTTTCTTTGATATTTAATACTAATGATGCATAAGGGGCTTTGTTAATACCTTTCATCCATGGTAGCACATACTTGGTAGGAAGTCTTCTGGGACCAACAGACCAAAACCATAAAATATTTGTGGGGCAAATTTGCCACTGCAGTTAAGATGTTGCTTATAAACTTTGGTAAATCAGGATACATGCAGAATGATGATCAAAGAGAGCAGCCTTTGACCCTACATGTAAGATGCATTTTAGATGGCAAAAAGGTTGTTTGGACTCTAGTTTTCACTATTAGAAGTGGGAATGCTCAAATTCCATGGATATTCTTCAATTTGATAGGAAGCTGATATGCATGACTTCATTTGAAGCCATATGAAAGCATTTGAGGGGTCCATTGCCATTCATCCAAATAATGTCATTTTTCAAATATTTTTTCACAGATCAATGACGATAATACATAGTAAAAATGTTAAATTATTAACCTTTATCCATTTATTTTGTACATCACCTTATAAGGAGAGTCTTTTCTACATGCTTCATGTCAATCTGGATTCCAGAATTTCGAACACATGCGGGTAATTGATAAATGGAAGATTTCAAAGGTTCCTGAGGTTGGGGATAAAACTATAACATGACTTTGATATGCCTGATTGTGTTCAATGCATGTGAAAAGAGAGAGATTCTGGTATTTTGTCATCCCTATATATCTTTTTCTCTTGTAATTTTTGTTAAAACATGTCAATTCTTGCTTTGAAAATTTAATCTTACATGCTGAAGTGGAAGAAGATATGGAGATGTTTTTCTGGCTAAGAGGCAATTGAATTTGCAGGCATATTTCATAACAAACATGGAGCCTATTAAGTTCTGGGAGTTTACCTCACTTGTGCTGGGAGGTCTTGGCTATGAGAGGTTGGTAGTTGTTGTTTCCCCTTAAGTTGATTGATAGGACACGATTTTCTATAAGTCTCTCTTCTTTCTAAAAAGAGAAAATATTTGAGTTGGGTCCTATACCTGCCCTTGTTCAAGTAATGTGGTTGCATTGAAATGTTGACTCTATTGTTCTTGGGATTTGTTATGGAAAAGTCTGCTTGATACCTAGATTTTTATCATTCATCTTTCTGTTTAGTAAGATGAATATAATCTTTCTTGTACTATTGTTGAGTTGTTTTGCTTTTGATGCTGTCGCATAGGAACTTTAGTAATAAAATGAACTTATATGATCATCTGTGCCCAATATCTTGTTGGCTGAACTAATGTAGTTTGCAGGCCAAGGATAAAGGTTCCTGCTTTGGCTATGATGCCAGTTGCACATTTGGTGGAGCAGACGTATAAGCTATTGGGTCCATATGGAATGAAGGTTCCGCAATTGATACCTTCAAGAATTAGACTCCTCTCTTGTAGCAGATCTTTTAGTTGTTCAAAAGCAAAGGATCGGCTTGGCTACAGTCCCACCGTATCACTTGAGGTTTCTGAATATTTTATGAAACTTTTGTTTTTCTGCATGATGTCAAGTTTTGAATTTCTTCTTGTTTGACAAACTGATAGACAATGTGCTATAGCTTTCAAATATATATTATTGCTTTTTCTGAACCTGCTTTACAAGTTGACTTCTGTTGGGTATGGCCCCTCCCACTTGTTCATATGCATTAACATTAGTTGTATTGTAAATTTTAAACTCTTGATGATTATGCTAAGATATTCTAAGGTCCAGTTATTTCTTTTTCCATGTCTATGGTTTAAGAAATGCATGTACTTCAGTTGTTGCAGCATTGTCTCTCTAATCTGGTTCTAAGGTCCTGTTATTTTTTTTCCATGTCTATGGTTTAAGAAATGCAAGTACTTCAGTTGTTGCCGCACTGTCTCTCTATTCTGAACGCTAATCCAAACACATATCTTCTGCCTTTATGATATATCCACTTCAAGAAATAAGGTCTGTTGCTTACTAGTGATACTGACTTTTTAAATTCTCTGCAGGAAGGTTTGAGAAGGACGCTTGATTCATTTTCACACTTGAGGGCAGAAAATCAACCTAAAAGAGAAGGACCATCTAAGGCTTACAGATGTCTTGGAGGTGGAAAGGGTAGGAATGTTTAGTTCCAATCAATATCATTTCACTATGTTATGTGATGTCAATCGAAAGTGCTACTGGGACTCGCATTGAACTTAATTTTGCATTTTACTTGCCCATAACAACCTTTTTTGTCTGATACCCTTGTCATGGTTAACTAACAGTGAAAGATTAAATCAGAGAGCCAATATTGAACTCAAGAAACTTTGTGAACTTAACATGGCTGACCTCCACATGGATTCTCCCAGCAATAAGTGCTGTGGTGTTACTAAATTGAAACAAATGAGGTGCTTAGCATGGGTCCTGAAAGTGGTAAAACTAGATAATTCATGATTTTGTTTCTTGCTTCGAGATGGCACAACAGGATGACTGTTGGTTGTGAAACTAAATGGGATGCCCTGCCATATAAGCTATTTTTATGAGGGAATCCTATTGCTGTTTGATTTGTCATACAACTACATGGACTCATATTCGACAGGCCTTTTGCATTGGTCTTCATTGGTCCTTCCTTTTATGAAGGCACTGATTGCTTATGTGCCTTTACCAAAATAAAAAATGGAAAAAAACACACACTCTATCTTGGTATGTTGCATTTGAGTTTTCTTGGAGAGGGTTTGTGCAAAAAGGACTGGAATGTGATTAATGTTTCGATGTTATCTGTTGAAGGTCACTAATATGCTGCTGTTGTCATTTGCAGTTGCAGACACACTACTTTGGAAGGACAAAAAGCAGACTCTGATTACTTTGCTAATTCTAATTGCAATTTACTACAACTTAGTTGCAACTCATTCTACGCTCCTTACTGCACTTTCAAAGCTTCTCCTGGTTGCATCAGTCTTCTTATTCATCCATGGAAATTTGCCAGAGAGAATGTATATGGTTGCTTCTTTTATTTTACTCATCATTATCAATGTGATAATTTATTTTTCCTTATAGGAAATGTATATTATCTTCTGAGAAAACAAGATTGATGTTAATTAATCTAATCACTGGTAGAATTTATGACTTGCTGGATGTGCTGCGCTTGTGTTTCTTACTGCAGCTTATCTTTCATGAAAAGAGTTACTCTTTATTGTCTAAGCATATGATATCATAGTGCTTAGTTGGGATTGGAGGATGCACATTTTAAAATTTGAAGACTTTGTCCTCAAAATTTCATGAAAAATATATTTTTTTTCCTGTATTTTCTAGAACATTTTATTTTAGTATTGTGCTGCAAATTTAGTAAACTTTCCATTGGTTTTAAAATCTCTTGCAAATGTTGGGAGACTTCTGTTGCTGTGGGAGAGTCCCAAAAGCTACCGTATGTAACTCAGGTTTTCTTATGATGCAGATTTGGGTATACAATCGAAAAAATTCCTACCTCACATTTTCATTTGTCAGAAGAGAAGTCTCACCAATTTGCTGTTTCAATGGCTTCATCATGGAATGATGTTGTTAACGTTTTAAAATCTCTTTGCAAAGGGAATGACTGGATGCTGTTCTTTAAGGTTTTTATCACTTCCTGCAACAATTTCCTCTTTTTACTGCACTGATACCTTGAACGATGAAAACAGACACTGTTGTGTGATGTAAGAAGCTACAACACACACACACACACACACACACATATCAGCCAATAAAACATTTGCTTTCAACTTTGAACTTTTCATTGTGCTTTGAAAGTGATTGAACCTTTGAACTTTACTGTTTTGTCGAATGCTCACTGTGGTAATTAAACAGGTTGTTGTGTTGCTATCGATTCTTAGCTTCGTTGGAGCATTTTCACTTCAGAGTTTATTTGCTATAGGTATGTCCACTCTGTCATTCTCACTCATTTACACACACATGCATATGCATGTTAACACTCATGCCAGTGCATTTTCTTCCACTCATAGAAATGGATGCAGTCTCAGCTGGAGCTATTGCATTTTGGGATACTGCTTTGTCCAATTGCATAAAAATTAATATTTTGTAGCGTTATATTGTTGTGAACAAGTTAAAACTTTGATATTCCGAACTTTTCACTGATCTATGTCAGAATAGTAAGTTCTGGTGGACTAACGAAAAATATAATTAGAGTTTTGCTTCCTCCACTGAGATGAGCTTTACCTTAGCGTCACTTGTTTATCTTTTAATTCTGTAAGACTAACACTTCTACTTATTTACTGTTAGTCACACTGAAGCCATGTGGTTTTGCAGGACTTCCAATTGCTTTTGTTGCGTTCTCCGTGTACGAGTTAAAAGAAGAAGCAATTGATGCCTTGTTTTCAGAAGCTCTCTCATATGTGTGCAAATTGAAATCTGATATATCCAAAAAAGTTATTGGTGCCAAAAAGAATGAATGAAAGCTGGCGCCTCAAACCTTTACCTTAACAAAGCCTTTGGTGTAATTTACAGTATTTATTGGAGGCCTTGGAATGATAGCATAATTACTTGAAATGCATGCAGGTATTGTGCTTCAAGTCTCATGGTTTGAAATGAGAGCATTTTGCATTGAATTTTGCTCTCATGTAACCCAGTTATACCAAACTACACAAAATTCCTCGTAAAAAATTTATTTTTGCTAATTTGAATGACGGGGATTGAATTCTTTTCATTTTTTATCCTGAATTTCATTATCTTACACTACTTCATCTGGGATAATGTGCCATCTTACTCTCTTTTAATGGTAATTGAGTTTCGTGATTCCTGATTTGTTCTTCAATAATCTAGTTTTTACATGAAAGACCCTCTCTGAGAGTCTATTTGTTTCTTTATTGCATTACCTATATTTTTACGTTGGTATTTAGTAGTGTCCTCTACAATTTAAACACTTTGTTTAACTGTGGAGCGCAGTTTTATGGCTGTTATTTTTATGACTTCGACAAATCTTGGCCATGGATGGAACTAGAATTTGTCCGGTCCTAGGTGAATTTAATTTATAAATTTATTTTTTAAAAAATAAGTTGTTTATACATCCTCTAAGGATATGCAGGAGTAAAAGTTTACATAATTCACTTACTTTTATATAAAAAATAAATTTAAGATATTCCTTACATTTTCCTTTTAACAGTTTGAATTGAATGGCATGCCCGGTGTCACGCACCTTATTCATATCATTACGGATGGTCTAGCTACAAAAATCTCACTAGCTTATCGAAATCGCATAAAAATTTAGAGAAATTTGACAACGGACTCTAGACAATTGAAACGGCGTCGTTGTAAGGCCGGCACAACAAAAACCGATTATCCCAGAAAAGGGATCCAAACCCTGTGCCATTCATATTTTATTTTATCTCCCAAAAATATAAAATGGAAGCAATCCGTAAGCAGTAACCGTTCACAAAACTCAGTAAAAAAATGAAAAACCGTTCGCAAACCATACTGTGCCTCTCCTATTAGTGAAGAGAAACGTCACAACTTGCTATTGCTTCCAATTCTGCCACGGTAGAAGATAAACCCACTAGCCCTGATTACTTATAATGTTGCAGTCAGACTCAGACATGCCTATCAATTTGGTGGAACAGGTACAGTAACTGTTACCTTTTTTTCCAGCTTGAAATTTTGTAGTTTGCTTTTGCTCTAAGATTACCCACAAACACAACATATAAGCAACAACTTTTAATTTACAAGTTACAACAATATAAATTCTTTTTTTTTTTTAGAGCATGAAATTGATCCTAGGGTTCATGTTGTTAATTCAAAATATATTCTAAATTCTTATAATTTTGAAAGTAACCATAAAATTCAATAGAAAATATATATTTTTTATTTATTTACGTGAGCTGATGTACTTTGTCGTTGTGTGAGGCAGTATTCTGGAATGAGTATGAATGCAATGAAGAATTTAGATAATCTAGATTATGAGAGTTGGAGTACTTGGGAAGTTAACATCCAATATATTCTTACTGATCTTAACTTAAAACTTTGCTCTTAAGGAAGATGAACCTAGCAAGCCTACTGACACAAGCTCCCCTGAAGAAAAAGGCTAGATATGAAAAATGGGAGAGAAGTAATTGCCTAAGCCTTTGGCTTATGAAGCTCAAGATGGCTGAATCTATTTATGAATATTTATCATATATGACAAATTCTGGCAATGCCAAACAAATGCTTGATGCCTTGTGAAAGGATCCATGCTCCTTCAATGTTAGGTAAGTTAGTGAAGATGAGGTACGATGGGCAGGGTAATGTGCTTCAACGCCTTGATGAGATGTAGTCTTGTGAACAGATTGAAAGCTGTGGATGTTGGCCTACCTGAGTATTTGATTAATAAATTAGCTCTCAATTCTCTGCCTTCGCAGTTTGAACTTGTCAAACTTGCATACATTATGAAAAAGGAGAAATGGGGATTTGATGAAATTGCTATTGAATGTGTAGAGCTTGAGAGACTTGTCCTCCAGGAGAATAAGCTTGTTGTAAAAGAGGGAGAGCAGAAAATGGCAATCAGAGCTGCAATGAAACAGATGACGGTGAACAGATTCAGATAAGAAATGGAGCAAAGAAAAGAAGGAATGTTAAATGCTATTCTTGCAGGCAGAAGGGGCACATTGCTAAGAACTGTAGAATGATTTCCAACTAAAAATAAAACTGTGTAGTTGCTGAGAATTTATTTAGTTTCTAGTAATGTTTTGCTAAATGTGTTACCCCTGACTGCATAAAGTACAAAACATTTGCCCTTTTTTCTTTTGGGTTAATTTTCGATGGCTGAATTTTGAATTTTCACGCATGTATGATATTTGAATTAATATGTATAGCCTCGTCTTCAGCCTTTTTTTGTTTCTTTTCATATTTTGCTTTGTTTTATATATTTTGCATTAAATTCATGATTTTTTTTTATTTTTGTCATGATTATATTATGATAGGTGCACCAAATTGGTTTTTCTTTGAGAATGATTTTGAGATGGAAAAAAACATTAAATAATCGTTTCATCTCTAACCCAAGGGTGAAAAAGAATTTACAATTAAAGAAAAAAATATTATTTACTCCTGAGATTTGATCTATTGTAATAGTACATTTGAAGTTAAAAAATTATATGATCAGCTTTCGATATTTTATTTTTATTAAATTATGTAGTTTTTTTATTAAATTTTAAAATATAAAAATATTTTCTTTTGACTTAGAGAATATTAGTATAATATATCAAATTTCATGGAGTAAATAATAATTTTTTTTTGTTAATACCATAATATGTCATATTTTTAATAAAAAATATAATTGAATGATATATTAGTAGAATATGGTAAAATAAAAAAAGCTGATTGTAAGATTTTGAAACTTTAGAGGGTATTAATACAATAAGTAAAAATTCAAGAGGTAAATAATAATTTTCTCTAAATTAAAATCAGTAATGATGAAACCAAAGAATATCAATTTTTATATAATGAATTCAAATTCACATTACATTGTAAATTTGATATTATCTATAGGTGCAATAGTGCCTTTATTTTTTGTATATATTTCAAAAAAATAATTTTTTTATCATTTAAATAAATAATATATAATACGTTATGATAGGGATCTATAATATAATTTTCATGGATTTAAGCGATTATGCTTTTCGCTAATTGGCAATTAGGGATCTGGGCCTAATGTCTTGACTTATAATTTCTTAAATTTTGCCGAAGAAACAATAAATAAAGATGTCTTAAATGATATTCAACCTTTTATAATTGACACTATTTATCAGTTTGTCATTTATTTGTTTTCTTTTTATCTTATAGATATATACGCTTAAATTTTTAATAGAAGTAAAAATATATATTTATATAAGTAATTTTCACTATTTAAATATTTTTGTATTGACGTGAATAAAATCTTACATGTTTGTACCCGTCAAGAGTGAAGACAAAGGTATTGAGCGCAAAAAAAGTATTTCAATATTATGAAATAAAAGTATGAGTATCTAATTATACCAAAAATTCAAAATATATATTTATAAATTTTTAAAAATGATTATAAAAGATAAAGTGATAAATTATGATGAGGGTTACAATTTATAATTAAGGATCATATCATATCCAAACTGCTTTCTTCTAATATTGGAAACAAAAATGGGGTTATGGTTCAATGTATCTTTACTTTTTCAAGGAGAGAAGTCTTCTAATTGAATTAAAACATGATTTAGTAGACACTAATTTACTTTGTTTTTCTTATTGAAAAAAATAAATAAGTACGGTCAAACAAGACTCCAGAACTCGATTTTAGAAGCCTCGATCCTTACTCCTTATCTTCATCTTTTCTGTTCTTTTTTTTTTTTTTTACATTTTTAGGGGAGGCACTGCATCAATAGACTGCCATTACTTTATTGGTTTTGGAAGGTGACAAGCTCTTTTTTTTTTTTTTTTTTTTCATTTTGAGGAGGGGGACAGCTCCATTTCCCTTTTCCTTTTTGTTGATTTATAATTTTTTTTAATCAAATAATGTCACTACTTAATTAAATTATATATATCAACTTCTTCCACTTTGGAGTTCGGATATCAGTCTTTTAAACTTTTCCTTATTCTTATCTGCCCCATTCTCCATGTACAATTAAATTAATAATATGCTCATGTAAAATCTGTTAAAATAATATCCTCTAATTAATTACATAAAAGAAGAAATTAATGGCATCAATTTTTTTTTTTTTTTATGGGAGTTGAGGAAAACGCCAGAAAGACAAAGTTTTGAACTGCTTGCATTCACCAACCAAATCATACAAGTCAGTATACATATGTATGAAGGTGCTGATAAAACGCCACTTTCTGGGATGAGCTGTGGCAAATTTAAATTGTGGTTATTGTATTAAGATTGAAGTCAACTGCTGGATTGTGCTTGAGGGTGTAGTTGCTGGGTTTAGCATCAGCTATGTAAAGGAAGCCATTTTAATAATAAAATTGAAGAAAACTTTGGGTGACCCAATGGGAGCTTCATGGAAAAGGACAGCAGTAACCTAGTAAAACTACCTTCACTGACCTCCATGTCCATCCACCTCTTTCTATTTAAAATTTTTCCCTCTTTCACTATCTTCTTCTTCATTTTTATCAAAAAATATATATATATATATATATTTTCTTTTTGTAAAACAAAAATTATGTGAATTCTATCTAATTTTATATATAATTTGGGAAACATGTTTTATTTTCAACTATTCAATCACTTTCGGCTTGAGGCATCAACCCATGAATAGGTTTTTAATTTAGAGATGTAGCATGCCTTGTGTCAATTGTCATTTATGTTTGTTAGAGACAGGGAGTGGCATGACTATGATGTGCCGAAGGTTAGAAAAATGAAAATTTTCAGTAAAAAACCTAAGAAGCTGGTTTGAAATATTTATATTTGTGGATATTAATGGCAACATACATCATATTTTATTTTCTTATTTCAATCTCATTGACTCCATTATTCTCCTCGAGTAAAATTTAATAAAACCATAACAAGCCCAGTGCAAAAACATTTCGAAAATGATATAATGTATATTTTTTAATTTATGATGAAAACGAATGGACACAAAAATTAAAAAACATATATACAAATTTAAAAGTTCCAATAAAATTCAGGAGGTAGCTATCTCTCTGTGTGTAAATGGTTTCATTTTTTTAAATAAAGGTTTCAATATCAATAATGAATACATCACTCAATAAATTAATTATTATTATTATTTTTATAGTAAAAATGAATAACTTTCATTACGCAGCAAGAGCATCTATGAGGAGGGCAATATGCCTTACAAAGTGTGGAACTTCATACCAAACCCTTTGACCCTCAAAAGTATGAGCAGTTTTGGTCGACACGTGGGCTGGGCCACCTCATTTGCTTGCCTCCTAGTGAAAACAACTTGAATATTATGACAGGAACTAGCTATAGATCTGCATAAAATAATCAAACAGCCTAGCTCAGATCTATCCTCTAGTTGGGAGTTAAACCCATCCACTACTACCTTAGCATCGGTTTCCACGATCACATTTACATAATTCTACGTTTTTGATCCAACTAAGTACTTCTTCGAGACAATAAACCTCAACCACGCTAGACTGCCATTTACCAGCTACAAAGCTTGATCTGCAACACAACCCTTAACCAAAACAGTCTCTGATAACCATCCTGAAACCAACTGAAGCAGAGGAGGCATGGACAACAACATCGATATTGACTTTAACAAACCCAGGCGGTGGAAGGGACCATCTATAACCAAGCTGGGCATCTCCAGCATTTGCAGAACGACGGGGACTTCTGTTAGCCTCTTGAAATTGATCCAAAAAGCTCAGACATCTGATTATGCAGCTAGCAGGAGAATCATTTTTAGAATTCCTGAGCCTGCTGTTCCTCTGATTCCATATAGCCCATAAAACCATGCATATACTCTCGTTACTAGAATAATTGTCTGTTGCCCACATACCCTCTAGCCACTCTACAAAATCAATTCACATGGACTGCAACCATACTAATTCTAGCTTCTAGCCAACATTGGACAGCAAAAGAGTTATCAACAAAATATGCATTCTTTGTTCTCCATACTCCCCACATAGAACACAAGTATTTTCAACATTTACTCCTTTCAGGAAAAGTTTTTCCCTCCCCAGCAGACAATTCCTACAGGCCTTCCACATAAAGAGCTTTTCCTTAGGAGGAATATTCAACCTCCAAATTTCAGACCAATAGACTTTCCCCGGTTCATGATCATAACCAAAATAATCATTAAACGTCAGCCTATACCCTGACTTAACTTTGTATAACACTTTCCTATCATTTTTCCACATTAAACAATCATTGCAACATTCATTTCCAGCTGGTAATTGCGGAATATTCTCAATATTCCTAGACTCAAATCATTAAACAAATTAACATTCCAGCTATACCCACCCTGGACCCACAGATCCTTCACGCACAAATGTTCTAAGCCACCCTTCATAGGATTATATAAATTAAAGTTATTATTGTTAATCACCCAGGGATCCTGCCAACCTTTATAGTGCACCCGTCTCCAATTCTCCATCTACGCCCTTTCATGATAATAGGTTTCGCACTCCATATACTCCTTCATACAAGGCTCGGATTAGCACCTAATTGAGCCATAACAAAATCCCCCCTCGAGTAATATTTAGCTTTGATGATTTTACTAGCAAGAGCATTAGGATTAGTAATAAGATTCCAGACGTGCTTACCTATGAGGACCATATTTAAGGATCTTCAATGTCGGAAATCCAAACCTCTCACTTCCTTTCTTTGACATAATTAAGTCATCCCAGGCAACCCAATGAATCTTCCTTTTACCATCTTTACAACTCTTCACAAAGGGAAACATGTAACAAAAAGGTGCTCATGCTATAAGCAGGAATGGCTTGAGCCACTGACTTCACAAGGATCTTTTTTCCTGCTTGAGATAACTTATTTTGCCACTCAAAAAGTCTTCTCCAAAGCCGATCCCTAAGAAAACAAAAAAGACCCTCGTATTCTTACCAATCAAAGATGGAAGACCCAAATAACGACTTGTATTATGTGGGTTATCAACCCCAAGCACTGCCTTAACGTTCTCCTGCAAATCCCATCCGACGTTATGATTGGAAAAAAATTCAAGATTTTTGCAAATTAATGGCCTGCCCAGGTAACTCCTCGTACTGAGTAAGAATATCCTTGATATTGTGGCATTCTTGCTCGGAAAAATAGAAAGTTGTCATCAGCAAAAGAAAAAAAAAATAAATGAGAAATAGAGGGAGCACCACGTCTCACTTGACAACCATGCAACTTACCTAAAATTTCAACTTTCTTAATAAGAGCAGACAAACCCTCAGCACAAATAATAAACAAGTAAAGGTAAGAGGGAATTACCTTATCTGAGTCCTCTACTTAGATAAATAGGCCACACTTCTACGCCATTGACACAGATATAATACTTAATTGAGATTACACATAACATAATCCAATCCACCCATATCGAATTAAAACCCATTTGAACCATAATAGCTTTAATATAATGACCATTTGATACGGTGGAGGCCTTACTGATAAATTAATTAATTAATGGACCTAATTTTGTAACTGCATGGGGGGACGACCCCATCTGAAAAAATATAATTAGAAAAACCAATCAACCAATCTTATGGTAATGCGTGTATGGTTTAGGGGACCTCGTGGCCAGCTCTGTTCTCTACAACGGCAGCCGCCACGACGACAGCCGGGCAGGCTTTTGAACTTCTTTTCCAAAAAGAATTGCTACTGCCCGTAATGGCACATTGGTAATTATAACAGACCCACAGGCCACAACCCATTTCATAGAATAGATTTTGAACGGAGAAAGTATAAAACCGTGCTGCTTTTTTGGCTCTCTGTTCCCAACTCACTCCTCAACTTGGATATAGTGTCATTCCCGTTTATTTGAACCCAATAAAGCAAAAAACTAAAGCAGTCGTTTTTTCCCTTTCTTCAGCCTTAAGAATGGAGAAAGAGGAGATTCACAGCACTAGCTTCGAAAATTTTTTTAAAAAGAATTTTTTTTTAATGTTTTTAAACCTTTATATGCAACCCAACAGAAGGGATGTAACTTCCTTCAAAATTCTTAATTTGTCTGTCTCTGAAATTCAGAATCTTTTGATCCCTTTTCCCTTTACCATTAAAAATTCACATTCCTTTCCTGTTTTAGTCTCTAACCCTTTTGTTTTTTCTTCAAAGACTATACGGTCTGGATATTTTTTCCACTAGTAGACTTTCTTGATAATTTTTAATTTTTTCTCAGTGAATTTTTAGTTTAACCCTCTTTTCATTTTTTGTATTAAATTCCTTTTTCAATTTGTTTTTATAATTAGTCATTTCAAATTCCTCATCATTACCCTGTATTTGTTGGCATTAATTTGAGAAGTTTTTTTTTTTTTCCTCTCTTTCCCGCCCATTAATCTTTTCTTCTTTTCCTTTCCTAATGTTTAAGTCATGGGATTTTCATGGACCCCTTTGAAAGGCCCGTGCTTTATTGGTTCTAGCTTTTGTGCTATATGCTATGAGTGGAATTATGTTTATTTACGAAACTGTTGATCACGAATTTAGAAGAGATTTAAGGGGATGATTATGGGAGGAGGTGGTAATGTGGAAGTGATCAATAGCAAAGGTTGTTCAAGGCTGTTTGGGGGTTTATCATCTTCAATCCCTTCTTTTAGGGGTTTGAAATCCTTAGAGCCAATGTCTCCTGCCACATCCTCCGTTGGGTCTGAACCGCTGGTGGTCCGATCAACCGGTCCTTTTGCTGGTCTTGTTATATGTGTTACAGGTCTATCTAAAGGTATATGCTTTACTGCACTAAGCATTTTGTTTTGTATCGTTTTAGATATGCTTCGAGTTGAGGAAGAAAATGAAAGAACAATTTCGATTGTGTTAGAAATCCCTTTTTTTTAAAAAAAAAAAAACCTGTTTAAATATATGTGCATGTCCGTTCTCTGTTGTTCAATATCTGTCTATCAGATACAGGAATGCCTAGTCATGAATATGAACTCTACAGATAAGAATTCCCTTTTGTGTTATTGGCAATATGCGGATGTCCTTTCCAATATTTTGTCCACTTGATGCTAACTAAGTAATTATGGTAGAAATAATGATGGCTTATTTTAAGTCGATAGGATTCCGAGTATTTCGCTGGGAAAATTCTTAGCTTGTAATAAATTAGAAAAACAATTTACAAATTTATGTTAAAAATTCTAGATATAGGGTATTTTATTAAATAATTTCTTATTTTAGTTTGATTTTACTACGTTGTAGTGGGAAGCAGGTTGTGCGCTAGTTAGACTGGAACATAGAGTCCAAATTATTTTTTTAAATTAATTTATTCTCTGTGCGCCACTTCAGTTAAAAAAAATTAATTATTTTATTCTTTGTATATAAAGCCATTTTTTTTATTCTTTGTAGTGGCTCATTGAGAAAAAAATTAATTATTTTATTCTCTGTGCACATAGCCAAAAAAAATTTTTAATTATTTTATTATCTGTACACCACTTTAAGTGGTTCACATAATACAATTTTCTTTTTTAAATTAGTTTGTATGGTTTGAATCCAATTGGCACACAAACTCTCTATGCAGCTTATACACTAGTTGAATTGACATATAGACTTTTGACTGATCCATTTGAATAGTAAACTACTCTTAAAATCAGAATTTTGTGAAAAAAATACCCTAAATTGGTAATTTTTTTTCCATTTACATTAAACTGATAAATATCCCGACTTTGCTGGAATTTGATGCTTATCTTTTTATTCTTTCTTTGTAATATTTTTTTAGTTGGTATTTTTCTTTACAAATTTATTTCTTGTTTAATTAGCTTAATTTGCTGTTAATCATGTGTTCACTCCTTATGCAGAAGCAAGAAATCAGGTAATGGAAGCCACAGAGACATTAGGTGGTCAGTACAGTGCTAATTTGCATCCTCAGTGTTCACATTTGGTGGTCCAGATATCCTTTAATTTCTTTTTTGGGTGAAGATAGTTTTCTTTATTTTTGTGATTTAATATGGAAATTTGAGAAAATGATGTTTGCCTCTCTCTGCTCACTATGAATGGATTAGTGTATTGGATGCGCATGATAACTTATGATTGGATTAATCAGAAAAATCAGAACCTTAAAAAACTATTTTATTAAGTCCCTTTTGCCATTTGTTTGATTGCTTTGTTGAATCTGTGATGTGTAAGACGTCGTTATCTTTTTAATCCTAAAACATGTATTCTGTAACAAGTGCCATTTTTTCACTGATACAATACTCTTGTTATACCTTAACGCTGATTACAGCTTTGGTGGGCGCAAGTTTGAGCATGCTCCAAAGCATGGATCAAAAAATGGTCTCTTCGTTGTTACACTAGGATGGTTTGTGGACAGTGTCCGAAGGAATGGTATTTATTGGCTTCTCAATTGTTTTTATCATGCTTGATGCTTTTCCCTTAAATAGCATTGTCTGAGCTACCTAAACCCAGCTTGTTTGCTGCTACCTCTCTCATTTCCCTTCAAAAGTCAATAGTAGTTTTTCTTCATCAATCTTTTCTCACGAGGATAGGAATTGTTACAAGTCCCAAATATTATATATTGCAGATTCTCTCTCTCTCTCTCTCTCTGCCCCTCCTCATGTGAGGTTGTGGTTTAAACGCCATAGTGATATTATGCTCATCTTAGTTGTACTTGAAGAAGTTTTACATGGGTGATATTTTTATCAGGATACTCCTATGCAATGGATGTTATTCTTGTCAAACAAGAATTTGAGAGTTAATAAAGCTAAAGAAATTACGGTGTTTACTTGGTATCTGAATCCAATTGTTTTCATCTGTTGCAGTGAGGTTGAGTGAATCACTTTACAGTGTAAAGACTGTTGGAGAAAATGATGTGCGCTTAGATGACTTAAATCGACTTGTAGGTTTTAGTGGTACTAAGAATTCATGTTTTCCTGCTGGTATTAATGATGCTAAGCAATCTGACATGATTGATGGACTGCATAAACGATTGTCTGGAAGAAGCTCTAATAAAAGTGTTGATTCCACTCTATCTGGTAGCTCCATATACATTGATTCAGACATTTCAGATGAATTGCGAAATAAGGTAACTCAAGTTTCTAGTAATAAATAGCATATTTTTCAGTAGTTGGCTTTGTGCGACTCCTGCGATGCTTGATATGGTTGGTAGGCGTATGAGGCAGCTACCAAAGAAGGCGCCATGTTTGTAGATCGATGGTTTGTTGGCTGCAGTGCAAGTCATGTAGTGTGTGAAGGGGCTTCTGTACAAAGATATTTTGGCCACTCTAACAACCTTGTTTCTGTGAGTGCTTCTGCATCATATTCTGTACACAATATATTTGGATATTTGTGTCATTGAGATTGCATTTTTTTTGGATAACTAATTGATGGCTTCATCATAATTAATTGACTAAAAATGGATCTGCTTTCTATTTCTATCTCAATTAAATTCTTTTGGCATATGATGTGCTCAGCCATTTTGGGTTCTAAAAACGGCAAAGGAGAAACATGTCCAGAGGCTGGTTCATATGTCTGCTGATTTGGCAACGCAGGTTGCAATGATGCTTGAAAATTTTCAAAATGGCATTGCAGGAAAGGTGCTTCCAATCAGTTGAATCATTCATGCTTTCGTTTTGAAGGATGTTTTCAAAATTGATCCAACTGCATGCTTACTGTCTTAATATTGATTTTTTAGGAAAGAAATGGGGGAAATGATTCTCAAGACATTCAGAGTTTGAGAAGTAAAGCAAGCTATGAAGAAAGGCAAAAGATTGCACATTTTGCAAAAAATGGAGTTAGAAATCGTCGTAGCTGTCGAATGCAGGTTCGGTGATCATTTATGTGTTGTGTCATTTCTACTCATAGTTGATTATTTTTGCTTCATGGAAATCTTTTAAAATTACTTTCCTGCCAATATTTCACTTTGTTGTTAAGGCACTCAGTTTTCCTATTAAGTTTTATTTAGTTATTTGTAAAACATATTTGATTATGTTTTAACTTTAATAAATAGGTGTTAGGCCACTGGTATTTTGGTCTTTCTTTGAAAGGTCATTGTTTAAAAGAGTTATCACAGCTGTTTCCTGCTAATCCCACATCGACCAATTGTATGGGGAGTTGGTTTATAAGTGTGGAAGGTACCCGTCAGTATTGGAAATTTCTTTTAGTGGAATATAGGGTCTTTTTACTTATGAGCTTGGTGTACACTCTGAGCTTGTATGGGCAAATCCGCTAAGTGAATTGGTGCGATTTTAGACTTATAGGAGTTCAAGTCGTAACAATTGGTATCAGAGTGAGATTTTAGACTTATAGGAGTTCAAGTCGTAACAATTGGTATCAGAGTCAGTTCACTCTGTGGAATGCGACCCAAGAGAGGAACCCAAGATGTGGGAAAAGCCGCAATTGGGTGACGAGCCGTTGTGGACGTTAGTTGTTGATGGGAGGGGGTATGTTACGATCCCACATCAACCAACTATATGGGAAGTTGGTTCCCGCTACTATTGGAAATTTCTTTTAGTGGAACATAAAATCTTCTTACTTATGAGCCTGGTGTACCATTTGGGCTTATATGGGCAAACATGTTAAGTGTGTGGGTACGACTTTGGATTTATGGGAGTTCAGGTCGTAACAATTGTAGGAGAAAGGTTAAGTCATAGTTTTTCCAGTACTCTTACATGCAGTCACTGCTCAAAAATATTCAAACTACACTAAATAATACTTTTTGGTGTGGTGGGATATTTTTCAACTGAGAAATACGTAGAGAAGTTTTGCATTGGGGGTCCTTGTTTTTAGCATACGTGCCAAGTGATTGTTAGGGATGCAGGTGGTAATGCCATGCAAATTTGTAGTTTCTTTTGAAGTGTGTATCTTTTGAAAGATTGTTCTGGCTTAATATTGAATGCTGCATTACTTGTGCCGATGTGAAACATGGCATTTGAATTCTGTGGATTTTTACAGACCTGTCAAACCCCAATACGTCCAATAACCCCAAGCAGCCTTCTGGATTCAATCTGCTGGTCAATATCTGAGCCAACTTCAACTGCTTCTATTTACACAGACACTTTTAGTAATGAAGATGTTAGTGAACATCATACACCTGTGTTCTTTGATGCAAAGGGGAATGGCAAGGATTCAGAGGCTTCCTTTGCAAACCTAATACGACCTCTTACTGAAAGGTTCTCTCTCTGTCTCTCTGTTTTGTCTTAATCTACTAGTAGTCTAGTATCTTCTAAAAGATTATTGTTTTATTACATTATTTTCTTTGTGTGCCTTGCAGTGAGAAAACTGAGTTGATATTTAAGAATCACTTTCTGACCATACTCTTTCCTGTTGATCGGTTCTCTGAAATGGGGCCTTCGTCAAGAACTTTTTTCAGTCAAAATGGTTTCACATGTTTGCAGGTCTTAGATCATATATATGCATATTATCAGGTATGATTGAAGATATTCCCTTCTTTGCATTATAATATTCCTCACTGTTATATCACATCATAAATATATATAAACTTTATTCTTTTGAGTCACAAGTGAGCAATTGTTTTCTTTGGAAATTATAAGGCATTGGCATTTGATGCAAATACATTAACATTACGGCTAGCTGCTTAACCTTTTTTTTTTTTTCAAGAAGGTGATTTCGATTTATCAATCAAACGGTGGAAGGTGATTTTACCAATTCCTTGGTGTGTGTTAATACTGTTGCAGGAGAATATGTCACCATCAGAAGTAGAAGCCGCAATTCATACTGATTCGAGGCATGCTGACCGGCTTCGATCAGTTTATTCCAGTAAAGAAACGGCTGAGCTTGGTTATGTGATTTTTAAACGAGTTGACTTCTTAGGTAGCAGGAAGAGTTTCAAGATGTTGAAGCGTGTCACCGGAGATAACAATAGTAGCGTCTACGAGCTCTTGCTGAGAGCATAACATCTTCTCGTCAGGTATCAACATTATAGCAATGTACAGGTTTGCCTAATAGGTAAATCATGACCTGTCAGTGCGTTTTCTTACAAATACGAGTACACAATTGTCCACAGTTCTCCCAAGAACGAAACGCTGTTTCCTATTCTGTATGTCTTAAAAGTTAACATAATAATTTTTCTTTTTTTTAATATGGATATTTTTATTTAGTGTGTGCATGAGGAATTGTAAAGACTGGAATACCAACAGATTTTGTTTTTCTTCCCATTTGTATTTTTTTTTTTTATTACAGGTACCCCATCTTTTGGATGGGAGTGCTTCTATAAAATTATACTTGGTTAGTAATAAACCAAACTGATGACAAAATTCCATAGTCTATCATTATGTAAATTCAAACATCATGTTGTGCGGTTGAGCTCTTCCAGTCATTATTAGTTTGATTGAATTTCAATTTGTCAGCAATTTTCCTTTTGGCCAAATTTTTGTACCTGAGTGAAACACCAAGCCACCTCTTTTTTTTTTTTTTTTTTTAACACTGCACCTCTTTTTATTTGCAACAAACTGTAAATATGAGTCAAGGAAAGAGAATTCAAAGTCCCAACTGCATATGTGCAATTAAAAAAAAAACAGAAAACAGAAGTTGAATTGAAGGATGAGGTTTGAATTACAAAAGAAAAAAAAAGGTAGAATTATAATTGATAATATGCCAAAATGTTATTTTAATTTTAATTTTCCCAAATAATGAACATATAAAACTAAATTGTAAAAAGTAAAAACCTTATATATCTTATGATTCTAAAAATTCATTATTCCGATTATCTCTTCAGGAAAATATTAAATAGTCATTAACCAATTCTAAGTTGCTAACATATACTGCAATGTTATTCGCTTAAACTCACATTAGCATATTGGAAAAATAAGCCTCAATGAAGCTTCAAGGAGTTATGGTCTCCTGGAGCAACTCCAGTGGACACCAAGAACGTTCAAGCCAAAGCTTGCTCTGTTTACTCTTCTATTCTGTGGCTTTAATCAACATGGTTCCCATGTCAACTAAGCTCTCTCTCTCTCCCCCTCTGTGTGCGAGCAAGAAAGTTGTCCAGAGAATTGCAGTTGAATTAGATGGTTCTTTTGATAAAGGAACTGCTTGCTTTCTTGTTGGATGGACTCCACGAGGATCTCAATCATGTAAAATTCAAGCCTTTTCTTAGGAGCCAAGGATGGGGATGGTAGACCAGATGAAGAGGTTGCTGATGAATAGTAAAATTATTTTGAGTTGCTGATAACGAGGTGTCCTCATTGTTGAAGCTCATAAAGCATAGCTATTGCTGCTGAATCATATGAACAATTCTTATTAGGTCTAGGGTCGCCTGTGCATTCAATGGGACTCTCATTCCGTACGTTCAAGGTGATTTTTGACACAAAACTAATATGACGCGCCGCTGTTTCACCACCTTCCCTGAATATAATTGGAGTACTGCAGGAGGAAGAATGAGTTAAGTTGACTGACATGTATGAAAATGGATATATTAACTGCCGAAAACATAAATTTATATTTGATATTTGTTACAAGTAGGCATAATTTGTGCAAAACATAGGCGCAAACCGGCTCACCAAACCGGCTCACCTTGACCTTTCTTCTGTTGTTATAAATGTAGGCATTGACCAATGCACTTTCTTACAAAGTCCGTAAAGAGTGTTTCAGGTTCTCCTTTCTTCATGTTAATTGTTGACTCGATCACTATCACTGCAACAAGTTTAATTTAATGAGATAATACTGCCTTAAGCTTCGGAGGTAAAGCTTGCATAGTTCAAGCACCGGCATTTTATTCTCTCTTTTGTTTTGTTTTCTTTTTCCTTTTTACATACTGTTGATAAAATACTTATTCACTCAATGAATATAGAAGAAGAATAATATCGTGCAAAAAGATGCAGCAATTTTTAGAAACTATGTTTGCCAATTTTCAGTTATCATGTCAACCCAAAGATAAATGACGCAGAGAGATGTATGACATTCTGGATCTCAAAATGGTCAAAGAGATTAACAAATAAGGCATTTTATTGCAAGAAATGAGAGCAGATATAAGAAAGAACTTAGAAAACAGTTGAAAAATTCAAGGAGACATAAGTTGAAATGGCATGAATAACATAACTGTTGCTTGTCAAATTAAATTCAGTATAGAATAAAAATTTTAAAAATGGATGGTGCCTACCTGGGACATCTAGTTTGGCGCTGCCAGCATGGGAAGGGACCCTGCCCTGTGATTGATTTTCTAGCTTTCGCTTTTTGTGATTCGCTGGCCTATCCATGCATTCATTTGTTGAGTCAACAACATAACCAGGATCTTGTTTTCTCCGCTTTGAATCACCCCAGGAGTATGTCATTCCTCCATTCTGTTTTATTACAATTTAGAAGGTATTGCTGAGTTAATGAGCTATTTAAAGACTTACATATTTCTTCATCGTTTGGAATCCTAAAACCAATTCTAATAATAGTTCTTATAAGTGGTCTCATTCACAAAATTTCACAGCATAAATAATATTTCTGCTTGTCCGTCTCTGGGAACTCAGCTAAAAAACATGAGAAAAGAAGAGACGCAACAGCTCAAGTTTTTCCTAAAAGCATTATAAGACCAAGTCCAAATATTGGAAACAAAATTCTGGAGCATGCTTAATTGCCTAAGAAATCCAGGAAAGAGATGATATTTCTTGGAGTAAGAAAAGCTTAAGAATCAAAACATCTTATAAAGGTTTTTATCTTATAAGAGTCTGAGAAAATTTAAGGTTCGTGGTCAAATTCTTAGAAAAAACATATAAAACAGTAAATGTAAGTTGAACAAACCTCAAGTTCCTTCAACAACTGAGAAGCTGCTTTTCCTTTGGCATCTTTTCTTCTCCGATCACATCCATTCCCAACCAAAAGAACATCATTCAGCTGTACTCTCAGCTCAGCATGCACACTATCATTATTAGTTGTAAATTTTTCTTTAACAAAATACCCTAGAGTCGCATAATTGATGGAGTTCACACACTGGAGGCAGCTCAAGTTTTTTAGGAGTTGCAAGTGGAGATAACAGTGGCTCAAATACTCGCCACAGGTCATCAAATTTAAACTTTGTATCGAGTAACATTGCTCCAGCAATACTTTCAAGCGGGTCTCCAAGAGCCTGCAGTAAATACAGGAATGGTCAGAACAAATACAATTCATATGCAAGCAACCAACTATAAGAAGGTTCAGTTCCATTAAAAGTACTAGGAAACCTAAAAGATTTGTAGCAATTAATCATGTATCATGTATGACTATTATCGATGCAACAAAAAAAATTATGTTCGGATTGGGTAAAAAAGGATGAAATACTGTAATTATCTAGGAAAGCCACCTGAGCTGCGCTTAACTGGGTTAAATGTTTCTCAAATAATGTCAACCTCACTGAGACTGGTAATTTGGGTTAACCCTTAAGGGGGGAACATTTAGTCATCCAATATGTAGGTCAATATTAACTAGCAGGGTCAAATCAACCATATCTTGAGAAGTGGAGGAAATCTTTCATGATTCCACCACCACTACCCCCCCCCCCCCCATTGAAGTCACTGCTTTCACCATACCACCACCACCCATGCTACCACTATCACCACCACGAAAACCACTACTAACAATACCAGCTGCCATTACAAGTACACCACAAAGCACCATTGCCATCACTGCATGACTAAGGTCATTAAAACACCTCCTCAAATGTTACCCTTTTTATGTTTCTAACTTTATACCAAGGAAACAGAACCTATCCGTCATTAACAATCACAACTAAGCATGCTAAAATAAAATAATTATTTTGCCCTTCACCTTTTTGCACTGCGAAACGCAAAGTAATATTTCATCCCAATTTTTTAAGCCTCACAACTAATTGAGCCTACAAAAAGTAAGCAATTAACTGATTAACTGCATAAGCACTTACCTTGGGACCCTGTGTGCCTGCAGCACATTTGGTGGCTTCATCAGATTGACAAAAGGACTCCACATATTCCGTGATTTGGCTTCGAAGTAAAGTAGAACAATGTTGAAGATGCTTGTATAGGTCTCTTCTCACAACAATTTGAGCAAAGTTCCCATTACTAATACAAGCTCACCGCAAGTCCGTCAGCTACCAGGATCAATGTTTCTGTAGCTTTGAAAGAGATGCCATGTAATAAGCAAGTCCAACACAGCGGCACCAAGGAATTCAAGCCTCTGTCAAAATTTGAAAAAAATTAAGTGTTGTCTTGCATATCTAAATACACATATAAATAGCAAAGAAATCGGACTTTTTAGCAACATGGGATATATCAGAGAAACAATTCCTCGTATCAATGCTGTGTTATTGTTTACAGCCAATTGTTATGTCTGAAAAGCACACAACTTATTTTACTTAGAAACCAAGCATTAAAAGAACAACGTTATAAGGGAATCATATAAAGATGACTGCATCACTTCAGATCTACTACCTGGTAACAGTGGCAAATTCCCTGTTCTTGCATGGATGCATGTGTCATGGCCTCTTGTAAAAGAGACTTCACAGAAAATGTATAACCAACCTTTGACTCTAGGCTCTTAATCTCATCTTTGTCATAAGATCTTAGAGAAGCACTGGTACTAGCTTCAATATAATCTGAATCAAAGCTAATGGAGCACTTATCATGCAAATTGTACATCGAGTTTTGGAATTATCAATTCAATATAATCTGATAAAGGCATACTATTCATAAAAACTAATATAGTTTGCTAAATATACAATTCACAACCGGTTAAAGAAATTACATTTTACAAGTGTCATAAATTTGAGATTAGATTAGCTTAAAGCACTCAATTCATTACTAGCAGCTTTTATATTAGTTTTCCTTTTAGTTTCCTTTTTAATTGCCCACAAACACCTTAGTCTGAAATTATCTAGGAGGATATTGGGGTTATGATTATCCATCAGGACAATAGTATGCTGATCGTGGCCTCATTTTCCTCGATACAATGTTGATCGCAGCATCGTCTTTCTTGATATATTGCCCATTAGGGCATTAGTAAAAGGTGGCGCCAAAAGTGAAAGTACAAAGAAATCACAGTACCGTCTAACTGCCCCCTAATGGCATGTTATTCTATCCAAACTTTAGTTCGACCCTAGGTCTGAATGGACTACTTTAATTATCCTCTAGATGCGTCCTTATTTTACAACATAAGTCCAGAATTTGTCACGCACAACTTAATTACAAAAATTTAGGCACCTATCATTTTATTTTCTATGTGTTTTCATCTTCACATTTTTTATTCTTAAATATAAGTTTTTCTTCAAGTTAATATGCCATTTAAGTTTCAGCCAACTTCCATCTCATGCCACACACGGTTTGTCCCTTTATTATACTTGTTTGCAATCTCACAACATTTCATGCATATCTTACAAGGAAGGTATACACTTGGTTTACATAGCATTTGGTCATCATACAAGTCACGGTAATACCATAATTCAAACACAATTCACCATATCTCACATCATTTATCATATGTTCATAAACTACTAGCACATATTAATCATTTAACTATCAAATAAACCATCATTTTAAATATTTATGTAAAAGTTTATGACATTTAAAGTTACATGCCCAATTTTTAGTCTAGTCAATGCATTCACATTAGTTTCTGCCTATTAAGTCCATAACCATTAGTTCCCTATTATTTCACCAACACTACTTGATATAGCACAATATAATCAATAGGAATCAATCCATTACCAAATTGCAAAGGTTAAGTTGTAGGAATTTAGTTTTAGGACTCGACTAACATGAAACTCATACCTTTTTAACTACTAAACAACGCAATCAAATGTATAAAGCAAATTAGATTATTAAAAGGCTTATTATGGTGTAGCCCTAGCCAACTTGTATTCGGCCACTACAAGCTTACTTCCTAATTTCCTAAATTTTTCTCCATTTCATATGTTAATAGCATCTTATAGTTATGTTAAGATCAAACAACTCAAGATTCTACCCAAACTCCTCTACCAACTATTTTTCAGGTAGGTTTCGGCCTAGTAAAATATACCAGCAATCCATTTAAATTTTAATTCAACCTTTTCTTAAGGAGCCAGAGTCAACTTACTGGGGAAAACAAAACACCCACGAAGAAAGAAAAAAGGAGAAAACCCTCTTTAACGTGTTCTAAATCAGATTCCGCTGACTGAGCATAAGAAGCAAGAATGACATTCCAAGTGACGAGGTCTCTTTCAAGAATTCTATCGAACAGCTGGCGTGGGGATAAGAGGGACCCACATTTGGAGTGCACAGCAATGAGGTTGTTGGTCAAGAAACGATCGGAAGTTTGGCCGGAGGTGATGATAGTTGCATGGACGATCTTGCCGATAGGCAAATTGGAGGTTGAGACAGCGGTGCGAAGAAGAGAAAAGGATCGAGAGGAGGAAGAGGATTGAGAGGGAGGCAAAGCAGGAGAAGAGATGGGGTCCGAAAGAGAGGAGAAATGCAATCGAAAGCAAGGATAGAGTGGGTCAGAGTATGGAGATTTAGCGGACAAGAAGAAGGTTTTGAGATTGGATTGAAAGAGGGAGGAGTGTCATGGCTCCGCTTTCCCTCCAAAAGTTCAAATGTACGGTACGAGCTCGTTGTATTGACATCTCGTAACTCTTTTTATTTTATTTTATTTTGTTTTTTTTTTCTGGTAACATTTTATTTATTTTTTCAATGAAATTGTACTGAGTATTTTTATTCTTATTTTCTTAGAGAGTTATTCAGCATTCATATTTTTTTTATAGTTTACTTTATAAATTCTTGTATAATAAGAAAGGCATTACATGGACTTTTCTCCAGTTATCATGGTTGGTTTTTTTAATGAGTTTCTTGATATATAGCAAACGTAACCTAGATCATCAGGTTAGTTGAATCTTATACTCTCTTCATCTCTAATAGAAAAAATTATTTTATTTGCACATAAATTTAAAAAAATAATTAATTTATAATTGAAATTATACATCTTAGTAAATATGTTTTTATATTAATTAGGTATATTATTAAAAAAATTAAAAAAAAAATGACAATTCTTTTTTGTATATACAAGTCATTAACAAATAACTTAGGAAAGAAGTTATTTTTTTAGGGCAAATGAAAAAAAAATCAATTTGAAGCAGAGAATAATTATTTTTATGGAATTCAAATTTTCATTGAGTTGACAAATTCAAGTGGTGATTTGTTTTTTTCAATCATTAGTAAGTAGAATTAATCCACGGTTCCAGCAATTCGACACTAGAGAAGCTGCGATTCTATACGTGTGAAGCCAAGCCTGGCATTCCGAGTGGGGGGTCTCAACTTACAATATATCAACGAATATAGCTTCGTTTTGTAGTTGCTCGACAAATGGAAGGCTACTACCCACTCAAAAAGCAGGTGAACAACTGAAGCTTCCATCATAAATCAAACTCAATTTTCGACCAAATTAACACCTCACGGATTCCAGAACCAGAATACCAGTCATAGTAATCTGCCTGCGATGAGAGTCTGAAGATCATCTCGCCTATCCATCGAACAATAATCATGCTTGAAGAATTGTACTATCATGTAATTTAATTCTATCAGTTACATCTAAGAAATTAACCCAAAAAAAGAAGGAATGTAACAAAAAATAAGGTACAAAATTAACGAAATGCAAAAGAACTGCAAAAGATCAGCTGATGTAGGGTTCCGTGAAGGCTCCCCAGAGTAACGCTGCTGTACTGTCAACCAGTTAAACCTTAATGATACACTTGCTTCCTTTTCTTAACCCTTCCTGTTCCTAAGTTTTTTCTTCTTTTTTTTTTCTCATTTTTTTCTCTCCTTTTCTTCTTTTTTCTGGTCCATTTCAGGCTTTCAACTACTTTGTCCTCCATTTCTTCTCATGTAAAGATACAAAAATAGTTTGATGACTACAACTCAGGATGGATTTTGCAGTGTCAACCCCCCCCCCCCCTTTTACCTCGCATTGTGAAGTCTTTGGTTCAATAGATGACTACTCGAAGTAAGCCTGGCTGTGGTTCAGTGTAGTCCAGGCCCTCATCCTCAAGCAAATACTGCTGTACAGCGATTGGAAGTCTTGCTGGTGTGCGGGAACCCCTGG
This sequence comes from Triadica sebifera, assembly GCA_023653625.1. Taxonomy (NCBI): domain Eukaryota; kingdom Viridiplantae; phylum Streptophyta; class Magnoliopsida; order Malpighiales; family Euphorbiaceae; genus Triadica; species Triadica sebifera. Next base: position 23,675,237 of record CM042910.1, on the reverse strand, counting down.
TGTGATGGCCTGTCCCAACGCATATATAAACCTGCAGACGTTGATCTGCAGCCCGAGCCGTGCTCCTCAAAACACTTAGTTCATGCTTTAGCACATGGAGAGCTTCACTTACATGTAAACCATGGAGGTCTATCATTCGCTCATGTCCTCTCCCATTTCCCTGCATCTCTGGACCAGCAGGATTCCTGGGAAGGGAAAAAGGATGTTTCTAAAACAGCAAAAGAAAACAAAAAAGTACCAATACTGGGCAAAAAATATAAACCATCCAAACTCCCAACTTTTTTCTTTTTTTCTTTTTTCATAAAAAACACTTAAGAATTTATACAAGCAAACTGCAACTGAATTTCTGGCTTAAACTCAGTACGTTAATCATTTCATGGATGTGCACCAGTGTTTCATTAATAATAAGATACACCTCACTGCCTCAGCATCTTGGTGATTCAGCCGCAGCTTTTTCTCTTTGATGCCTAGAACAGAGCAAATCTAATGTTGTTGACACGTGTAGAGGACAAACCCGCAACACAACAAATGCGAGAACAGAGAGAAAGTGAGGGATATGAAGAAAATTAATTGTCAATTATAAGTTGCACAACACTGACATCAATTTATGTACTTTGATGAGAAAACAGAGACTTAAAAAAATATAAGAAAAAAAGAATAATCACCTTGCGATATCAATACAGCAGCTTTTCACAGCCAACACTAAAATTGATGCTTTTAAGATGCAATCTATTAACTACCATTAAGCCTGATATTCGAGCTTGTCAAGGTCAAAATCAAGTGAGAGTATCGAGAATTAAACAAACCTCATGCGATATATAGAATCCTGTGCCTTCCCATGCGCTGCTTTCATGTGCATATTGTGCAGCTGTCCTTTCACGCTCAACTCCTTGGCTAGAGCCTTATTTCCAATAAGATATGCTTGTCGTGCCTGTTTGAAGATGTAAAGACTATTTGATCTTTCTAATGATAAATTAAATTGCACCAGCACGTTGGAGCAGACACACATGCATGGTTTAGCTCAGCAGTCAAAAAACATGTTTGTAAATACATCGCATATGAACTAATATAGATTCCCTACTGCAGTAGCATTGGAACATCACACCTTGAAGAGCACGGCTACCAGTTGAACACATGCTCTTCTAGAATGTTTCAGACTGACTTTGCCTGCCATGCAGAATTGCAGATGGTAGTACAATATTCATCTTGGAGTCACTTGAGCAATCAACTAAGGAACTAGTGAAATTTAATTTCACATAAGAAAAGGATGAGAACAATCTGGAGATCATTTACAAAAATTCAGGTAAATTGCTAGCACAGTAATCCAAGGCCCTGTGTCTGTTATTGTACTTCAAGACTACATACATTCTCCATAAAATGCAACCATCTAATTCTACAAATTGATAGGCCATTTTATCATGAAACATCTCAAAGGCCAAGAAGCAAGAATTCAAACAGCCAAATTTTGAGGATTACCTGCTCAAAATAGGCATTCCTTAATCGTGCATGATCACGAGCTTCTTCCCGCAACTCAGAATACATATTTGCTGCCATCCAACAGTGTTAAAGCAAATATATGTCCACAAGGCATGTCTCCAACAAATAAAAATGTACATAAATACAAGTAGCTTTATTGAATGAGGAACATTACCCACTGCTTCTCCAGTTTCAAGCCATACAGGAGTTGCTCGAGCAGAACGAGTTTGTGCCCTATCTGTGTACAGAGCTCTCCCATTCCCACCACTATAAGAGCTAGATAAAAGATTGGAACTTCTGCTTGAGCCAACAGCAGAATCACCAGAACCATTTCTGTCATACTTCCACATGCCAGAATCCTGAGATGCCAACTTCCTGACAGCTGAAGCAAAATCTGTAGCACCACCTCTAGGAGGGATAGAGGAACTGGACTTGAATAAAAGTATGTTCTCTTTGTCAGATGAGCGATAAGGATTGCCACTTTGCTGAAGCTCATCTCCAGCATATTTTGAAGGACCATTCTGGCTATCCGGCACAGAAAGTGCCGGAAAGTCCAATGCACTGAGATCGGGAGCTGACACAGTCTTCACATTCATATTTTGATTGAAACCGCCATCAACTTGAAGCTAAAATGGAAAAACAATATCTAATGTAAATATCTTAATGGAAAGGGCATTATACATTAATAGAGAGGAAAAGATAATTATGATCTGCAGAACCAATTACGAAGACTGTTGTGTATCCTAATGTAATATGACTCTTATGATGAAGTGCCTCGAAACACATCAAACCCGAATGTATAGAATATTAGCACAAATATGTCAACTAAAAAACAGAAGTGCAAAAGATCAATTGAAGAGAACCATACAGGATCGCCAATCCCCAGATACCAGGCCCCGATCTCATAAGAATTAGATGCTACACATAAAGATTCAAGTCGGACATAGCCACCTCAAAGCTCTGAGATAAGCCAGTTTTTCCTGCCAAAATAAGGCATGAGAGGCATCGCTCACCACAGTTAGAGTCCAACTCAATAGAATCACCCATCATCTCGACGCGGTTTAAGATGGGTAGCAACAGATCTCTGTTTTTTTTTTCAGCATTTATTGCAATAGCCAAGGATACAGGGATATAGACAAAATAAGGTGAATTACAGACACACTGGAAGCAAAAATTAATAAGTTATTTTGATTAAGCAAAATATGAATTGCCATATGTTTTAGCTTCTAGAGATTAATTAGTATATCCTAAAAACGCTAAGCTGATTATTTCTCAAAAATGAATTTCTACAATCAATTCTTGAAGACTTTCATATCAACAAGCAAATGTCTGATAATTTGTAGCCAGCAAAACCATTGAACACTCCAAGATCTAAACAGCAGATGCAACTAAAAGCATACTTCATTTCCTTCAGGCTGCAGGATAAGTACAAGTGCATTAGAATAGAAGCCAATTGCCCAAGAATAACGGAGTATACCTCCAGCTGAGTAAGCATCTCGATGGTAAGATTCAAGTCACATCCATTGGCAAAATAAACTTCTGCAAGGCTTTCAGAAGCAAACCCAGGGAATTGTGAAGCCAGAAACTCCAGGGGGTTCATGTCCGATTCATCAAGTATTGCATGCTCACCTAACATGTCATTAGTGAATCCAGGTCTTGAATTCCCATTGTAAGGATGCACCTCTCTGCCATTGCCAAGAAGTTGATCGCCACTAACAATTTGTTTGTCCCAGGGCTTAGTTGGCAAATTCAAATAGCTGGCAGAGGTTGGATCGTCTCCATATGAAGCAGCAGAACATCTCATCTTTTCACTGAAGCTGCTACCATTTATGAGCCGGGGGGATGGTTCCTGTTGCTCAGCCAACACGTATCCACTGCCTAGAGAAGCAGGCAATTTTGACATTTCAGTATTGTCATGTAACAACAAGCCTGCTAAAGAGAGCCCTCCAAGTGCTTGAGACTCATCTTCACTCATGACCTTAAAGTCAGGGGTGATATCATCAGGGAGCTGGTGGCGCCAGAATTGATGTGCCTCTTCATCAGAAGTATTAGAAATAGATGATTCTGATCGATCAAGCACTGCTTTCCCAATGGTCCGAGAAGCAGCAAACCTTGTGCTTGCAGATACGGTGTTTGATGCACTTCCAGATGGCGAAGATGATGACCTAAGGGAAAAGGGAACAAATTCTGCTGCATTCGGATTCAAAGCTGTTGCCTTGTTCGGAATACTGAGCTTTGAGTTGTTAGTTTGAGACCCTTTCTTGGATAAGCTCATTCTTTACCAAAAGGGAAACAAAAAAGACTACATGCATAAAAAACAGACACTGAAAATAACGTTGAGTTGCAGCAAGCTTTATCCAAATCCTGCAATACAATTTCGTATAATTACTATAATCAGTCGAGCATGCAAAATAGCTATGTTCCATGACATACTAACATGCATACAGTCTAGAGAATGCCACAAATGAATGAACAAACTTATCTCAAATAATACTAATAACTACAATTTCCATATCTCAACAACACTTTCGAGAAATTTACCATTAACTGCTCCAAAAAAATCGCTACCTGAGCTTTAAAAGCTACACTAATTAAAGTCACACGCGTATGATACCCCAAAGTGAGTACTTATTTTACTAAACATCAACAATATGTGACATTTAACAAGTGGATCTTAATAATAGAATATCATCCTCCCCAAAACTTGATAAAAATTTGAGCAAACGAGCTCAATTATAAACCGAGCTACACCTAAAGAATATAAGCAAAAGATAATACATGATACACGAACTTGAGCAAACACGAGACCAATTGCATAATTTAACAAATAAAAACCCAAAATTGACAACGCAATCAGATTTAGCTAAAAGTATTCGAACTAAAAAAGTACCAAGTACAAAATCTCAATAGATTACACACAAAAAAAGCTCATTAATTAAAAGCCATGACCAGCGCATCAAAAAGACCTAACTCGGCACAAAATCCAACAATTCTAAAGGCTATAAATAGCTAAAACAATCAAGGACACGAGCAAGTTAAACCAGAACAGCAAACTCACATTATCCAGACAATCGATTCACAGAGATCTAAAAAAAAAAGTCAAAACCGGGTAAACAAAAGCAAGAAACCAAAAATTGATAAGGGAAAAGAGAAGATCTATAAAAGGATATAATATAATATACCTTTGCGAACCAAATCGAATGGATCCATAACAGAAAATAGGAGTCGAGATCGGGAAATAAACTATGAAAAAAAACAAAGGACAACCCAAGCAGTGAAAGAGATAAGATATAGATAAACAGTAAAGCAGATAGAAGCGTGTGAATCGGTTTTCGAGCTTATGCGAGTTGAAGAAGTATTATCTATCTATCACAGCTTTGCTTTTGTTTGAGGTCTCTCTTTTCTTCTCTCTATCCTTCCCCTCTTTCTCTCTGTTATGTGTTTTTGTCAGAGAAACCCTTTTATGGCTATATCAGCACCACGACCACAAATATAATTAAAAAAATCAAAAAAGGTTAAATAAAAATGAACAAAGCCATCCCTTCTTTCGCCACTCGATTTGACCCCCACCCTCTCTCCGTATATTAATTTATTATTATTATTATAAATTGTGTAGCGGAATTTACACTGTTCTATCAAACTGTTAACTTTGACAAATTTTTATTTTTATATAACATTAAAATTAACTAATATAATTTCTTGTATCAATGAAAAATAAATTAAAAACAACAATGTAGATTATTAATAATAGAATAAGCATTTTATATTTGAAAAATATAGAACAGATGAATTATATTAACTTAACTTATTTGGTGCATAATTATTGGAGAAGGATTCATGTTTTTTATTTTTTAGACTCCCTTTAATTTAGCCGTTTAAAGGTAGCGGATAGCTAATTACTAAAAACGATTTAATATTTATTATGTGATAAAAAAATTAAATTATTTATATTATAATATAAAATTATCAATAGAAATATTATTTATTTAATTCAAAATATATATCATTTTATAATAAATAAAAGTATAATATATTACTTATTTAATATAATTTTTTATTTTAATAAATTAAAAATTACAATAATAATAAATTAAAAATATATATATAATATAAGAGAAATTAAATAAAAAATGAATTCAAAATTATTTTTATATATATAATGAAAATTTAGTAAAAGAGTAATTTGATTTTTTTATTTAAAAAACTTCAACTATTTAGAAAAAATAATAACATAGAGTTTTCCAATCAATAATTGTTTAAGACTTTAAAAAATTATTAATTATTATTTAAGTAGTGTGTTGGTTAGTTGTTTAAGACAATTTTTTTTTTCTTACTCAATACCAAAGTATTTAATAAAAATAGCTTATAGCTTTTTGAAGTTCCAAATAATTGTTAATAGAAACACTCTATGTTAGAGTTTTTTTTTTACATCTTATATTTTTTAATACAAATATTAAATTACTTTTATACTAAATTATTTTTATATATAAAAAATAACAATTTTGAATTTAATTTAATTTAATTACTCTTATATCATATATTTTTTTTGAAATTTATTATTATTATTATTATTGTGAATTTTAATTTATTAAAATAAACAGGTAATGTATTATATTTTTATTTTGTTATTTATTATAAAAATAATGCATATCTTGAATTAAATAAATAATGTTTCTATTTATAATTTTATACTCTAATATTAATAATTCAATTATTTTTATTAAAAAATAAATATTTAACTGTTAGAAATAATTAACTATTAGTCACTTTCAATAGCTAAATCAAACAAAATTTTTAAAAATATAAGAAAAAACTAACAGCACCCTTTTAGATCCTTTTCTATTTAAAAAAAAAACACATTTTTTGCGTATTAAATGGCTTTTTTCCGATACATGAGTTGAATTTAAAATAAATCATAATATAAATTTTTATGTGTCCGCTGTCCAGTGCTTGTCCAAGTGGCATAAGGATATTGCCACTGATGAAAGATTTTCGGCTTCAAGACGAAAAAAATAACTCCCCTTCTCAAATTTAAAAAAAAAAAAAACTATAAAAATTTATGCACGGATTGAACCGAAAAAAGAAAAATCAAATCTATAAACATACAGAATCATAAATAACAATCTATTTGGGATTATGAAAATTAATGCTACTGTTAGTGACGATAAACCGGTTGTCTCTGCGGACCAATGTTCAATTTAAGAAAATAACTAAAAGTTTTTACAAATGGAAAGTTCCAAAATGACAATATCTATTTTGTCATAAATTGGATATAATAAAATTTGTAACGTCTCCACCATATCAAATTAACGTGGAAAATGAAATTATTTATTAAAAAAGAAAAAAAAAAGAAAAAGAGACCTATTATGATAAGTATAAGACATTAAAATTTAGTTAAATAAATTTCTTTTTTTTTTGAAGAAAATAATATGATAAAATTAACTCTACAACTAAATAAATTTAATTAAAATTTAGTTAGAAAAAGGGAAAAAGGTTCAGACTGTTCATTTTGCGGTGTTGATTTTTTCACTTTTTTTTAATAAGATTTTTGTTACTTAGTGGAACATATTAAGTAAATAATTGAAGTATATATGGAGAAATTATAATATATATATATATATATATATATATATATATATATATATATATATATATATATATTGCATGAATATTATTACATGGCTAACTCTGTGCTATCAGTTTTTAATTTTTCAAGGAAAAAATATTAAAATAAAAAATAAAGAGAATTAATTGAGTGAAAATTCACGAAGACTTGAATGGTAATAGCAAGGTTGATAAATGTGAATAATTAAGGATTGAATGAAGCATGTGGAAGTGTTAATATTATTATTATATGTTATTTTTATTAAATAAATAAATCAAAACATTAACAATTTCTAAAAATCAAATTTTGAAAGAAGCGAAAAACAAAATTTAAGAAACAAATAAGAAAAAAAAAAAGAAAGAAACGGTTTCTAATTTAAAAAAAAAATAGAAAACAAAAAACCTGCAAGATAAATATTTCTACATATTGATAATAATAGACGTATATGTGGAGAAAAGTATGCCAATGATTGTGCTTTTCAACCGCACTGCCCCGCTTGGTGTTGGAAATATGCTTCCCACATTTAGACAGCCTAGATCGTCCCCGTTGTGCTTTCACCGGAATATGTTCTTAATCTATAGTTTTTATTTTTTACTCGCGAATCAACTTTAAATCCGAAGTCTGTTACGGTGAAAGAAGTGAAAACAGTATATATATATATGTTCCATCACGATACATTATTATTTATTTATATATATATAATAGTTAATAATTTTTAAAAATAATAAAATAATATATAATATTTATTTAAATACAAAAAAATTATTTAAAAATTATGTAATTAACTAATTAAATAAAATAATAATAATTAATAATTTTTTTAATAAAATCGACAATTGAAAATTCTTATCGTGCAAAAATGATAACTAATAATTTTTTTCTACCAAAAAAAGGGATGAGATTGAAAATTTTGGAACTGGAAACAATGAAATCCGCTCGAACTCACTCCATTACTATCTTTAATCTTATCTAAGCTCATTTTGTTATTTTATAATTATATATTTTAAAAATATATAAGGGATGAGGTTGATTTTTTAATATTTTTACCTTTTAACAACTGAAAATTAAAAAAATATTAAAACAATATAAATTTAAACCAAATAGTTTTGTTCTATTTTATCTACGGAGTTCCATTTTTTTAACGCCTTAAAAAATAGGAGCAAAAATAAATAAATAAAAGGCTCAATAATTCCTAAATAATCTATATAAACTATTATTTTAATTTTTATTGTTAAATAAGTTGCTATGCGAAAGCAAAATCCACTCGGCGGTCAGGCCCATTTGGGAAGTTTTGTACTAATTATCAATGCTTTCAGATCCGGTAAACGTATTAGTGGAGGCGGGATGTCAAGCACAAATTATATTATAGATTGGTATGTGATTTACTAAAATAATAAAAAAATTTATTTTTTAAAATTTATAAAAATATTTTAAAAAATAAAATAAAGACATTTTTATATTTATAAACAAAATTAAGTCTATAATACAACATAAACTTTGGTCCATTATATAAAAACTGAAATGTTAATAGTTAGAGATTCAATGTTGTTTGAAAAAATAAAAGTAAAATTTTATCAAAATATAATTTTTAATATATTCATACACTGTAAATATGAAAAATATTTATACTAAATTTATTTTATAGACAATAACATATTCAAAATACTAATATTTATTAAAAAAATAAAAATTATATTACAATATTCATTTCATAATTAAAATAAATACTTTTTTTGATATAAATAAAAATAAAATGTTAAAAATATCTATATAATTTTTTATCATAACGTATATTAATATTAAATTTAACTTTATCAATTATATATATTTCTTAAATAATGTGTTTCTAAATATTTAAAAATAAAATTATGTAAAAAGCAAAACGCATGCATTGGAGTGGCCTACTCGTTAAAGTTCTAACATTTATCCCTCGTATGCCAGGCTAAAATACTAGAGAGTGCACTTCATTATTTGTCATATTTCCAACAATTTCTTAATTGGTCCAACCAGCCAAACCGAAACTGATTCAAGCAATTCAGTAGTTTTAATTGAATAATCTTGCATAAATTCAAAAGATTCAATTTTATAAATTGTTTTTATATACTGTTTAAGTATTGTCCAGTCTAATAATTGATTTTCAATATCTGCTATATTTACTTCTGTTGAATTGATATGATTAATATCATCTAAATTATTTTGATTGCTAAATTGTCCAATTTTTTGTTCCTTAACCGATAATCTCTTGGCTAACTTATCTATTAATCAAATTTAATCTTGTTAATTTCGATTAAATTTTTGTTTATTTTAGTATCCTTAAACTATCACAGGACCATCATGTGTATCGGGACCACCTGACGCCGTCTCGGCTATTTCGGCTGACCAACGCTACACCAGACTCCGGCTAACCAACGTTTAAAGTTTAAGATTACCAAATTAAACTTAATTTAATTTTGACTATGTAGATTAAATTTAATTAAATTTTAAATTAATCAAGTTATTACCAATTAATTTACCTAAAATCAAACAACTAGGCCCTAATACCATTTTCTCTTGTGGATCATGTAAGTAAATGAAATTAAAGAGCTGCTCAAAGTACAAGTGAATATAAACTTTATTTACTGGAATACGTAATTTAAAACAGACAAATATATTAAATACATCTTCATATATATATTGAGTAAAATTAATTCTAATAAAATACAATAAGCTAAAATGCAATGTAATATATTTTCAGATATCATTATTCTCAAGAGTACGTGGCGTTGTTCATGCGGTTGGGAACAAATCTCTTCTATGGTCCAATTGTGGATTTACCGAAGTTCGGTTGTGCTCAATCCTCACCAAGACACATCACAATCATATTGCAAACCAAGCAAGTATTCCAGCCAATATACCTTGTAGAATAATTCTAGTGATTAAAATTCATAATAAATACTTCAACATAGCTAATCATATTATTAATAAAAATTATTCTTCGAGAATATTCTTGACAATCACATGATGGATTTAAATTAGCAACATGTTCATAATGATGAATTCTCATAAGATTGTTCTTAAAATAATATAATGCATGTTTGAGTGCAATTAAATCTGTTAAATCTTGAAAATTTAAAAGAGAGAGAGCAGTAATGAAACTTTCGAGAAAATCACTTATCTTGGATTAAAATGAAATACCTTTATTAAATCTCGTTTCTGATGATAATACAGAAAGATCTTGAGTAGAATGATAGCACTCTTTTGAGAATATAAGTTGAAGATCTAAAGATTTGGAGCATAGGGAAATTGATATTACAAGAGGGAATTTTGATTTATTTTCTCTAATTTTTAAACCTGAGTTTTTCTGCTCTCCTACAAAATGAAAATCTATCTGAATTTATAAAAGAAGTAGAAGTCTCCAGAGATAGTTGATGGCCGACAAGTTGGTGAAAATTTCCTGTGGTCTTTATTAAAGGTAGCTGACAGGTCTTGATAATTGCTGGTGAAGCTGGGCGACAAGTTGGTAAAATTATTGTCATCTTGAATAAAGGTGATTGATAATTGTTGGTGAAAATTCCTTTATGATAAGGCTTACCGACACTTGAAGATAAGATGAGCTATCTAATAATGCTGTTTACTTTCTCTTTTTTTTCTTTTTTTTTTTATTTACTTACGTCATGCTGACGTTTTATTTTACTTTGAATATAATTACATAATTATTTATATTTCAAAATTATAGTCTGGTTATTGCGAATCCGGACTGAAAATTGGATTTTTATCTTTTGATCCACTAGAGCTGTTGACTTCACTAGAATAGACATTTAGTGTATCTTGAAGTTCCTTCGGATTAGAGGCGGATTCAAGTCTTTTTAATATTTCGTCCTTAGATTTTTTGAATTCTTTAGAAATTCCTTTTTCCTCAATTACTTGTTTTGTTGGAAAAAAATAATGAATAACTGCGTCTATATCTGTTTGATTATTGTTGAATTTGTCCCACCATTTGGTTCTGAATTCCCTATATACAATAGGGAGTCTAGTTTCTGATCCTTCATCCAGAAAATAGGTCCAGGTGGTGATTCATGGAACCTTGAACGTTATTGTAAAATTGACTAAAAGTCTGATTACACTTTTTTCATGAGGAAAATATCTTGAATATTGATCATAACCAATAACAATGTTTTGAGGAAAATTCTCAACCAAATTACCAAAATATGAAAACCAAGTATAAAACCAATTTGATAATTCAGCTGTAAATTTGTTTGAAAAATAGAAAAACCAAAAGTGATTATAATTTCGTAAATCAAATGTTTTATACCAAGTCATTTGATAATCATAATAATTATAACTATTTGGTACAAAATTATTTGAAAATCTTTTACTGGTGTGAATCTGCTGATTCCACCTAACAGAAGATAAAACGTTTAAAATTTTTACTTTTGAATAAGCAGTTTTTGATGGATCAATTCTGTCAAAATTATGTTCAAATTCAACTGATCCAGAGTCTATTAAAATATTTTATAATATTCTCTTGTTCTTGAAAAATCAGATTCATGAAAATAAAAACCTTTTGGATATAAAAAAAGATATAAATTTTATAAAACCTTCTGAAGCCAAAGAGACTTCTTCATTATCAAGAGTTTTGACAAATAATTTAGTTTGATAGAGCACATAGCCATAATTTATTTTTTGCGAGCTTTGACTGGATAAGGGTTTTGATGGACTTGGAGTAAATGGGCTTGGGCTCGATGGTCTTAATAAGGTTGAGGTAAAAGATGGTCTAATTTGATTAGATGGGCTTCTGGGCCTTATTGGGAAAAAAGGGTTTTGATTTACCAAAGGTACTAGCCTTGAACTAGATGGGCTTGAGGAAGATGGGCTATTCTGCTTATTATAAGTAGCTATTGTAAGAATTTGCTTATTATAATTGTTCTGTTGATTATTCATTTTTCCTGTAGGAATTCACGAGATAAAAAATCAGGAAGAGAATTGTTTTCTCCTTTGATAAATTCAATATCAAAATCAAAGTTGCTTAATAAAGCTTGCTATCTAGCAAAGATTTGTTTTGAAACCAAATTTTGAACATTTTTTTCTAAAACATATTTTGCAGCTAAACAATCAATGCGTAATAAAAACCTTTTCATATATAAATCATCTTCAAATTTTTTGATGCATAAAACAATGCTCAAAATTTCTTTCTTTATAGTAGAATAGTTTACTTGAGTATTATTCCAACATCCTGAATAATATCTAATTAGACTTTATTTATTATTATATTTTTGTTTAAGTATTCCTCCAAAACTTTTATCACTAGCATATGTTTCTACAATAAGAAATGCTTCTAGATGAGGTAAACTTAAACAAGGTAAGTTCTTAACTCTAGAGTTTATTTCTTTGACTATATTAGTATGTTCTTTTGACCAAGGTTTAGGTTTTTTCTTTAATCTATTATATAAAGGTTTACATAATATTCCTAAATCTTTAAAAAATTCATGAACATAATTTAAACATCATAAAAATCTTTGCAACTGTTTTTTATCCTTAATTTCATCAGGAAATTTACTAGAAAATTCTAAACTTCTTATAATGGGTCATTGGAATATACCATGTCCTAAAAATCTAACTTTTGTTTAAAATAATTTCATCTTAGACTCAGATACTGCCATTCCATTTGAATGTATAACTCTATAAAAATTTTCTAAATGTTGTTTATGTTGATTAATATAATTTTAAAATACTAAAACATCATCAATATAGGCAATTGAAAAGGAGTTAATCGGTCTAATTATATCATTCATAATATTCTGAAATTCTGAAAGAGCATTTTTTAGTCTAAATGACATTACGTTATATTCGTAAAGTCCAAAGGGCATTACGTTATATTCGTAATGTCCAAATGGTACATTAAATCCAGTCTTATATTTATCCTCTTCAGATATTTGTATTTGCCAAAATCCTGATTTCATATCAAATTTTGAAAATACATTTGCCTCATATAATTTATTTAATAAATCTCTTTTGTTTGAAATCGGGTATCTAATCCATTGTAAGACTTTATTTAAAGGTTTATAATTAATTACTAATCTTGGAGTACCTCTTTCTATATTTGCTGCATTCATAACATAAAATGCAGAGCATGACCATGGAGATTTAGAATCTCTAATTAATCTCTTTTTATTTAAATCTAATATTTCTAATTGACAAGTTTTTTCCAAATCTTGATTCATATGTATAGCCTTAGATTTAGTTGGTATTTTAGATTCATTAAAATATTTTATATATGGTAAATTTACTATATGTTGTTTTCTATTCCAAAAAGTATTAGGAATTGGTGCACAAATATCTAGTTTAAATTTTTCTTCTATTTCTTTTATTTCCTTTTGAATATTTGGTGAACTTATTTGTTCATCTAATTTTCTTATTTTTATTTCATTTGATAATTGTTTTAAATGTTGTTTTTTATTTTTTTATTATATTAATCTTTTGAATATTATTGTCTTGTAACCAATTTATATCTTTTGTCTTAATAGGGAATGAAAATTCAAACATAACTTCTTTTCCTAAAATGTTCGTACTTACACCCTTTTATATTACAGTAAAAGGATATATCATAGTTATAAAAGGTGTTCCTAGTATTATATTTGTATTTAAATTTTTAACTAATATAAAATTTGTCTTAAAATAATATCCCTGATTGCATATATTTACATTAGATAATTTATAATTTACTATTAATCTAGATCCACTTGCAGTATGTAGTCTTTCTGATGTTTTTTCATAATATTTAGTAGGTATAAGTCCTTCTTGAATACAATTTTGGTCTGCACCACTATCTATTAAAGTTATAGTACTTAAATGTGTCATTAATAATTAAATTTATTTTAACATATCATTTTTGATAATTTATTCTTTGTATACTATTTATATAATCTGTTAAATCATTTGATTCCATTTATTGATGTTTTAAAATTTTCTCTAAATCTCTTGCTAGATTTTCTCTTTCTAATTTATTCAATTTTTCTTTTAAAATATTAATTTCTTCTTTTAATTCTAATTTAATATTTTTAACTTATTCTTGTAAATCTTCTATTTTAGCAATTTTATTGGTTTGCCTAAATCTATTACAGACTTCTTGGAAATTATAAGGTTTAAAGTCTTTTGATTTAGAAGTAGTTCCTATAGTATCTTTTAATTTTAATAAATATTCTTTTTTGATTTATGGGTCATCAATCTTTTCTATTATATATAATAAATTTTTTTTCAGTATTTATCATATTGCAATTACAAGGTCCTAAACAATTACAATCGTCTTCACTAGTAGATTATGAATTGGATTTTTCATTTAATATGTTTAAATAATTTTCTGAATAATTTGATAAGTCTTATCCAGATTTACTAGATTCTTCTTCATTTATAATTATTTTTAAAATTTTATCCTTTAATTCTTCTGATAGTTCTAATTCATTAATTTTTTGCTTAACCCTACAATTTTTTGCATAATGACCAATTTTTCCACATTTATAACAGATTACAATATCCTTTTGTTTTGAATTACTTTTCTTTATTGATTTTTGTTTATTAGATGATGGTTAAGATTTATAAACTTTATTCTGACTTGTTTGTTTGGGCCTAGAATAATATTTCTTTTTATTGGGCCTATAATAAGTTTTCTTTTGTCTCATATGTTTTTTGGACCTAGAGGACGGAGCTCTAATTGTTTCATAACCATACTGTTGACAAAAATCTCCTAATTATTTTCTAGTAGATGTTGATTTTCGTTTTAATTTTGCTTTTAGTTTTAAATATGAACAAATAGATAAACCTTCATTGTTTATATAATTAATTATATTTCCATAAGTTAAAGAATCATATGGTATTATACCATTATTTTCATTCCTTAATCTGGTTCTAATTCTTTCTGCAAATAGCTTAGGAAGTCCAACAATAAATTTTTCTTTCAAATAATTGTTATTACAATATGGCCTAGTAAATACTTTAGTTAAAAATTACATATTTATATCATCTAAAATCTTGCAGTTTTAGGCAAGTTAAGTTTAATAAAATTTATGAATTCCGTTCTTGATATTGAGTAGGATCTCCTATAAAACATTCCGTAATAGTATATATTAAAGTGTTTATTATATCATCTATTTGAGTTTGAACCTATGTATTATCTTCTGTTTTAATTACAATTTCTTTGCTGATAATATAGTTTTTTTATTCTGATGAGTCATATAGTAATCCCACCACCCCTTTAATTGACCAGTGAATCCAGAAATGATCATCTGAGCAATTGCTAACTCATCATTATTATTAGCTTTATAGGCACTAGCTGTCATTGACATTTCTTGTAAAAAACCTAAAATATGATATTCTGTTAAACCATCTACATTTCATTCATTAATTGATGTTCCATCATATCTTGATTGAACAACCTGTCCTCTTTCTTCTATGAGAGTATCAGGTGGAGTTGGTTTAGGATAATAATTTTTTGTTTCTGATTGATATGTTCTAGAAGAGCTTCCATAATGTATTTTATTAATATTTGTTTTTTTTGAATTGATTTTCTATAGTTTCTATTTTATCATCCGTATTAAATGTTTTTGTTATTATTGCTATAAATTTATCTTTTGATGTTCCTGATTCTGTTTCTTTTAACAAAATACACGAGCAATCGCTATAATCTATAGAATTTATTACAAAGTGATGTCTACTACTTTAAATCCTAGAGCTAAAAACAATTTATTAAAAGATGAAACATTAATCTTCGAAGACAACATAATGCATTCTAATATTCAGATACCTAAAAGAGTAAAATGAGATGAAATTACTAGATCAGGAACATGACAATTAGCTGAAGTATCAGAACCTCAAAAGGTAGATATAAATAATCAAACTTCAAGTATAATTGAAATAAATGATGGATATGTAAAAATATTATTTTTACCAGACCAATCATTTTTTTCAAAGGTTTCAATATATTCAAATAACAGATCCTCCACTAGTTCTTTACCTAGAAATATATCAAATAAAGATTTAAAACTTAAGGATGTAGATTTTAATGAAACGATTCCAAAACCTGTATATATTCCAGATAATAAATCAGATGATTTATTATCACTCACTAGATCTCAAATGGAAAATTTTTCTCGAATAAATTAAATGGAAAAATATGAAATAGATAAAGAATTTTTAAGAAAAGATTTACAATCAGAAAATAATAAATTAAAAAGAATTTGGTATTTTAATAAATTTTCAAAAGAAGAATTATAAAATTTTAAAATAGAATGGTATAAAAATATGAAAGAATTAAAAATAAATATACCTTTATTTGATTGGTTTGAAATATATAGTAAAAATAATAATATAGATTATTCATTTTCTACTATAAATGTTCATTCTAAAATTACTAGAACTTGGCTAACAACAGACAATGAAACAAGAATATCAGCACACCCTCATCTAGAAAAAATAGTATTTACTCATGATAATACTAATTATATGACTTTACCATTAAAAACAGTAGAATTATCATATAAAAAAGAACCAGAATCTGTTTTAGAACAAGTAAAACATGTTCAATTACAACATAACTATTCAAATAAGATATTATCAACAATGGCACAACAATTAGATAGAATAGAATCTTCAGTTCAACCAGAATTACAAAAACCTAGAACTATAGAAATATCACTAGAAAAACCATTATTTAAACCCTTTGAATTTACCCCTAATTCAAATGTATAATTAAATACTCAACAAGCTTTATTAAAAATAATAGAAAATCAATTAAAAAAATTAGAAACTCCTGAAAAATCTAAAAAACCTATAATAATAAAAGAAACAGAATCAGAAACATCAAAAGATAAATCTATAGCGGTAATAACATAAACATTTAATACGGATGATGAAATAAAAACTATAGAAAATCAATTCCAAGAAAAAACAAATATTAATAAAATACATTATTCTTTGTATACTATTTATATAATCTGTTAAATCATTTGATTCCATTTCTTGATGTTTTAAAATTTTCTATAAATCTCTTGCTAGATTTTCTCTTTCTAATTTATTCACTTTTTCTTTTAAAATATTAATTTCTTCTTTTAATTCTAATTTAATATTTTTAACTTATTCTTGTAAATCTTCTATTTTAACAATTTTATTGGTTTGCCTAAATCTATTTACAGACTTCTTGGAAATTATAAGGTTTAAAGTCTTTTGATTTAGAAGTAGTTCCTATAGTATCTTTTAATTTTAATAAATATTCTTTTTTGATTTCTGGGTCATCAATCTTTTCTATTATATCTAATAAAAATTCATTTTCAATATTTATCATATTTATACTATTGCAATTACAAGGTCCTAAACAATTACAATCGTTTTCGCTAGTAGATTCTGAATTGGATTCTTCATTTAATATGTTTAAATATTTTTTTGAATAATCTGATAAGTCTTCTCCAGATTTACTAGATTCTTCTTCATTTATAATTATTTTTAAAATTTTATCCTTTAATTCTTCTGATAGTTCTAATTCATTAATTCTTTGCTTAACCCTACAATTTTTTGCATAACGACCAATTTTTCCACATTTATAACAGATTACAATATCCTTTTGTTTTGGATTACTTTTATTTATTGATTTTTGTTTATTAGATGATGGTTTAGATTTATAAACTTTATTCTGACTTGTTTGTTTGGGCCTAGAATAATATTTCCTTTTATTGGGCCTATAATAAGTTTTCTTTTGTCTCATATGTTTTTTGGACCTAGAGGACGGAGCTCTAATTGTTTCATAACCATATTGTTGACAAAAATCTCTTAATTCTTTTCTAGTAGACCATTTCCCTTGTGGATCATGTAAGTAAATGAAATTAAAGAGCTGCTCAAAGTACAAGTGAATATAAACTTTATTTACTGGAATACGTAATTTAAAACAGACAAATATATTAAATACATCATCATAGATATATTGAGTAAAATTAATTCTAATAAAATACAATAAGCTAAAATGCAATGTAATATATTTTCAGATATCATTATTCTCAAGAGTACGTGGCGTTGTTCATGTGGTTGGGAACAAATTCCTTATATGGTCCAATTGTGGATTTACCGGAGTTCGGTTGTGCTCAATCCTCACCAAGACACACCACAATCAGATTGCAAACCAAGCAAGTATTCCAGCCAATATACCTTGTAGAATAATTCTAGTGATTAAAATTCATAATAAATACTTCAACATAGCTAATCATATTATTAATAAAAATTATTCTTCGAGAATATTCTTGACAATCACATGATAGATTTAAATTAGCAACATGTTCATAATGATGAATTCTCATAAGATTGTTCTTAAAACAATATAATGCATGTTTGAGTGCAATTAAATCTGTTAAATCTTGAAAATTTAAAAGAGAGAGAACAGTAATGAAACTTTCAAGAAAATCACTCATCTTGGATTAAAATGAAATACCTTTATTAAATCCCGTTTCTGATGATAATACAGAAAGATCTTGAGTAGAATGATAACACTCTTTTGAGAATATAAGTTGAAGATCTAAAGATTTGGAGCATAGGAAAGTTGATATTACAAGAGGGGATTTTGATTTATTTTCTCTAATTTTTAAACTTGAGTTTTTCTGCTCTCTTACAAAACGAAAATCTATCTGAATTTATAGAAGAAGTATAAGTCTCCAGAGATAGTTGATGGCCGACAAGTTGGTGAAAATTTCCTGTGGTCTTTATTAAAGGTAGCTGACAGGTCTTGACAATTGCTGGTGAAGCTGGCCGACAGGTTGGTAAAATTCTTGTCATCTTGAATAAAGGTGATTAATAATTGCTGGTGAAGATTCATTTATGATAAGGCTTACCGACATTTGAAGATAAGGTGAGCTATCTAATAATGTTGTTTACTTTCTCTTTTTCTTTTTTTTTTCTACTTACGTCATGCTGACGTTTTATTTTACTTTGAATATAATTACATAATTATTTATATTTCAAAATTATAGTATGGTTCTTGCGAATCCGGACTGAAAATTGGATTTCTGTCTTCTGATCCACTAGAGTTGTTGACTTCACTATAATAGACATTGAGTATATCTTGAAGTTCCTTCGGATTAGAGGCGGATGCAAGTCTTTTTAATATTTCGTCTTTAGATTTTTTGAATTTTTTAGAAATTCCTTTTTCCTTAATTACTTGTTTTGTTGGAGAAAAATAATGAATAACTGCGTTTATATCTGCTTGATTATTGTTGAAATTGTCCCACCATTTGGTTCTACCCATTTTATTTTTTAAAATATATAAAAAAAATTCAAAAATAAAATAAAGGAACTTTTATATTTATAAAAAAATTGAGTTTATAATACAATATAAATTTGTATCCGTTATATAAAAATTGAAATATTAACAATTAGAAATTCAACTTTGTTTGAATAAATAAAAATATAATTTTATTAAAATATAATTTTAAATATATTTGTACGCGGTAAATATGAAAATATTTATACTAAACTTATTTTATAGACAATAACATATTCAAAATACTAATATTTATTAAAAAAATAAAAATTATATTACAATATTCATTTCATAATTAAAATAAATACTTTTTTTGATATAAATAAAAATAAAATGTTAAAAATATCTATATAATTTTTTTATCATAACGTATATTAATATTAAATTTAACTTTATCAATTATATTTATTTCTTAAATAATGTGTTTCTAAATATTTAAAAATAAAATTATGTAAAAAGCAAAACGCATGCATTGGAGTGGCCTACTCGTTAAAGTTCTAACATTTATCCCTCGTATGCCAGGCTAAAATACCAGAGAGTGCACTTCATTATTTTTCATATTTCCAACAATTTCTTAATTGGTCCAACCAGCCAAACCGTAACTGATTCAAGCAATTCAGTACAACCAGCCAAACTGTGATCAGTTCATACAGTTTATGGTCGATTAAATTGGTCCAACCAGACAAACCGTAACTGATATGGTCCAATCGATTGGTAGAAGCGCACTTTAATATTTTCCATATTTCCAATAATTTTTTAACCGGTTCAGTTTAGTCCAACTAGCCAAATTATGGTAGGTTCAAATAGTTAATGGTCCAATCAATTGGTAGAAATGCACTTCAATATTTTCCATATTTCCAATAATATTTTTAATCGGTCCAACCAGACAAACTGTAACTAGTTTTAGCAGTTCAGTTCAACCAGCCAAACTGTGATCGGTTCATACAGTTCATGATTCAATCGATTGGTTTATCAATTTTGATTTAGGGTACGATATTTCTGATTTTGAAGTGTTAATCGACTCGAGTGCACTTCATTATTTTCCATCAAATTGCTATCAGTTTGAACGGTTCATGATCCAATTGGTTGAACCGATTAGACGAATTTTAATATCCATGCCAACTAGTATTATTATTATTATTATTACTTCTTCATTTCTTACACAGATTGAGAAAAGCTGGATAAGATAGTTATATGATAATTTTTTCTATTGTTCTCTTCATTTATATCAGATAACCAATTATTTTTGCAAGAATCAAAACTATGACTAACATTAATATAAGATTGAAAATTTAAATTGTAGTTAAGAATTGTGACAAATGACAAATAATAAATCAATAATATTAAATATCACATGGATTATAATTATTTTCATCCAAAAATATAAATAAATAAATAAATAATATTATTATAAGGCAATTGATTAGGAATATGAAAAACAAATTCAGAAGTTTATTATTGCATGAAAAATAACAAAGTAAAATATAAATGAAAATGAAACTATATTTTTAGAATAAATTATTCTTTTTATTTATTATTTTTTAAGAAGAAAAAATTACAAACAAATTCTCCTGATATTTTAACAAATTATAGTTAAAAATATTTTTTAAAAAAAATTAACAATTTACCATTTATCATTTAATAAAAATATTATTTTAGATAACAATTAATAAAACTGAGACTTTAATATATTATTTGTCATACAGTGATAACGAAAATAATTCTAAATAATTATAAAATATACTGTATATAAAAGTTTAATAAAAAAAATATTTTAAATATAAAAAAATTATATAGTATATTGAATTATAATATTTAAAATTTATACAATATCAGATGAACAAATATTATCTCATACGATAGAAATTAGACTATTAATTTTTAAAAAACATTATTTCTTACTATAATATAATTTAAAAAATTTATGGGGAATTTTCTGTTGTAATTTGTCTGAGAAAGGAGAGAAAATGCGTAAAAAAAATATTTGGACCTTCTTAAAAATTTCGTGAGATTCCCCAAATAATACGTGCGACTTGAAAGGCATCATTTTATGCGTGATATTACAATAACGTCCTTCTATGATGGTACGGCTGTACGCTATTGGTCATCATTCTTCTACACCATAAAACAATATGCACCGGCCCATGGAGTAATATAACATTTGGTTAAAAAAACACCCACGAGGGCGTCACGCTTTAACAAATACGTATAATGGTTGATATTGGGCCCCGCACCTTTTTCATTATTGATCCGCACCTAACGTGACTTCCTTACAACATGGGGCCCATTGAAATAAATAATAAATAATTAAAAATAAACCCATAAAGAGCACGTTTGGCTTGATGGACCCGCATCAAGAGTTGCTCTCATTGAGAGCTGGCACAGTCATTGTTCAAACCGAACCCGCCGTTCAGCCGCGATACACTACATGCATGATCATCATATCTACTTGTTTTGCGCCGAGTGATTCTGTTCGCTTGTAGAGGATTTCGCTTCACGTGATGTGTGTTTAGCAGATTGGGGGATAGATGGTCGGGCAAAAATGAACTCAGGCATTAAAAATGGAAATGGAAATCAACAATTCACTCCTTTTGCTCGTCAATTGAATTTCATTCCAATCCATAATCAAAATAAAAACATCCTCTCTTTGTTGAAAATTTAATTTATTCATTTTATTTTTATGCTATTATATATACATATAATTTTTATTGTTTTTTTTAAATATTTGAAATGATTTTTTATAATCAAAAATAATATTTTTTCATATACAAAATTTAAAATATTTTCCTATTAGCATGTTAATATGAAATTGTCAGTTTTTAGACAAATTTGAATTAAGTTTGATATAAATTAAAACATGTAATTGAACTATATATATATATATATATATATATATATAACTATTATACATTTTAATTCATATTATATTAAATATAGGTCAGATAAAAAATAAATTTATATTGATAAATTAATGACTTGATTCTAATATTTATAAAATGAATAAAAAATAACTTAATTGTTAGTATGATAATTGCACATGAGTTCAAATTATTTCAAATTCAGTTAACATTTTTCTTTTGTATCCATTATTTTTAAATAATAATATAAAGCGCAATTTTATATTTTTTATACAACAACGCATCTCGAAAAAATAATAGAAAAAATATCATAAAAGATCTTGAACTTTGCCAATTTTATTATTATATCAAAAATATTTTTTTTATTTTAATTATATGAACTTTAATTTTTAATAAAAATCTAATATCGGTTGGTCAGAATTTAGTCCTGAATCTTAATTTATATAAATATGACATGGTAATGGTATGACACATATAAGTAAATGATGCTTACTACTTATGTCATTTAGGATGATTTTTTTATAAAAGTAACATAAACTTTGAGAAATTCAACCAATATATTATAAACTAAATTTTTTTTCTTTTTTTAAATATACTAACTTGCATTCTCACTTTACGCATAGTATTGGATGAAAAACAAACTTTTAATGACAACATTTTTTATGATGAAAATTCATTACTAATTTGTAAATCTTAATAAACTATTTTAATAATTTGGATGTTATTGAAAAATTAGAAAGATGATAACTTATATTTACCGATAAAGAAATATATTAAAGCATAATGCAATAAAAAAATTTATGATTAATTATATTTAAGAGAATAAACAGTTAAAAAGTAAGTTTTTTTTCCTTTTTTATTTTGTGGACGAGAGAGTATTACTATGTGTTTACTATTAAATGATATAAATTAGAGTAAAAATAAAAACTATTAGTATCTTATACAAAATTTTATTTACAATTTAACACAAAAAATAGTTTATTAGTTTGATGGTGAACTTATTTTAAATTTATATGAAGGTTATTAATTCAATTATCTTCATCATTATCGTAAAAATTTTGGTTTATAAAATTATTTTTAACATTACAATTTTTTCAATTATTTGTCTTTTTAACTTGTAAATTCTTTCCAATTATTTGAATCAATTGTTATTATAAATATTATATCGCAAGGACATTTGTGAAAACAAAAAATTTTGTTCATGATATATTATCTAAATTCCGAAAAATTTGAGATTTTTTATAAATGTCAAACAAACGTCATTTTGGAATTGTCTTATGTGACTTAAGTAGTTTATGTAGGATGATATGTCATTCCTTTGTATGCATCACATGGTATTTATATAGATTCAAAAAATTAGGTGTTGATCATTGGAGGTTAAATTTGTATTAAAAATGAAAGTTAATATAATTAAAATAAGTTAAAAATTATTTTGGATATAATACAAAAATTTGACAAAATTCAAGATTTTTTTATGATATTTTCTCAAAATAATAAAACATACGAATCTTCTTAATTTATTAAATTTAATATCCAAAATTTTTTATTAATTCTAAAAATAATAAAACGTGACTGAATTTGTCATAGTTACTCTTGGAGACGAAGTGGATGAAGGGAGAAACTTCTCGAATGAGGAAAATGATCCAATGACTGAATTGGTGTGGTATATTCATATCATAACATATGAACAGTAAAAACTAGCATTTGAGAATTCAAAAATATTTTATTTTTGCCGGATCCAGAAAAAGGGGGGTTCCAGTTATAATCCGGAAACGATTCGTGTATATATTTTACAGAAACGTGAAATCAAAGTGGGTGATAAAGTAGCTGGAAGACATGGAAATAAAAGCATCATTTCAAAAATATATTAAAATGATTAATATTGTATAAAAACGAATGCAAGTAATTAACAATTGAAATTGATCCTTAAAAAGCGATAAAATATAAATTTTTAAATATTTATAATTATAAAAATTCTCTATGAATAGGTGGAAATTGAAAAATTTTTAATTAAAAATTGAAAAATAATTATTAAATTTTGTAATTATCTTTTTTATCCTATAACTGTTATAGAATACACGTAAAAATTAAGAGATATATATCACTAAAAAATGAAAAAGATAAGAATGAATGAAAATAAGTTATCCTTTTAAAATTATTATATTCACTACTATCCTTAAGTAGCGAAGATGCCGAAGATGGTTTCGATTGTGGGACAGCGCGGGGTAGAAAAATAGTAGAAGTCATTGCGGGCAGCGTAAAAAAGCTGACGTGGAAGCAATCGAATTGCCAGCAAAACGCCAATGATTGGGGCATTGGCATAATGGCAAACAAGCAATCAACTGCATAAAAACTCAATTCCATATTTTCCTCTTCCGCTTCCATCTCCAATTTATGATTACAGAATCCAATTTATATATGTATTTAATTTAATCAGTTTTTGAAAGCCAGTATAATTCTTAATTCTTATCCCATTGCTGATCGAAAAGGATTAGATAAGTTCTCAAGGAGACACTCAAGCTCTAAATAATGTACTACCTGATAGAGCTAGGGATTTTGTTTTTGGAAGAGGAGAAAGTCGAAGAAAGCGATTGGGAGAAGGAGAGATAAAACGTTTCTGTTGATTTCTCTGAATTTTCCTCTTTATCTTTTTCAATCAACTGTTCAAGTGTGATTTGAGGAAACGGTTCTGTGTTTTCGTAGAATAATTTCTAATTTCTAATTTTGTTTCGGTTTCTCTTTGATTCTGCGTTATGGCTGCGAAAGAGGCTAGTGGTACACAGTCCACGGCTATCAAGCACAGCGCTCCGGCTTCGGCGTCGTCCGCGGATGTTGAGTTAGCAAAGTGCGACTGTTGTGGTTTGATGGAGGAGTGCACGCCGGCGTACATTGCTCGGGTTCGTGAAAGGTACGGAGGTCGTTGGATTTGTGGACTCTGCGGTGAGGCCATCGAGGACGAGAGTAGCAGATCACAGAAGGATATTGGTACGGCAGAAGCTTTTGAACGGCACAGGAAGTTTTATCAACAATTCAAGTCATCCACTCCTCCAGCTAACCCTACGGAGAATCTTATTTCTGCCATACGACGTCTCCTCAAGCGAAGCTTGGATTCTCCGAGGAAGAAGAAAGGATCAGTATTTCCGTCTTCGTCTTCATCGTCACCATAGCATGTTCAATAGTGCGATGAAGGTACTAAGTATAATGGATCCAGTTTGCTTAGTTAGTTAGACCAATTGCCATTTAATTAGCTTAATCCTTTCATAGTTTGATTGTAGGAATCTACCTTAAACCTGGACTGCGTTTGATGGTAGATATTCAATGGTGTTAAAAGAAGATTATGGCTCTGATTGGCCATTTTTCTTCTTGTTTATGGGTCTAATTAGGGTTTAAACTTTAGGTTTTCAATTATTAGTTTTAAAGAGTCGGTGACTCTTCTAATATTATTCAGATAATTAAATTAGACAATTGTTTGTTTGAAAGTACTTCAAATTATGAATATGTCTTACCTGATTTTCAAATCGTCTCCATCAGTCATAAGGCTTTTGTAATGCTTATTTTGCCCAAAAAAGAGAAAAAAGGGAGAAGTGAGTGTTTGAGGTTATGCCAACATTGTTTCCCTTGAAAAAGCAGTGTGCTCTGTAGCATTGCTCTGCTTGGTAGACAGAAGCTAAACAGAGAAGAGACCAGAAACCTATAAAATATCTAAGTTGACTCTGGTCCATCTCTGCATGTTCCCGTGGTTGTTTAAGTAACATTGCTCTGTCCAGAAATTGGGTATATTTGGGTCCCATTAAGATATATGTTGAAAGAACCTCTGGAAATTTATGTCTATGGTTGCACACATTGGTGATCCCAGGCCAACTCCTCGGGTGGTACAAAGCAAAGACCATCCATGACATCTTTTTTAATTTTTTTTTGGATTGATGACTAAATTAATCAGATATTAGGTCTTCTAAAATAATTAATTTTGATTTCAGGGTATATTTTATCACACCGTAAGGTGTTATTGATTCTTTTCATAGCTTGTTAATTACTAGGGCAATATTAGACTACAATTCGCACTTCTTCTTTACACATACAGTTTTGTTCCAAAAAAAAGAATTAGAGAAAGAAAGAAACTAAGTGAAAGTAGGAAAGGAAGCAAAGCTTACATCAAGTTTTCTGAAAATATTTTGGCTTAGTGAGAGGGAATAAAATTAGAAAATTAATGATACTTGTCACTATCTTATGATGTAGAGATTAGTCATTAAAGTTTAAAGAAAAAAAGCAGTTGAACCTAACCCATATCTTCTTTTTTTTTTTTTTTTCTTTTTTATGCCTATAGTTTGAACCAAAACGTCCTTATAATTAATTAGAAGCCTACTGATGCATGGTGAAATAAGCGTAGTAACAGCCTGCTGAAAATGAATGAAGATATAGACGTTTACTGATGAAATAACGATTGAAGTGAATCCCGGCAGCACTTTATATTTTTTGGTTCGTCTATTTCATTGCCCAAGAACCAACGAATTACAAAGAATCCCAGTCAAACAAAACCAGAACTGAAAAAACAACGCCGAACCCACTGAACAAAGTAGAACAAACAAACCGAAACTCTGCAGAATTATCCAGAGAAAAAAAAAATATCTAAACTGTGCACATCTGTATTTTATATTACAATTAATTCTTCTAATAACTCTATCCTTATCCGGTTGTTGAAAAGAAACCGAATTCAACTCTTTTCTGATTTGCCTTGAAGTTTACCAGCTTTATGTCGCGTTTAGCTAACACAGTCCTCCAAATTGCATCTGATGGCTGGGTAGAGGTTGGAGATTCTTGCAATTAGAGATGAAAATTGAGGTTAGCTTTGGGGCAAGCAATCCCTCAGGCAGGCAGGAAAGGTTTCAGATTAGGAAAATCTCTGATTTCCAAGGCTTGAAGTGTCCCCAGTTGAAAGAAAGTTGAGAGCTGTGTGGTCCTATAGACTGAGAACTCTAAGCTCTGGGAAGAAGTCAAAGAGGAAGGAATCAAGTGAATCACAGCTATGAGACCCATATGAAGATTATTATTATTGAGATTTTGAGCCGAGCTGTGAATCTCAAGATTCTCAACCATGCTCGTTGGGTTATATTGGACATGCAAAATTAAGGAGGGTTTGAGTGATTTGAGGATGCGTTTGTAGTTTTTTTTAAATTTTTTTTATTTAATGATAAAACAAAAGGGAAGGGATTTTGCATAATTTTTTTTATAATAAAAAATTTAAAGCTGTCAACTAAGTTCTTAATGTGGACAAATAAAAAAAAAAAGTTGAGGCTTAATAAAAATGCAATTAATTGACAAAAAATTGACATATAGACAAAGTTAATATATATAAGATATGACATTTTTTTTTGGCTATATATATATGACAATTATCAAGCTTAAAATTTTTGTTTTTGTACATCTATTCTCTACACAATGATCCAATTTTGTACTGTGCAGTGGTTAAACTGCAATGTAGTGGAATTTAAAGATTCAATTATTTTTTTTGTTAGACCACATATATTTTTAATCAATCAACAAAAACTACAAAACTAATACTATTCCTGTTCTGTCCGGAATCAGATTCGATCAATTAAGTAGTACAAGAAATATCTGGTACAACATTTTCCAACTCTTTCCATCCATTTCGATAAACACCTTAATATGTTCATATATTTACAAAATGAAACCAACCCCAATTGCTTGGATTTAGAATTAGTTATTACTATTTAATTATGATATGAATTTATCCACGAATCAATTATAATAGCGTTGCTAATGCCGTTGTTGCCTTCTGATTCTAAGTTAGTTTTTAATCCTTCAATTTTTACTTGTTTCTAATATTTTCTTGCATTATTATTTAAAAAAAGAATTAGTCATTTACATAAATTTGAATTCATTCATTAAATAAAAACGTGTGTAATAGATTTAGTTCAAATTTAAGCTAGTCTTATGTTTTTGTTTTACCAAAAAGCGTTTGCACGCTGAAACAATATGTTACAAACTTACAATAATAAAAAAAAAATAGAAAATATATATTACAAATACTAAAATACATATAGATGGTATTTCAAATAATTGTTGAATTTATTTATATACATAACGAAAACTTATTTAAAATGTGTTAATCATCGATTAACTCTTTAATCATTCAAATTATTACATGAGAAGATAAATATGCGATCTAAATTAAGAAATTCAAAATATATGAGATAAATCTAATAATCTAATTATATGAATTGAATATGAGAATAGTGTGGACAAATTTTTTTCCACTTTATATATGTGACTGAGGATTAATTTCATTCGGGTTTAGAGAAATTTTAAAATTTGAGAGTTTACCCAACACACATTCAAATTACTGGATAGTTGAAAAAAAAAATGATTAATTTCAACAAATCTTGCTAAATTTTGTAATTATTACTTTTTTATATGATTTTTTTTAGAATAAATACTTCAGTGTATATTAATACGATTAAACATTAATTTTTTTTCTTAAAAATAATTATACTTTTGTTCTTGTTTTAACAATATCCTTTTTGGATATTAGAAAATGTGATTTAATTTTCCTTGTTTTGTTTTTATTTATTTATTTCGTAATCTAGCTATATTGATTAAAAATAGAGAGAGAGTGAGAGAGAGCAAAATTCATTAAAGTCCAATGAGATTAATGCATCAATAGTGTTAATTGGTAAGGAGCGAGTAGGAGAAAGGGTGAAATTTACGTGGGCAACTGATAAACCTCGAGGGTAATTTCGTAATCTAGCTAATGAAGCGTACTTCAATGTAGTACACAATTTTACTACAATGCCTTGATTCTCTTCTTTATCATCTCCGTCCCTGAATGGACGTTCCTCCCAATCGGCTTCGCCTCTCTGTATTTTGAAAATTGCAACTCAGTGAGTCAGCAAAGATGATGCACATGACCTTTTACTGGGCCAAGGAGGTGACACTCCTTTTCAGCTCCTGGAAGACCACAACTTGGCTCACTTACGCCCTCTCACTGCTCGTTTGTTTTGTCTCTCCGATCTTGTACCAATTCCTTGAAAACCTAAGGATCCGCCTGAAACTCATCGGCATCGCTGCACAATCATCTGCGTCGGCGGAGACGGTAGAATCGCCTCTGCTTCAGTCGAAGGTAAGTGAAAGAGAGCGGTCGGTGGCCAAGATATCCGGCGCAGTTCTTTTCGGGGTGAATTCGGCAATCGGATATTTGTTGATGCTGGCTGTGATGTCGTTTAATGGAGGAGTGTTTATAGCTATCGTTTTGGGACTAGCTATTGGGTATTTCTTATTTAGGAGCGATGATGAGAATTTGAACGTTGTTGATAACCCCTGTGCCTGTGCTTAGATAAAGTACAAACAAAGAAGATTTGTATCTATGTGAATTTTATTGTTATTGGGTTTTTTGCTTTTATTTTTGTCATCAGAAAATTGGAATCTTTTTTGTGAATAGATTTGTGGGTTTCACTTTTCAAATTAGAATCAACTTGATCAGAAATTTTGGATCTTTTTCCGTTTTGATTGATTTGAGAATTAAGAGGAACAAAATCGATCAAAGAGACGACTGGATATGGGTCTATATGTATGCCAAGGTTGCCTTCACCTGAACTTGGGATTTTAGCATTTTCTCAGTATTGAATAACTTCCAATGATCCATAGATTTAAGTTTATATCACAGTTTGGCTCTCGAATGAAATGTTGTTTAATTTACAGATCATTTGGCAAGCACAAAACTCCCCCTTCAAGCCTATTAACTAATTAGATCTAAAATAATTTCACAGTTTCACAAAAAAAAGGAGTAATTTAAGCCCTTTCATTCCTTATCCTCCTACCAAGCTGAATATCTTTAGCCCATTCACCCCTGATTATGTACAGAATCAATTAATCAAATTACTTATTAATTTTTGTTTTCCTTAGCATGGGAGAGGTGGAATGTAGTGTTGATTAAGAATTAAGACAGATGGTAGGTGCTTGTCTATGTCAAGCTAACTAATAATTAAGATAATACTCTTCTAGGGAGGATACAGTTTATATTAGGTGTCTGTCTGTTCTGCCAGCTCCTTCCTGGAATTCCAAACCATACAAAAAATATTAATAGAATATGGACATCAAGAAACAGCATAAACATGTGGCAACACAGATAACCAGCACAATACAATTGAAAATTTTAACTTCACATTTTCTATGATTAAAGATAGGCCAACCTCATCTTTGGTCCCAAATTTTTTCGAATTTATTTCATTGATTGTTCAAGTTTTTCTTGATACGTACAAATTCAAGAGGGACTATGCATTTACTTTACAAGAATCCAAACTTTACACTGCAGATTTTACTACAATTTTATCAACCCACCTCTTGTATCTCTTTTCTCATAAAAATTCAAGAGGGACTTGTATAAAATTCTTGACTAAAAATGAAAAAAAAAAACAATTAAACAATGATGTAGATTGTTGTATTTATGTTATGTATACAGGTACACATGCTTGTTGTTTTGTGGAAGAGAATGGAGAGCTAAAACCATTTTCAATAGTCTCATAAAGAGCAGAATCAGAATAATCAACTCTAGACAGAGGCAGCTTGATCCTTTGTCTCCAACCGCGATGGCCAATGCTTTTGCTGTGTGGGTTGCCTCCACTGGAATCCTTTTCTCCTTAACTTTCACAGCATTTACTGCTACCGTTTTCATTGGGTGTAGAAAATGTATCATCAAAATCCTGGAGAGATTCCAGGACCTTTACCACATAGCTCATAGTAGGCCTGCCGTTTTGGATGATGGCTCAGGCATTTATAAGCCAATGCAGCTGCCTTGTGTGCTCCGTTGCACGAATATTGCCCTTCGAGCCTCAGGTCTATAATCATGTCAAGCTTGTTTGCGTCCTTCAATGTTGGCCTCACTCATTCTACAAGGCTCTGCTCTCGCCCTGGACGCTTGTCGTCCATTGATCGTTTACCTGTCAACAGCTCCACAGAACCACCCCGAAGCTGTAAAAAATATATATATTAAAGTTTAGATGCTTTTTTAAATGATTTTTTTAATAATTCCGACCCTAATTTTTACAATAATTCTTAATTTAACTTTTCCTAGAAACAAGTAAAAAATACAGGGATTAAATTGAAAAAAACAGTAAAAATTAGGATTCAAATTGTTAAAAAAACAATAAATATTTACAAATAAACACTAACATTTGTCATTTTTCAGTTTAACATCCATTTTTTTTAATACCAATTGGCTCTCCATCATTTTTTAGATTTTTCAATTAGATCTCTCTGTTACGGTTTCTTTTAAAAATTAACTGTTTTTGTTTACCACAGATTTTTTCATCACAAATCTGTCGATTTTATTTATGATTTTAAAAATATTTTATTGAATTTTACCATTTTTAATTTTAATTAAATATTTTGTTTTACTTTTTTTATTATTAATATATTTTGGTTCATTATCATAAATTTATGATTTGAAGATTATAATTTATAATTATAACAAATTTACTAAACTCTTGCGATTATTAAAAAATTAATTATAATTAATGATTGTAATTAAAATTTTCTTTAATTTAATGTATTTTCTTTTTTCTTAAATTTACAAAAGTTTAGAGTAAATTTACGATAATAAATTATAATTTTCAAATTATAAGTTTATGATAGTAGATTAAAATTATTTTAAAATAAAATATTAAACAAGAAATTTATTTAAATAAATTAAATTAAAAATTAAAATTACTAAATAATCTTTAAAACCTTATAAATTAAGGAAAGATGACCATATATGGATTTGCAAGCAAAAGATCCATTGAAAACTGAGAATCGTTAGGTGATTTTTCGAAGATTTTGAGAATTGTTAAAGGCCCAATTGGTATGAAAATTTGTTCAAAAAATGGCTGACTCAAGAATTTGTGTTGCCTTAAGTAAGAGTTAATTAGAGACTATTTAATATTATGAACAAATTAGTTAAATTTATTCTAATTTTACTTTTTTTACTTTTTAAAATGTAAAACCACTAATTAAGTTTTATATTCAAGTTGAAAAAATAATAAAAAGAAACTAATCTTAAGTAGATGAGCTAAAAAAAATATGAAAAGTAAAAATAAAAAAAGAAATTCTTTATTTTATACAATTTGATAGAGATAAAAATTGTTCAAAAAAAAAAAAGAAACAAACAAAAAATCACATAAAAAACAATTAGGATTTAGTTTATTACATAAATCTAAAAACTAGTTGTATTTAAGTTAATCTATTAATTAGTCTTTAACCAACAAAAGATAATTTTACTCACAAAATTAAGTTAATTTTCAATATTGTCGTTTAAGTTAAATTTAATGTCATACAATCAAAATCTAATAAAATAGACTTATTTTTTTATATAATTAATAAAAAATTTAAAAGTCAAAATATTTATATGATTAATGAAAAAAACTAGGGACCCTCAAAAATTGGGGCCTTAGGCATAAGTGGTCTATGCCTTAAGCCAATCTTAGTTCAAAATGTTTAGATAGATTCAATCTATTATGTAATTTGTAGATTAATTAAATCAGACAGTGATATATATTTAATTATTTTATTTATATTTATTAATATAAATATAATAATTGATAAATATATATATATATATATATATATATATATATATATATATATATATATATATATATATATATATTATATGATTAAATTAGTCTAACATGCATATATTTAATAATTTCTTTGAATCAAACATTGGAGATTATTTTGTAAGTATCTTTTTATTTTTACTTTTACTGTATCTCCTTTTTAAGTTTTTCAGATGTTGGATTTTTCTTTTTTTTTTTTTGTTTTTGTAATTTCCTTTTACTTTTAAGTGGACAAATTGTATAGTTTCAAATGATGAAAATGACAATTTTTGTTTGCAATTGAAAGGAACTATATTAGAGTTGGAATTATTAAAAAAAACTTTTAAGTGTACAAGTTAAATTATTGAATTTCATCAAATGATGAAAAAGTAAATTTTTGTTATGAAATTAAATATTGACTTAAAATTTTTGTGGCCAAGAGACAAACTAACAAATTGGACAAATGAACACCATCCCCAAACAGCCATACGGACCTTAATTATATAAATATATATAAATAAATAAATAAATAAATAAATATATATATATATATATATATATATATATATATATTCTTGAACTGTTCAATTCAATATTTCAAAGTACGGCCACACCTCCCATTTCTTCCATCATTTTCCATAACTATAAAACGCAATCTTTAACTCAAACTTGTAGACTCTATTACAGTGTATTGACTCTCTTTTTTTTTCCATTAATTAATTTTATAAATAAATATATATTAATTTGCTTAAATGTGATGTGCACAATAAATTATATACATATAAAGGAGTTCAGAAAGTGTTAGAATACATACTGCCGGCAGACACACTGTTCTATGCTATTAATACTATACATTTATTAGGAATGGGCATTTTCCTCGTTTTGGATTTCAAAATAATATGACAAAATGGGTAATTTAACTGAGCTGTTCTAGCACCAGATTCAATGCATTGCAACCTTTCTTCTCCTTTTTTTTTTTTTAAAGGCAACTTTATTCATATCATCTCATCTATTTTATTAGGGGGAAATCTATGCAACACAAATTTAATTTGCGATGTGCATAAATCATGTTGTGCCATCTGATGGAATGAGTTCCACACAATACAAATCGTGCTGTGCTGTGCAACACATGTTTAATACCTCCGACAAATACAGTGAATTTCATGCATAGTCGGCAGAAGGGAGGTGCATGCACAAAACTTAGATAACAAGGAACAGTTTTATTCGGCTAACGTGCCATTGCAGACCGCCGGCCAAACTTCCTTGAGATAGGTTCCATCAGTTCTGATAGACATAATTAGTTGACATGATAAGACCACAGAAAGAAGAAAGAAGGTATAAAAGGGGTCTCTTCCACCACGCAAAGGAAAAGAATAACAACCTTAATTAACAACTCTTAACCTCATTTCCATTCTATCTTAATTATTTTTCTCCTTTCATTCATCCCGTCATTGACTTCAGCATCAGAGTGAAGTCATCTAAACAGCTCTGGTATATATTTTACTCTCAACTTCTTCTTGCCTTGCAGAACTCGAGGTTGGACTCAAGATTATCAACGATGTACATAAATCATGCTGTGCTTTTCTGATTGAATGATTTACAACTATTCTCATATGTCGTGAGTTTTTCTTAAATAAAATAAATTTATTTTTCTTATGAAAAGTGACGGCGCTTGGTATAAGATTTAGCCCATATTTTTCAATATCAAGTAATATTATCAAACTCAATAATATTTTTAAGACTTAATTAAGGCTTTTGTTACTATGCACTAGGTACAAAGATGAACTAGAGATTTTACCTATAATAATAATTCACATAATCAAATAAATGTATTAATTAGTTCTCTTTTTCATGTATTAATTAGTTCTCTTTCCTTCTATAAATTATTTAATAATTTAATGGTTAAATTTTAATTTTATAATTTTATAATTATTATTACAATCTAAATACAAAATAAAAATCGAATTATTTTTTTATTTTTCTTCAACTAAGATTTCGTTGATGTGAACTTTATGACTAATAAAAAGTTCACAGTTATGCAATTCTGAAATTTAATAATTAATAGAAAATAAATCATTATATGACCTCAATTTAGGTTTGCCAATTGAAGAAATTACCGGTATATATATATATATATATATATATATATATGTGTGTGTGTGTGTGTGTGTGTGTGTGTGTGTGTGTGTGTGTGTGTGTGTGTGTGTGTGGATCTTATTGTTAATTTTTTATTTTCATTTCATGATTTGTTACTAGTTTATTATTATATACAAACTTTAGAAATTTTTTATTATTATTATTATTATTATTATTATTATTATTATTATTATTATTATTATTATTATCAAATCAATTTTTTTATTAAGCTTCAAAACAGAAAATAATCAACACCCTAACTTGCAAAGAGTATTATTATTATTATTATTATTATTATTATTAAACTAAAAAATATATAAATTTTATTTTTTGGTCATATCCTTGGGCTCATGAGACAAGAAGAGAACTTTATGAAAGAATAAATGCTTAACATATAATTTTTTTCTTGCATGCGTATCATATTTCTTGAATCTTTGACTTGTCTAGTACTTTTATTTATTGCACATATAATTTTGAAAATAAAATAAATAATAGTAATTATATCATAATTTTATTATAATTAATATTTAAAATACATGAATTATAGCCTTTGAACCAATACATATGTATGCTTCATGAATTATACTCATTTAAAAAGGCAATTAAATGAGATCAAGAATGATTAAACTTAAGAACTTTATTATTTTTTTAGATTATTATTATTATTATTATTAAACTAAAAAATATTTCTCTTATTATTTTTGCAATATAATTTTATTTGCTTTAGTTTATCTTTCATAAGTGCATTTTATTGTTGTCTAGTTATAAGAGTAGTGACTAATAAATAATTATTAAAATATAAAATATAATCATGAACTCGTTTAATCATTTTGATGAATTTTTTCCAATCTATTTACATTAATTAACATGCTTCTAAATTTATATTAATTTTCTTTTAATATGTCCATTTATGTTGATTTATTATATTAATAATTAATTTAATATATTAGTAATTTTATTGTTTAATTTGCAAATTATTTTTGCAAATTCCAAACGGACGGTTGATATAAGGAAATAGAGAAAAATTGAATTTAGACAAGTCAAAATCAATTTGAGCCAAGCAAATTAAAGAGAGAAAAAAATTGCAATTGCTAATTTAATTAAGATAGCATAAAGTGATGGTTATAAAAATCACATCATTAGGCACATTTCTCCTTAAAAATTTATTTAATATAAAGACATATTTAATTACTCATCAATTAAATCGTTAATAATAAAATATCAAAAAGAACAAATCAAATGATAACTTACATGAAGACTTTTAGACATACAGAGATTGAAAGAGAGTGTCTATGGAGAATAAAAAATTATGAGTAAAATAAGTTATAGGTTAAATTGTGAAGATTAATTAACCTGTTTAGTAGATTATCTTAATTTGATTCAATTACTTGTTACAATTAAAAATGAGTGACCAAACGGTTATAAATACTAAAGTTTATCCATGAACCTGTGTGTTGTAGAATGACTTATTAATTAATTATTAGATTATCAAAATTAGAAGGAAGTGAGGAAAAAATTGATTGCTTTTTGTTTTTAGATTTTGAGCCATTGATGCCTACTCTTATATGAAAACGAAATTGAGTCATATCACATCATTTTCCATTCAGTGCCTCCTATTTTCAAGTTGTCAAATATTTGAGTGGCCAAGATAATAAACAAGCCTTATTTCCAATCTTTTATTTTTTCAGTTAGCAAATTATATACATATGCCATATTATGACAGGTCCCAAACTGTATTTTAATATTAAAATTACATAATTAAAGTTTTCAAATAATATCTTTTTGACATTGCATTTAGAAGAAATATTTTTTTAGAAAAATACTTTTTGAGAAAAAAATTAATAAAAATCAACAGTGAATTAATCATTACAGAGTAAAATTCAATTTGTTTGATGGGAAGTTCCAACAAGATCCCAAAAAGATTTGGTAAGCAAAGAGTTTCAAGTCCTAGTTTTCTCTAAGGTTAAAAAAATATATTAGTAAAATTTGAAAGGTAGTGCATATATACAAGTTATTGAAAAAGAACCAAAGCAGTAAAAAAATTTCCTTAGTTTTGCATCATATACAAGTCGAAAGAGGTAGGAAAGGGAGGAGAATACACTTTTTTTAAAAAAAATTTATTTTAATATTACTTGAATTCAATATGATTTTTTTTCTAAAAAGTGAAGGAAATAAAATTATTACTACTTTTTCCATCTATTAATAGAATAAAATTTGTCACATACATTTTGTCTTGTAGAAACAGAAAAATAATAATCTTTTGTCATTTTCTTTATTTTATCTCTATAATTTATGTAATTTATACATAAATATTACCAAAAAAGGAAGTATATTTATATATACTTCCTTATTTACTTTCTTTTAAAATATACTTTTTTAAATTTGTTATTTGAAAAATACACGACTTTTTGGGTTATTAGGACAAAATAACATTTTTGAAATATAAATATAAAAGAGGTATTTTTAAAAGACAAAATTTAAAAATAATTTTTTTAAATTATAAAAAGTGTAGAAATGAAATTTTAAAATTAGAAATATTTTTTGATGAAGCAATTTAAAAATGTATTAATCATGTAATATTCTCATTTTTTATTTTCAATTCAAATGAAGATTTTTTTTTGAAAATTTGTCTTTTAATATCACTAATATTATCTTCTCCTTCAACTTTTTAGGTTTTTCCAAGCAAAATAAAGTAAAATTCGTTTTGATTCTCTCCTATATAATATAGCCATGCATGATGTAACGGTTAACATTTAATCAACCATTAATTGGGTAGTCATTAAATATTGTCGGCACAAATTTGGTGCATAGGGCCCTCATGCCAAGGTCCACTCTACCTGAGATTTTTTTATCCTCTAATGACTTTTGCTGCTGTTTTCCTCTCTAATTTTATTGTACTATTATTATTTTTTTTTAATTTGAACTGTAAAAGAGGGTTTGGTGAATCCTTAACACTGAGACTAGGGTGTGCAAAATCGGACTGGAGCTAAAGATTAAACCGAATTGAATTAAATTCGGTTTATTTAGTTTAATTTTTTTTATTAATATTTCAGTTTATTTAGTTTGGTTCAGTTTTAATATTTTAAAACTAATTAAACTAAACCGAACAAAATTTTATTTATATATATATTTTATAGTGATTTATTATAATTTTTAGTTAAAAAATTATAATTTATGATAATTTATTTTAATTTATGGTATGATAATGTAATGAACTATAAAAATTTATTTTAATTTATGTTAACTAATTTTAATTTAGAGTAATTAATAAAATTATAATAATTGATTTTAAGTTATGCTAATTTATAAAATTGTAATAATTGATTTTAATTTATAGTAATTTATAAAGTTATGGTAATTGGTTTTAATAATAATAATAATAATAATAACAAAATTGATTAAACCGAACCAAAATATTTCGGTTCAATTCTTATTATTATTCATTTATTTTAAATTAGAATCGGTTCAATTTTGAACCGAAATGACCGTATTTTCTCTCCTAGCTGAAACCAACCATGCACACTTGGCTCTTTCCTTTTTCTTTTTTCTTTTTTTAATTAACTCCTTAAATCTTTTTGATTAATTTTGCCACTTCTAAAATGAGGACTCATTTTATCTTTTGGGAAAGGTAGGTAACGTTTCTTTATTTCAATAAAGGTATCATAAAATATATAAAGCAAACAAGAAAAGAAAATCAAGTGATATTATCTTAAATTAAGTTAATTGCATACTAAATTTAAATTATGCCCGTTTGATTTAGAAGTTGAAATTACCTAGCTGGTACTAACTGATTGCAAAAATTATTTAACTGTTAATAAAAAAATTATTTAACTGTTAATAAAATTATGTAACTGATTGCTATATATATAGAAAAGGGTCATTAAAGATATATTTTATTTTAAAATATGTTCTCATATATTTTATGTTTTACCTTAACATGTAATATAATTAACAATTATGTATACACTTAAAAATATAGGTATTTTACCTATTATATAATTTTTTAAGATTAATATCAAACGATTCGGGTTTCTTCTTCTTCTTCTTATTTATATTTTATTTTTTATTTTTTATAATAGCTTTTACAATTATCTTCCATGTAAGTTATGTATCCCTTAATCATCGATCTTGAATATATATGTAATTGAAACAATTATTAGCCAACCAAAACAAATAGACCAAACACTCATAGCTTTACATAATGCATTAATTTTTTTTAATAGTAAAAATAACCAACAAGATGAAAAATAATCACACTGTTAAGTTCAGAAGTTAAAAGAATTTTTTTTTTCAGGCTTGTCATCGATCTTATTTCACTAAAATCGGATGATGTATATTATTAGAAGAGAGAACAAAACGAAACATTCATTCATCTTCTATTCAAAAAATCTTAATTACCAGTTTAATTTTAAACTGCCAAGTTTAGACTCATTCTAGCATCCATTTTCATACTAATTTCACATTATATAATGTTTGGTCAACTCTTCTAGCACCTCTTCCAGTCCCAGTTAATTTATTTTATATCAATTGTTTTTTTTTTTTTGGTATGCATAGAAAAGATGATTTGAACACCAATGCATAAAATAACTCAGGTCAACCGACTGAAATTAATACCCTTTAATCATAATTAGTAATAATATTAAAATAGTTCAAAGCTTGCAAGTTGAGAATGCTCATGTATTATTATGTCAGATACTCTTGCTAGCTGCTAGCAAGCATGGCAGCCGAAATGGTTGAAATTAGAAGCAAACCGATTATATATATATACATAGAGAGAGAGGAACCACAAAGAAAAATAAAATTTTATAACAAATAATTTTATTCTGATGGGAAAAAAATGATATTTATGAAAAATAAGAAATATATATATAAGAGACTAAATATATATATATATATATATATATATATATATGTGTGTGTGTGTGTGTGTGTGTCTATATATATTCGATTAAACAGTGTATGTTAAAGATATTAGCATTATTTTGATTCTTAGATTTCTTTACTTATCTTTGCCAATAATTGATTAAATGTAATGCTTATATATTTATATATATATATAGGGTAATAATGTATTAGATTGCAGACTCAAATAGCCTCCAGATGCACTGGCTAGCTGTAAATTATGATGTTGTAATCAACTAGAGATTATTTATTTGACCGAGGTTTGTGCCTTATAACTGCTAATGTTTGCTCTTAATTGTGGCGGTTTTGGAGAAACGGCTGATCACATTCTTCTTCATTGCTACTACTCATGGAAGGCTTGGTCCTTCTTGAGCCGCTGGGGAGTCTCTTTAGCTGTTCCCAGCACCTATTTCTCGTTTTTATTTGTTACAGGATAGTAGGGATGGCAACCAAACCGCCAAAATTATGTTATCCGAATTCAAATCTAATTATATATATATATATATAATATATCTAATTAATCCGTTTAAAATTATAATGTTAATATCCATACTCATTTCAAACCTAATTAATATTATCCGATTAATATTTGAAATTCCTTTATCATTAAAAAATTTAAAATAAAATAAAATTTAAATTAATGAAATAATTAAAAATTTAAAAATACAAACAATCTATCATAAATTACTATAAAATCAAATAAAATAAAGCATAAAATCTAATTTAACATATTCAAATTAAAATAATTCATCAAATTGTTTAAAAATAATATTAAAAAAATAAAATAAAATTTTATTCATTAAGATAGAAAAAATATATTTCAAATTTCAAACTCTCATTACATTTATAATTCATTAATCTATAAAAATACATAAAAAATAATTAATTAATATATTACATTAAATAAATTAAAATAAAATAAATTGTATAAAATATATATATATATAAAATTGGATTCATCAGTAAGAACCTGAGAGTCTCTACCCGTACCATATCGGTTCAAATATTGTTATTAAAATCGGTCACAAATTGTGTATGTCCTTTTAGCTATTCATTTTTGGAGCAACCGTAAGCCATTCAAGATAAGTTGATTGTTTTTGTCTTCTTTTTGCTTGAAGCAACTTGCTTTAGCTTGTTGCTTAGTTTTAGGGATGAATTTTTTCATTAACTTAATTTCTAATAAAGGTGGTTTTACTCTCAATTTTTAATAAAATTAAAATTGCTTATAAAAAAAAATGTCAATCAACAATTTGCAAACAAATTAAAGTAAAAATTTATGCAACTTGCAACCAACCTTCGAATAAAATATTCTATAAATTCCCATAAATCCCATGCATATATATATATATATATATATATATATATATATATATATATATCAACTTAGAAGTAACTTCATGAAATTAACAAATAAATTAAACAAGTTAATCACAAAAAGAAAACACAAGAAAACAGACTCCAACTGAAGTAACCGTTTTCTTTCTTTCTTTCTTCATTAATTCATAAACTCTCACCAAACC
The DNA here is from genome assembly GCA_023653625.1 of Triadica sebifera. Taxonomy (NCBI): domain Eukaryota; kingdom Viridiplantae; phylum Streptophyta; class Magnoliopsida; order Malpighiales; family Euphorbiaceae; genus Triadica; species Triadica sebifera. The sequence goes on along the minus strand of CM042910.1, from coordinate 23,633,880 downwards.
CAACCCCATCCTTAAGAATTTATCCTCCTCTTATTGATTAATTCACAATCACATTCACCATCTCTTTTCTCAACAATGGCCGCTTCTCTTCTCAGTCCTATCTCTCTCTACGCCTTCTACCTCCGCCACTGCTTCACCTCCTCCGGCCTCTCTCAACAATCCCTCCACATCGACAGTGTCACCACTCTCCAGTTCTGGGGCCCCCTTCCTCACCATGTCTCTCCCCGGAAACCCTCTCTCCTCCTCATCCACGGCTTCGGCCCCGCCGCTCTCTGGCAGTGGCGCCGACAGGTCCTTTTATAATACTTTATTTTCATAATAATTGAGTAGTATAGAATAAAATTACATATAAATATATATATATATGTATAAATTTGCAGGTTCAGTTTTTTTCACCACGATTCAACGTGTACGTGCCTGACCTAATATTTTTCGGCGAATCGACCACGAAGTCGGACAAGAGGTCAGAGATTTTCCAGGCGGAATGCGTGGCGAAATTGCTTGAAAAGTTGGGGGTGGAGAAGTATTATGTTGCCGGCACTAGTTACGGGGGGTTCGTGGCGTACCATATGGCGAGGATGTGGCCGGAGAGGGTGGAGAAGGTGGTAATAGCAAGCTCGGGTGTTAACATGAGGAAGCGTGATAACGATGAGTTGATGAGGAAGGCTAAGTTGGAGGCTATTGGTGATCTCATGTTGCCTCAGCAACCTTCTCAGTTGAGAGCTTTGATTCGACTCGCTGTCTCTTTTCCTCTCCGATTAGTTCCTGATTTTTTCTTGAACGATTTCATCCATGTAAGTTCCTCAATTTTACTTAATTTTTAATTTTTTTTTCTAATTAAATTCTTTTTCTCCTCTAATCAAGACCAACGATATCGCCCTCTCTATCAGCTTCCTTTTTTTTTTTTTTTCACTTAAAAAATTTTCTTTTAAAGTGCTATACTTAATTAATTATTTAATCATTGTCATTTTCTTATCTAATTATCATTTCTACCCCCACAAGAAGTGTTACTCTTTAAGAAAACTCATGAGAAGTTAGTTCAGAAGGGCAGATAAGAAATTAAGTATCGATCCGTACTTAAATTAAATAGTATATTAATTTATTTCTGTGTTAGGTATCGATCTGCCTATGCCATTGGGTAAATCCAGAAAGTCTCTTCGGTTGATAACTGACTCAATGATTTTTATAGACCAATAATTGATTTTTTTTTCTTCTTTGGATCTATTTGGGATATCAAACAGTACAATAAAATTATATAGTTTAATTAACATTATAAAAAAATATTAACCAAGGAATGGGGGAGGAATTAATGTGGAAAACGTAGATCCATACCTGCTTTTATTTAGATTGGCGCAGTAGGTGCCACAGTTCGTGTGGAGAATTGGAAAGGGATGTTTGTGCATGAAATGCATAACAACCTGTTCCATACTAAGAATCTGAGATGCTGACAAACTTGTTTATCCTTACTAATTAAGGAAGCTCATCATGAGTTACATTTAAAGTGCAAGTGGGTTTTTCTTTTTCATGTGGATGGATGCAGACATTGTACACAGAAAACAGGAGTCAGAAATTGGAACTCCTCAAGGGAATAACTCTTGCACAGGATGAAACAGTAAACATTTCTCCACTGCAACAGGTAATTAATCTCCAACTGATAAGATTCTTAGAATGATATGTGGGTTTTATGTGTGACTTCCTTAAACTGTTGTTTTTCTTTTTCTTTCACTTGTAGGAGGTGTTGCTAGTTTGGGGAGACCACGACAACATATTTCCTTTGGATATGGCAAAGGAACTCAAAGGGTACGCTTTGTTTTACAATTTGATAAATTGCTGATGCGTGTAACTAAAACTTTTTTGCTTTTTAAAATTTGCAGGCTGATAGGAAAGAAGGTGAAGCTGGAAACGGTAAAGGGTACATCTCATGTACCTCAAATAGAAAAAGCAAAAGAATTCAACAAAATTGTCAATGGTTTCTTGTGTGATTCTTCATGATTGTGTCAATAACTGGGTTTTTTGCTCCTCCTACTCTCTCTATTGAATGTTATCTAATCTAAAATCAGTTATGGCGAAATTTGATGGGTTATGTTTGGTTCAATATTTATTTATTGTACAAATATAACAAGGCAGATGTTCCTTCAAATCTCTCCAGTTCCCATAAGAATTTTGAGTAGCCTGAGTAAATTACTGGGCTAAACCTGAATTAAATGGACAGCTTTATAACTATGGGCCTCTAGGGTGCCCAATTAATATATTGGGCCCCTCCTACATAGAGTTCCATGTTATTGTTTTTTTTTTTATCAAATTATCATTTATTGCCATGTTATTGTTATCTTTTCTATATATATAAAAAAACAAATTACCCACTCCATTTCATATTTTTATTTTAAAATTTGATAAAATTTAATTAATATAATTACAAATCAGAACTATAAATTTCATTCGAATATTTATCTTTATATTTAATTAGAAATATATTTAAAATTTTAAAGATTAATGAAGAAAATTATAGAGTATTATTTAAAACTGATAAAACAAAAGGGAGCGGAGAACATACGAGTTTGAACGGTATCAGCCAAAATGGAAATTGAAAGAAAAACAAAGTTGGAAATCAAAATTCCAACACGCCAAGTGCATGTGATGAAAAGGAAAAGGAGGAAAGGGAAACGCTCATAAAAAATTTTGACCTATTGTCCTTTTTTTTTTTTTTTTTTTTTTCTAATTGGCATCTTGCTTTTTAAGGGAAAATATCGCATCTTTGGTAGGTTTTCAAGTCAAAAAAAGGAACAAGTTGAGCCGAAGTCCATTTCTTCCTATTTTTGCATGTCAAATCATACCTTTTTTTGGATAGAATAGCCGGTAGCCAATTATTCCTCATTTTTGCAATGGTATTTTTTTTTTGCTATGTTTACACTATTTTTTTTAAATCACTAATGTAATCATCCTGTTAAATCTTAATATATTTACTCTTACTAAAAAAATAATATTCTTTTCTATTCAGAATTATCGGTACGATATATCAGAGAATAAATAGGAATTGTTTATTAATTATTTTATTATAATCTAATATTTTTCTAATTGAAAGAAATGATATATTAGTTTTATACTATTTTCAATGCAGTAGGCTCTCATAACTATGTTTTTTTTTTCATTATTGTTATTTAAATTTGAACAGCAGAATTTGATGCATAACTAAACACGCTATTGAACCTAACACTAGTAAGTTAATAGTTAGTTACAACCATAATTTTCATATATATAATATAGATAAAATTATTATTTTTCACTCATAAAAGATGGTTCATAAAAAATCTAATATTGGAAAAAGAAATCCATGCATTATTGTATTCTCATTAAAGAAAATTCAAAATTTTCTTTTGAAAATTCTATCTATTTTAACAAAGTTGTTATTTCAGAGGAATATTTAATTAGTAATAAACCCTTTTGTAGTAATATTCTGATTATGATTAGTTAGGATTCATATGAAGGCGGAGACGCTTAATTTGTCGATTAGCGGAGTAATGTCTTCTGGTCGCAAGTGTGGGAAGAACAAGATAATCAAGTACACACTTGCAGAGACTCAGAGACAAGAAACCAAAGAAATAGCTTTAGAGCTGTAGAACTGTTCGCTCTGTATTTTCTTATTTTCATATTTTTCCAAGAAAAACACTTTCTAGTTTCTAATCATATATAAATCAACCCCTTCTCGTTATTCCTAATTTTCTTTTTTTTTTTAAAAAAAAAAATCTCTCTCTCTTCCTTTGAACTTTGACTGAAACCAGAGAAGTACAATTGAGAGAGAGAGAGAGAGAGAGAGAGAGAGAGAGAGAGGCTTTGCTTGCAGCTGTCGGCGCTCCTTCTCTCTTTCCCTCCTTCCAGATTTGGGCAGCGCCAGCTCTTGATTCCCCTCCAATTATTTTATTTATTTTTTAATTGTTTTATTATATAATAGCATATCTGCTTCTCCAACACCAACAAACAAGGACCAGTCAATTCCTCTCCTGCTCTATTCTATTTCAGCAAATTAGTGGCTTTTCTTTACTACTTACCAGGTAACTTCACTTTTCTTTAAGCTCACTCTTTTGCTTTGCATTTCTTATATTTTCTCTTTCTAGATCTTCCCTTTCTTTGTGTTCATTTTTCTTGAGGGATCTTTCCTTTTTTTGTTGCTTTAGCAGGAGCAGATCAGCAGGTTTTTTGCTTATCTGTTATTGATTCTTTTCTGGGTGTTCTATTATTTGTTTTACTTTCCTGTCTTGATTTTAAATTTTATATGCTTATGATCATAGTCCACCTCATTTTTTATCCTTTGTTATTTTTTTTTGAATTCTTTATATTAAAAAGCTTCTAAAATTTTTGTTTTCAGATGAGTCTTGATTTTAAATTTTATATGCTTATTATGATCATAGTCCACTCATTTTTTCTTATTTGCTAATTTTTTTTTGAATTCTTTACATTAAACAACTTCTAAAATTTTTGTTTTTAGATGGGGTGCTAAAATATGAAATTGCAAAGTGTATAGAATTTGAAACTTTTTTTGTTGATTAATCCAAGACTATTTACAGCTGCTTTTTAATGGTGTAGGAGGAAAGAAAGTAGCTTAGGCAAAAACAATATGTACTCACACATGGTATATTATTGTGGGCAGAAGTAGCAGATAAATTTCTGGATATTCTTATATATTATTATATTAATTAATTGTCTACATAATATGTTTTCACTGATGATGTACTTCGGACTCGCAAGAAATGGCATGTAGACTTTGGGCACTCGCTTGTACAGTTTTTACTCGTGCCCATGAGTTTGATAAAATGATTCTTGATTTTTCACACATTTATGTTAGTTACAATTCTCAGTCCTGTCTCTGTGCAAGTAATTTGAATATTAGCATTTCAGATGAATTTTTACCTTCGTCACCCACAAGCTACAAGAAACCATGTGTGGCATTTTAATGGTTTGATGCTTTGAAGGGAAAACTTTAGGGCTTTCTTGGGTTGGCTACAACTCTATAGACATTAGTTTTGCAACTGTATTGCCTAAGTGGCACTTCATATATTTTTTCATTTTTCCATGTCTCATTTGGGAATTATCTTACTTTTTAATTAACAATATCAGACACATATCATCAAGGGCATTTAATTATGTTGGTCTGGGGAATAAGCTTTAAATCTTTGATGTCTTCTACAGGTTTGTAGCATTTTATCCAGGTTAAATTGACCACAATATGAAAGGTTCTATTATAAGGGAATCAAATAATTTTCTGATAGCTGGTCAAGCCTGATCATTACCTCTTCTATGCTGTATATTGTAATACAAATATGGGCTCACTCTGCAGTAAACAGCATCGTTATAATGAAGCAGACGCTGAAGAGAGTGCACAGGTAAATTATGTTTTACGACATGAAAGCTTCTTTCTGCCCTTCTACTCAATTCTACAATAGCAACCTCAAGCAGTCTAATCTGTATTGATTATTATCCTTTATGTCTGTTCTCTCTTATAAGCTGTTGCCTTCAATTTGATGTTTAATGCATGGTATTTGCAGGCTGCAGAAATTGAAAGGCGAATTGAGCAAGAAACAAAAGCTGAAAATCATATTCAGAAGCTCCTACTTCTTGGTATTCACAATTCTCACTTGTATTTGATTGCACTACTTGTTTGCAATCTTTAAATTATATGCTTGGTAGCAGTTTGTCAAGGTTGCGGACTTGCTTTAAATGGTTAAGAACAGCATGGACAAAATGCATGATTTCCATTTGGAGCTTCCTTCTCACTTTTAGTGGAACAATTGTTCTCAATTTCTTCTTTCTTTGTATTGTTAGGTAACTGATACAGATGCATGGTCAATTGCATGTGTATCTGAAATGTTTGACTGCTATCCTGTAGTTATCTTGTTGTGTGCTTCATGATTAAATTAATAATACTCTATCTTACCATGTATGCTATGAGTTATGAAAACAATGACAACTTAGAAAATGGCTTGTCAAATTATCAATTTGAGCCTGTATCCATAATTATGGAACCGAGTGTTGTTTAGTTGTGCAATCCTTTCATTCTTCTCTTCACCATTTTCAAATGATTCAATTCTTTTTCTGTTTCATTTGTCTTTATTTGCCCTTCCGGGTTGATCTAACATGCTTTGTTTTACCTTTCATGATCAAGGAGCTGGAGACTCTGGGAAGTCCACGATATTTAAGCAGGTAAGGCATCATCTTAGTCATGTAATTATTTTTTCCTTGGATATATATATATATATATATCTCATTCATAATTTATGTGCAGATAAAACTTCTGTTTCAAAGTGGTTTTGATGAAGCAGAATTGAAGAGCTATATCTCAGTCATTCATGCCAATGTATATCAGACAATAAAAGTATGCAATACTTGAAAGGGTGTGTTGGTTATTTCCCTTTTTGCATAATGTCACAAATATGTAGAGTCAGCTATGATGGAAAAAAATTTTGAATTGTATGATTTGTGAATTTTACATTGAAAATGCAGCTGATGTTTTTGGACAGGTATTGCACGATGGATCAAAGGAATTGGCACAAAATGAAAAAGATTCTACAAAATATGTCATATCTAGTGATAATAAGGTTTGAACTCACCATTTTGATGCCTATTATATTGCTTCAAGTGAAGCTTTCTCTTTTAATTTGGCTTGCAATAGTTTATTATGAGAGCAATACTGACATGTGTTGTTTGAGATAAATATTAAGCAAATATCATGGATTTTGTTGCTTCCTCTAGAAATGTTGTCCAATTCTGTGTTCTAGAATTTGCTGCTAAAAAATTGATTGCTCATTGTACATCAGGATATTGGAGAAAAATTGTCAGAAATTGGAGGAAGGTTGAATTATCCAAGTCTCACTAAAGATCTTGCTCTGGAGATTGAAACTTTATGGAAAGATGCTGCAATTCAGGTAGCCAGTTTATCCTATAAATGCATGCTGGTTACAAATTGCCTGGCATCTCTCTTATTGCTTTAGATATTTTTTTTGTTTGCTTTTTCTTATTAGATAATTTAAATTATGCTTTTCAGTTATGATGTTTAAATGAAGCAATCTTAGTATTAATGTTAGTCTATGCTACTAGGAAACATATGCCCGGGGCAATGAGCTTCAAGTTCCAGACTGTGCCGATTATTTCATGGAAAATTTGCAAAGATTGTCTGATGCAAATTACATACCAACTAAGGTATTTGGAATTCCTAATCTTTTGCTTACTCTTTTCATATTATTTCATTCGTATCCATATCCTGATGGAAAATTAAGCTTTCTGGTCAAAATGTTTGTTTATCATTGGAAGGTGTTGGAGAAAATACTACGTGAACATCAACTGAATTACTATGGCATATGTTAATATGTGTGTTTAATGAGGATGACTAAAATTATTAAAATTTTTCTATTTTTTTGTGACAATACAAAAACTTATACAAGCAATGGTTCCTTAAATATTGGATATTTAGGAGTTGTCTAGTATTTTAGCTTGTGTGAACTAATTCTTTAGACTGCTCTCAGAATATAGATCATGAGGTTTATAGTTTTTTTCAACAGCTTCTAATGTATTTGATATTGCAGGAGGATGTTCTATATGCAAGAGTTCGTACAACTGGTGTTGTAGAAATCCAGTTCAGGTGAGCATAGTATTTTTATTGTTGATTTTTGCTTGTTATTTGATTATTTTGGCATTGTTTAACTGTTGGGAAAGATTCCTTGTAATGTTGGCACAAGCATATCTAACCACCTCATCCCATGAGCAACATCGGAGTTTAGTACAGTCTTGTACTCTTAAGTTTTGATGCTACAGTTCTGTTGTCTACTGTTCTTGATTTTAACATGCAAGTTCCGGGCATAACATCTTTGTATTTTTGCAGTTTTACTTACAGATAAACTGCGCATCCAGCATTATGGATGAGTAGTTTTCCAATAATTTAAATCGACAAATTCTGTATGTGTGCTTAGTGGTTTTAACTTTTATATGGCTTGCTCAATAACTCGTGTCGGGTACACTTTGGCAGCCCTGTTGGAGAGAGCAAGAAAAGTGGTGAAGTTTACAGACTTTTTGATGTTGGTGGACAGAGAAATGAGAGACGGAAATGGATCCATCTATTTGAAGGTGTTACAGCTGTAATTTTTTGTGCTGCTATTAGTGAGTAAGTACACATATATCCATGGGATATTGAACCTTGGTTTCTTAAGCAATTATATGTTTACCATTTAATTGGAGACATTTGACTGCCTGGTTATGAATTTTTTTTTTCCTGTTGAAGGTGATAGTCTGATTATGAATAATAATGTCCCCCCTAAGTATGCTTTTATCTTTGCAAGAAGAGTTTCATTTCTCTCTTGCAATATCAAGTTTTATAACTACATTGTTTGGCTGTCTGATCGCATTTACCATTTTTAAGGATTTATAAAAATGGTGTCAACTTTTAAAGGAATATATAAATTTATTATTATATAATTGTTAAAAGAAAATTGGTTTCTGCTGTAATTGTCGTATTTATGTCATTGGCAGTTGTTCCTTTAGTTAGGTGGCTAGCAGCCCTGGCTTAGGGGTGCAGGCATTATTAAAGTTTGTGCCACTTCATTTTGAGTGGGCTTAAGTCGTGTGTTGGTAGCCATTGTGACTTCACATTTATAAGAGTGGAGCGTATGTCAAATGGAGGCGGCCTTGAACTAGTATTTTGTGTTTTAGGTATGACCAGACTCTCTTTGAGGATGAAAACAAGAACCGCATGATAGAGACAAAGGAGCTTTTTGAATGGGTCCTGAAGCAGCCATGTTTTGAGGTTTTCTTTTATGCCACTTCTTTTAACCATATTTGATGGTTGAGAATGTTTTTGCTTCTCTAATTTTGCATTCTTTCATGCAGAAAACTTCCTTCATGCTTTTTCTCAATAAATTTGATATATTTGAAAAGAAGATTCTAAAAGTAAGAATTAATATCACAGTACATTCGAAGCAGTAATTAAAAATTAGCATGGGTTTGGATCTCTGATTTTCCACGTTGTATAGGTGCCGCTGAATGTGTGTGAGTGGTTCAAGGATTACCAACCTGTTTCAACAGGGAAACAAGAGATGGAGCATGCATACGAGTAAGTGTCTCTGTACCATATTTTTGTGATCTAGAAGTTTCAATTGATGGTTTATATTTGTGCATTGCTAGAGCTGAGGGTTATTTTATCAGGATAGTTTGTTGAGCTTGATGAAAGAGCCAGTAGGATTTTTTTTTTAATAATTTAATAATTAGCAGTCAGCAACTACAAGGGGAAATTTCCCTTCTTGGATAGTGTTGGGCTCAAACTTAAGCATCCTTGTGGCATGAGAAGTTGTATCCTTAGGCTAACTGCCTTATGAACCTTTCAAAATTGTTTTTCTTCTTTCCTGACACTCAATGACCATCACATTGATTTTGTTCTTCAGATTTGTCAAGAAAAAATTTGAGGAGTTGTATTTTCAAAGCACAACTCCTGATCGTGTGGATCGGGTGTTTAAAATATATAGAACAACTGCCCTTGATCAGAAACTTGTGAAGAAAACTTTCAAGCTTGTAGATGAGACTCTAAGGCGCAGAAATCTGTTGGAAGCTGGATTATTGTGACCATCATCATGAAAGTCTTTTACTTTGCAAAGAATGTTCATAGCATATGTCTGCAGTCTAAAAATTTTGAATTTTCAACTAGTTAAGAACGTTAAAAGAAGAATATTGTTTTCCCACATGATTTTCTTTGACTGCTGATTTGTCTTGAGAAAATCCTTCCCATAGGATCTGTTTTCTTGCCTATTTATGTTTTCATTTTGAGTGAGGGTTGGATTAAACATATTAAAATTCTTCCTATCCTTCCTTGCACAGGTCATCATAGCTTTTATTCTTACCTAAAGTTTGTCATTTATAACTCGGAAAAACACTTGTTTAGATTAGCAAATCAATATCTTATATGTATGCAAAATGATAATCATTATTTAGTGCCCAATTGATGATTTATATATACACAAATTAGGTTCATGAAAAGATTTATTGTCCACAATTAGTAGGTTGTGATTGATTCAGTTTATTAATTTTTTTATAGATAAAATATAAGAAAGAAAATTTTGAAATAAATAAAAACAAATTTTTAAAATTTTCTAGTTGAGTTGTGTTGTTGCTAATTTTATTCAAACTGCTATCAATTTTTTTTTGTCTATCTATCAATAAACTAAATTGTTATGTTAAAGTAAAGATTGATTCTTAATGCATAAATGTGAAATTAACGATAAAAATTATTTTTAGATGGTAAGAAATTATTAGCTTGATTTATATGAATCTGATTTTTACATTTTTTTTTAAAAAGAAAGTTTATGTAACTCGAAGCTAGAGGAGACTAGGAGAGTTTCATTTAGACTAAAAATTTATAACAAAACTAATAAGGTTTTTAAATATTTTAGCTTTTTACTAAAAAAGTTGCCACTAAAAATATCCAAAATAATGCTATTTAGATTCGGTTTGGTTGGTTTGATAGATAAATGAATGAAAACAGCAAAAATTATAATATAATAAAAATAACAGTCGAAGAAGTAGGTAATTAAAAAGTTAATTTTAGAAATCTTGCATATATATATTAAAAGAAAATTTATATTTTTAGTTGGATGCGGTTTTATTATATTTATATTTTTTAATCTAAAATTAAATAAAAAAATCTATTTATAAACATTTTAAAACCATATCAATTTATAAAATTACTTAACCTATAATTTTTTATTTGTATTAAATTAAATTAATTAAATTTGATGGGTTTGATTAATTATGGGGCAATCTTGTCCAAATGCTAATTTGTTCCAAGTGGAAAGACACTTTTCCAACCCCATGAATTGTCTACTTCAATTGTCCCAACATTTGGTGAGTCCTCATGTCATGTCACCATTATATATTAATTTTTAGATTTTGCTATTAGAAGAGGGGAATGAATGACTTGTTAGGTCGGTTGTTGGAGTCAAACTAGTGGGCAAACTGTCATCTCCATTTTTAATACCTTTGCCTCACAATATGCTTTCTCTTTTTATATCTGTAATATTTTTATTTTTATTTACAAATAATTATTTATGAACATTAATTATTTTTTTATATATTTTATCTTATTTAAAATTCACTCTTTCATAATTAATTATTTATTAAAAATTTTCTCTTTCATAATTAATTATTTAAGGGTAATATAATATTTTATCTATATCTTAAATAATTTAATTATTACCAATTTAAAACATCAATTAATGAATAATCATTCATATAAAAATGTGGAAAAATAGAAATGTATATAGCCTACATAAAAGGGGTTGAGATAGATGAAATTTGAGATTTCATTATCATAATTCCAAAAGGGTGAGAAAAACCAGGCAGAGAATGGTTATTTATTCTCTATTTTCTTCTTCTTAAATCAATTAATGGTAGACACGCTAGACTCAAAATATCGTGCTAAAGAGTATAGAAGTTCGAGTCCTTTTCATATTATTTATAGTGAAGTGATTCTCCAAGATTTTTATAAAAAAAACAAAAGATAATCATTTTTTTTAATACCCACTCCTTATCAAATTAAAAACAATATTTCAGTATTTATGAAGATTGACATATCAATACACGAATTACACAAAAATTTTGTATTTTGTTATATATGAAAATCAAAGAATAATAAAATTAACAAATTAAATACAAATTATAGAGAAAAAAAGTAAATTCAGGAGTCCATTTGTATAAAGATTCTCATAATTCAAAAGTTAATCTGTATGGCAAATTAACATATATTACTAATAGTTACAAACTTATTGTGATTGTGTGTCTTATTTTTAAAGATTCATCTTTTGAAAAGCACTTCAAAAATGAAAATCTTTTATTAACTCAGCTTTTCATCTATATTACTCTTTAGAAGCATCTTTTTAGCTTAAAATTTGCATAAAAAAGATTATAATAAAAAAATCTAAAAATTATTATTATTATTATTTAACTGAAAAAACAGAAAATTATTTAAGTTCCAAAATTTAATTTTTGCAGCCTTTTCTTCCCTGCGGGAAAGAACAATGAAAAAGACTTGGGAAACCGCATGTGGGAAAAAACTCAAAAAGTAAGGCAGAATCCAAGTCATTGATACCAAATCAAGGGCATAATCGTCAATATACAAAAGTACTCCACTTGGCGCTTGGCTTGGCTCCCTTTGTATGAAAATGGAAAAAAAAAAAAGAAAGATTATTTGGAAAATTGAAAAACCAGAGTCCAATTCTGAATTCTCCTTTCCTTTTGCTCTCTCTTCCTAGTTCCTTCCCCGCCATCCAAACAAATCGGCGCAAAATGCGTCACGAAATTTCCAAATTGGTTTATTTGTGTTCGGAATTTTAAAGGGCTGTGTAATTTTGGGTATGAATCCACTCTGACTTGTTCTCCTTTCAGAAACCAAGAATATTCCTTTCCATCATCACAATCTAATGCTAACTCATTAGAAGAAACTGGAAGGATATCAAAAATATCTGAAACCCCTACCTTTTTTTCTCTATTTTCCCCAATTGGGTTTTTCCTGTTTTAATATCAGGTATGCTTTTGATCGTTTTCGCTTTACTTTTTATTAGGATTCCACTTAAAAGAGGACAGCAAATGAAAGTTATGCTCAAAGTTTGCTTTTTTAAATTGTTTCATTTTTTGTGGGGCTTTTCAATTGGTATTTCTCTTTGCATTTCCCTTGAGAGCCCATCTTTGATTGATAAAAAACATCCGCTCTGTCAATAATGTGAAAAGTGAAATATAATGTAGTGCACGATCGTTCTTGGGCTCTATGTATTTATATGATCTAAAGCTAGAAATGTTGCTTATTGCATATTTTTATACTATATTGTGATTCTGATAATGTGTGTGGTTCATTGATTGTTTGTCTTCTCTCTGTTGGTTGATTCCTCAACATTGTGATCACATTGAGTTTGTATCGTGGAATTGGCATTTTGTTAGTTTATTTGATGCTTTTCAAACAATTTTCTGACCTTCAATTACATGAAACCATTTAAACAGAACATTACAGTTTTTCGCGGTCGAATTTGTTGATTTTTTTTATTTTATGAAATGGGGCTCTTCTTAATTGTACGGGCATAAGATATGCCGTAACTAGTCTTTGAAGGATGGTAATTAACAGGATAGCATGTAAATTTAGTTTTCGAGCTTTATATACTCTGTTGATCTGATCTTCTGTGGGAGCTAGCTGTAGTAGTGAACTCATTATATATATTTCCTTGTAGGTATTTTTTCCCGACTCACATTGGTTGTCGCTGTAAAAGTTTGAGGTTACTGAGTCAGGCATTAGCTTGGATACCCAAATAAAAAGAATCATGTGGAATAATTGGCTGTTTTTCATGAATCTAGATGATGGATCTCCATATATCTTATCTAGAGAGCCCCTTTTATCACAAAATTTTGGGGTTCATATATTTCCCCTGTTAAATCCATTTGTTGACAATTCTCTACATAAGTCTAGATTCTTATACATCCCTGGAAGCATGGCTTTTCAAGAAACTATTAGCTGCATGTCTAAGCTTGCAGGTTCCTTACTTTTTTGGTTCACTGGTGCATCCAGTTCGAATTTGAGCCAGCAAATATCAGGCAATCAACATGGACCAAGACCTGGATGCAGTCAGTGTTCCAGACAAGTGAAGGACATAACTTCTACTAGGCATAATCTCATTAGGTTTCAATTCAGCTCTACATCGAAAAGAGAATCTTCTTCTCCTGTAGTTTTTGGTAAGATCTCAAGTTTCATGATGAGGCTCCTCAGCAGAGAAGCTGAAAGACTTCATTCCCTCCCTGTACTCTCATTAGCTGCTGTTTTGGTACCACCATTTGACAACTTGTGAGTCGTTTGATATTTAACAAATTAATATATTATTTGCACTTAGGTATTTTCACTCAATTTCTCCTCATACTTGATGCAATTATTTTATGACCTTTTTTCTTTTATGGTTATTTATGGTTTCAGATCTTCAAAGGTATTAGCTGTTCCTTTGGAAAATAGTGATGTACAATTACATGGATCCATAGAGGAAGCGCCTTGTGAAGTTGGACACCATGGATGTTCAGGCCTTGCATTTCATGACTTAAACTGGGCAAGACATGCAGTTGAGCCTAGAACTGGCATTGAGTTTCCGATGATGTTGGACAACATTATATCTGGAGAGAACAAATCTGACATAACTTTAGAGGTAAGCATCAAAACTTCTTGGCATTGCCCCTGTGTGCGTAGTTTCTCATCTTCAGTAATTACTTCATTCCTACTATTCACTTTCCACCTTCATTTGTGCTCTTTTATGAGCTTATCTGCTTATCAGTATATAAATTTTGGTTTACTTAGTATACTCGAGGCAATTTAATGGTTTCGATGAGCAGTTAATCTTAAAAGTGCTGAAAATTTTATGAATGAGTTGTTGCTAGTTGTGTAATAGATGCTGGTCAGTGTCAATAAAATTGGTTAAACAAGTTAACTTTTGCTGATTGATGCTTCTCAGAACTTCAATCTTAAAGATCACAGAAATAAGGTGTTCAAATTTCAAGACATTGGCACACTGATTTACATGATTCTAGGCTTTTTGATGGTTTTGAGAGCTCATTAATCTTGTTCAAATTGATGAAAATTATTTCACATTTGTCCTGAGGGTTCTGTTTGCTGGATAGTGGCCTCTGTTGCTGTATTCACGTTTCTGATTGGCTTTAATACTTGCACTTTTTACTGTGTAGATCTGAGATTGTAAGCCAGCTGAATTTTTTAAAATAAGTTTTCTCCTTCGTTGAACTATCAATTTCAACTATTATTTTGGGGTATTTTTCACCTTTTTTTTTCCATGTCATTTCACTAAATTGACTCTCGTTTGATATACAAGTTTAAGTATATGTCAGGGGCAAGGAAATTATACAAGTCTTTATCTTTTCAAAGATTGTATATATGGTAGTCCCTTGTTGTGTTCTTGTATTTTGCATATTATAATTGTATTCTCATTGTTTGGGTTTTATATTTAACATGTTTAGTTATGAGCGTTTACATGCCACTCCTGCCTTGAACTTCTATATGTATTTTCAGGTCCTTGTAGGAACTGGATCAAGAACTATGAAAATAATCAAAATAAAATCTCTAAAGGTTTATGCATTTGGTTTTTGTAAGTGTTCTTACTTTTCACTTTAGAATTTTTTTGTTCATACAGTTCAACTCTATGTATTTGGTCAGTTATATTTTATTGTTTCCTATAGATGTTCATCCTAACTCTGTCTGTGAGAAATTGGGCCCAAAGTATGCTTCCATCCCAGCAGATGAATTAAACAAATGCCGTCACTTTTATGAGGATCTTCTCAGGTATATGAGTGCTGATTATGCTCATGACATTATTGGTATTTTTTCCTCAATTCTTGTTTGTTGTTTTTATGTTAATTAATGTACAAACCAAAAAAAAAAAGAAAAAAATTCTGGATAATTCTTGTTAATTGTTTCCATTCTTTGGGAAAAATTATTTATGTAAAAATTACTGCAAAATTTTGCTCACTTTGAAATTCTCATTTATCTGACAAATTCCATGTGCTAATTTTTCTTCATATTCATTTACTCCATGCATTAAGTGATATGTGTTTAGGAAGTTGGTTTTCTAAGGTGGCTTCGTAATTTAGATATAGATGAGCATTGGAAACTGGATTAGTATAGAGGTAATCTGCAACTAGCTCATCATTTGTTAGATATCCTTGCTTTTGTTTATCTATTCAACTGTGTCTAAGCAATTCCTGACGTGTATTGAGGGATTGCTAACATTTGTATTTTTGAACGTCCATTCCTTGTCTCTATAACTCAAGAGTTGTGTATTTGTGCTCCTTTTCTCTTAATGTTCTCATTAAGTTTTTATGCATTTGCTGCAGGGAGGATATTGGCATGACTGTTCGGCTTGTCATTAATTGCAATGGGATGAAAATCACTTCTGTGAAGGAGTAAGTCAAACTTTACTTCCCTCTGCACTTGAAAATTTTAGTTGACTTTAGTTTCTGATTTAATTATTATCTTGGAGTGATTTATGTGGAAAAGCTATAATTTGGTGAACTATCATAGAGTCAAGTTGTTAGTAATGGGTAAAATGGGCATAACAGGGTTCAAAGGCCCAAATAGAATGCGAGTCTTAGCATCTGCAAAGCATTATTTCCTGATAACAGGATTATTTTAATTAGAATCTTATTACTCACTTGATTACTCCTTTATCAGAATGTCATGTTTGACCTGCTAATAAGATAAACCGAGTAGGTTCAGGCTCTTAATAATTTGACTGAGGTTGCTTAAACTTCTACTGGGTGGACTTGTTTCAACCAGTTGACTAGCAACTGGATTGAGCTTCGTTAGGTTTGCCTCTGCTTGGCAGTGTTGCTAAAAGCTTATACCTAAGTCACAGGTGCTTTTGTTCTGATAGTTGATACTGAAAAATAAGCATCATCACACATGTTCATTTGTGTGGTTTTATGTGTTTGCAGTGCTTTTGAGAAATCTCTTCGCAACCGCTTGCTGAAGGTAAATTGTTTGACAATTAAAAAGCTTCTCTTGAAATAGGACATCTGCTTATATTGTTCACTCTTGCATTCTTTTATTGATTTTTCCAGACAAATCCTGATACCGATTACAATTGCCTCAAAACTTTTGGTTCCTTGTTCACAAAAGACATTCCAATACCTGCGGTAATTCTTTGGTGCTTAGTAATATAACATTTTTTCTCAGTTATTTTGGTATGTCTTTGATTAGTTGGTTCTGACTTCAAATGGAACGAACATATGCAGGGAACAACAGTTGATTTTCGGCGAACAGCTGATGGGAAACTAATTACTCAAAGTAAATTAAATGCTAACAACAAAAACTTATGGGAACTATTAATAACATTTAAGGCATATCCAACCGAATTCATAACCAACTTATTTGGTTTTTTTTTTTTTTTTTTCATGCAGTTGGAGGCAATCAGATTGGAGCAGTCCATAGCAGGGATTTATGTAGTAAGTGAATTTTCTTTCTTGGTGTCTTTTCTTTTCAAAACACTGGCCTGTAGAGAGAGAAAGATGTAGTGGGGAAAGATTCTGACTGCCATTTTCATTTGACAGGGGCTTTCTTTGACATGTATATCGGAGATATTCCTGTGTCAGAGCAAGCAAAGGAAGAGATTGGCAAAAATGTAGCTGATATCATGAGAAGGTGCTATGCTGATTAATTTCCACATTTTCATTGCCCCAGTTTTTAAATGGGCAATTGGTTGCCGATACAATGTACTTATGGGTACTTCAATTAGTTGTTGATCAAGTTGGTCAGCTGTATGAAATTCAATGTCATAGTGTGAAATCAATGCAGTGCTACTGCTCATTTAAAGAGCTTTGGCTATAGGTCTTAACAGTTTATTGCCATAGGTTTAGTGTATTCAAAATTTAACACTCCAAAAAGGAAGAGGTAAAAGAAAAAGCAGTTGAAATTCTTTGTAGCTTTGATGGGGGTTTTCAGATTAGACTGCTGCCCCTGACCCTTACTAGATCATTATGATTGTGATTATATCTATCATTATTGAAATAGAAACGTTGAAGTTATCCAAATGAATGGTTCTATATCTATATCATCACCTTCCCACGCTTTTATTTTCATTTTCCAACTTTTCTTGCATTGTAATTTTATTAAAGGTGCCATTTTACTGGAGTTCATAGTCTATGTATAAGTTTAAGAATTATACTCATAGGTGTGAACCTTTATATATATATATATTTTTTTTGTTTTACACGGAAAAACCTGTCTAAGGGAACTATCATATAATTTTTATAACAAGTTTCTTAGAGGGCTTACAAATCGAGCAAGTCGTTGTAGTATAGTGGTAAGTATTCCCGCCTGTCACGCGGGCGACCCGGGTTCGATCCCCGGCAACGGCGAGATTCATCTAAACTTTTTAAGATTTTCCACACATCTGGATTTTTAAGCTTTTTCAATCGATCTTTCTCATCTCTTTTTTGGATTTTTAAAGCTTTTTCACAGTCTTTCTCATCTCTTTTCATTTTCGCCATTTGCCATTTGCCATTTTCCGTTTCTAAAGTTTCTCTTGTTTCATAAGTATCATCTTGGAACTGACACATTAAACTTAATTAGCAGTAAAAATTTTCCTTTTTATGAATGATTTTGAGATGTCAAGAGTTGAAAGCATGGGAATTATTTTAATGTCAAGAAACAAAACCTCAAAATTTTAATTGATCGAATTATTCATGCAATTGAATGTTTTTCTTTTACTTTCCTTTTAAACAATGGCAGTTCATCAATATTTATACCTCTCTCTCTATACCGACAAATAACAATTACTCTATCAGTAAATTTTACCTTGATAATATTGAATATCAAGATTCTTGTGATTACAATTAAAGTTCAAATTCAAAATTTTTTTAGGTAGATTTGATTTATCATATTATTTGTAAACTAATCTAATTAGATGGTAATATTTATTTAGAGAAATTCATATTAATCAATGTGAATAAAACAATTAAATATATGTTATTATCTAATTGAAATAATCTACATACCTCTCAAATCCATTATTTTCGTTAAAGAAAAATCTGATAACTAATTGAAGGAAAATCTTGACTTTCCTTTTAGTTAAACAATACTAAATTACATATAACAATAACATCATCAGTCAAAACTTCTTTTTTTTTTTCCTGGTACAAGCTACTCTAAATCAACAACCTCTTTAGAAGCCATTGGTAAAATATAGCAAAATAAAAAGTTGTAAAAATCCTAAAAGGGTAAATCATATATGTATGTGTATCTAAAAATTATGTGCTTGCTATATAATTATTATTAGGTTATGGTTGTTGGGTGAGAAACATTTAGTTCAAAAACGACCTCTCTAATGGCCACCGATTTTATCTCCCCAAATCTCTCCAATAACTTAGCAAAAGCACACACTCATATGTAGAGTCACTAACCCCCATATCAACCCACCATGCATAGGTAAATAACTGCTAAAATTTCCCCACCATTCCCAAACCCAAACCAAAAAACAAGCTATTACAACCATAGCCATCATTTATTTTTCTTGTTTAATAAAAGAAAATTAATTCTAAAAACAAACTGTCTCTAAATAGAAAAATCACAACTACCCATTTTCCTTTGCCTTTTAAGAAGGCATTTTAGGATCTTTAGGAATGGCCTGTTATTCCCTCCAAGTTGAATTTATTTTTTCCTTTTTCTGTGATTCATGTTTCCTTGTTTCTTTCATTTGGGGGGATAAATAATTTTGTTTCTTGTGCTTAATTTCCTCTGAAAGTTTTTTTTTTAAAAAAAAAAATCATCCTTGAACATGGTTAGCTTTATGAAAACTTCATTTGCCAATATTGTTGTGGTATGGTTAACCCTCTTTCAAAGACTTTTGGTGGCTGTTAATGGGCATTACAATTACAAGGATGCCCTTGCTAAGTCCCTTATTTTCCTCGATGCACAAAGATCAGGAGTTCTCTCCCCAAACAACAGGCTACCTTGGAGAGGAAATTCGGCCCTTGAAGATGGTAAACTGGCCAATGTGAGTCATCCACTCTTTGTTAGTGTATATATATTCTCCATCATTATCTGTGACTTATGCAAAACAATAATTTTTTTACATATACGAACAGATTGTAATTGGTTTGGTCCATAAAATAGTTAATGGATTAGATTTAGACAAATAATTTTCCTACTTGTATATATAAAATATATAATTTACGAAAATGTGTCATACAAATTATTTTATTTATATGTTATTTTTTCATTATATTAATGTACAGATTTGATTTATACTTATACGAATATTTTTCTTTTAAAAAAATGAAGTAATTGATAATTTGTATGACCTATATATATATATATATATATATATATATATATAATTATTACACATAGAAATAATTGAAAGAAAGGAATGAAAATTAATGTAGTTTAGTTTATAAAGTGAATTTGCATTTTATAGGTGGACCTCGTTGGAGGATATTATGACGCAGGAGACAATGTGAAGTATGGATTGCCTATGGCTTTTACGATAACCACTCTATCATGGAGTGCCATTGCTTATAAAAGAGAGTTAGAAGCTACGGGTCAGATGCGATATGCTATTGATGCAATCAAATGGGGCACTGATTATCTTCTAAAAGCCAGCAGTAGACGCAATCGTTTGTATGTGCAGGTAGTTAAATTAGTTATACTAATTAATCATATTTAATTTTGTATTTAATTATATTCTGATTGTTTTTTACTAGTTAATTCCTTTTTTGGTTTACCAAATAAGGTGGGAGACCCAGTAATGGATCATCAATGTTGGGTTAGACCAGAAAATATGAAGACACCAAGAACTGTGTATAAGATCGATGAAAATGAACCCGGAACTGAGATTGCAGCAGAAACAGCAGCTGCCATGGCTGCTTCTTCCATCGTTTTTAGACCTTTAAATCGTACCTATGCTCGTCGTCTTCTCAACAAAGCCAAACTGGTGATCTTTCTTTATATTGCATCTTTTTTCCACTGTTCATACATATAAGAAAAATTAATCTTAAAGTTTTGTTTGTGGATTAATCGCTTTTCAGCTTTTCACATTCGCTAAATCGCACAAAGGAACCTATGATGGAGAATGTCCCTTTTATTGCTCTTACTCTGGCTACAATGTAAACAAAATTTATGTCTCTATAGCATTCCTTAATTTTCCCAACTTGAAAATGAAAATGGCAATGAAAATGCGCAGGATGAGCTGATGTGGGCAGCAACCTGGCTATACTTGGCCACCAGGAAATCCGTTTACTTAAACTATGTTATGTATGAAGCTATTAATGCCAATGTTGCTGAATTTAGCTGGGATCTCAAATATGCAGGAGCACAAATCCTGCTCAGTCAGGTTCCTTTTTAAATACCCTTTTCTCGATCCATCTAATTTAATTCCATTTGTCTAAACAAATGTTGTTCTTGTATATATTTTCAGTTTTACTTTCAAGGAGAAAAGGGCTTAACTGCTCATAAAAATGCAGCTGACAGTTTCATATGTTCAGTGCACCCACAAAGCCCTTACCATCAAGCTTATATCTCTCCAGGTTCTTCTCTATTATTATTATTCTTTTTTTTTTCCCCGAAACTAACAAGATAGTTAGGCTTGAATATAAAATTGTTATCATATTAACTATTAACTATATAGTAGCATACCCAGCAACGGTTTCAAATTGTAATAGTTACAATCTGTAAATGATCAAACTGATATAATGACCAGTTAATGCGGATTGTCTATATATATGCTGCGGTGGTCAAATCAGTTCTGCGATAATGTTGTAATAATAATGTTTCAGGTGGTCTGCTGCACTTGAGAGACGGAGCCAACACTCAATATGTTACAGGGACTGCATTATTATTCGCCGTCTACAGTGACATCCTCAAGGAATACAATCAAAAGGTCACCTGTGGAAACGTGGCCTTGGACCATACTTGCCTCATGCAATTTGCCCAGCAACAGGTGTATATACACATAATTTATAAAAATAAAAATCCCAACTCATAATTAATTAAATGAATTGTAATTATAATTAATTAAGTATATACGGGCGTTGTAAATTAAATTGCATTGCAGATGGATTACTTGCTAGGAGACAACCCGCAGAAAAGATCATACATGGTAGGATTTGGAAACAACCCACCGCTCCAACCACATCACAGAGGAGCTTCAGTTCCAATGTCACAGGCGAATTTACAAGCAACCTGCCCCATGAGCTTCGTCAACTGGTTTCAGGATGATAAACCAAACCCTAATGAGCTAACAGGTGCCTTCGTCGGTGGGCCCGACAAATACGATAATTTCGTCGACAAAAGGTCTGCTTCCTCGTATACCGAGCCCTGCACCTACGTTAACTCTATTGCTGTTGGTGTTCTTGCGAAATTGGCAGCATCCTAGCTCATTAATTTTATCTATTTTCATCTCTTTACATAAAAAAAAAATTCAAAAAAAGAAAAGAAAAGAAAAGATGCCAATTATTCAAATGGAAGCCTTTGCCTTTCCAATATCCTTCAACTTACCATTGGGTTCTACTTTATGTATCATGTAATTTCATTTATTCATCTAGACGGTTCTAGAATTTTCCTCAGCAACTCAGATTTTTTTTTAATTACTATCTCATGCTTCATTCTACAACCACTATATATATATATATGTGTGTGTGTGTGTGTGTTCAATGATTTTGTTCCCTTGATAATTAATGTACTTTAACATTAAACTTTTGTTTTGTCTCTCTATATATATGGTAGAATTACTCCATTCTTTAATTTATTAGCTACTCTCAAATTCTAAACTTCGTTTTTTCTTGCTTGCTGCAGTTTTTCTAAATTCCAATTTATTTCCCTATAATTTCTTAGCATTAATTTTGTTTCTTCTTCAAGAACACCGTTTTTTTCATCTATAAAATGTATTATTCCTTAGAAAAGAAAGAAAATGAAAAATTCTACCTATAAATTAAAACTAAAATAATTTCAGTGCCTGTTTGTTATATATGGTTTTGGCATTTTTTAAAAAAATTATTTTCTTAAGAAACAAACAAAATATGTTTGTTTAAAAATGGTGTATTTTTGTTTTCAACATTTTTTAAAATAATTTCGATTTGCCTTAGAAAACTAAAAATATATTATTTATTTTTTTAAACGTTGAACACATACAGTACTACTTTCTCAATTCCTTAAAGATATACTTACTTTATTTTTACACGGATTAAGAAAATTTTATTAATATGTTTGAAAATATATATATTTACTAATTAATATAGTCCTACGTTAATTAAGTATATATTGAAAAATTGAAAAATGATAGTTCATATTTATTATTAATAATAAAGAAATAACAAACTAATTATAGTTTTAAAAAAATATATACACTATAATTTGAAACCGATAAAAAAAAAGGTTAGCCGGGAATTAATTTTCTCTTTAATTTGTTCACAAGTCATATAATTACCTAACAAAAATATGATAAATAGGTTTTTATCAATTTTTTTTATGTCTTCTATATAAACCCAAAATTTATCTTCTTATTTGGTTATTTTCTTCTCGCACTTCTTTCATATATATCATGTTAAATTCTAAAGAGAAAAATTATATATGCAACCCAATTATAATCAAATAAGTGGAGCAATGGTAAATATTTATTCTTATTTAATTAGGAGTTTCTAGTTAAATTTGGTGTATAAGAGAAATAGTTTTTAATTAATTTTTGACTTTCAACCACAAGAAACAAAAAAATGGAGCTGGAGGAGTAGAAAATTTCGTCTGAAATGGATTGAATACTCAACATAAATCTTTAGATGCTTCGTGGAAACTTATAATTGAAAAATAAAATTAGAAGTGAAATTATGGTAGATAACTGGATAAGGCCTATGTCTCCTTCCTTGAACTTTACTAGCAACTATATTTTCAGTTATATATAGATCCTTATCTTATATAGGAAGCATATTTCAAATTAACCCCATTTTCTGCTGCTATATATAATTATACATACGTATATTTTTTTTTATGTAAACCTCGACATAGATAGTTAAATTACATGTAATAAAATGAGAATGCCATGGATTTTTGAGTATGGGGAGGAGGCTGTGGATGAACCTGCCTCACCCACTACCAACTCCTCAACCACATCGTCCATCGGCAAGAACAGCGATTTGTGGCAGAGCTATTCACCGGAAAGTGAAGATTGCAAGGAGGAGAATGAGGTGGAAAGCCCCTTAAAATTAGGGAAACAAGGTTTAATGGATGCCTTGGAGGAGGCTTTGCCTATCAAGAGAGGCATATCAGAATTCTATAGTGGAAGATCAAAGAGCTTTGCATGCTTGGATGAACCTTCATCTTTCACCTCCATTAAAGAGATTGCGAAAAGGGAGAATGCTTACCACAGGAGACGCAGAAATCTGCTGGCAGTCAATCATTCGTGGGCCAAGAAAACAGAGAAACCCATTATAATTAGGTCAAGCCAAATTAGAACAGAAGCTCTTGGGGTTGCTTTGTTGAGCAGATCTGAAAGCATAAGTAGTAGAAATTCAGAATATTCTAGCTCAAATTTCACTTGTCATTCTTTTGATTCCAAGTCTTCTTCGTCTTCTTCACCTTTGCATTTAAATTCCAGCGCATCTTATACTAATTTAATCTCATTTTCATGTCTGCAACAAAATGCTCCTCGCCGAAGATCAGTTTCCCTGCCTGATTTACATGTTCCAAAGTATTGTCCCACCACTGAAACTACAAGCTCTTCTTCTCCTTTGGTTAATCACAAAAATTAGGGAGTAAGATTTTCTTAATTTCCCTTTGTACCTTCCTTGATTAGTGAAAATTATTTACATTTGAGATCTCTCCTTGTATTCACTTGAGAACATATTCTGACAATTATCAACCAGCTATGCACTTTACTAATAATCTAAAATTATATCAACTGTCATTTTGTTGGTTGTATATTCAATGAGATTTTAATTGTTAGTCGGCACATTACTTCTCAACATCAACTAGCAGTTAATCTTAATCTCCACCAGGCCAACAATAACTAAACATTAATCCCATATTAGATTGGATTTAATGCTGACAACTAATTT
The DNA here is from genome assembly GCA_023653625.1 of Triadica sebifera. Lineage (NCBI taxonomy): Eukaryota > Viridiplantae > Streptophyta > Magnoliopsida > Malpighiales > Euphorbiaceae > Triadica > Triadica sebifera. Next base: position 23,609,274 of record CM042910.1, on the reverse strand, counting down.
GCTTTTGGTAAGACAAAGGATCCTAGAATAGAATTCCCATATATAAAAGCAAATTTAATTGATATTTTTAGATTACCAAAATAAAATAAAAAAATTATTTCTTTCCACCAATTTTATTTATATCCTAATTTTAGGGTAATTTTTTTATTTAATTAATTATATTAAAAGAAAGTAATAAAATGGTTTTATATCTATAATTATTAAATGATTTTTTTAATTTTCATAGAAATAATAATAAACAACGGAGGAAGTAGTAATTTTGGAAAAAAAGTTTTGTGTTTTTTTTTTTTCCCATTTAAGTTAGGAAATTCAGAGTTTGGATAAGCATCATCAATGTCAAAATTGAGCAGCGAAAGACTCGAGACATGTTTTGCTCAAGTTTCCAATTCGAAGCTGCATCAATCAATCAAATCAATCTTCCCTATCAGGCAGGCTGTCACCCCAAGACGGGGAATTCCATTTCCGCGTGTCGCCAGATTCAAGCGAGTTGAGAATCTGTGTATACCTCCGCGGCTAAAGGCTCTTGCCCTCCAAAGCCTGGCACGTGACTGAAAGAAAGCGCATATGCAGATAAAAGAAGTGTCTACAGCGCGTGGTCGAACACATTTCACTTTCTCTAGACACGTGGGCCCATCGTATGGACATTGTTATCTTTTCGAGAATTGGTGTAGGTGGAGACCAGACCACATCCATATCCTGCTACTTGATTATCTCTCCTTTCCTTTTATATAAAAGCAATTCTATTTCTCTAATACACTTTTTTATTTTCAGTATTTATTTCGTAATTAAGTAATAAAAAAATCTTATTATTATTATTATTATTATTATTATCATTATTTGGTTCCATATATTTAGCTTGAGAATCATGATTAATTTTAGACACAAATTAAATAAATTAGTTATTGTAACTGAAACTTCAAAGTGAAATTATGCAAAGAAATTATAATTTAATTAATTATTAGATAAGTGGAAGTGTGGCGAGATTTTTAATAACTTCAGATGGATAGGAGACTGGAATCAGACACGGCAGATACGGAGAGATAGAGAGGATAGACAGAGAAAATGTTAGGCAGTTTGGGCGGAGCCATTGAATTTTGGATAAGGCTCACCAGACCCAAAAATTTTCGTTTACACGTCATCCCTTTCACCACAGGATAATATCTATTTTTTAAATTTTCTTTTTAAACTAGAATTAATATATTAAAAAAAACTGAGCTCTAGGTTTTCTTTTTTAAAATTTATAATATTTAAGGAAAAAATATTATAATATAATATATACAATAAACAAAATGAAATTTATTTTATTTAAAAATATTATAAATGGGGATGTGTCATAAATAATAAAATAAAGTAGTTTGGATGAATCAATTGACACATGCTACCTTTTTAGAGACCCTTCAACTATAACATTGGGGGACTCAAAAAGAGATTTGAATTTTTTTTAATTTATTTTTAAAATTTTTAAAAATATTTTTAATATATTTATATTTATGGTAAAAACAAATATTTACCGATTTTTATTGAAAAGTAATTTTTAAAATTTAAAATTTAAAAAATCCAATAATCTAACACCCGGGGGAATGAGGATAAGGCCTATCTCTGTGACTCTGTCTCTCTCTCCTTTATTTTATTAATCATTTTTATTGTTTTTAATTTTCTTTGTCATATAAAAATCAACGAATTAACGAATCATTTTCTATTTCATTTTTCAATCTCATATTCCATAACCCATATCCTCAATTTCTTCTTTCCAGTGTCTGTGTGGCAGTTGAGTTGTTGTTGGTAGTTATGTCGATTGCCTTAGAGAGTAGAGAGATTGGAACTTCCAGATTTACGCACGCAGAACTTGCGTGTCTGCCCAAGTCCTTGATCTTCCAGTCGCCGCTGCTGGAGAGCAGAGTGGTGGCCGCCGAAGAGGAGGCGAACGACTGCACCTCATCGGCGTCTTCAACCACGTCGTCTATTGGGAAGAATAGCGATCTATCGGGGAGAGAATTGTCAGATGGTGACAACTGCGACGAGGAAAATGAAGTGGAGAGTGCGTTCAAAGGGACTTTTGATTCTATGGATTCCTTGGAGGAGGCTTTGCCTATCAGGTACAATCACAATTACATATCAATCTTTTTTTACTTTATTTATTATTATTTTTTTTTATGTTTGATGAAGAAATTTTTGAAATAAAGGGGTTGAATTTTCTTGTTGGTTTAATTGGGGAATTAGGTTACCAATATGAAGATGAATGAATTTAGATGCTTTTGATTTTGAAATGGGAGAGAAATTGATTTGTTGGCTACAGGAGAGGAATATCAAAGTTTTACAATGGTAAATCAATGTCATTCACGAGTCTAGCGGAGGCGTCCTCTTCTTCCTCCATTAAAGCTATTGCCAAACCAGAGAATGCATACACTAGAAAACGCAGAAATTTACTTGCTTTCACCCATGTGTGGGACAAAAGTAGAAGCTTTCCTCTTCGAAGTAATGGCGGTGGGATATCAAAGAGATCCATTAGCACGAGCAGAAGCACATTGTCTCTAGCAGTTGCCATGAGAAGCTCTGAGATTATCAGCAGCCCAAGTGAGGACTCCTCCTCAAGCTCAAATTCTAAGTCCCCTCGACATCTTCCACCTCTGCACCCACGATACAGGACTTCTCATAATAATCTAGCTTCGTTGCAAAATGTTAGTCCCTGGCGATCATTATCGGTGGTTGATTTACAACACTGTGTCTACCTCTGACAAAACCCATACTGACTAACACTTTGATATTACTTTTACCTAAATTATGTTTAATCTTAAAATAGAGTTTATTGCCATGGGCTTGCTAGGGAAGAAAATTGTGTTTTTTTTTTTTTTCAGTTGAGAGTTTCCGTTCCGTATCAGTTACCCCCTTGTATGCTTCCTGTTTTTGCCTATAGTGAGAAGAATGTCAATAGAGGATTAGCGATCTCCTCAACTCTTCACTTTGGTTTCAGTAATTTTGTTCTCTTTATCATTTAGCAATGGGTGCAAAACCTACCTTTAATTGTATATTTAACCGGTAATTATGCTTGGGTTGTTAATCCAAACCCATACTGATCCTAATATTTCATGGGAGGTGGAACCTTAAATGTTGCTATAATACCGCAGTTGTATTAAAAAAAAAAAAACGACTGGACAGTCATGTTTCATAAAGTTGTATTGGTCCCGTTTCCTGATAACTGAAGAATTTTACACCAGTCCAGAGTTCAGTTAGAAAGTGGTAAAACAAAAATAAATAGACAAAATAAAGATTGCATGAGATCTGTGAGAGGATTCATTTGAGAAATTTAGAACTTTATTTATCCATCGGTGATCGTGCATATTGGACTGGTTAATTAAAAATGGTTTGTCCAAAAGCTCCAAGAAATGATACTCCCGTCAATCTAAGGAAGCGGCTGGTCTTATTAGAGCATCAAAGTTGATTTTTTTTTTTTTTTTTATAAACAATGTACAAAGTTGGAATTTATTAGATCCGGTAGTTTGCGATAGCATTAATTGATGAGGGTTGAACGGCTGGTGTATTATTGAGATAAAAGACTAATGATAAACAGCTAGAATTCAGCTATCACAAATAGGATGTTATGGTAGTTCAGTAAATATTTAGATTAGCATGAAGTGTTTTTGCATTTTTCACCTCGTAAGTTATTTGGCAGATAAATGTGCACATCGCAAGTCATATTTCTAAATTTTATTAAATATTACTCACTCCATCTCAAAACATGAACTGTTTTGGTTAGTTATAGTATGCAGAGTTGTTATTGTTAAAAATGAGAAATGATGCATGTTTGCAGCTTCAGCAAATAGAGATGTAACAGAAATTCACTACAACATGATCCAACTGTCATAAATTCTATAACATTACAAGCCAAACCAGCTGCTAATATAATATCATCAGCACCTGGATGATTACCAATATCTTGACTAAGATTAACATTTGTTTTAGGACAGATTTTGACTTATATTTAGATTGTCATCCTGAAATCTTGATTGGTAGTGACAATACTAACTCAAGTCATCATTTCCTGGCACAGCTCCATTTATAATTGCGTTACTACACTGCCCTTGGCTATTATGTTGTCTAACATATGCCAAAAAATTTACATAGTTCATCCACAATACCTGATCAAGATATATTCAAACGGATATTATTTGTTGCTCGACCATCGCTTTACTTAAGTAATTGATTTTTAAGAAATTCGCATCACTCTAAATTACTGATTTTTCTAAAACAGTTAGCATGTTGTTTATAGAAGTTGAATAAATTGTCTACACAGAAAAAAAAAAACCCCTTTCTGAGCACCCTCTTCAGCAACATCAAGACTTGTTATTAAATTGACACCTTGGCAGGAATATTACTCATCTGCTTCCATAATCACCTTCATTGAGCAAACTATCATCTTCTATTAGGATAAAATAACTTAGACCAATTGTCTAAGATATAACCTCTAGTTTAACTGAACCACCTTCAACTTTCGATTAACAAAATGAGAATGAACAACTCTTTGTCCATTTTTCAAGCATAAGCTCATATTCATTGTCATAAAACGGAACGCTTAGCTGCTAGCTAATCTTTTCAGCCTTCTTGTCTTGGAGCCGTCAGCTGAGCTTTTTTTATGAGGATAATATGTCACATACAAAGCCAACTCATTTTACAGAAGTATAATAAATACAGTTGAGTAGCTCAATTTGAACAAATATATTTGTTGTTAAGATAGTATTAACAGTTAAAACTATGTGCCAATACCATTTAATAATTGCAAAAACCCAGCACTGAAATAAGAGCATTAATAAGAATTTCAATGCTCATTACTTTGAAGAACATCTACATCAATCAGTTCGAACCTTGATATTCTCTATATACAAAGCACAAATGGTGATAAATCACCATTATACAACATATGCAATTCTGAAAAATAAGAACATGTACAGAAAAAGAATGAGCTTCAGTAAAATAGAAGCATCAATAACCTATAACCAATTGAGTGATGGTGGCTAAACCTACAAAATATTTTCGGGGAATGACAATACCAAACCCCAATACAATGCTGAAGACATTCCAAATATGCAGGTCACTAACTGTGAAAGTCAATCCTCTACTTTTCTCACGGCCACTGCAATGGTCTCGTGTACTGAAAATCAAAGAAAACCTCAGCAAAATCGCCGTCTAACCTTATGAAGGTATTTGTAACTGCTAGACTCAGCAGTTCATCTGGGTTGATAGCAGACAGTTTACTTTTGATGCAGGACCAGAACCTGAGCACAAGGATATTCTGACAAGAACTTTGGGAGATCAATATCAGAGGGATCTATTGCAGGGATTGCCATGTCTATATCCTCAGTAGAGAATGGAATGCTGCAAAAAGGAAGTGGTTATTAAAAAGGTCTTGGGGACTGAAATGAATTCAGTGGTGAAAATAAGCAGGATATAAAGTTTAGTAGCTATCTCCGAGTACAATAAATGAACATCCTATGGAGTGTGATTAACTACAAATTTCAGAAGCCAACTGGTAGTCTGATAGTCCTACAAAATTAGATAATTCATGGGATCGTCAGTTGTGTGATTTGATAGTTATAATTCATGCAGCAAAATTGTACTCTAGCAAGCATGATGGCTAGATGAGATTACATTCTAAACTTATAGCCAATACACCAACTATGTCAAAGGCTATGATGACTAATGAAATGATTTAGAAAGAAAACATTTTAGTACATATTTGCAACATATAAGCAAGAAACACAGTCCAGAAAATTACTATCAAAATTTTACATACTGATCATAACATAGCAGACCAGAAATTTCCTCACCAAAACCCTCTCAACCATCCTTCCACAGTAGAAGAATTTGTCTGGTGAGCTATTCTCCTTTACAAGGACGTGTGCCAAATAATGCACATGGAATTACCTCAAATCATCGTCCAACAAGAAAGAGTTGGATGTCAAATTTTGATTATCCTTATTCAGCATCTCCCTCATTTGAGCAACCACCTGTGTATATTATATTATTACAGTCAAGAACTTCCACATCATTTAACCAAAACCACAAAAAAAAAAAAAAAATTATAGGACTGCAACTTTCCTCATTTGACACACTCTGAGTACCATATTTGTCATCCCAAAACATGGTACTTGTACGATATATTTGCCGAACAGTCAAAGCCTACCGAGTATCACAACACTGGTAAGTTCGGATGTGACATCAATATAAATTCCCTCAAGTCAATGAAACAGGAAGAAACATCAAAAGCGCAATAAGTGAAAAAGACCATACTGGACACAGATCCTGCATAATTTCTTCAAGGGACTTTTTTCTCTTCTGATGTATCACCTGAAAAATTTCACCATACATGAGAAAAGCACATAATTTTTTGTTTGAAGATCAAATAAAAAATGTACAGTTGTTACCAGAAACCCAACAGTTGTTATTTTTCATTGGCCTTTTTGCTGTTTAGGTTATAAGTTTTTTATTTATGAATTGTACAATTTGTATATAAATAATTTTTGTGAATCTCAAGTTTCTTGAAATATTTTTTAAATATGAAAAGATAACTATCTAATTATAAATAATTCAATAAAACATAGTTGCATAAAATAGAGGATTTCAATTTGTGTTGGGTGGTCTCCTCCGTATGTATGACTGAAAAACTTTGAATTCAGATGGCTGTTCAAAGGGTGGCAATGGACTGGCTGGGTAGAGATTTATTCAGAAATTATACTGGTAAGTGGTTATTGAGGTATGTTACTAACATTGGGATTTGCCCAGCTATTGAGGCAGAACTTTGGGCTATATTTCATGGCCTTTGAGTGGCTTGGGATGTTGGTTTTCATAAAGTAATTTTGGAGACTAATTCATTATTAGCTACCGATTTCTAACGGATGCATCTAATGTGAGAAGCAGTTGCATCAACATACTATATGAATGCTCTTTTCTTGTTCAACGTGATTGATGTGTGAAGATCATTTATGTGTGTAGGGAAAAAAATTGAAGCCGCTAATCTTTCAGCCAATATTGCTATGATGTATTATAGAGGTTTAGTTTATCTCTAACGGTTGTCTCCAATTATCTATACCACTAAGAGGTAAAACATTATTTTTAAAATTTTAAAGTCGTTATTCGAATTCCAAATTTCTGATTAAAAAATAATTGACTCATATTATATAATCCCATCTCACTTCTTAAAAATGCAATGTAGGTCATTTGTCACCAACAACATTTATTTGTCTATGTTTCTTCGTATGGTCATCATTAATTTGCTTCATAATACATGTTGTTGATATTTAATATCTCATATACAATTGAAATTCAATATTTTTGAATAAATATTATGAAAATTAATTCAAATAAAATCATTTTTAGTGTAATTGCTACGAACTTAAATTAACCACATATTTCAACTAATAATCTATTCCTATATAGTGATATTTCCTTGGATCAATGTTTGTTATTTATAATAGAGTTTAAGAAAGTCTCAACATTGTTATTTCTTATAGTTGACAAATTATAAAGTGCGATTTTTGTTTAATTTTATAGTAGTTGATAAAAATCAGTTCGTTCTCAATTCGATTCTTAAACTTAAAAGTTATGCATTATTTATTGTGATAAAATCTCACTAGGATCCTCAATTCTTATGCTCGAGAGGATTTTGCTGTTTTTACTGGTTGAATTAATTGTATTTTCGGAGATGCCCAAGTTAATTCTCAGTTTACCGTTAGGGGTTTTTCGTTGAGCCATGCACGACCAATTAGAGTAGTGTAATTAGCGGAACATGGCGCACTGCTTATGAGCTTTCTTTTCATTGAGTTGTCGTACAATATTGGGTTAATGGTCGGGCGACAGGAAAAAGTCCAGAGAAAAAAGTACCATTCTATAAGTTATTCCCTTCGATTTGCTGCTAATTTCCTATATCGAAAAGTATTTCAGTGAATGTGATAGTTGGAAAGAATCTTTCATTAAGTTTAAGTATTAAATTTATGAAATCTCATTTTTCGCATGATCAATTGAATTAGTCTCAATTTGTTAAACATCGATAGTTTTTTTAAATGAATATGACAGTTTAAATAATTATGTTGACCTTTATTTATTTATTCGAGGATAGAATATTAACAGTTGTATTTTGCTATAATACTTTTGGACAGTGGAGTTAAAAAGTTCTGCATGTATAATTGGTGGGACGAGATTTGATTAAGTGGCATTTTGAGAACGTGTAATCCATGGGCAACGTTCCACAGCTTTTTAAGATGGAAACAAATTAAAATCCAGCATCAGTCTTTGAGGGTGTGAATTTTAATTTCTTAGCTCTCTCTGGATTCTGATAATAATTTGCTTTCCATCTGCACATATAACCTTGCTAATTTTGCACTTAAAGAAACCCTAAAACCAAAACCACAGTTCCTAATCTGAAATTGAGCTTCACACTTCAAAATTTGAGGCGAAAAAAAGAAGCATGGGGAGGAAGAAATTGAGAATTACGAGACTGGAATGTGTGAAGGCAAGACAAATAAAATATTCAAAGAGGAAAGTTGGGGTTTTGAAGAAAGCAAAAGAACTTGCAACTTTGTGTGATGTTGATGTTGGCGTTGTCATGTTTTCTCCCACAGGGAAGCCATCTCATTATGTTGGCCATAACAAGTAATTCTTCAATTTTTCCTTCTTTTTTCCTTAAATTCTTATTTGTAAATTAATTTTGAATTTTTTTTAACCAAATATAAATCTAGGGATTTTATTATAATATGGTAAAAGTATGATTAATCAAAATATTAAATGGTTTAATTGGGTTGAATATTTGTTTCTATGTGCTTATATCAGAATTTTTGCATTTTATTAACTCAAGTGCATTTGCTATTGTAGAGATTTAAGTGATATTTTAGAGAGGCTGTCAAAATTGTCTGTGGAAGACAGAGAACAAAGGTGCAGTCTGCTTCCTTTTTTTCTGTTTTGTTGATAATCAAATTAACTAGCTTTTACACAGAAAAAAAAATACAAAAAATTTTAATCAATTAATATTTTTCACCCTTTTTTTATTATTGTAAATATATATCTTGATGAAAATAACTTCCATTTTGTGAAAAGAAATATAAATGGGAAAAAAATCTAGAAAAACTAAAATAGCCATATAAAGCACCAGTATTAGTTATATATATTTTCAGCTTCAGAATATAATTTCCATAAATTAATAAGGTTGCCTTCATCATTATATGTTTTTTATTATTTTTTTTCTTAGAATAAAAAATTGTTTTAGATTTTACTGTTATTCACTTTTTGAAAACTGTTATATATACATTTTCAAATATGCAATGAGATAAATATGAAAACAAAAATCTTAAAACCGAATTAATGATACCAATTTTTTTTAATGAAATTTAAAAGAAATGACAATGGAATCGATGTTTATGCCTGATAAGGAAAAAATAATTTAGCAGTAATGGATATATTAAACTATTTCAATTTATTTATTTGAAATCAAAATAAAATTAGAACCGGCGGAGACTCTCTATTAAAAATGATTGAGTACAAAAGCAAAACCTATGATTATTATATTTAGAATAATAACTCCACTTTTTTTTTTGAAGAAAAATAACTCCAATATATTAACTTCAAAAATATAGGATGATTTATCTTTTGAGAAATATAATTTTTTTTTCTTTTTCGAGAAATAAATTTGTTTAAGGGTACGTTGAAGTTGGAGTTATAATTGACAGCAAATATATATATATATATATATATATATATATATATATATATTAACCTAATAAAGTTTTTCATTGTTTTCAATTATAGGGAGCCTTTAAATTAATTATTCATTAATATATGTTAATAATTATCATCATTCGATAAATTGCTGATTTGTTTAATTAATATTTCCAGGAGGAGCTACACGATGAGGGTAAGAAATTTAGTTAGATAACACATTCTTAAAAAATTCTTCTTTTTTTTTCATTTTTATTTTTTATACTTAATTTACTTCTCAATAACCTTAATATTTGGAAGTTACTTAAGAAAGTGTATGCAAAGGTGGAAATAGAAGTCGGCCCAAGAAACCAAGCACCCGACAGGTATAAGAGAGTTTTCTTCCTTACTGACTCTCTTTTTAAAAAAAAAAATTATAAAAATGATTGATCTTCATTTAGCATAGTGTGTCAATCCATGCCCTAATTTATTCCCCTGACTAATTATTATTTTTATTATTTATTTTTTTTGGCCTTGCAGAGGTGAAGCACTCAAAGTATGTTACTTCAAATTGAGATATCTTTACACTACTGTAATTTTTCTTTAATTTAATTTCCATTTTATAATTAAAAATACTAAAAAATCTAGCCAATTTATACAGGTGCAGAAACATCAACTGAAAGAGGTGAAAGAAAAACTTGTTGAGAAGAGAAGAATTCTGAGGTAATTTCTTTATTATCTATCATTTATTGATTTATTTCAGTTTTCATTTCGTTAATGTTGTATGATCTTATTGTTAGGGATTGGAAGAATCCGTACAACGTAGACAACTTATCACAGATCAAAATAATGGAGGAGCATCTCACTGCAACGCTTCGTAAAGTGAAGAACTTGAAAGTAAGTAATTTAAATTTATATAGATTCAACCATTTATACATACTATTATATATATGGTTTTGCTTAATTAACTAGAAAATTAATATGTATATATATATGTAGAAAATTTATGAATTTGAGCCTTAGGATTTGATATGATCTATTAATGCTCTTGTTTTAAGATTCAACTGAGGGAGCAGCAGAAACATACATGAAAACTTTCAGGTTTGTTTTGTTTCTGTTATCATAATTCGGGCTGGGATTGTTTCTGAATTAACCAATTAATGCATACTCGTAGATAGACGAGCTGCAAATCTGACGACAGTTTATCCTTAAATGTAGGATCTGCTCTTCCAACTGATGGCTGCATTTAACGCCCCTAAGCTATATATATAAGAAGATCAACATTTGCTAATTGATGTTAATCTTGAGCTATTTCTTTTCTCAGAAAAACTTTTGTCTAAATTTATGTTTAATCATTTGCAGTATGTTATTAATTTGATCGAAGACTTGGTTTCATTATCTTCAGTTGGGAATTGTGATATGCATGGTGCATGCAGTACCTATGCCTTTTTAACTGTTGTAAAAACATGTATGGGATAATTAATTAAGGAACCGACCAATACCATGCAAACATCAAATGATAAATTATATGTTGCTGTTTATTATTTTATTAATTAGTATTTCAATTATAGAATATGTTAAATCAAAGATTATGTTTAGTATGTCTTAATTGAGAACCCTCGCAACTAAATAAGAAATATTAAATTTATTACGGATTTTTGTCTTAGAAATTAAGTTTAAACTACACTAGTAGCTTTATCATGCTCAAAGACACTTAATTTCAAGAAGAATTAATGAGCTTTCTGAAAATTCCAGAAGCATTCATACGATGGCTTGAATTTGTATCATCTAGACTTAAGTCTTTTGTTTTATATGTTAATTTAGCTTAGGATTCATAAGAATTATTGGATTATGAGTTCCTTTGTTTTGTGGATTAAGCTCTAATTAATGGTGTTCATTTATATATATATATATATATATATATATATATATATATATATATATATATATATATATATATATATATATCGGTTGTCACATTACTAGCTATTAAGCTATTCTCCGTTAAGAGAGGTGTTTTTTACCTTATCTATATATCATACTATTTATCATTTGAGTAATACGTATATTATATTTTTTTTCTTATATAGATTTCATATCAATAAAAATAGAGGTATATATATATTACTTATAGGATGGAAAAGGTAATAATGAGAATTTAAGTTAATGGTAGAATTTGTATTACAAATTAAGCATAGAAATTATATTTAAATGATAAAATTTGGAATAGACAAATGCTAAATATATATTTTTTTTTTTCCAAATCTAAATGATATACATTGTTTTTTTCTTAATTTTAATTCCTTATAAAAAATGAGATACAATTCAAACATATAAAAGTGTTAGGTGCCAACTAAAATATAAGATATGAAATAAAAAGTATTTAACATTTATTTTTGAAAAAATAATATCACAAATACCTTGAGTTTTCTAATTCGAAAAATGACTGCCTATATCTATAATAAATAAATAATTTAGGGTGAATTACAAATCTCATTTTTCAATTTGCATTATTATTTTCTCTATAATATTTAGTACCTCGATCAAGTCTTAATTGCCTCAAAACTCAAAAGCCCTCTCCAAGTATACTCTCTCTTACCCCTTCACAACTATTCTCCGCCTGTTTTGGATCGATTTGGTTTCGATCGATTCGATCTGTGTCTTTAATTTTTTTAAAATTAATCTTTAAATGAAAATTAGTATTAGTATGAAAGGAATTAATAAATTAATCTTATTAGAAAATTAATTTTATGACTTAGAAAGTTATTCTTATTAGTAAAAATTAATCTTATTGATTAGAAAACTAATCTTATTATTAAAACAAATTATCAAATTAAAAATGAAAAATTAAGCATATAACCAAAAAAAAAAAAAAGGCAAATTCGATCCGTTCAATCTTTTTTGAAATTTTCTCTCACTTAGTCAAATTAATAAAAAAATCCAAAATAAGCTATAATGTCTCTCCCTTTTTTGCCAAAACTAAAATCTCATACTATAAAACCGAAAAATGCCAATTCGGTCGGTTTGATCGCACCCCTTGCGGTGAAGTTAAGAGAAGAGGCTTGAAGTTCGAGACCAAAGGCATCATCAGTTTTCCGGCTATCTTCTCCCAAGTAGTCTTCTTCTTCTTCTTCCCTTCTTTTTTTTTTTTTTTTGAAATTCTAGGGTTTAGACAAATATATTGAAGCTTTTCTTGATCTGCTCTTCCCGTTAATTCGTCCATTCTTTGGATCATAAACGTTTTAGCTTAGATAAAATTTGCCTTGTTTACAATCAATTGTTCTCTTGCAACTTATGACATCAGATCAGATCCCACCTATAAATTATTCATTTTTTATTATATTCATGCGCCTATGAATTGTAGTTTTCAGCTTAGTTTTGGATTTTTCTTTCAAAATCTTATGTAAGAGTTATTGCCCACGCTTTACTAAACATAAAAGAATTTAATTATTGCAGAAATTCAACAGGAGAGATGGTGGATGGAAGTGTCCCCAATATAAAGAAATGGGTAGTTTTGTATCCTGTTTATATAAATTCTAAGAAGACCATAGCAGAGGGAAGACGAATATCTGTGAGTAAAGCTTGTGAAAATCCTACTTGTGTTGAGATTGGTGATTGCTGCAGCCATCTTAAACTCCCTTTCGCCATTGAGGTTCAAATCCACCATAGCTTTGATTTTACTGGTAGGGGTTGCGGGTGTTAATGTTCACATCAATTACCATAATTTATTTTCCCTTGAATTGTAGATTGACAAGGCATATCCCCGTGATTTCATGCAAATAGGGAGGGTGAGGGTATTGCTGAAGAGGGAAGATGGGACTTTGTACAACCCAGCAATTCGTACTAGTGAGTATAGTTTCCTATTATTGTTTCTATTATCTTAAAAGTTTTAAACATGAAGCAGCCTCAAATTTCAGAGTTTTGTTGTCAGTGGACTTTATGATGGTGTAAATGTACTGGGGACAACTTGGTTGTTATTGGTTGTCTTGAATAAGTAGTTAGGACTTCTATGTTGGATCTTTCCAGGACTCGTAAGAGGGATTTGAAACATACTTACATCTGGGGTTCTGTTTATCAAATGCAGAGTGATGAGAGTGGTACAGTTTTTGGTTTATTATTCCATTTTCTGATTCAACAAGTTCATAGTCACTTCTTGCAATTTCATGCATTATATTGTCATCTTTCTACTATGTAAAATCAATTTCTTTTTGTGAGATGGAGTCTCTGCTGTTGGTTTATTGGTTGTGTGTGAATGCTGTTTGTCACTTTTCCAGCAACTTTATTAGAATAGGCTGTGATTACTTGTTTCCTTTATGTTTGGTTTCTTCTTAAAAAAATGCCCTTGCTCTCGTATGGGGGAAAAGAATATAATTTAACAATTTGCATTTTTCCTTTTACGATTATCATTAAAATAAAAGGGCAGAAGCTCTAATTTTCAAGGGGTATGAATCGTTCGTTGTTCTCCAAGTTGGTCTTGGTTGCTATTAAGCTTTTATATGATAGAGCCTTAAATCAATGGTGGACATGCATCACATTTTCTTCATGTAAAAGAGCTCATCCCAGTGTGTTGAAAATGACTGCTATTTGATTTGCAGTTTGAGTTTATCTAAAACGATATTATGTTTAAGAGAGTGAAGTTGCTATTCTATCTCGCCGATCTTGTATGATGTATTGTTATAGGTTAGTCGATATCCCTACATTTTCCATTTGGCCTTTTTCTCTCCTGTTTATTAGACATTGCCCCAAGAAACTCATGTCACAGAATTTTCTGATTTCACTTTAAAGGGAAATTGAAAGTGAAACTAGTTTTGCTGCACCTTGCCATCATATCTAATTGAAAATAAAGGATGATAAAAGAATGGGAGCATACAACAGTTTGAAAGTTGGGTAAAGCTGTCGTCACTTCATATAGGAGATTCTCTCTCTCATCTATTTATCTATGCTGTAATGCTGGTGCTATTATTATATTGCAGGAAAACGGCTGATGCTCCATGTTGCAGAGCTGGTGCCTAGACATCCTGGGAGGACTAAGAAGCAGGAGCCCGCATCCTCATTAGGTGCTGGACCATCCAAGTCTGGGAAGGGTGGGAAGAAGAAGAGATAGTAGCTCCACTTTTGCAATTTCATCAGAGCATCATCTTTTTGGGCAGTCTAGAATGGTCTTCCTTGTAATAGGCTAACACCCAATGGGTTCTAAATCTGCAGATATTGCCATGTCTTTTTAGCTCACAGTTGCGTCTGTTCTGAATTACTTTATTCATGCCCTTTTGAGAAGTTTTTACAAATATTTTTTAGATGTATGTTCTGCATTTTTCCCTTAAACTTTGAAAGAAACAAATGTCTTTTGCATTTTTAATTCTTTTTGAGACAAGTTGACTTATCCTAAATTATTCTAGTTGTGCTTGACGTCTGTCAACAGGTACTAGATTGGGATGATTGATTTTCCATTAGTAGCTCTAAAATGCTAGTTTATTAATACGTCTCCTGTCTTTAATCCACTTCTAATTCCATATGAATCCAATTTAGTCTTTTCATATCAAGTAGAGAAAAATCACAAAACTGGGAACTGCCTCCAAGATACAAATGCGATGAGAAAATAATGACAAAAAAAACAACTTATATAATGCAGCGAGTAGCTAAAGCTTCATATATTTGAATTTATCTTTGACCTAGTCTGAACATACAAATCCTAATTCAAAAGGTGGACTGACATGATTTTGCCATGCACAGATTCTTTCCATGCACAAGAAAATATAATTTCAGCTTCACCACCCATAACAGATGGTATCTTCCTAAAACAGGGAAAAATAATGTTTGTACAAACTTTTTAATGATTGAACAATGCTACTTGCGCTTAACCATCTTACACTAATTGTTCCCTTGTAACCATCTATACCAATTGTTCCATTGTCCATCCCTGTATTCGGGACAACAATGCATCTTTATTAATCTGGCTTCTTTAAGTTTAAGCAATTATCTGTAGCTTGGCTAAACAGCTCCTGAACCTGCTTCAATTCTTTTTCTACAATCACAAAAACACATAAAGATGTAACAGAGAATGGACAAGGTAATAAAAGGTAAAATCCAATAGAAAAGTAAGAAAAAACAAGCACAGGAAATGCATTGTATCTTGTAGGCTGTCAATGCAGTTTCAACATATTGTCAATTCTATATCACATCCCCATTGTAACAAATTTCTAAATGAGATGTATCAATTGATTGTTTGGTCATTTTACCTCCAAGGGCACAAATGAAGTAAGCATCTCCCTACTTTTGTTTTCTTCCTTTCCTCTCTCTCGCACATACAGATGGGCAACCACACCCTAGCAGATCTCTCGTTATGTCATGCATAGATGAGCACAAAGATGTACATGCAAGTGTGCTAAAAAGTAGTATTTAAAGGAGTCTGATAATACATCATTTTTTATCATTTATATATTTTAGCTGTTTGTTTGCTTCTTGTACCTATACTGTTAGAAGACAAACTTAATACGAGATTTAATCATATAACTAAAAGGTTATCCAAACAGTAATACAAACATAATAGTAAATATTAGAGAATTTACCTGCAGCTTCCAGTTGACTTTGGAGCTCCTGTCCTACAGCATCATTTTCAGCCTGGACCATATATCTCAAATAAGCAATTAAAAACAAGAAAAACAATTTAAAGAATCATGAGTTACAAAGCTGCTGACTCCATACCTGCAATTCTGCAATCCTTTTCAGTTGAGCTACTTCACCTCCCTCAGCCAATGGAAGTGCCGCCACCAAAGCATCAAACTATGCAAGTAAAATCCAGTAATTAATTGATTGTAGTTGGAAAGTGAAAGATTATGACTAACTGATGGCATATTAGAAGTATGAACTCTAGCAATGGAGGAAGAGTATGTGGCTGGCTACAAAAAGATTTTTGGTTCGAACATCAAGCTGAGTCCCCATATGCATGTGTAACAAGACCTCAACATACCAGATACATCATATTGTCGAGGAAATCTGCTTCTATAGTAAGAATTCATACATTTGCCCCCCAAGACAATTGAATTTGACTGAGGTTTCATTCAAACAGATTTTAAAACCAAAAATCCTCGGAGTTTTACATGCACAAAATTTGATCATTATTGAGGAAAATAGGAACCCTAATAATGATTATAAAATACAGTTCTTAGTAACTCTAGAAGGTTTAAATGTGTGCTTAATTTCTAGAAAACAAAACTAGAAAGAGGAGAAAATATGGGCTCATCTATCACAAAAATGATAGTTTTTTGGGATGGGAAAAAACAAAATTATCTGAATTAGTGTCACCCAAACTCATTATTTAATTGGATATAAGTGTTCTGTCACAAGCATTTTAAGTGGAACCTGCTTAGCAGCCTTGACCAAAACTAGAAAGAAGATAAATTATGGGTTCATCTATCATAAAACAACAGCTTTTTCAGCTGGAAAAATGCAAAATTAACAAATGTTATAGGGGTGTTACCAAAACCAATAATTCAATTAGAAAGGGCAGCCATAAGAGTTATCTTATAAGCAACTAATTGGAACTTGCTCAGCAGCCTTGACCAGAACAGTACTCATTAACTTAAGGGATCATTTGCCATAAAGATGACAGCTTTTTCAGCTGGGAAAATATAAAATTTACAAATTCTAATTGGGGCATCACCAAAACTCATTATTTAGCTAGAAAGGGCGGTAATATGGACAAGCGGAAAAATGAAACCTGCTTAGCAGCCTTGACAAGAGCAGAGCTCATTAACTTAGGTTGCTCAGCAAAATCTTCCGAGGGATTAGCTGGGGGTTCAGGGTAATTCGGAGAGAGACGCACCGGAGGAGCATCTCTCTGCAGCGTCCCAATCGTATTAAAGGCAAGTGAAGCAATTGTATCCACTTGCTCTTGTAATTGGGAGATTATATCCATCTTTTATATACCTGTCCACCACCAGAAGCAAAATAATCACCTACAGCTTCAAATCCAAAAGAAGAAGGAATAGGAGGAAATAATTACTCACCTTATGTAAGACTCCACCCACACAAACAATCGAAGAAGGAAACTTTCTGGCAAATTCTTTCGGTGGCTTGAAGACTCTCAGAGTTTCATTACACTGATCTGTGATATTAGCCGAGAGATTAGATTAGTTGGATGTCGAACGGCACCGTTAGAACCCACCAAGAGTTTCAAACGCAACATTTCAATAACCAGAAATGACAATAATACCCTTGAGTCGTTTACACATTGAAACCTAGCAACTAGAAGCTAAGCCGTGAGAAAAATTACTCGCAAACAAACAGTCATCATGATAAGAACCCGTAAAACGTTGATGGCAGAAAAACAAAAGAGGATCAATTGATTTAGATAAAAACATACAAAACTAAAAAAGAAATTGAAAGAATTATAGATTGATCAATTCGTCCAAAAACACAGGACATTATTGAAAATAAATAGAAAGTTTAGGGATAGAAATCCATGCATTATTGAATAAAAACTCAGAACAAATAAAAGTTCAAAAATGCAAAGAATAAAATTGTGCATGTTCTCAAGTTCTAAAAGCGATTTAGTTAAAAGGGAACATACTCATATTCATTTTCCATCTTTTACATAGAAAATTATTTATCTTCTTTAGGAAAATAAATAAAAGCAGAGCTGGGTGTAGATCAAAATTTTCATATTTACAATCATTATATCAGCTTTTCAATATTTCCAGAATTATCAGCATCTGTACCGTAGACAGATTAATAGCTTCATTGGTAGCCCACTAGTCCTCGTATTCCTTCTTTTTCAGTGACCTATAGTTAATGCTTCGATCAATCAGTATAGTGCTATTTAGATTATCCATTCACTAATCTAATATTAGTAGAGAGCATGATAACATGTTTATTTTAGTTAAATACGGACTGGGATTTTCTAAGAATGTAATTTTATCCAAGTTATATGATCAAAGGATAAACACCAACATTCATTGGAAGAATCCATACATGAATGCAGGTGCAGTAAATTATTTTGTAGATTGAAGTCAATTGCAGAAAATAACAAGTTGATAAGGCATTGTTCTGGACAGATAATTAAGGCACCTCCAGTGAATTATTGCTGGTTACGCATATGACACCGCCAGTCTGAAACACCCAACTGGGTCATTTTACTTGTGCAGAGAGAGGCCAGAGCAGGCCCTACCCTCACCAGCTTACAGTGGTCCCTTTGAGACAATGACAAAATTTGCAGCAATGATTTTATATGCTACTGCATGCATGCATACATACATACATGGAGTCTGATACTACTAGCGCTTTTCAAAACCTATTCAGGAAAAGTAGTCTCCTCTTTTCTTTTTTCTTAGCTACAATAATTGATACCAGATCTTTTATACACATTTCCATTCACTGATCAACCACTAACCATTTACCAAAAGGTAAGAAAAAAGAGCATCCGCTGACCCAATAACCAATCTTGGAATATCTATATCCTACAATGGTACTTGAAATATATATAATCCTTTCACTCACACACTGTTCTGGGATATTACCTCACCAAATTTTAGGAAGAGTTGAGCATCAGAGGTGCTCTTGGAGGGGCAGTTCACCAAGTGTGGAGTTTTGAGATTTGCATACTCATCCATGTAGCAAGAAACTCTGGCAGATGGGAGTGGAGGTAGTGGGACTGGGGTGTGTTGTTTTGGTGGGGCTGTAGTTGGCATGAGGCTCCCTAGGACTCGTGTCACTTCGTGCATAGTCGGACGGTCTGATGGCTGTCTCTTGGTGCACAGAAGCGCAAGCTGGAAAACCTTCTTTACAGCTCCTAGATCTTTACATGTAGCACTGATCTCTTGATCAACAGTCTCCATCACAGCATTGTTGGCTGTCTTGGATAAGATCTAGTGCAGATATATATATATATATATATATATAAAATAAAAAATAAAAAAACTCACGGTAAGGAAACCAGCAATTCTGAATTGCATTCCTAAAAATTTAAAAAGAAAAAATAACTACAGTTTCAGTTTCCCTAATTAAAATAGAAAGTGGATTAGTAAGAACATGAGGGTGAATAGATGACAAACCAGGTGGTGAAGATTGCATTCATTGTCAACTGCTTTCCTTCCTGTCAGCAACTCAAGCAGAACAATCCCGTAACTGTATACATCAGACTTTTCTGTAAGACGGGAAGTGCGAGCATACTCAGGGTCTATATAACCTATGGTACCCATTATGTAGGTGGAAGTATGGGATTTTGACACACACAAGCTCTTTGCAATGCCAAAATCAGTAAGATGAGCTTCGAAATCCTCATCCAATAGAATATTTGATGACTTCACATCCCTGTGAATGATGCGAGGACTACAATCGTGGTGCAGATATGCCAGCCCTTGAGCAGCTCCAAGAGCTATCTGAAGACGGGTATCCCAGTCAAGCTTTTTCCTTTTTGCAGGGCCTGAAAAACAGAGTAATAATTCATAATGCATAAGAATCTGCATACGGCTGGAAGGAGATTCTTGTGAATCCGCCAACATGGTATACAGAAACGGAGTCAACTTCCATAAGAAATTATTTACATACTGGCATAAGACTGCAACTACATTTTCGCAAGTTTTCCAGCATAGGCTTTCAGTAAATAACTTGCAACAATTTAACATCATGTAATTAAGCAACATACCAGCATAAAGGAAAAAGGATATGAAACTAGGATACACATGGCATGCCTAGGAATGCTCAAAACTCACCATGAAGGAGATCCCAGAGACTGCCATTTTCCATATAATCATAGAAAAGAAGATTCCCAGAAGGGGACAGGGAATATCCTTGGAGGCTGACCAGATTCCGATGCTTGATGCTCCCAACTGTCTCCAGTTCTGTCTCAAATTCCTTCAAGCACTGAGGATAGTGAGAATAGAGCCTCTTGATAGCCACTGGTTTGCAATTTTTAAGTACACATTTGTAAACAGTGCTTGAGGCTCCATAACCAATTATATATTTCTCACTCAAATTCTCAGTCATCCTCATGATATCCTCGTATACATGGAGTGCCATGTTCATGTGGAGGATCACCAACTTTGGTGTTGAATAAGTAACTGTTTGTTCAACAAGCACACAAGTATTATTTATCAGCATAACTTGAATTTTCCAGACGACAAAACCCTGTAAAGTTACAATTTAAGACAGGAACAAAGCCACAATGTAATGCAATTGCATTCTCTTTTCCAAATCACTCTTGTGAATAGACTGAATAATTACATGTGATTATCATTAATTGTGAAAATTATCTTCAAAGCCAGATCATTAAGATAGTTTTAATAATTTGCACAGTTAGAAAGTCCAATGAATTTGTAACATATCTCAATCCAATGACTAAATACATCTCAATGTGAGAATGAATTACAAATATTACCAGGTTTGTCAAGAAATCCATCTGGAAAAGGTGTTGGATTATGCGGTCGGTATGCTGCGACTAAGATCATGAGAAGAATTACCAGAGCTCCAACAGCGATCCCAAGGATTGCAGCTTTAGAAATTGTAACTGCATACTCAATGGCAGTAATAATTATTCCAATTCCTCAGACATTCACAATTGAAAAGTCTCGGGCATAAGAGGCATGTATTCACAAGTTGATTTAAATAGGTGTTTTTCTTGCATTGTCAGCATGAAGGATATTCCCATCATGATAATAGCGAGTTGAATATTTGACTCTGGATTCTGATGTTAATTTATTCTCAACATGACATAATGCAAGTAATACAGGTATAGAAATCACATCTAGACCTGTAACTAGAATTTCTTGCCCTTAACAATTATTTTACTAGAAAATAATTGAAGGTTTCTGACACTTTAAGGTTGCATCAACAAACACATGAAGATAAAAAAAAATAAAAAATAAAAACTTTGCCAGCATCAGTAAAAATAAAATTTAAAAGCCATGACTACCTCGTTCAGGTGGATGAGACTCACTGCACGGAGAATTCTGCCAGTAGCCACAGAGACCACGGTTTCCAATAAAACTACAAATAAAAGATGGATTATTTTAGCAGGAAATTTCAGAGGCTAAATATAAGCATGTTAAGACAGAAACAAAACAAATTTTGAGCTTTTGATTTGGGCAGCAACAGTAAGAAATAGAGGATACAGTCAAACCTTCTAACCTGTTAGGTGAAAACCTTGAAAAGTTATTGCTTGTGGGAATAATGCCAGCTAGGTCATTGTAAGAAACATTCCTGAATGCAGCCATTTAGATTTCTTTTAATAAGGGGTAAGATTGAATCACGTTAAACTAAATGTTAAACTGTGATTCAAGGAAAACCAGTAATACTCCAGCAGATAGTAAACGTACAAGATAGTAAGGCTTAGGCAGTTGATCAGAGACATCACATCGCCTGAAAGATTATTGTTTTCCAATCTCCTACATTATTTTGCATAAAACAAACTTATAACAATTAAAATCTCATGGGAAAACTAATGTCACTGGTAAATCATCTGGGGCAGTTACAAGTCTACTAAATTGCAAATAAGAGATCTGTTAACAGCGTGCTATAATCATAAAACTTCAGTGCCTTTGCCAGGAAGGCTATTAAGTGAAAACAAATATCAAAAGTTTAGAAGTTCATCAGCACAGGGCTAAATTCACCAGCATATATTCCTTCCCAAGAGCATAAAATGCAAGCCATAAATTCTAACTTACAATGAGAACATGTTTTGAAGTTGACTTAGTTCCTCAGGAATCACTCCTGAAAGATGATTGTTTGAAAGATCTCTACAATGCCACAAAAGAGACGAAGTCAGAAAAGCCAAAACAAGCTCCACATTTATTTATTAAACTGGTACCATTTCATACATCTCCATGACACTTCTCAGGTTACCAAACTCTGCCGGAATAACTCCTGATAATTGGTTTCTGCTTAGATTCCTATCAAATTAAAACAGCAGGAGTCAGCAAGTAAAAATTGCAAGAAGCTGGAATTACTTGGCATTTTCACTCACAGCTTTAGGAGATGTTCCAAGTCACCAAGGGAAGAAGGAATGGACCCACTAATTTTGTTATTCGAAATATCCCTGTGCAAGTGGGAAAATCAGAGGCATAAGCAATGATAAAAAAACAAAACATCAGAAATAGAACTAGAAAGGAAAAAATAGAGCTGTCAACACTTACAAAGTATCCAAATTACCAATCCGAGAAAGCTCAATGGGAATAGGACTCCTAATGTTGTTGGATGAGAGATTTCTGGAAAGAAAAAGAAAAAAAGAATCAATACGAGATTCAGGAAACTTAAGAAATATACCTGAGACAGGGATGTTCTTGTTTGTGTGCAAGCAAACAACCTTTCAAAATTTTAAGAAAAATCATGATAAAATCAACCAAACTTACAAATATGTCATGCTCTCGAGTCTTTGAAAGGCACGTGGGATGGTTCCATTCAATTTGTTACCATGCACATTGCTAACATCCAATGGAAATTTTAAAAACCACCTTAAACGTAGTTTAAAGGCCTCAACTGAAAATAACAAGATAATTAATTCTTACAGGCTGTTGAGATTTGTACATGAGCTAAGATAATTAGGTATAGGCCCTTCAAGGTGATTGTTGGCAACATTTCTGCAAGAACATTGCATTAGTAACTTGAACTCAACAGCTAGCACTAATAATAAACATCAAGAAAACAGATCATACAGATCAAACAAGTCAGTGAGCTTCCCAAGCTCAGGTGGGATGTGTCCTGTGAGTTGATTATCATTCAATTCCCTGAAAAGGTAAGTGTAGCACATCAGAGATTAACACGGTGAAGTACACAACCTTAAATTCTTACATCTAACAACCAATAACTGAAAGAGCTTATAAGGGCTAAAACTTATGCATAGAAATAATGAAGAAATATGCTTATTATGTCTCAATCTATCAGAATGCCTGCAGGAAATAAATTTCCAAGCAGGTGCCAAAGAAACACTTGGCTAACAATTACAGTCATGCAAAGGAATAAGTATCACATCATCAAATCCAACCATCACATGGTAAATATGCTAAAAAGGGAAGAGAGTATCATTTACGGAATATCCGTGACTGTTGTCCTACATACTAATCTCAGTGAATAATGTCAAAATTGTTACGGACTTAATTACAATAGATGCTAAGAATCTTCTGAACCATTCTTGCAAACTGTTTCACCAAAAAAAAATGATGACTCCCCAAATAAGACCCATATGCAACTAAAAAGAATCTCATTTATGCATTAACAACCAAAACATAGCTATAGAAAAATAAAAGCAAAGCAGATATACAAGTAGTGAAGCCTTGTCATGTTCCCAAGCTCTGGGGGAATGGATCCTGTCAGCTTATTGCCATGCAAATACCTACAAAACACAATCATTGCAATCAACCGAATTTGGCAACTTAAGGTATCAAATAATCATAGGATCACACAGCTAGAAACAATCAAAAATCAACAGAAGCTAATGACAGTTCTTTATTATGCTGCAATTTTAGAATTCAATGAACATATGTAACATCAAACAGTTTTTCAAATCCAAAATCTCTTTAATGGAAACTATAGTAAGAAATAACAAAAATAAAGAAAGCAATCACACACTTACAGTTTCTCTGTGAACGTCAAATTTCCCAAAATAGAAGGGATGGGTCCACTTAAAGCATTGCAGCTTAAATCTCTGGTTTTGAACAAGGAAAACCAATGACTTATGAGGAACAAACTGCTTCAAAATAAAAAAGTCAAATACAAAGGAAGAATGTAGCTAATGTTGGACAGTGCCAAAAAGTAGAAGCCTTAAAAATTCAGAATATACTTCACAAACTTACAATACAGCAAGTGCCTGCATTAGGCCAATTACTGATGGAATCTTCCCCCCCAGCTGATTACCTTGCAAGGATCTAGTCAGTCAAATGAGGTGTAAGATTAAAATTCATAAAAAGGCATTGGGCACTCCCAAAATCAAAGCTATCAACCATAATAGAGATAAGTTGCAAGCACATACAATGTGGCTACTTGTAAGAAACCAATGTTGAATGGAATCTCTCCTGTTAGCTGGTTGTAGGACAGGTCCCTATCAATAGAAGGCATAATTGTAAAATTCAATCAATTAAACAAAGTATTACAAGTATTTCAGTTTGCTGAGTTGGATGAAGTACATACAAGACCTGGAAGGAAGTACAGTTGCCTATATTTTGTGGAATACTCCCAGTCAAGCTGTTGTTTCTCACATCACTACAGTGATAATAAGAATCAGACTAAATAGGCAAACACGTAGCAAAATGATGACTAAAATAATTAAGCGCTCACAGTTACAGAATTTGGCACTGGAAACTTACAAATACCACAGTCCAGTCAGCTGGCACATATCTGAAGAAAGTGTACCCAACAAATTGTTTCCTCGCAAACCACTAAGGAGGAAAGCACAAAGATGCTCAGGCTCAAATTCATGAGAACATATCATACAATAGTTACATACACCAGAGCATCTAAAATATACTAGGATAGTTCCAATCACATTAAATCTTTTCATACTTACAGATACTGCAAAACTTCATTCCAGTATATCAGTCTAGGTATCTCCCCACTTAGTTTATTCTGTGCCAGATCTCTGGCGAAGAATTTGGAATATAAGAATTTAGAATTGAAGTACAAAAGAGTCGGAACAAAAAAATTGGGAGGAAAATCTTACAAAACTTTCAAGTTTGGAATCTGTGACAGAGTCGATGGAATAGGCCCAATTAATTGATTATTCTTCAAAATCCTGAAACCATGCAGTTAAAAATTGAAATTTAGGCTCTCATAACAAAGAGGCAGCAATCAACAGCTCTCAAACACACAGAAATACAACTGAAGAGCGACTTACAGATATTCCAGCTGCTTCAACTTCGAGACTGAAAATGGTATGTCACCATATATCTCATTGAAAGACAAGTCACTAGCAATATGAATCAATCAATATTCAATACGGAGTGAATCAACAAAATCTACTCGACCACTAGAACAACATAATGAAAGTATAGCCTCCCAGGGTATCAGATACTGAACTTACAGGCTTTTCAGTGATGAGCACTCACCAATCTCATCAGGGATCTGGCCAGAGAGACGATTTCCTCTGAGATCGCTAGTTTAAGAATGTATAACAGCAATTAATTTTGACTCAAATCCAAGTCAATTCCACACTCATAACCAACAAATATACTCAGTACTCAGATCTTTGAAACAAAATTATCGATAATACCTCAAAATAGCTTTGATACAACGTGTTTTACAAACTTAAGACATTATTTTATCTTTTAAAATAATCAAAAAGGTCAACCAATTTTCTAACACAGAAAATCGGACTAAGCATGGAAGCACATTATTTTCTTTCATGAAAGAGACAACACAACTATTAAAAAATTAACGTATATAAAATAGCAACTTGTACATACATAGAGACCAAGTCTTTGAGATTTCCAATTGCAGGCGAAATCTCTCCATCAATATTCAACCCCGACAGATTGCTGTAACAACAGAAGTTACCAATGAGGGGATAACAATAATCACAGCCAAAACAAGAAATCATAAAATGAACTCACAGTGCAATGACATTGATGGTGGCATTATCACACGTAACCCCTCTCCAAATACAGTAATCCGAAGATGGAGAATCTGTCCACTCATACAGAACATTGTCCACATCTCTAAAAGATTTCTTGATCTCCAACAGAGTTGCTCCTTCAACAGATGGCAACACAAAGCTTCAGTCTTTATTAAAAATAACATTCAGAATAAAAAACAGAAGCAACAACAAGGCTCTAAAAAAAATCCTGGGTTCTTCAACAGATAAAGCTATAAACTTCTTACAACAACAAGGCTGTAAGAAAATAAGGTTTGTTTGGGAATCTGAAATCTTAAGATAAAAAAAAGTATTGCACATTGGTCCATTGTCAACCTCACACACGTTGACAACAATTAGAACCTTAAAAAAATAGAATTTGCACAGTCGCTGGTTTCAAGGAAAATATATATATAATAATAAAAATGGCATCAACATTCTACTTCCTCCTTCCCGCAAGATTTTTTCTATTGCGAAACACGAAGAAGAACTCACCGTCGTCGGAATCCACAGAACAAAAACACAGTCCAAGGAGAATAGCCAGGAAGACAAATTCCGAACGAAATGCCATAACTGCCCTTCAAAATTTACCCAATTTCCATTCCAAACTACTCATTCTCACCTACTCTATCACCACAACGTCAAAGCAAAAGCTTCAACCAAAAAGATTAGGCCTTTCCCATTCAGTTAAAACTGGAGAAGAAGGAGGAGAGAAGAAGAGAAGAAACAGTTAAAGCTCTCATTGAAGTCGCCGACATTGAATGTTGCAGCAGCTACTGCAGTGAAGTTATGAAGTGAGAGAATAGAACCAGAGGATTATGAGTTTTTCCTTCTTTTTTTATACATATATTTTTTTGAATTTTTGGTTTCTGATAAAAGGGAAGAAGAAGAATAACTCAGCTTAGCTTAGCTTAGCTTAGCCTAGCGTAGCTTTGATTGTTCAATCACATCGCTCTGGCAAACTTAGGCCTGTAAAATACAGTGCTCTCATTGAGTGTGTTCGGTACCAAAACTGCAACTGGGCAAGAGAGAACGGAGAAAAAAACTGAGAGAGATAGAGATAAAGTTAAAATATCCTGCCACTGCTTCTGACATATCTCTGCAATAAAACCTGCAACTCTACTCTTTCTCTCTCTACGTATCAGGTAAGTTTCTCTCTCTACATTTTCATTTATTTACAGTCTCTCTCTCTTAGATGGCCTATAATGATAGACAATGCCAATGCGAATCATGGGTCGCTTTCTCTTTGGTTTTTTTTCAGCTATCCCTCTGCTCTCACTGGTAAGGGACTATTATGTAAGAGTAATGCTGACATAGTTTTCCATTTTTAAAATTTTTCCGGCAATACCTTCTTAATTGGTTAATAAAAAAAATTAATTTAAAAATAAAAAAAATAAAAAAAAATATTTTATTTTTTCATCTATCAATCAAAAAAATAAGTGTGGTAGAGTATTCAAAAATAAAAGAATTAGAGATTATTTAGCATGTAACTCAGTATTTCTACCACTGTCATGCTTGGGCTTTTGACGGGAAAAGGAGTCAGATGAAAAGTCCCTTATTAATTATCAATAATTACGAAAACATAGAGTAGGTCTAAAAATATTTAAATGAAGAAACTACAGAGTTCTAGTAATATTTTTAATATTTTTAGGCTTAAAAGATATTTTATATTATTTTTTCCCTTTAACAAGACTTGTATGTTTTATTTTTTGTAAATTTAACTTTAGATAGTTTAAGGATTTGAATTCAATTTATATTTGCTTATCTAAGCATTCTATGTTATAATCAAGACTCATCACTAATAGATATAAAATATTTAGAAAAAATATTTGCTAATTTGTATAAATTGATTGTGTAAATATTGTCATCTCTATTTTTTTTTTGAATATCTTTTAGTCTATTAGAGTGGTTAAAAAACATCAATTAGAAATAAAACAATTATCTAATCATTTTATGTCGACTCATCACTAATAAATATAAAATACTTAGAGAAAATATTTGTTAATTTGTATAAGTCAATTATATAAGTATTGTTATTTCTATTTTCTTTAAATATTTTTTAGCCTCTTATGGTGGTTAAAAGACATTCATTAGATAAGTAAATTTGGTTTTTTTATCACATAATTATTCACACTTAAAAGATTGTGTGCTTAAACCATCAAAAATAAAATATCTTTAATCAAATAAATATTATTTAAATCAATTGAACCAATGTCAATTACCTCTCTTTTGGCATTATTTTCAAATATTACCTTGTTACCATTAATCATGTTAATTTGGGTAAAAATATTCGTGCCTTGAGCATCCATTATATATTAGTTAAGCATTTTTTTATGTGAATTTGAGACAAACCTATAAAATAATAATCTAGGTTTGTTTCTTAGGTATTCAAATGAATTTGAGTTATTAGGAATTAGCTTTAGAAGCTCCCAACGAGCCTTCCATACAAAACAATGAATGTTTATGTATAATTATTTTAGGTCTACTTGAATAATTTTCTTAACTCAAAAAAAAATTAAATCTTTTAAAATTTTGCCTAAAGAATTCAAAATAAAACAAAGTTATTTTATTTCTAAAATAAAAAGTAATTATGATAAAATTTTGAAAATGAGCATTTTGAAAATTTTTATTTTGAATATGGTATTTCATGTCATATATATTAATTTAGACTCCAAATTATGTGTATCGCTAAATTAATACATTTAATCAATCTGAATTTACATTTAAATTTTTACTAAAAAATAATTAAAAATAGGTCAAACTACAATATTAATGTTTTTATAGATGTTGTTTTTAAATATCTATTCTTGTTATAGATAGTTCATTATTTGCATTGGAGCCACTCATAGTTTCATATTTACGAATTTTAATACACTAGTCGAGTAATAGACTAATAGAAATGAAAATTTATTCTATAATTGGGAGGAAGAAAAATATAAAAATAATAAAAATAAAATAATGAATTATTTTTATTTTAATCTATTTAAAATGAAAGAAAATAAAATCAAAAGGAAAATTAATTTTTATTTCCACTGTAAATAAATTTAGCCTAACAACAAATGCTTTTTTCCTTTTTAACTTTTAACGCTGATATTACATTAGAAATTAGAATAAGGAAATGTGTTTTTCCTATAATGTCACTTCACCACGTGATTAATAAGAAAAATTTATCCAAACAATAGCTCTATTCAAAAGTTTGATTATTTTAACATGGGATTCAATGATAAATAAGAGTCTTTTCTCAACAAAAAGAAAAATAGTGGTTTTAAGTTTGAGTTTTGAATATAAATTACTAGAAAATATTTTTTTAATAATTATATTTATTTTTTATGAATAAAAAAAATCAACAATATAGTTATAATTATTATATTTTTCTAATACACATTGTAGTATTATAAACACATTAAAAATAATAATTCATGCTTTTTAATAATAAGACATTAATAATGGAAGTATAGTAAAAAAATTAATAAATTAATTTAAGATAAAACAAAAAAATGACACTATTTTTGTGGAACATTATAATTAAAGCTTTTGTTAGCAATTTAGGTGTCGAGAAAAGCCAAACTTGAAACTCACTTTTAATGATCAATTTCATTTTGCCACGTTAGCTAAAATCCAAATTTACAATCAATTTTTTGGTTATAATATTATAAATTAGGTGTCTCTAAACATTAAATACATAATATTTTTATATTTATTATAGCAACGGGGCAAAATTATTCGTTCCCAATCCCTATCCAGTAAAACTTTTAGATTTTCGTCCTCACGTTGGGTTTGGAGATAGATAACTCCGCCGTAAATTTTCAATTCTATCCTTTTTTCGATCTTTATTAAAAAAAATTATTTTATTTCAATATTAAAATTATTATTTTATTTTTAAATTTTAAGTAATTAGTTAATTATATAATTTTTTAAATAAATTTTTTTCTTAAAATACTTGTTATATTTTTATTTTATTATTTTTAAAAATATTAATTATATTAAAATATAAAATAATTATTATATATAAAAACATATCTATCGGAGCCATTGATGTATATAATATTTCCACTTTATCTTCATCAAAAAAATTCGGGGTCAAAACAACGAAGAAATTTTGTTAAAAAATTGTCTGTTCGGAGCGGGACAACGCATAACAGATCCAAATTGTCATTTTTAATTATTTAATAAAAAATATATCAATTGATGGATGATTTGAATATGAATTATTTTATATTATTATTGATTGTGTATATATATATATATTACTCTCTTGTTTTATTTTAAAAGATATTTTGATATTTAATATAAATAATTTTCACAAATTGTCTATGTATAATTCATAATTTAATATATGTAAATGTAATAACAAATGGGATGAGAGAAGTTAAGCATTTACTACTTTATAAATGGGTGATCTCTATTTTTATTGTTGTCAATTATAATGATTAAAAAAACAAAATTTTGAAAGAATAAATTATAAAAGAACAAAATGGATCTAATCATCACAATAAAAGTAAAATAGTTAAAAAAAATGATAGGAAAAAGTGGGGAGGGGGGATTCCAAGTAATTATTGGAAGAACAGAGGAAAAAAGAAAAAAAGGGAAAATAAGAAGAAAGAGAAAGTGAGAAGCCAAAAGATAGAGATGCAAATTGCAAAACAGGGTCCGGACGGGACCCATCACAACAATTTTGTAGTACTCTGAATTTTTCACTTCCACTTCCAATTATTTACCCTTCCCATTTTTCTCTTTCCCTCTTTTTTTTTTTTTTTTAAGATTTTTTTTTAAAAAAAATTCACCTCGGGAAAGCAAGCCATTTGTCTAGTCCATTCACTGTACTTGACAGTGATATATCCCACCCTCAATTTTTTCATGTAGGTCCCATTTTCAACTCCTTTTTAACGCCGTTAGCGTCGCTGTCAATACTCTCTTGCTTGCCTGATTGTCTCTTCATCTTTATCGGATTATATATATATATATATGGACAGAATAAATTATAATTTTCATAATAAAAAAAAAAAGAGATGTTGAGAGGCTGAGAGTAATTAAATACTAATGTATTAATTTAGTTAATAACGAACTAAACAGCAAATGTTTCCTCTTCCACAAACATATAACTATCAAAGCTTGGCCCCTCCTTCGTACTTTGCCTTCCTTTTTTTTTTTTAATTTTTTTATCTAAACAACAAAATCATTTGTCACTGATTCGAAGAGGATAAGATTAAGATATGCTTATTATATTTCTTCATTACAAATATAAAAATTATTATAACCGCCTTTCAAATACTAAACTACATTAATATTATTTTTTTAATTCTCTTTCCTTTACCTTTTTTTTTTTAATTTTTGTCTTTTTGGTTGTTGGCATTCTAAAAGATGTACTCCTAGATTATTAAAAAAAAAATTTTGTTGAAAGAAATTAATAAAAAATTCATAAAAAAATAATTGACAAATTATAAAAAAAATTCTAAATTTTTTAAATTAAAATTAAAAATAAATTTAAAAAATTTAAAATTTATTATTTTATTATTTAAAATAATATCTATTCATAAAATAATATTATATAATTTTTTTATATAAAATTTTTAGCTTATTTTGAACACTGTTCTGGCATCAATCTCAACACCATTGATCGCAAAGACGATGACGAAGAGATGAAGGATCGACCTCTCATGTTCTTCAAGTCCGCCTCTATTGATAACCATGAGGCATACCTTGCCACCACCGCCTCTGCTACAACCTTTGCCCATTAGATTCGCTATCTAGTGATTGTGATTATCCATCATATAGTGTTTGTTTTCCTTTTCATGCTCCTAACAAAACACTGTTCTCTTCTATATAGTAGTGTGGGTCTTGCAATAATGCGTTGTAATCTAAAGGTTGTGATTTTTGTTTTTGTTTTTTGTAATTTTATACTTAAAGATGTAAACAGATTCATCCCTGATCCATCTCTTCCTCCATTTTCCACGATTTAAAAAAAAAATTTCCTAACCCCAACCTTTACCTACATTCGCTATAATCAAGTGACCCAGCAAAAGTACGAATCTGTGTTTTTCTTTTGTTAAAATTTTCTTTTTTTATTCTTTTTATCTGCTTTCCTCTTATTGTCTCTATTTTTTTTATATATATTTTTTTTTTCAGCTAATGGACTTGGGTGAGGTTATGTTTTTACATGGTTAATTTTTTATTCTTTTGTTAAGAGTGACTTCACTTTTGATTTTGCAGTTGTGAGATTGTGAGAAGAGAGCAGTAATGCAAATTTTAAAATTTGGAGTGGGGTTGGATTTGGAGGGACGAAATTGGATTGGGTTAAAGCGGAAACACAAGCAGAGGCTAATTAGATTTCTTTTTGGTAGAGTTTAGTGATCAAATGAAATTTTAGAGGGCGTGACTGTGAGATTACAGTTTTATGAGTCGGAGTAGAGAATAGGATGACCATGAAAATAACCATTTGAATTTGAAACGAGAAGGTATCATAATGTTGTGTTGTTGCAGTTATTGTCGGCGACAAGGGTGTAGTCATGGCGGCGGCGGCGGTGAGCTTACAGTTTTAGTTCTTAATGTTTTGAATGGAGAGCAGTAAGAAACAAAAATACTTTTTTTTTTCCCCAAGTAGTAAGAGGAGTAAATATGAAAGGAGTGAGCAGGCGGCCTACTACTCACATGGAAAGCGTTAGGCACAGCATAGAGATAGAGAAGAGAGGTACTCAACTCAACAACAAGTGTTGGAAATCATGTGCACATTTAATGTGTATTTAAGGTTACATTATGTATGGACCCATTCTTTTATCTCCATTGATGCCCCTGTTTAACCCTTGAATTGATTTTGACTATTCAACCGTTCTTAAGATTCTCAATCGTTAAGGCTCAAAAGGAAATCAGCAACTTGATGAAATGGCATCACTCCTCTGCTGTGTTAAAAAGATTTGCTTCCTAAAATCAGTATAATATTGAACAATATTTTAATATTCTTGTGCAAGAGAGAGAGAGGTGCTTTGCTTTCAAACTGGAGTTAATCCCTCTCATGAATTGAATAATGGAATGCAATGCAATGGACAAACAACCTCGTCGTTGTGTGGGCAGGCTAAGGACATGTACTTTCTGATTTCTTGTCAGGTAAGAACGGATGCCCCCCCGCCCTGCTTCCACATCAATCCTTCAATGCAATTTCAGTTTCATACAATCAGGAGATAAATTAGCGTGCTAAACAACTCAAGCTTATTGCTACTCGGATGAATAAACGTTATTTCTAGTAAAACTTAGTTAATAATCAAAAGTTAATATAGTTTAAAACTGATAATTTAATAGTACCGATAATCTAATAATTGAAAATATAGTAATTGATAATATAATTGATTTAATTAAAAATATTTGATAAAATTTACTGAAAAATGTAAAATGACGTAAACAATATATTTATATTATTTAAAAATATTATATAAAATCTATTTAAATATATAATAAAAATAAATTATATAATATATATATATACATAATAAATAATATAAAAATTATATTCAATATCTCATCCCAATATAATAAATACATCTATTTTTATCATATAACATTTTATTATTATTATTAGATAATTTAATAATTATATTATTATTATAAAATAATAAAAAAATAAGAGTGAAAAAGAAAAAAAATCATAACTTACTAACTTATAAAAAAAATTAATTTTATTAACTTTTTATTTTGGAGATTATATTCTAATTTTTTTCCAAATAAGATACGTTACCAAACACATATTATTGGTTAAAATAAATTATTTTTATATAATTTTTTTTTAATGTTCAAAAAAATTATGGTCCTCATATAAAACAAGAAAACCATCGTATTAACACCAGAATACAAAAAACATCATAGCAAATTGTCAGACACCTCATATTTCTTTACTTTCGGATGAAGCTTGTTCATTATTACAGAGAAGCAAACTGTGAACCAAAAGAGATACGAATATGGTATTGAGCTCAATGCCATTAGCCCACCCCGCCAACACAAACATCAAAGTTACAAAAAGACTTGGCTCCTTCAAAATTAAGGAAAGAATATTATTGTCGGTCCCCTAAGATGGTAACTGTGCAAGGATTGATGAGTATAGTTAGAGGCTGCATTAATTATTGTAAGAATAGCTTGGTCTTGCTCTTCTTACAGTTTTCACTGGAGAAAATATTCAATATACGGAATAACTGATACATTTTCTCACCTGACATTGATGGAGTCATGGCAAAATCATATCGGGCAAGCAGTACTCCAGCAGCAATGGGAACGGCGACAACATTGTAAGCTATTAGGCCATTGATGCCCGTGCAAGATCCAGGGCATCAACAACCCGCCATGAATATATCTCAACATTCATCATTAGAGGTCCTACTTCAATTTGTAAACTAATCATGATGCACAATCCTATCATCAAACGGAATCTTTCATTCTCATCAATGAGAGTTCAAAAACTATTGGTTCGAAAATATTTTATTCTAGCTAGTGTTTTAGATTATTGTTTTCAAAATGATTGGTTCAAAACAATAAAAATGGGTGCACTATAAGCCTGCGGCTGCCCGGAAAAAAAAATAGAAAAAGAAGACTACCAAATAAATTCAGACAAATACTAAAATTAACAAAAAAAAGTTAATAAGCATTGGAGTCTTTTGAGATAAGTTGATGAGTATTTCTTGGCCCACAAATATTCCTTCGCACTATTGGGTTTTAAGCAATCCCTTGTACTGAAAGATAGAATTTGTTAATGGATTTTCCAGCTCTTGAATGTCAAGAATCAGAAACTAATAAAAACATAATTTTCATTGACAATTTCTCAAACACATTGCAATAAATTATACTTGTGAACAAATGAAATGTAACAAAGATGTAAAGAGAGCTTCGAGATTCATCTGAAAAGAATAAAAGCAGAGACTATGAGAAGAAATGAAATCATACTTGAGAAAATCTGTTGCCAAGAAGTATAATAGATGCTACATCAGATGCAGCATTTTCTTGAGCTTCGTTCTGCAAGGCAATCCCGACATCAGCAAGGGCCAAAGAAGGTGCATCATTTATCCCATCACCTCGGGAAACTATCAGCTTAAAATAATTTCCACTAAGGCTGTAGTAGATCAGTTAAAAAATAATAAAAAAAAGTTAAAGAAACTATAGTAGACGAACATTTTCGCCCTAATAAGCATGTAGCAACATGATTGTTGCATATCTCCATTCAAAACATTAAGAATTCAAATGATCCACCGACTTAACACCGGTAACATTGGATACAAAAAAAATTTCTATCATCTAGAGAACAGATTATCATTCAACTTAGGAGAAAATACAAATATGATAAACTATGCTAACCATTGCAACACGATGCCCTGCAGCCTGGAGAGTTGATATAACATCAGATGTCTGCTGTGGAGCCAAGGAAGCATTGACAAACTCATTTCCTATTCCAACTCTATTTGTAATATTTGTAACTGCCTCTTCCCCGTCTCCTGATACAAGTACTGTATTAATACCCTTCATCTGCAGCCTATGGACACAAGCAAATGAAACATGTAAAGCACGGAATAATGTGCTCAGTAGCATGTAAAAGGCAAGTGCAAAACAAAGAGGACAGTGATAGAGAATGGACAGAAATTAGACAATTTTCCTGTCAGTGAATAGCTCCTTTCACTATTAGCAAGCATCAAAACCCAGCAGACAAAAATTAGGAAACAGAATCATGATCTAATAAACGCAGACAGCTAAAGTGATATCTGGCAGTTGAGCCCCAAGCAAAAGAGACACCTACTAAGCGGCATTCCTCATCTATGTCATCATTGGGTTCTCAAGATGTCATTTGTTGGATATAGTCATGTCAATCCAAAAGCCTAAGCTTTTGGGTGGTAATGCTCAATCATTTAATCTTCATCTCTTCTGTAATTATTTGATTTGCGATCTTTACTTCTATGGGTTGTAAGTGACAAATATCATGGAACACGAGAGTAGATAGAGATGCAGTTTATCATAGGAAGAGCCTATAATGCAGAGTCCAACCCAAAAGTCTAACTATTAAATGATGAGATCCAAATATCATATACATCCTTTGTTTGTTTAATAACTATTTGATGTGCCATTTTAGTAGTAACATTTTTTTACTCCAGTTCACTGTCATCAAGCATGTCATATGATCCTCCAACTTAACAAGTTGCCTTGTAACCCAAATAACAGTTGCTACTCTGATTTGCACCTTAAAAAATCAAAGAGTAAAATTTGAATTTTTCTTTCCATCTCTTTCAAAGCACCCTCAGTATAAGGCCCAATCAAATAATAGTACAAGAAAAGAAACTGCCCATACCAAAAAGCAAGTGTTGCTGCTGATATAGTCATTACGCAATAATACAATATACAAATGGCCCAGCTATTGAATCTGCAAGTCTTTGTATGGGTGCTTCTTCGCCTTGAGCATCCTCAACCTACAAATTACATCACAAAGCTGTAATACTTGGTATAGACTGTAAAAAACTAGCTTGTATTCTGAGCTTAGAAGTGCTACATATTCGCAATCCATTATTCTTCTAAGAAAACTATTTTAATATAATAAGTCAGAAGTAATGTAGGATCTCAAAGCTGTACAATAGCAAGCAACTGCCACAACAACTCAGAATAAACATTTACCCCTTTCCTACATGCTATAAAGCCCACTCAGAATAAACATAATATGTTCATGAATTTGGAATAAAATGTCTAAATATTCTTGGCATTTCAGGAAAAACTGAAAACAAATATATTCCAAGATGGAGATATTCCTCTTAATGCATTAAGAAGAAATTTTTTAGTACTGATAAAAGCACCAAATTCCAATCTAAAAGTGCTTTAGATTATTGAAATAAGATATTTGTACGCAGAGAAGACACTTTTACTACTTCACATGCCCAAAAATGCATCTTTTTCACTTTTGAATTAAAACTTTCCAAAATTTTGTGACAAATAAAAGCATGTTGAATGTTAACCAATAGTAATTTTCGCATGATATTTGCAAATTGAAGAAAAAAATCTACTTTAAAGTGTACATAATAAATGAATATGTTTAAGTGTAATA
Source organism: Triadica sebifera (assembly GCA_023653625.1). Taxonomy (NCBI): domain Eukaryota; kingdom Viridiplantae; phylum Streptophyta; class Magnoliopsida; order Malpighiales; family Euphorbiaceae; genus Triadica; species Triadica sebifera. Next base: position 23,571,982 of record CM042910.1, on the reverse strand, counting down.
CTTTACTGGTGATGAATATATATTACTTTTAACACATCTTGGTGGACTCTATCAATTTATGACAAATGTGTTTATTAATAACTCCCAAAAAGAAATACTTAGCCAGATGTTAATTTTATCTGAATTCAAAGGACTTTAACAAAGAAAAAATTGATTACTTCATCTGAAATTTAAAGGACTGTAACAAAAAAAAAACTGATTATTTTGTCTGAAACTAGAAGGCCTGTAAAAGAAAAACTTGGTTATGGGAACAAGAGGTCGGGCTGACTACTAACTTCACCTACAAAATTTAATGCCAATTTCTCATACCTTTTCTTCCCCTTTCTTGATATTGCAAATTCACATAAAGATACTCAAACGTAACAAGTTTCGACATACAAGATCCAGTTATCAATAGATGTCCTGGAACTCTTAATTTTGTTTAGGGATACATCCATGCCTTGGGTTGGGATCAAGTAAAACAAAACAAAAAAAAAATCAAGCAAACAACTCTTCCCTCTGCCTTCCTTGAATTTTACAGGTCTGAAAAAGTGAGAGGAGAAAATAGTAGATTCACTGACTGTGCGGATAATCCTAGATATTGTTGAGTTAGAGCCAGTAGAGGAGGCCTCAATCCTTAAATGACCATCCTGCAATAGTTTTTAAGATTTGCCTGCTGTTAAAAAGTGCAACGATCAAAGATAAAAGTATTACAGTAGAGAAAATCAAACATCAGATGGATTTGGCATTTTGTTATATCTTGCATGTGTCAATTTAACCAAAAACTATTAATATAAGTATAAAAGACGCAACTCTAATACCATACTAAAGATTTGGTGCGGTCTCCCACCAGACTGATGTTAATTATGCAAGGTAAGTAAAAGTTCAGTATAAAAGAGCAATTACTTCTTAGACATAGACAAAAACGAGAAAATATATAGCATATTGAGATCTATCGTAGCAATTCAAAATACAATTACCCAGTTTATAGTTGCAGCTGAGACTTTGTGGTCTCGTTCCTTAAATACAGGAAGTGATTCTCCTGTAAGCATGGATTCATCTACAACACTTCTTCTTGCCAGAACTCTACCCAGTCCCGGAAAAAATAATTTAGCTGAATTCAGAAAACGTACTATATGAGTTCATGCATAATTACTGGCTCAAAATATTGGTAATGTTTTGCTGTTTCCCACTTTTACGATAAGCTGGTTTTAAATATTAGCAAATATCATCAGAAGGGTCCTTTTGATTCTGGATAAAATTTACATATATTAAGCAATAAGTTCAGCATTTAAACCACTTTCTGTAAAGTCAGATCCTACCATTTATCCATATAATTGCTACCATAAGCTAAGAGTCTGTAAAGCTTAATATAGAAGAGACCAAGAACAATTAATATATCTTATGCAATAATACAAATGCCATCAGTGCAACCACTATGGCACTTTTCAGTGGCTAGTAAAAGATAACTGATAATGATAAAACACAAACCTATGGAAAATCTATAAAACTACCTTTTCATACAGCAATGGAGCACTCACAAGCCATGCACATATGGTTTACAAGCTTGGCTCAACATAAAAGTATAATCTCATATAAATCTGGAGCTAAAATATGACACAAGAAATTAATCTCTCATTTTAGACAGTGAAAAACTTGATGAACAGTTTGAAGATCTAACGTCTACAGGAATAGTTTCTCCAGGAAGAACCAACAATGTGTCTCCAATTCGAACATCATCAGTGGGGACTTCAGCACAAATTGCTTCAGAGCAAAGAACAGTGTCAGCAGGAGAGTTGCTATCTAATGATATAACAACAAGACGATATTGAGTGGTTATGCCAAACACCCAGATTCATGAAATCAAACAGATGGTAATTAATATTTCTCATAAAGTCAAGGTATGCAAAAGAAAATAATACATTTTGTTCACAAGTACATCCATGATTAGAACTCATGTATCTTGGGGATAACCATGAAGAATACTGATGACTCATTTTGGTTAACAAAAAATAAATGTAGAAAGGGCAAATGCTAAAATGAAATAGCCTTGAATGATGCTCTGCCTTGTGAAAGTGAACCAAAATGTTTGACAAAGTAGACTAAGTCACCAATGCTTACACAAAAATGCTCATCACAATGATTATCACCTTGATGCAAGAAAGCATAGAAGTTTAAAGAAGGATCAAATGAACTTGAAATGTTTTTGTCCAAGCAAAAACTTTTGTGAAAACTATGTCAGAATCCACTGAAAAGGAACTGAAGTGAGCACCTCTTCAATACCATAAGTAAAACATGTGAAACTAATTCAACTTACAAGAAGTTCATTCGTATCACTGGATGCTTTGATCCTTGCCTTTTCTTCAAGAGAACGTCCTAGAAGCACAAAACCAAGAAGCATGACCTGCTCACTAAAAAAATAAGAGGCATCCCTGAGAAATTTATGGGAGGTCTTGCCAGTTTTCATGATAAACTAAGTGATAGATTTTGGGAAGCATCTATGTCTAGAAAGTTCATGTTAAGCAGTAAATCCCCAGGGCTCAGTTAAAGAACAAATTTGCAAAGATTATACAAGAATCTATGGCCAGAAAAGTAGAAGACTGGAAGTAAGCAAGTCACCGGTTCATCAAAGAAAGATGCATCCCATTTGAGCTCAGGCTTAAGAAGTGAGACCTGCGAAAGAGAAAAATCCAGAGCCTAAAAGTTTAGGAAAAATTGAAGTACACTGCAGGTGAATACTATGTGATCATCTCACCGCACTGATGACAAATGCAGCAATTGATCCAAATCCTACAAGAGAATTCATATTTGGTGACCCCTTCTTTAAGGTGAGATCAAAAAGTGAGTCCGCGAAAAAAAATTACTTAGATCATAAAATAAATAATGAAATTTCTTTATGCTGATTACAATAAAGATGCAACTAACCTTTCGAAAGCACGACTTCACAGAAATTTGAAAGAAGAATTAGGATAGCTACTTAGCAAACGTAACAAATATTCCATATCTGGTAAATGACAATTTACCACATTGATAGAGAATAAGCATGGATATACAATATGAGAATTCAGAAGAATTTTTCTATAATTACAAATTTAATATGTGTCTCTAATCTCTACGCCAAATCCTTGAAAATATCCAGAAAAGACGTACTGAATTGAAGAAAAAAAAAGCAGCAAAATCTAACCTCTTCCTGGTCCCAACAGAGCTGCCACAGCCAAGCCACACTTCACAAAACGAATTATGCAGAGCCTCACAGAACGGTCCTACAGCGAAGAAAGGCACGTTGTCAAGAAAGCGATGCCATCTCCATAATTATTTATAAAAATGTGATCCTAAAATGACAAATTTGATATGCTAGTTTATATTGGATTACCGTGAGCAACATGAAGGCCAAGAGAGTGCAAATGTGCGCAGCGTGCGATCCACAACACAAAGCCACCAAAGTCCACGCAAAAGCCACGCGATTCCTGCTCTTGACTAGCAACTCTTCTTTCTTCTGCACCATCTCTCGCCACTTCTTCACATTCTCAGTCACTCCTAGCCCCTAAACCCTCCTCTTCGACTCGAATCGCAATCAGTCAACCTCCGAGCAAGACTATCCGCAATGTCCGCCAAGATTTCGCTGTCAACGGCACCCGGTTTCAAGTTCACCGCGGCAGTCTCGGTCAACATATCGACAACGAGCGAGTCGACTCGGTCATCAGAGGAGAGCAAGGAGTATTGGAAAGACAGTTTGAGATATTATGACTTATTATACATAGGAAAAGTGGAAGAAGTTTAAATGGATTTATAAAAAAATTTATACCAGTCAAATTATAATTGGAGTGAAATTTCAAATATTTGGACACAGAGAGCATTTAGGCATCACTGTTGAGGGATGCTGTTATTTTGTCACGCGTGACGGCTACCAGTCCTCCTGCTGTCCGAGTGCAATGTGCCTAGCAGTCCTTCTGTTGTGCGCGAGAAGAGGCATCGAGCGCAACAAATGTCCAATGGCTAGTAGTTATTAACGTTAAAAATCTATCTGTATCTGTATCTAAGGGTTATGTCTCCCCAAATCGTCATTTTCATATTTATAAATAGTTGTTTTACATAGGAGACAACTAATTAATCTTTTTCCTCTTCATTCTATTTTTACATCAAAATTTCATCTTTTTAAACCATTCTTGAACAAGTTTTTAGAAGAATTTATAGGTTTGTTGCCTATAGATTCTAGTTTATTTTGATTATCCTGGAAAGAATTACCATAAGTACAAACAGTAATTGTGCATTATTTTTCTAACAAAGACTTGACTCAACACATGGACTCAATGCCCATTATTCCAGAGACAACAAGAAGAATAGGCGCGGGGCTTGTAATTGGGAGTCTCGTAGTTCAGCAGGTTTGCTGTCGAGGGAATTAGAGATAGTGAGACAAGGAAAGGAGTGCAGCTTGAGGACAAAATGACGGCGTTCATGGAGGTGAGAATTGAAGTCAAAGAGACGTCTTCTTCTGTAGCCGAAGCTTAACTTGATAGAGAACCGTAGTAAATCAGTCGTCATTTTGGAGAAAGAAAATTAAGTAGATAATTTTATATTTGAGAGATTTGAGAGAGGGAGATGAGAAGAGATGACCGGTAGAGAATGTAGAAATGTCCGTTGATTAATTCAAACCGGTGGAATCAAAATGCGACACATCAACATACCATATCATTTTCTTTATTTCCATTTATTGGCGGCAAGCTTCACTCTGTCACTCGTTTGAAACTTGTGGTGTCAATTTCTAAAAGGGATTAATTATGCTATACATTAAAGCTAATTCCTAATTGCCTGAAAAAGGAGTTCCTGAAGCAGCTGAATGTTCATCTGATGTTAAGGTTTTCTTATATCTACCTACTTATGTGTATTCTTTTCTCTTTGGCAAGAATCCAGATACCACATATGGCTGTTCTTGTAACAGAAGAGAAACTACAACAGAAGCAGAATTTAATGAGTGCATGAAAGGGTCATAATCTCTACAAAATTTTGAAACTTATTTATATATATATAATACAATTAAAAATTATGATAATCACATTTTATGTATTTTTAATGTTTGACTCTTCTATAATAAAATAATTAAGTAAAAGTAGCACTCTAAATTTGATAATATAATTCTTCTTTTTTAATTTTTTTTGTTGAATTTAAGTAAGGACAATTAAAAATGATATTGTTTTGTAACTTTTATTTAGTAAGAATTTTTTTAATTGAAAATTAATATTATTTGGACGCTTTTAGTTTAACCCAAAAAAATTAGAATTAAATTCTGACATCGAGCTAGATAGAAGCACTCTTGGTAAGGTTTTCTTGTAAGAGGAGAGATGTTACTCTACTAGTAGATGCTTTTGTTTACCTAATTTGTGTAACTAATGAATGGATTATAACTTAATGGCAAATGTAGGAGGATTACAATAAGGTATGTGATAAGTTCTGCTTGCATGTCATGTCTTATTATTTTCTTGAGAAAGCTTCGTCTACGAGAATAGCCAATTTAATTTTTCAAGAATCACAATTCACATCAAAAGGTCTTAAATAACCAAAATCTCTTAAGAAAGTTTCATCTCCGAAACCATTATCAATCAAATCAAAAATTCTAATGAGCCTTCTTGGAATCCCATTAACCAAAATCCCCAATTTGCATTCTTTTTTTTTTTTCAAAATTTCGATAACAAAAAAAAATTGCTCTGTAAATGATGTAACTATAATTGCAAATTTTAACTCCATAACTATAATATTATTTTTACTTGAGACCTCAGAACCTGATTAATATATATTATCCATTTCTTATTCATACTTAAATATTATCGTTACAATTTTTCAGAAGATACAATTACCATTAAATATTAAGTAATACTTGTATATATTGTTGTGCATTATATTAATAATATTTGCCTATGGTTACAAGTTTCTCCAACTTCAGAGAAGGACAAATTTACTCAATTGGGAAACAAAACATTAGATTTGGATAAACATGAACCAACAAGGAAGAATATGATTCAAATATAGCTTCTTTGTATTTAGATATGGTTCTCTTCATTTGGGGAAATAAATGCAGAGAATTTATTTTTAATTTGCAAAATTAAATTAACTAGATATATGTTAGTCTTGGAGCCCGTTGAGTTATATTTAATAATTTGATTAATATTGAATTTTGAAAAAGTGACTTTAAAAACGGTGCGTTTTGGGCAAAGGAAAAGCGTGGTACGTGGAAGATGCAAGGCTTGTACAAAAAAATATCCTGTTCGTTATTATCTTCTTCTTTGGCTTTGCCTTTCCTGACACTCTCCTGCTCAGCTCAACTAGACGAGGATGGCATTAAGCGGGGCGTCCGCCGAGAACTCGAAGGTCAAGCTGCAGAGTTTTGCACCCAACTGTGTGTTGCTCTCTTCATGGATTTCTCAAAATCCATTTCTCAGACCGTTAAAGCCCAATCTCCCGTCTCCAAATTGTATAATACGTGAGCTTCACACCTCACTCACTTCCTCAGCTCATAAATTCCTCAACTTTCTTCATCTGTTTGCTTCTCAAAATCCCATTCTCAAGAGAATACTCTCATTCTCTCCGGATTTTAGCCGACATCTTACACAGGCAAGCCAATCCTCTCGCCCCCCATTATTTGAGATATGCAATTTTATTGACCTTTATTTCATTGTTTAGTTTTATTTATTTGCCATTGAAACTTCAATGTTACTGATTAGCTTTAACTCAATGTTCTACTGGAGTAATTTTCGAAATTTGGGATTTTGAAGTTATGTTTATGTGTTATTGTTTTCATATGGGAAACAAGTTAAGAACTGAGAAGTGATATGGTAGTGATCCATTCTATTTTTTTTTTTTTATGCTGCTTGAATTCATCTTTTATCTGCTTCAGCTGAGTTAGAGTTGCTTATTTGTTTATTTATTCTCTATGTGGTTAACTTGTATGTCAGATTCAACGTCGGGACTACAGGAATCCAAATTCTTTGCCCAACCACAAATTTGCTGCCATATTACCAGGAGATTCAGTGGCAGGGATAGTGGTGGCTAATGGCATTCTCAATTTTCTCAACATATACAACACTCTGTTGATTATTAGGCTTGTTTTGACATGGTTTCCCAATTCTCCTCCTGCCATTGTTAGTCCACTCAGGTGCCCTTCCTAAATTTCTTTAAAATTAGTCTCATTTTAATTTTATGATTTAAAACTAGCATTTTTTTTATACACTAGGGATGAATAGTAAAAATTTCCCTTATGAGAACCTTTACAAAATTCTATTTAGGACAATGGGTTATTCACACTTAATTGTTACAGGATGCATAGTTTAATATCTATACTTCAAGTGAATTTTTGTTAATGCGGATGACATGTTCTGAATTCAGCACTCTGTGTGATCCGTACTTGAACATATTCCGCGGAATCATCCCACCACTGGGAGGGACATTGGATCTATCTCCCATTCTGGCGTTCCTGGTTCTAAATGCCTTTACTAGCACCGCTGCTGCACTTCCTGCTGAATTGCCAGGACCAGGAGCTTCTTCACCCCATACAATGTTCACAACTCTCACTTCATCACAGAAGAAATGGAAGAGAAGACTCCACGGAAACAAGCCACAGAACTCTTCTGGTGCCAATTAGGCCATTATACAATAGTCTTCTGGGTTTATATTTGTTTTTCCTTTTGTGATTTTCAAATACTGTGTAGTCTTCTTCCGGCTAATAATTGACTTGAACTTACTGAATTGTAAGAGTTATTTTGAAACTACATATGTTAGTCACATATTCTTTTCATGTATAAGGCATGTTGATTACTTCTCTGGACATAGTGAGCGTTCTAGAATTTGGTTGATATGATAGACAATAGAGCTTGACAGGATGGTTAGAGGTTAAAGAAAGCTTGAGGATATCGTATTAAGATCCCTTTCAGACTAATTGGTCCTCAAGCTGATTCTCTGCAATTCACTTCCATATACCCTCTATTTTGAAAAGCAGATAGATGTTGTGTATATATATAAGAATTTTCTGGACGTGATCATATAATGATAAAGAATGGAAAAGAAATCAAATGATAATAGAAGCGTCAGATTCCGGCCAATTGTGTGGATGACATCCAATTTTTAATTTCATTAACAGGAATAGTTTAAACTTTTCCCTCATTATTCATATCCGTCCAACACCAAAGAACTTCACAGATGAGCTGCCATCCCAATATTTTCCACAAAAAGAATTTTACAGTTTCCAAAAAGATTCTCACATGTATGCATAAGCACTTGAAATTTTCACCAAAAGCTGAATTTACTTGGCAACAAATTTGAAGAATATTACATTTCAATTGTGGAGATGGGAAGTCTAAAAATGTTTGTTTCAGCTGATTGGATCTAACTTATAGTTTTTTTTTTTAATGCCCAACAGTTTTCATAAGTGTTTATTAAATTTTTCTAATAAGCAACTGATAGTTGTTTGGAGTCATAATCAACACGTTTTATCTTGATAGTAATCTCCTAATATTTTTATGCTAATGGCCATATATCTCAACCATCTGAAACATTTTGATCACCTTAAGTTGGTTTTAAATGAATACTTTTAATGATTAACCCCTTTTAGCCGTTGGATCAGTTTAAAAATCTGTGTGAGCATTTACCTTAAGTTGGCTCTAAATGAATATTTTCAATGATTAATTCCTTTTGGCCATTGTATCAGTTTAAAAATTTGTATCTGAGTTTAGAATGCATCATGGTGATCATATTCAAGAAATAAAAAAAAAAAAAACAAAGTGAGCAGCCTCCTTGAGGCTTCTTGAATGGAGCCAATAATCTCATGCAGGGCTAGTAGGTCTTGTAATTCAGAGGTTGATGAACACCCCTTCAATCTTGCTCCTTGGTTGCTTTTGCTGCTGATCTTGGTCGATGCTTTATTGCTGTATATAGATAGGAGCTTCACCAGGTATGATCACAGCTTGATTCAGAGTCTTTGGTGGCGGCTACTCTTGTAATACAATCATGATCCTTTATTATTCTAGCAGGACTAGCAGGTTTTCCTCATGGGAGAGGGTTCTGGGAATTGGCTTTGCCCTTCTAGCTGTGATATCCCCGCTGTATATTAACCGGAGATCAAACACTGTTTCAGAGCTTGAACAGCAAGCTAGCAACCAAACTTCGTGGTTGCCTCTGCTGCTGTCGGTTCTCATGTTGGCTATCGGTCTGTCACTGCATTTAGACCAGAGCCTTACCAGGTTCGATCCTTATTGGATTCACAGAGTTGGGTCTTCTGGTGGAATCACAATAATCCTTGTAATTCTTGCCGTGGTTCTGAAGTGCAAGGCTTAATGAAACTAGAGAACAGACAGATTTCTATCATAGTTTCACACCTTCAGTTCACTTTTTAATGTTGTATTTGAACGAAAATTTTGCTATTGCTTGGTTTCAGAGCAACTTTGCATTTTCTTCAATAGAATTCTCTCCTTCTATTCGTAAAGAAACACTCTTTGGGTCTCTCTCCATTCTACATAAATTACACTACCATGAACAAATGGGTGTGGCAAATTCCCAGGGTCCAGCCGTTCAACAATAAACAGAGTGAATTATAACAATCAAAGTATCCAAACCAACTATAATAGAACAAAATGGCTCCTCTTCAGACCCATTTAAATAACCTAAACGAATTTTCATTGAACGAGAAGAAAAGGAAACCAATCTAACTGAACAGATTCAGGAAAATACAGAATACTATCGATGAGAAGAAATCAAGAAAATGAATAGCACAGTAACATGAACTCTTACACTCAAAATGACTTAAAATAATGAACAGAATGAATTACAACAAACAATTACAGTGGCCAAGACAAAAAATAGAATAGAGCAAAATACACCAGCAAAATCAAGTGGAAAATAGTTTAAATTCTGAACAGAGATAAACTACAAGTCAAATGCATATGCCAGAGCAAACAGAGCAGCAGTGGTATAGGGCCATAGACTAAGAGGCTGAGCCCAATCACTGGCACCACTGCATGCATCATTAGCACCACTAAAGCACCCAGGCCTTGTTATTTTAGCTACACCTCCCTCTAAAGCAAAGCTACTGTTTCGCGTACCATTGCTGAATAAAACACACCAAAAGTAAGGAGACCCACCGTCAGTGCCAGTAACTGCAGCCCCCACTTCGGTATGATTCTTGTAATGTATAATATCTATGCTCTTGCTGTTTTTAATGAGAACATCAGAGAATGCTTGAGCTGGATCGGCATATTTGGTTTGGCAACCAAGTAAACGACCAGTGATTGGAGTGAGAGTGGAGGCTAAGACACCACAAGCAGGAGCAAAAGTTTCAGCAAACTCAGATTCAGCAGGTTTTTTGGCATCAGGTCCTCCCACAGCACCACAATCCCCTTGATATGCTTTTATATACTGCAAAGCAATGCAAGCTAGGCCTGGATTATCATATAGAGATGATACCTTGGCGGCAGTCCTATTCTTGTTAAGCACTTCCACCAGTTGATCCGCAGGGTTATCTGTTACTTTTGCTACATCTAGAACAAATGAAAAAAGGACTTTATTAGAACCCAATAACAATTAATAAAAGATAGCACCATATACGTACAGCAGAGATTTAAACTCACTAAAGAAACGTTTCATGCATAAGACCAAAGCTATCGATTATGTTTCTTTTCTTCATTTTTCATCCCAACTCAGTGAGATTCTTGACTTGTGGTTTCATTATGTTAGGAAATTTATGTTTATAGTATAAAGTTCTCACATAATAAGATGCATGTCCTAGTTTCTGATGGAAAGAAAGCTACGAAGAGGACATCATAACTTCTTAAGAAGCAACATTAAATCAAATATTTCATTGCTACAAAGCCAGGCTTCACTTTTCCTGCCAAGTGCATTCCATTACCGGACTGGCTGACCTACCTTCTGTCTAGGACTTTTCTTAAGCAAACCAATTAGCAAGGAGTTATTTGTCTTTCCAAAGCAGTCTTACAGTAAACATTACTGGAACTGGTACTGGTGCCTACTTCCATTAATAGAAGATAATTGTCCAGCTTACTTCTTACCTGAGTAACATTTTTTTTTTACTATGCCTTTCTACTCTCCATTCTAACCAACTGCAGTATTAAAACTCCAGGCTCGTCTAACTGCACCTTTCCTTTCATTGTTTTCACCCTCTTCTATGGAGTTTCAGTCAGTATCCCTAGTCGATGATGGTAACAACCAATATTTCCTTCAAAGGTTACAAAAATCTGAAAAGAAAAATTATGATGCTGGCTAATCCCTTGTATATGAGATGCACTTTTTTCTCTCGTTCCTTCTCCTATGCCTCATCCCAAATTATTGCAACAAGATTTTCCCAAGACTTCTTCATGATTGGAGAGAGACAAACTAAATGCTGATACAACTTTCAAAGGCACGTAGAACAGGAGATGCAAAAGGAAAAGGATGGCTGTTGTTAAATTAGGCATGGATGATTGACACAATAATAACCATCAAAATAATATCAACATCCTCAACCAGGACAATCAGAGAAAAGGAAAAGTCTCTTCACCATTTTCGCCTCTCAAGTAACAAAGTAGTTGAAATCTTCTTATTTCTATCTAACCACAGATCTAAGATAAAGCCAAATAAATTATGTCAAATTTTGGGAAATTGCAATTTGTAACCCAAAAAGGGAAATGAATAAGAAATCTTATGGTTTGAAGTTAATTCACATAAAGGCTTTAATTTTCTTGAAAACCACTCATAATGCTTTCAGAACACACATTATCTGTATGCACAGTTAAGGGATTTTCTCATGGCCCTATTGCTTTCTTGACCCTTGCAGTGGACGTATTTCAATAATTAATTTGGTAGAGGAAAACTTTTTCTCCTTTTGAAGACGATTGTTAATTTGTTGACAGGTAGAGGAAACATGTCAATGTGTCCTCAATGCAACAATGCTGGTTTATACAAGCACAAAGAAATAGAGACACAATGGGAAAGGGAAGGAGAGGAAAAATTTTAAGATATGAAACCTTCCTTGCAAAGATGAAGGTCATTCCTATCAAGCCAAATAATAGAACCATTACCCATGCTTATCCTACTTCAAAAATTCTCTTCTTAGTTGCTGGCCAGCTCTTTTCTCCCATAAATCTTGCACCCATTTAGAGCTTTTTCTTTTAATTGCTGAAACTTGAAAGAACAAAAGCCTAATCGCTGACAATATTGTAAGCCATCTGGACATCTGTTCTTGAATTCTTTTTTGTCTTCACAAATATACAGTAATCAAGATAACAATATCAGGTATTCTTTATATGCTTAGGCCAATAAAATCCACCCTAACTAAAACAGCATCTTGTCTCAAACTAAACCATGAATTCCCAAAATCAATATTTGCAATCAAGAAAAATGCAATGATGAGAAAAATGCTCTAAAGGCCTCTTCGGATCCCACATTTGTTTCAGTCTCCAAAATTTGAATCTTAAGCCAACAAGTCAAGAAATTAATATATCGGCAGCTAAGTTGACTTTTTGGAGTAAGAAATTGAAGCATCCAAGATCCGAAAATTTCACCTTTCCCTCCAATCTATCAGCAGCAACAAAGAAATAAAATCCAAAAAATAGACTTGGGTTTAAAGCAGAGATCTGCGATTATGGCAATTGATATAGCTCAAGCAAAATCTGAAATAACGCCAAGAATCCAAATAATGAACTTAAGCAAAACAATAAGTAAATTCTGGAAAGAGTAAAGAAACCCACCTAAAGAAACAAACAGAAACACAGGTTTGCAGTGTTTATAAGCGGATCAAGAAGAAAATGCCACTATCTTTTAAAAAAAAAAAAAAGAATAACAAAATGCCGCCTGTAAGAACATCTCAAATCTGTAGGAGTACACATTACCCCATAAAAACTCTGTTCACCATAATCAAAACTCGCAAAAAAGGAAATGGAGACTTACTATGAATATTAGCAGAGGCAGAGACAAAGAGAAGAGATAGTAAAAGAAGCGATGTAGCCATGGTATTTTACTGTAATATTATCTAACTAACAAGAGCGGGGAAAGATTATAATGAGAGATATAAAAGAGAGGATGAATCACTGGCTTGTCTGCATCACTATTGCTTTCTCACTTTTCTTTTACAACTGAACTCTTAATGTGGCATCTGCAAGAAATCACCGCCGACATGTCACCTACAACGTTCGACCTCACCTATTCGAGCTTTATTTACAATTTTAACCTCCATAAAGCATTACAAGTACCAAAGCCTTGTTATGGTCAACAAATTAAAACCGCCAATAAACTTCTAAAAAATTAATTTTCCTGTTTAAATTAATAATTATAAATACTGATAATTGAATATGAATATTAAACTCTTATAAATGATTATTAGATCATAAATGAAATTTTAAATAATTTATATAAAAATATTTAAATATAAAAATTAAATAATATAGTATACTTTAATATTTAAAATTTATATAATATCAAATGAATAAGTATTATATTAAACGATATAAGTAAACTGTTAATTTTTTTAAAAATTATTTTTTCAGTTGGTTTTTTTATAATTTATTCTATTATCATATTATAATCTAACACCATATAAAAATGTATATGCATTTATTTTAAGAAAAATTAGCACCATTTATGCATTTATATATATATTGAATTTTATTTTATTATTTAATATATAAATATATTTTTGAATATGTTTTTACAAGTCGTATGACATTCTATACGTTTTAAGTGATTTATTAGACATATTAAATTATTTAGAGTGAACTTATTATACATTTAAAAATACCGAATAAAATAAAATATATTATTTTAAATAAATTGGAATATCTAATTGCTTATCTTAAAGAGTTCAAGTATATAGTGAGTTTCTGAAAAATGATTGAGGCATATAATGCATCATCATATTATTAAGAGCAAGTTACTGAAAAATTATCTGAAATTTTAATAAATTAATGATATAATTTTTTTTTAAATTAATAGTATACTCATCTTATTGTTTGAAATAATTCACAATCATTTGATTTTGTATAAATTTAATGCAGTGCAATACATTTCATAATTTTCTATATTTGAAATATTTTTATAAAAATTTTCTAAAATTTCATATACAATCTAATAATTTTTTATAAAAATTTATGGTTTTCATTCGTTAACAACGACTATAACTAAGACAATCAGTATATTCAAATCTCAATATTGTTAATTATTATCTCAAACGACATTTTTATCAAAATATAGGGGATGCACTGTATATTTTTTAAAAATTTATTTTTGATTGTAATTTATTAAAATCTCAATGAATTTATGTGAAATTTGTTCACTTATTTTAAACTATTTCTACTTCTGCATCCACCCTTCCTGCGTTGATAAAAAAAATATAACAAAAAATATTAAATTTAAATAAATATAATTTTTAAATGATATAAATTTAATTTGTGATAATATAAAAATATTTGAATGAAGTAATTAAAGGCAAAAAAATTAATTTTTTAATTAATAAAATCAATATATTTTAATAACATAGAAGTTGAATTTACAATTGAATTCAAAATCTATTATATATACTTAATAAAGTTTAAGTATGAATAACAATACTAATACTTTTTCACTTGTAACGCCCTGATTTTTAAATCCCAAATTATGACATGTTTAAATGGATCTTTTTTATTCTAAAGTATTATATTAAGTTATACAATGTAATTTAATTTGTTTGCTAATATATATATTTTGTACCTTTAAATTTAATTAAAATAATTCTTAAAGTAAAGAATTTACATCGTTTTAAAATAGAACAAGTAAAACTTTATGTTCTTATTAAAGTTAGAGCAATGAGATTTTAATAAAAATTGAAGAAGAGGAATTTCAAAAAATTGGGAGTTTTATATTTTAAAAAAAATAATAACATAAATATATTGTGTTTTTAATTAATGTGTTTGCACCTTTTTATAAATAAGATAATAGGATTATATTTTAAATAGATATATAAAATCTAGCTTGATTGGAAGAGTAAGATTAAGATAATTAAATCACTGTTATAATTTTATCTTAATTGATATATATATATATATATATATATATATATATATATATATATAATTTCTTAATTTTTTGATTTTATCTGTTAAAAATAAGTATGATATTTTTTATTATTAATTAAAAAAATTATAAAAAAATAAAAAAGATGTTTGTTAAAAAAATGAGAAAATTATTTACTAAAAAAATGTATTGTGTTTTAATTTACCCATTTGGTTAAAAATGACACTGGGGCAAGAAGGAAGAGGAAGACTTCTAGTATATGTATGCACCACAATATTTTGAGCCTTAATAAATGATGCATTTCAAATTTTCAATCAACAAATTATAGATAATTTAAAAAATTAATAGTGTATTTCATTGTAGTTGATATAATATTTATTAATTTAATTATATATAAATTTTAAATATTATAGTGTAATATATTATATAATTTTTTTTATATTTAAAATATTTTTATGTAAATTATAGAATTTCATGTATATTTTATAAGAATTTAGAATTTTTATTCATTATTAATTACTATAATTACAAATCTATCTGTATATTTAAATATCAATATTTTTAATTATTATTTTAAATGATCTTTTTATCAAATAAAATTATAAAAAATAAATTGTTAATTTTTTTAAAAATTATTTCTACTTAATCAAAATTAAAACTCCAAGAATTATTGTAATTGGTTCAAAATAAGTTGAAATTTCATCCATTAAAGAGAGAATGAGTGGTAAATATAAGGGTAAATCCGTCATTAAAGAGGGACATCCTTCCAGAGGTTTGAGACGGAAAAGAGGGGATAGGAGGGCCTTCTCTTTCTCTCTCTTTCTTGTTTCTATAGACAACAACTCTATCCAGCTCTTATGCTCTTAGTAGAAAAAACATGGCAACACTTCACCCCACTGCGCACGTTAGCGCCTGGGCCTCAATTCCCTCAGCTTACCCTCGTCCTCTACGCTCAAATTCCACCATAAAGCAAAGGACTTTACCCCGTGTCTGGAGCGCTTTGCCCGCCCCAAAGTGGCGGGAGAGCAGCCGGCGATTGGTCTCTTTCTCTGTCCTTCTCTCGCATCTTTTCTTCGTCCCTAACCGTAAGCTCCCCTTTTGCCGCCATCTATTTATTTGGATTTTTAATCTTATTTAGAAATCAATGATTGAATCCTATTTAGAAAGCAATTTTTTTTTTCTCTTTTTGAGAATTGGAGAATTTGTTTGCTTTGGATGCTAAATGCTGAGTTGATCGATTGTGTTCTGCAGATGCTAATGCTGCGGGCTTTTTGGATAAGTATGTGAAAAAGTAAGGACTTCGAAAATTTTGGTTGTGGATTTTTGTTTTCTTTTGATTTCCAATGCGATAAACATTCCCTATTTTGTTAATGTAACTCTTCAGAAAGCTCCAAACTTTTATGGCCATATTGAACTCGTTTGGTTTATGAGTCATTCACTCATTCTTATATGTGTAATTGTGTATATGTGCAATAAATAACCATTTTGAATTTGCATTTTTTATTTTAAGGAAAAAGCTTGACCCACTTGAGGCTTATGTGCCTGCTGTCATATTGACCCAGTTGCAGATTAAGGACTTGGGTAATCCCTCTTTTTGATAAAATATTTTCTTTATAAGTCGTAGAAGTAGGTGATAATAACAAAATCACAAGTTATGTTCTATATGACAAGATGCTGCACAAATTCTATATTTTTATCTGTTTAGCATGTATTCCTTTATGTTTCAATTCTTAAATTTCTGTATTTCCTCATAAAGTTCTAGGATTTTTCTTCACCATCACAATTTGTTAGACATTAAGTCATTAAAACTTGATTAGGCCTTGCTGATGAGTTTGGTTTTCTTTTATCTCTAACTACTATAGAGAAAACGTTGGAGGTTGATGAACCTCAATTTGCTAGTTGTCGATCACTACTACGCACTGGTCCTGCTGCATCTCTTCGCATAAATATTCGAGCAGTAAGTTAGGTTTTTTAAATTCTGTGCTCTTCATTGTTTTCTATGCTGGTATTGATCTGCTTTGATTGCTAGTGATGTGCCTCACCAACTCATCATGTTTGGAACTCTTAAATAAAATTCTATATATCTGGATTGAGAAAAAAAAAAGTACTGGGAGAAGATCTAGATATGATTATAGATAGAAAAGTTACAATCTTACGCGTTTCTTTTTAACTAATTCAAAGGTTTCTTTTACGATTGTAAGAAATAGGTTTCAAACGGTGTTAACTTCAATTCACTGAGTCCATTTGATGTGAACATGGTAATAAGTTTTGATTTGTCATAAAAGAAAACAGAAGCTCAATTTTTTCTTTCAATAGAGTGACAAGTGTCGCATTCTAGTCAGTAGCTGTTGGAAATCTGATAATCCATTGGAAATCCTCTTAAATTACCTTAATTGGGAGAGGGTGAACAATGAAAATAACTTTAGCTTTAGATGTTCTTTTAGTTTGAGTAAAATAGATTTTACTGACTGCAACATCAGATCACTTGCGATTTTTTTGGCTGAATTCTGCTCCAGTAACTTTATTAGACATTAATGATTTTCCAACACCTGTTTAAAGTGTTATAAATTTAGTGGTAATTTTAAATTATAAAGAGTGAAGATGCCCATTCAAGTGAAAACACTCTGGTAACTATTGCTGTTTACTGTTTTGGTTGGTCTTATCTGTAAGCCAATGCTTAAAATAAGACGTCTAAATAGCATCATTCCACATTCTCATTTGGATTTGCTTTATGGCAGTCTTTGTGTACACATGAGTTCCTGTGATTAGGAAATTTTTTTCGGAACTTCAGGTAGCACAATATGCTTCAGATACTGGAAGTGGCAAGAGTGCTGTCAGTGATGTTGATATATGTCTCAGGTATCTGCCATAGATGAAAACCAAATATAATTGTAGGTGTGCCCCTTTGTTATTCTAATTGTAACCATGGGCCCTTTTTGCCCAGTAAATCTCTGTACCAGAGAGGCCTGGAGGGTCAGTCCTGTTGTTGGATAAGTACAACTAGTATTTGAACCATAATCATGGTTAAATGCTGTATCCAAGCAAACATTTGAAAACTGTTTGAATATTCATAATCTTGGACAAGGCTCGTGAAATTCCATATCATGTGTGGCAAGCAAGTTGCCTGCTTGTATAAGTACAAGTTTGCTACTGAACATCCAAATAATTTTGACGGAAAATGCAATTTTCACTCTTCTTTTAGGGCTTTAGAAGAACTTGATTCCTTACTGTTGCATGCATCAAGGAATGATCCAGAAGCTTCAGTGAAATCAATGAAGGCAAAGATAGATGTTGCGGTGGACGCCCTAGAAAGGTAATGCCTTTTCTGGTTTTTGGCTCTCTTTTTTCAAGCACTAGAGGATCTTGTGCCAAAGAAATTAATTCTTGTTTTCAGACTGTAAATAGTAAATATTTGAACATGTTTACAAAGCTCCTTTTTTTTTTTTTTAACTTTACAGCCTCCTCCAAACTGTACCTCCTGATGTCTTAGATAAAGGGAAGGCTGTTGCAGATGCATATAGAAGCCCACAAGAAGAAGCAGAACCTCAAGTCTTAGATCCAGAATTGAGGGAGTTGGAGTCAATATTGTGATTTTTTAACATAAAATTTGTTGTCTTTTTGACATAAGTTATGGTTCTCAATCATATTACTCTACTGGTTGGATGATTTTACTTCCAACGTTATGCATGTAAATGGCAGATGGTATGTGAGGGGAAGAAGAAAGTACTTTGTCTCTCTCGTCTTTTTGAAACTTATTTATTTACTGTTCTTGAAAGGGAAAAAAGAAAATATGGTAATTTTTCTTATTCATTCAATTATAACACGTTCCATCTTATATCTAATTAAAAAAAAAGTCCATTTTCTTTCATTTTTCAGTTATTTAAAAAGAAACTTAATATTTTTTTTATTTGCTTATGGCTTGTTTGGACTGTGGTTCTTGAAGATGTCGTTTTGAAAGGTATGGTAAAATTTGTTTGTGAAACTGGGTAAAGGAATGATGTGTGATGGTAATTGGATCGATGGTTTTTTTAACCGTTAAATCCCTCTGAAAATCCTAACTTCTACGTTGGTGGTTAGCCATGGGTTTCAATTCTATGCTATTTTTATCAAAATGTTTTATTACTAAATTATTTTCATGCATTAATTAAGAAAAAATAAAATGTATTTTTTATTATTATAATTAATTATTAACAAGTTAATATTTCATTTAGAAAAATAATTCTAAATTAATTAAATACCTAGAACAGCTAAAGAAGTTTTAGTAGTCTCTATTTATTAAAGTTATTTTAATTGAGCTCCTAAATTGGATTTTTACTATTTTTCTAATTTTGTTCTGTCAAATCTTCAACTTCCCCACTTTTGATTCTTTTGTATATCTATTTGATAAAAAAAAAATATTTAATACTTTTCAAACAAACAATGTTAGATACAAAAGATTAAAAAATAATTAAAATAAACGCATATTGAAACTCTTTGACTTTTTGAATTTGTGCTGCTCAACACCTTAACGTTCAATTTTTGTTATAATTTAACTTCTAAAATATAAATTTGTTTCGAATTTCTCATTGTCTATCAAAATCGAACAAAAATTAATGCGAGCTTAAGAGCATTTGTCCAATATTTGAAGAATGAGGAAAAGACAAATAGACAATCACAGTTTCTAAGTATATGATGATATTCACACTCACAAGGATCAGAACTCACGGAATTGGAGAAACGACAGGGATGCTTAGATGTGGTCTCAAGCTCTGAAGCTACCAGCAACCAAGTGTACAGAAGTAATAGGAATGGCAGCCACTTCACTCAAAATTTTACCTTCATGGTATAACATAATATTATAACCAAACGATAATAATGATTAATATAGAAAACAAAGATCATTTACTTGTATTTGTTGCATTAATACAGCTAATACATCATGTGCCTATATACTCAAACAGATATCATCAAAGACAGCAAGATATTTACAACACATAACCAATAAAACAGAGAATAGCACACCAAATAAAGTTGCCGCTTCACCTCAAAGTGATTCACCATTGGAATTTTTTTTCTATTTTCTTTATGGTGACAAGCTGCTAAAGACGCGCTTCAAACTTGGGCATGCTGCACGCAATCTCCCCATGCTAATTGAGCATATCTGACAGTATTATGATATATTATTTAGTTGATCTCAGAAAATTGAGGAAAATAAACCAATAACATGCTTGTAAGACAGCAATTTATAATGGTTTTCAACTAGAAGGGAACAACAGAGATGAGAAATGAAACAAAATGTTCTTACCTTTGGACAAAAACGCACATCTAGAGTTTCCAACATGCTACATCGAGATATAGCAGCCTCAACGCCGTCCTCATCGATGTTACAAGACTGCATGGCCCAATAAAACTCATAGTTAGAAACAGCATGATGGGGCAATAGGGGAATTGGATACCCTCAAACCCAAGGGACAACATGAGAGTTCATCAAAAAGAATGACGCATGCTAAGGCAAAGGTGGTAAAGTTAAGCTGAAGAATGCATGTAAAACTCCTTTTGAGTAAAAAATCATGCCTGTCCTTCCAGGACACAATTTTGGCGGCAAGGATAAAAGGTATTACTTGAAAGAAAACAACTCCAGCAAAAACATGTAAGGGACTAGCAATGGCTGAATAAATACTTGCAATTTAAAATTCTAGTATGCTGGCCAGAGGATTTACCATAATCCATATGGAAAATTTTACCAGTTGCTCTAGTGAACAAATAATAGCAAGGAGAAAAGACAATGTACAGAACTTCCTATATCATCTGACCTACAAGTGGATATGTCACTAAAACTTCTTTCCCCTTTGTCTGTTGCAAATCCAGATAAACTATATCAAGAAAGTTGTTAAGCAATTCAAATATGAACAGAAACTTATACCTGGAGAAAGAGACTGGTCAATCTAGGGCATTCCAGCTTCAATATCTCCAGAGAGCAGCAATTACTGAAGAACATACCAAAATAAAGATGTTAATATAAAAAAAGAAAAAATAAGAAAAAATAAATAAAACAAAAATGAAGAAGGCATACCTCAAATTAAGAAAGCACAAACTAAAACAAGCTAAGTCAACTTCCTTCAAATTAGAAGATAGAGACAGGTTTAATGATGACAAATGGAAACAACGTGCCATTGGTGGAATTACAACTTTCCTAATATTCGGACAACCCACACAATTGAGGTTCTGTAGCAATCGGTTTGCCTGCTCAATTGGCTCTAGGATATTTTCAGGAGAAAGCAGGGCAGATGAATTATATACACTTCGATGGTCAGAATGTTGGCCTCCAGTAAATCCCCAATTCAGATCATGCATATTCACACAGCCATTCAAGCTCAAATGAGTGAGATGGGTGCAGCAAGCAAGAAGCTCCTCTATTGCAGTCTGACAGAGGGTTCCATAAGACAAATCCAACTCCTGAAGGGCTGGCAAAGCACCTTCCTTATAAAGGGGTTCTAAAGATGTGTCTGTGAGATACTTGCAAGCTTGCAATTTCAGTACCTTTAAAGGTCAAGAGGTAAAATGAGAATCAATATTGAAGGTCACTATTTTAATAAATAACATTCTTAACACTCCAAACCAAATTATTAGGAAAGAACAAGAGCACAGATAATGTAAGTGACATGAGAACTGAGTTAGACAAGAAAAACCAAGTTCATGTAAAACAATGAAATTATCCAGTTCATTAAAAAAAATCTTCACAGATTTTCTACTACTTTAAGTTTGAAATGTTGTCGTGTCATATCCATGTCCAAGTATCCTTCTGAGTAATTTAGGGTAAAACCAAAGTTAGAGTAACCATGATATTTACCTTTAGTTGCAAACAAGACTCAAAAACTGGCTGCAGATTCATCAAGAAAGTATATGACAAATCAAGTAAAGTCAAATGTTGAAGCCAGCGCAAAGAATAAAGTCCATCAGGACCAACAGATGGGCAAGACATCAATATTAAAGACTCAATCAATGGGCAAGATGCAGTTGTTGCTGACAAACAATCATCCTTGAGTTGGCTGCATATAAACACCAGAAGGATGTCAGTAGCAGGATACAAACAGCAGCAACTGAAATACTAGCAAAGGCAGCATAAGATAAGTAACCTGCAGAAGGAAGCATCCAGAGATGTTAGGAGAGGACAATTGATGGATGCTTCAGACAACACACCACATCCCTTCAACTCAAGTGACACCATATACGGTGCTTCAATATTAAGTATATTCAGTTTAGGACAGATTCCCAAATTTAGGGACCGAAGAGAAACCTGAAAAGAAGAATATCAAATTCTGTTCAACGTTGATGTTTTATAAATTAGGACTTTAGGAATTGTATTCCACAGAAAAAGCAGGAAACAGCAATTTCTCACTTACGGGAGAAAATGATGCTCTCTCAAGACGATCGCAACCATCCAGAGAAACTTTCTCAAGACAGGGGCACATCAGCTCAAGAGCAGTAATAGCACGGCAACCAACTAGAGAAAGACTGATTAAGGAGATACTGCAGAATTGCACGGCTGTCAGGCTCTGAAAATGTTAAATTATCAGATACAGCTAAAAAATTCAATTGACTGCTATAGAAATAAGCACAAGTCTAGAGAGATGTGATGTCTACATCAAAAAGCAATAAACAAGATGGCACAGTATATGATGTCTTAATACTGCAGCATTAAGAAGTGAAGATCTCAAAGGAACTAAAACATTCAGATGAATGTACAGGAGATAATACAATTTGCAACTAACGATGACCCTATGGAAGCCAGAGAGGATGATTTGCTAAAACCTTTTCCAACCCGGCTTTCCCCAACCCAATCTTCAAAATGAGATGAAACAAAATTCTTAAATTTCAATTACCAAGCGTTTGCAATGGCCGAGTTGGATAACCTTGCTTGTCTAATGAAGTCTAGTCCCTAATTCCATGAAGACAACATTTTTGACTATCAGTTACAAGGGCATGGTTGAAGCCCTAACTGATCTCCATCCTCAGCATAGATGATTGATGAACTAACAAAGTTTCAGAATTCCATGCAAGAAAACAATAGAAATGCATTTTTAAAATAGTAAAATAAAATAAAGACAGCAAAATTTTTTGATATAATGACACAACACAAGCGACCATCAACTTCTTAGCATTGAAACTGTACTGAAGAACAGCAAAACAAGCCAAAGATAATAACAATAATGTCATTTCCTAAAAAAAATAATAAATAAAATAAATGCCCCTTATCACAGCCCGCCAGGCATTAGCAAATTTTTATAAATTCAAAATACAAAACATTATGCAGGAACAATTTCAGTATAAGTCATTTACTAACCTCACAATTATCAAGAACCAATGATTTTAGCACAGGGCATCCCCCACCATCACTAAAAATTTCGCAAATAGAATTTGTCAGAGATTCACAATCTGTCAAGTCCACTTCTTGCAAACATTGGCATTGTAATGCCAAAGTAGTTAGGTTTTCCTGTTTCTGCAATGCTAATTTCTGCATGTCATAATATGACAATGAGAATCATAACTTGAATAAATGATCAAGGAAAACGTGACAAAGATATAGCTCCTGAAGTGCAAGGCATACTAGAAGTGAATTCGATGTGATGTTAATTCGATGGAGTGCTGGACAATTTGACACCATTATAGATGATAGCTTGATACTTCGTAAGTTCAGATCAGCAAACCTGATGGGAGGAAAATGAAAACATTAGCATCAAACAAAAAACGATGAGAAAGAACTCCCTTATTCCAAAAAAAAAGCTGTTTTGATTTGCATGGGATAATGGGTAGAACAGAATGCTTACTTGCGACAATGTACTAGCCGTATGTTCTGCAATCGAGGCAGATCCAAGGACACGGAAGTCAGCAGACTGCAGTTGTCAAGCTCCAAAACCTGCAAAAGATTATGATGCTGGAATTAAAAAGGATGCACACACATCATATCATGTATGTGGAATAGGAAATTTATACCTCCAACATATAACTATGAGATATTGCAGCCATTGAAGCTGAAGTGATGCCCTCACAGCTATGAAGCTTTAAAACTGTCAACATGGGCAGTCTCACAGACTTCAAACCAGTCACAGGGAAGCATGTCAAACAAAGGTTGATCCACATATAACCAAAATTAAGACAGTTACCACCAACAAAAACTGACCTCAAGGGATATATTTGGGCAATATGATGCATTAAGAATATGGAGATTTGCACAAGTAATGGCTATTTCACGCAATGTTTCATCACTAGCACACGAACAATTTGACATGTCTAAAGACTCCAGTTGAGGACATGAAGTTGCTGCAGAACGGATTGCTGCATCTGAAAGCTTGTGGCAAGACCCTATATCTAGGAGATGCACTAGAGGACAATTGAGCACAGCCTGTGCCATGTTGCTGCGCTTCAAAGACAAAGTTTCAAGTTGCGGACACCTGCAAAACATTCATTTTAGCACAAAATTGAAATTGAGCAAGTAGGCAAAAGTTCAAAATTGTTTGGAAACTTGACATTGCTTCACCTGACAGATATCCTCACCACACGGCATTTTGTAAGCTGAAGATGACGCAATCTATCATGGTTTATAGGGATCTCTTGAACGCCATTACCTAGAGTAGCATTGTTTACATTCAAACTCTTCAACATACTACAATCTGCCAAGGCATGGAAAAAAGGATCCCCTAATTGTCCTCTTCCCAAAGTTAAGACCTCAAGATTCCTGAAATAAATTGAGAAACATTAGCAGCATGATATTACTTAATCAGTACAAGAAAGAACCATAGACTCCCAAATACCTTAATGAAGAGACCGCTGTCATAACAAGCAAGTGAATATTGGGAGCACTGTAAATATTCATTTCAGTTGCATTGGGGTATCGTCGACACATGTCTTCAACTGAAGATGCAAAGATAAGAGACAAATTGCTTAAAAAATCACATCATTGCATATATAATCTAATTATTTAGACCACTGGTTATCATGATGAAAATGGTATCATCACCTAGTAAAACTCTTAACAAAAACTTTGGTTGGGAAAACAGACAAATGCACTGTTCAACAAGAAGGCACTTGTGTACATGCTCAACTATAACATAAGTTTCATAAAGGAAATGAAGTTTTGTCAATATGCCCCGCCAAATCTTAACCTATGAAGCACAGTAAATCTACTTGAGTTCCGATCCATATGGGATACTGATACCTTTAAATTCCCACGTCCACAGAACATGTGTAAAACACATACCCAGTAATATATATACACAAATATATTCAATTGAGCTAATCCCTCATTCCAGGTTAGGACTGACTACACCCCTCCAAACTGGCACTCCAATAACAAGTTGAAGTTCCTAAAAATCAACAAGCTTTTAGAATATACCCCATGTTTCTTCAATATCAATCACATTGGCATGCACAATGACAAGAACATATCTTTTCTAAAATATATTCTCATAAGTAAAAATATCTACTGGCTTATGTCATCAAGTAAAAATATTTATAGGAATTATGTTGCAGAATTTAGTAATTACAAGTGGTTATGCAACTTATAGACATATATCTGACACCAAACATTGATAATCAATACATCACATGCAATACATATGTATCTGTTATTTATTGGTAATTAAACATCATCCATGTGGCATATCATACAGTTTCAAGATTAATTTCTCATGTCTCCTACCATGGCATACATATATCAAGCACCATTATCGCGTAGATCTAATTTTTATCCTGTTGTTAAAAATCTTAATCAAAATTTTGTGATCCCAGATAGACAGTCCTTCAACACTTTCATATCAAGAAAATTGATTATAAAATAACAACCAGTCTAGTACATAAACTGGAAACATAAAAAAACACTATGAAACAAAACTCACCGCCTAAAATTAAGACTCAGCCCAGTTTCTCAAAACAAAAAAGAAACCTAGGTATACAAACTGATTCTGCTTCATATTTTAATAATCTCATTACTCCAATAGAATGAAAAAAGTAT
This sequence comes from Triadica sebifera, assembly GCA_023653625.1. NCBI lineage: Eukaryota > Viridiplantae > Streptophyta > Magnoliopsida > Malpighiales > Euphorbiaceae > Triadica > Triadica sebifera. The sequence continues at coordinate 23,545,992 of CM042910.1, read as the reverse complement.
AATATGAAGGCAGCACCACTAGTAGGAAATAAGTAACACTCACATTGTTCTATAGATATGTTTCGATTCTCAAAATTCAAACACCTCCAGAAATCTTCATGAGCACTAGCTGCTCGCCACTGTCTGCAGACCATTGCAGCACGACAAAGATTAATGTGGTCCAAGAAAGAGAAAACCTGAGGGAAGGAAAATAAGATTAGAAAGATGAAAACATGCAGATACACATGGACACCTCAAGAAGTCATATAACAAAGTATTTACCATATGCAACAAATCATCTGTAAGATCCATCCGAACTTCTAAATCTTCTAACTGGGAAGTGCCATTCTCGTTACCGCCATCTCTCCCACCACTCGAATCACTGGGATTTTCGTCACTGCTGTTATTCCACATGAAATTATGATAAAAAATCTCATTTCTAGGTGGAACAGAAGAGCTCTGAATTAAACTAAAATCTCTGTCAGCCGATGAGCTAGAATTGCCCGTATCTGAAGACATAGCTTTTGCATAATGGCAGTCACTGAATGTAGAAAAAAAAATGTTCCCATCACGAAAGAATATCAACCATCTAATGCCAAATCCACCAGTACAAGCTTAATCAAATCCTAATTATGCATTCCACATAAATATAGTTAATAATAGTATCATATGCATAAGAAGGTGAAACTTTAAAGTTAAAAACTTAATATCTAAATGCGACTACTTTAGCATAGTGTCACTTTTAAAGAGTAAAAAATCCAGAAATTGAAGTGAGCAATGAAAGGAAGAAACTTGTAGCAGGAAATTTCACCTTGACTTGCAAGCTCAAGTCGTAGGAAATTTCACCTTGACTATCAAGAACATTGAAGATCAGTGATATTGTGTGTAAGCTCGACATGCAGTATTACAATTCCTTTTAATGCGACATAATTCTTTCACATATGACACAAGATAGTAGTTAACATTCTTCACCATCATTTGGCTTAAGAAAGAAAAAATAATCCCATTGTTGATAATACCAATAGATAACTCCCAAGAAAAGAGAAATAATAATTCAGGCGGACATTCTCGTCTCAACCAGCAGAGTGGTTGCAAATAGTAGATTATACCCCGAAGCTTCGTTCAAACAATAAAATCACAGAATGCCATGAATCCTCTTAGGAAAACGAACCATACATAATGCAATACTATTTTGAAACCAAGTTAAAGAAATTCAAAGTCCAGATAGTCAAATTCAAGAACATTAAAACCAGAGAAGAGAGAGAGAGAGACTTACAGAGAGCCAGTGTAAACTTTGGCCCGTTTATTATGCAAGTCCCTATCACACTCCCCGTTACCACCCCCTGTTGCCGCTGCCGCAGATGGTGCCATGGAACTGCTACTCTCTCCCTGGCCCCGCCAGGTCTTTCCGGTAGAAAGCGGAGCAACCGCATGCACCACCTCATCTAAACCCGGTGTTCCCTCGTCCCAATTGGCACCGCCACTGCGCATCGCTCTAATCATCTCCTCAAACAATCTCAAGGAGTCTTGATCGTCACGCTCATGGCCACGCTCACCCCCATAATCATTCAATGAAAGTGCTAATCTCGTGGCAGCGACTTCCTCAGCGTCCTCATAGTTATTCCCAATGTTGTCCTCTGGGTTGCTGTCATTCTCGAAAATGTCATCTTTCATGGCTTTATTACGCAAGTTATTGTCCTTCAACGGTGGCTCTTCGTCTTCGAAAGTGAAGCATAGACAGCACCAAATCTTCATGCAATTGAAGGTAAAAGCAGTATTATCTTTAGGAACCCTAGGTGACGATCCGTAGCATTTCCAACCTAAATTAGAAAAAGAAGCTCTAACCTTGAGTAAAATTGACCAGTTAGTTCGCAAGAACACCGCCAACAAACAACAGAATCAGGCTTGAATTCTGGCGATAGTCGAGCATGAGGAGAAATCGGCCAATATGGACATGCGTAACGTTAGAGAGAAACAGAGGTATAAGCGAAAGAAATAGAGCAGTGGTGTTAAGAGAGATAGAGACAGAGATTAAAGGAAGAAGAAGGGAAAGGAGATTTGAACGGATCTGATCGGATCTTAAGAGCTTCTGCTTGATGATGGATGTTTTTATTTTGTTTAAAACAAAAAGGTTTGAAAAAGAGACCGGCGCTAATGCTGAAAAATAAAATCTCAGATTTCCTGCTTATATATTGGAATAGGGAAATACATTTTTCTCATTTTCACCTCATTTTCTATTTTCAATTTTCAGTTTTCCGGAAAAAATATTTGCAAATGCCAACAATACCGGGAAAAGAAGAACCCCGTCGTTTGACTATAAGAATCTGGTCTGGATATCAAAGCCCTCCATTAACAAAGGAGTGTTTATTAACTTTTTTTTATACTACATTTTACATTTTTTTGGGTGACAGTATTCTATTTTTTTCATTCTTAGCTATTCCGATTTTTATTCAGAAGAAAATTTATTAGTCAATCTCAATGAGTTTAAAATCTAACTTAATATTATTTGATTAGTTATTTTGTGAATATATACACTTGCAAATATATTTATTTAAAAACTTATAAATGTATTCGTATAAGTATTAAAACTTGTTTATTATTATATTAGTATTATTAATATTTATTATAAATTTATATTTTATAATAAATATTTTTAAAAAATAGATTAAATCAATTAATATTATTTTAAAAAATATCATTAATTAATGAGCTCATTTATATAATTATCGAACTCTATTTCAAACTAAACTAATTAAGTATATAAAATAAGTATTTAACGAATTAAACTCGAACTATTCGAGAATTTAATAATTTTTTTAATACGAATTGAGCTCGACTATAAATATTAAAACTCGAACCGAATTCAAATTTATTCAAAAATCTGATGAGTCAAGTCTAAACTTCTTACTATTCAATTTCATTCGGTTCATTTGCAACTCTAAATTATATTAAAAGTAGATAGGGATGATTCATAATAATAAAATTGCAAATAAGAAAAGGTCAATAGTATTTTTTTCCATAAATTTTTTTTCCCACTAAGGCTCACTAATTAGTAATTACTACTACTAATAAACCTAATTTTATCAAAATTGTACTAAAAGGGAAATTATTGCCCTCGTAAACAGCAACCTCATTATTTCTGTCATTAAATAGAGCAACAATAAAGAATTGAAAGATGGGTTTTACAAGGGGACCCTTCAATTCTCACACTTGCCTAATTGTACGTTAATGGAAGATTGCAATGAATATTGTTCGCTGTAAACAGTGGCAGATTTTCATGCGCTATGAAGGGGCCACAGGCATAGCTCCTTTAACCAAAAAAAAAATAGACATATAACTCTGATATAATGTGATATTAAAAACAATTTATAAACTATAGTATATAATGTGTGGTCTTTCAAATATTTTAATTAAGCTCCACAACTGAATGTAAACATTTGTAAGTAGCAGCAACTCAGGGCTGATAATAATTTACTTGGCCAAAATAAAATAATAATAATTTTTAATTTCACAGTACTAAATTTATTTTAATGACTGTGAAGTTCATCAGAATTTCAAGCTTAACTAAAGGGATATGATTTCTGCCACTGTTTGGCCAAAAAAACACAAATTTCTCTGCTTTGCATGGTTTCCATGTTTGGGAAATTTCATCCCTTGTATCAGACTCTATGATTACATTTCCCACTCAAGAGATTTAACCAGTGACGGAGAAATCCTGTTTTATTTATTTATTTATCAGAACATGTTGGGAGAGGGGAAAAATTCTTAAAGTCTTTAACCATTTAACCAACTGCGCTATAGGTACTCAGGTATTAACTAATTTATTAATTATATATATATATAAAATTAATTTTTGTAATTATAATTATCAACTTAATTTCACCATAGACTATAATATAATAAAATATAACAATAAATAAAATAATTATTTTTATATGCTTGGTTAAAGAAATATAAGAAGATTTTTTTTATCTATCTTGGTCTTGGTGAAATTAGATATATTTTAGTTACCTGATAAGTAGAGGAACAGAGGAAGGGGAAATCAGATGGATGTGATGGGTTAGAAATGGCAAGTGATGCATGCGGGTTTAAGTTCATTCACGGGTGGCTCCATTAGTATGAAACCCACCAAGGAACATTTTGTCCTTTGCTGTTTCGGTCACAGACTTCAAATTTTAATTTCATAAATCTATGAGATTAATTATTTTAATTAAAAAATATCAATTATTAATTTTGAATTAATTTAAACTATAAATTAAAATTTTATTATTGATTATATATTAAATATTTTACATATAGACTTTAACTAAATTGACTTCTCTTTAATCTCTAACAAATTTTTTTTATTTAGATTATACTCTTTATTTTAAAGAGTCTCACAACAAATATTTCTAATAAATTATATATCTTTAAAATTTAAATTAGATAGTAAATTTTATATATAAAGAGTCAAATTTTATTTTTCTATTCTAATTATAATTAATGTATTATATATATATTTTATATTTTTATTAATATATTTATCTAAAATCTTTTTTTCTTTTTATAATAAAATTATTTATTATTTATTAAATATTAGTTTGTATAGATGCTCTAACAATGTACCATTAAAAAATGTGCCCTCTCTGTTGTGACATTAACTTCTATTTTGTTATGGCAGAGCCGCAAAGGCCCCACAAAGCCCAAGAAAGAGAGATTGCAATAGAATAGACTACCAATCTTAGCAAACCTTATTCAGGTCTTGTTTGTTATTGCTAAAAACGTTTTTGTAAAAAAAAATTATTTTTAATTTTTTTAAATTTTAAAAATTATTTAAAAAAAACAGAAAAATATATATTTTTTTAAAAAGTAGTTTTGAAAAAAGTAGTTTATAAAAAATTAAAAAAATAAGTCAATTAAATTAAAAAAATTCTAAACCTGCAGATATCTAACAGCAATCCCAAATATAATCTCAATAAAATTATAATTATGCTTCATTAAAACTGATCTCGAGTAACTAGCTGGAGAGTTAATGTTAAGAATTTATAACTCAACATTTTGTTTATGCGTGTGCATATCTCTGCATGCTTCAATCTCATACCATTTTCAATTCAACATCTGATATCTAATCCTCTGTCTTTATTGATTTTTTTATTATATGGGTATGAAATTTTACGTGTGTGAAATAGTTTTGTATGTACTATAATTATAATTATCATTATTAAATTTGAGGGATATGGGGCATTAATATTAGGGCCAATTACCATTTATTTTTTTAAATTTGACAAAATATAAGCTTTTAAAATTATATTATTTGTTACATCAGTTTTATTTTCATTACACTATATAGTCAGTCAGTCAACTTTAATAGTTTCACCACAGTCATCCATCAAATTTAATAGTTTTACTATTAATGGAAGAGTCATATAATTAAAAATTTTCAAAACTATTATTAACTCAGATGATAAATAGTATAAATTTTAAAATTTCAGAGAAATATTAGTATAATATATCAAATTTCAGGGATAAATAATAATTTTTTCCTTATCATGAAAAATTACTATAAAAAATATTTTTTTGTTGTTTCAAGATAATTTAGCATTTTTTCTTAAAAAAATCTAACTGAATAATCTATTGGTATAATATAATAAAATAAAAAGAGTAAATAGTATACTTTTAAAATTTCATGGGTATTAATATAATATATTATGTATCTCAGTAATTTTCGCTCAATGCTATAATGGGGTACAAGAGACCTAAAGAAAAGTGTTTAAAATGAGCTTTTTGGGGTTTTGTTTGGTAATTAAGAATGATTAGGCATTATCTTTACATAAGAAACCTAATTGATTGATATTAAGGGTGAAGGCATGGTGACTAGCTAGCAAGTGGGTGCCATGGGTTCCCGATCAACGGCCCTGAAAAGATGTTGGAAAATTCAGGTGGTCGATCAAAGGGTTGACAATGTCTTAGCTTAGTCAGCTCAAATGGCCGACCATTGACTATTTATATTCATTTGTTATTTTACATTAGATTAGTGTGCTTCCAAACAGAATACGTTTTATGATTTCATTCCATCACTTTATTGGAACAATACGTACCATTACAGCTTTACTAGTGGAGTCAGGAGTAGGACCAATGACCTATCCAAGATTTTTAAATTACTGCACTCTGTATTAATGTAATTATACATATAATTAACATAATTTTTTTTATTCAAATTATAGAAGTTCATTATATATGGTGTTAATTGCTACTATTTCTCTCTAATGTCATTCAATTCAAATTCGATTTCTTTCCTTTTCTTTTTTTTTTTTTAAATCTCATATTTTAAAATTTTACTTTTTGCAAATATGGAAGCCCATTTTTGCCTGTGGTGTAGCAAATTGGGACAGTGAAAAGTGTTTAACGAAAGAGAAAATGGGCCGCAACTAGACCAAAAAAATAACTGGTCGAGGCCAACTAAATCTTGGGCCAAATTTGATCATTATTATGAAGCATCTTTTCTCTTTCTTAGAAAATATTACCTTTTTTGTTATATACAACAAAAATTTAGAAGATAAATTAAGTAGTTTATATATATATATATATATATATATATATATATATATATATATATATTCCATTTTCATTAAATCTTTGTGCTTCGATCTTTTTATTTTTATAAGTTCTTTTATGGAATTAAGTGTTTGTTTGGTAAAATGTCTATTTTTATATAGGTATAATAAAACAAAAATTTAAATAAATGTTTAGTAAGTTAATTTCTAATTAAACTTAAAAAAATTAAAGCTAAAGCTAAAAACTGACTTAATACTACTTGTTGATTGCTGATTACTAGTTGACAGTAGTTGATCTATCGTCTTTAAACCAAATAAACACTAAATCTAAAATTTTTTTAAAATTATTAAGCTCGCATTAATAATAATGGACTTGAAATAAAAGGAAGAGTTTTAGCAACCACAGAATTATTTTGCAATTAGTGTTTATAATAAAGGATTCTTTTGTCCAAAGCATTACACTGAAATTGAAGTTTCTCTATTTCACTTTAAATGTTTAAGCCTTTTAACAAAAATTAAGAAAATATTAGATTTCATCAAATTTATATTTTTTCGTTACAATTTAGCTCAATACTTTTTTATAAATGTTAAAAAAAGAGCGTAAGTTTAATAAAGGAGGATAAAATGGAAAATTTTGCATTAAACAATTTTTTTTTATCTTTTAAAATAAACATTTGAAGTGAAAATAATATTTTAAAATGAATATTGAAAGCAAAACGAAAAGAAAAGAATTAAATCCAACCGCATATGAGATAATTATGCCGGTATGCTTTGGTAATTATGATAACCAGCAGCATTCATCAGTGCATATTTAATGAGAAACAATCAGTTACAGTTAATTCCTTTCAACTTTTCGTTTGTTTAATTTGTTAATAATCTTAACTGTAAGTTATGAATGTCCATATGTAAACACTAAATACGAGAATTCTCCCTGCCCTACAAATACACCCATGTTTTTTGTTGTTCTCTTTTAGAAATAATTATTTATGCAGATTCAATTATTAGATGCTTCAGGCTGCTCTCTACCAAGCTATATAAATTCACAAAGATGATGAGATTCCACTGGATCACATTAATTTAAACCCCTTAGTAAATATTTCTTCCACATTATACCTAACCTAACCCAACCCCTTAATCAACACTTAATAGGAATTATGTTAACACAACAGTACAATTTTTTAAAAAAAAATTTAACTCGATTCATCATGATGTATTAAGTTAATTATGAAATAGAGAATCACTTTGTGACCCAGTTGGTTGAAGACTGTAGCATTTTTTCAAGAAATTCATGTTCAAATCTCACATTCCTCCTCTCTCGGTATGTATTTGATAAAAAAAAAATTAATTATGGAATATCATGTATACCAATTTGTAATTTACTTGGTCAATCATGAACCAGACCATGGACTTAAATCACAGGCTTCAAACTTACAGAAGCTTAATTTTGTCCCATCTGAATTTTCGAGGTTAAAGAATCCATAGGAGGCAGGTAAAATTCAACTATTGAACCCCAAACTCTGGTGAACTGGATATAATTTATCATGTAACAAATCAAAAAAGGGGCATCTATTAATTCTTCTGCCCACCCAATAACAAAGGGCCCTTTGTTAACAGCATTAGCTACAAAGACAAAACATGAAATAAAATTTGTATCATAAGGCACAGAATTTTGTGAGAGAAAAAAACTCAGATCATGTGATAGTTATATCCATGTTATATATATATGAAGGAAAAAGAAAAGCAAATTGGGCCAATCATGAAAGTGATTAGTGCTGACTACACGCTACTGAATACTGATGCTATATTTGACTATTGTCTTTTTTATCAGCAGGTTGGCTTTCTTCTTGTCCTCAAGCTGTTAAATTTCCCCATAGTCCTTGTTTGGATCCTCCGGAATTCTAACAGAATCATGTATCATACCTCTGAATCCAAATTCTCTCGTGAACACAAAAGATCACATGCAAATGAGCGTAATATTCCATAAAGTGAGTGAATCCTGTTGTTGTGTGATGATTGGAATAATAGCAATTATATGGGCATTCTGCATTGAGCAACTATACATTAATGGTCTGATATATTAGTAATTCAGTGGTCTCTTCTCTTGGGAAAACTGACAATAGACCAAACGTTTTCCAAGTTAGTTGGGGTTCGTATTTTTCTGTGGAAAGTTAGCTAGACATGATTAAAAGGGGACCATATATATATTTCTCTTCCTCAGTATATAATTAAAAAGGCCTGTAAATTGTAGCCATCTCTTTACAATCTCTCGACCAAACAATTGCTTTCCACTCATAAGGAAAAAGAAAAATAATATGCCGATGGCTCCTAGAAGCAGCATATGCACTAAAAAAGAAGCTAACAAAGGAGCTTGGCCAGCAGAAGAAGAACAGAAGCTGGCTCAAATTATTCAAATTCATGGCCCCTATAGATGGAGATCAGTTGCAGCTAAAGCTCGTATATATTTCTTTTCTTTTTGCGCTCATTAAGATACATTAATTAATTAGCATTGAAGCTTGATAACTTCATGCAATTGCTGGTCTTAATATATGTGGAAAGAGTTGCAGGCTAAGATGGTTGAATTATCTTAGACCAAATATAAAGAGAGGTAACATATCAGATCAAGAAGAAGGCTTAATACTTGGGCTCTATAAACTACTTGGTAACAGGTAAAATCTAGAAAATTAATTAATAACTCATTGATTAACTAACTATATTTCAAGTTCAGTGTTTAGTTAATTTAATAATGCTTAAATTAGGTGGTCTTTGATTGCTGGAAGATTGCCTGGTCGGACCGATAACGAAATAAAAAACTACTAGAATTCTCATTTGAGCAAAAAAATAAAGAAGAATGATGAACAAGTTAGAAGCTAAACCTCAGTAGAGTCAGAGCCAGAGAAAAGAGAGATAGTTATTGAAACGGATACGGTTACAAAAAGGAGTGAAGAAGAAAGTACAACTAAGATGCATGAGGACTGGAAATCTAACTTTGTTGGAGACGATTTCTTTGATTTCTCTAGTGAAGAGCCTTTGAATTTGGAGTGGATGAGTAAATTTCTTGAATCCGATGAAACTTGGTCTGAATTTTCTTGATGTTTTCAAATTAATTTCTTCTCTTTGAAGAAATTCAATGTAATTTATGCTTCTTTTTCCCCTTTTTCTGGGTGATGCTACGGTCAAGTCTCTGAATTTACAGATTTTCTTCTTTTCTTCTCATTTTTTTTAAGATCCAAGTACAAATAAATTTTTTCTTAATAATAAAAAGTAACACTTGGGAACAATGAGCTTTCATTATTACTGCTAGTTGGTAATTAGAAAACAATGATGTCCGCCTTATTATGTAACAACAATTTAAACCAGGTGTTCATTATTTGATATGCTATGTAATTAATTAATATTATTAATACATTAGTTATGGATTGGGTGGAGGATAATTTGAGCACCATGTTGTGGGTAAAGAGTGATGGCAACACAAGGAGCATGAGTGTAAGAGGGGGAGAGTTGGAACCAGAAATGCTGTAGAATCATAGCTAGAGCCATCTTTGCTTCAATGGTAGCAAAGGTTTGGCCAAGGCAAATTCTAGGGCCCCAGCCAAATGGAAAAAATGCCATTTGATCCTTGTATGCTTTTGAAATTCCCTGAGAAAATCTCTCTGGTCTGAATTCTTCCACACTGTCTCCCCAGTAATCAGGATCATGATGAAGAAACAATATTGGCAACACAAGCTCCACTCCTGCTGGAATACACATCCCTTTAATCTTGGTTTCTTTATGTGTGTATCGAAACAGATTCCCCACTGGTGGATATAATCTCAGTACCTCATTTAATATCATTGTAACCTGCAAATTAAATTGGCTTAATAAGCTTAATAATTAAATTGATGTAAAACAAGAAAAATTGAGGTTATAAAGCAAAAGTAGTCACAATTTTGAGTCGGTTAAGATGTTCAATCTCTGGTGCTTTCATCCCACAAATCTGTAATACTTCTTGTCTTGCCTTGTCTTGCCAGTTTGGATTCATAGATAAAAGGATCAATGTCCATGTGAGCCAGTTTGCTGTGGTTTCTTGACCAGCAAAATAGAACAATTTACATTCTTCTATTATATCTGCGGTTGTTATATCACTATCAGCTTCTTCTCTGCACTGTAATAGCAGGCCCAGCAAATCAACGTTGGTGGAGTCTCCACTTTGCAATCCCTGCTCTTTCTTGTGGATCATATTCCTTAATATTGCTTTGATCTCATTGTCTATACTGTATCTCCTCTTGTTCTTTTTAGTGGGTAAAAACCTACTGTGAAAGGAACAGAAAAAAAAAGGTTCATCTTTATTATCAAACAAGGTAGTGCTAATTAAGTTGTGAGGTTAATTGTATGTTAATTGACCTTAGACCAGGTATATAGATGGAGCTGTAAGCTTCAAGAACCAAAGCAAGTTGCTGTTTTTGAAGTTCAAATATCTTCTTTCCCTCTTGGTAGCTCATTCCAAAGGCAGTTCGAGCGATAACATCACCAGCAAGAATATGAAATTCCGGTGCAACATCTAATTCACAGGACCCTTGAGCATTCGCTAACTGCTTCCACCTTTGAATTAGATCACAACAGCTGATTGAAAATGCTGGGATCATAGCCTTTTACATAATTAATTAAGTTATATCCAACATTTGTATATAATTTTGAGAAAATTAGAATAAGATTGATTTTTTTTTGGGTACCTTAAGTTTGTCAAAGTGGAAAGAAGGAGTCATCAACTTTCTGCGTTTCGCCCATTTTTGGCCTTCCAAGGTTGAGACTCCTAGCTGTAAAAGGTCCACAAGAGGGTTCAATGGTGGCTTTATAAAGTGCCCATCTTTGTCATTTAATATCCACCTCATCATATCTGGGTCTGCTAGTAGCAGCCTTGGTCTTGCCCCATACCAACTCAGGGACACCTTCCCTGTTTCAAATAATATCTCATCATTAATTACTGAGAATTATGAAATCGTTGGAATTAAGAATGTTAAATCAGAATCTTTTCACTTGAAATTATATGTTAATAAAATAGTTTGAGAAGAACTCACCAAAAACAATTGTTTGAGAAGAAAAATTGAATTAGCATCATTAAAAAATTCTACAAGTTCAGCAAGTTGCTTACCATAGTTTTTGACCATTGCATGAAAGAATGGGAATACACGGGGGCTAATTTGGTCATTTAGAGAAATGGGTTTGGTGATTGCTTCCATGGAAGACCTTAAAATTTCTTTTCTGTCACCATTAAACAGCTTGTAAGCATTGCCTCTAATTCCTTGCTGCCTCAGTTTCTTCTCTAGTGTTTTTGGCCTTAACCAAACCACAAAGCCAACTCTTATTAGAATACAGAGAGTAAATAGTTCAAAAAAGAGTAGTAATACGTTGAAGCCCTCCATTTTCCTTAATTTGCTGCAAACTGCAAATTATAAATTAATGGATTAATAAGAATATAATTTGTTGAATTTATAGGGATTGATCTTGTCTGTTCCTATTTTAAGTTTGACCACTCAAGATTGGGCATCAAGAAATGGGTGGGGAAAGGAGAGAGCATCCTTTGAATCTAGTAATTATCAATAAATACCATAATACTCTTGCTGCTAAAGTTCAGTAACTGTAATCGTGGGAATCAAGCAAAAACCCTTAATTGTCTTTTTTTTTTTTTAACAACTCCATAAATATTGTCTTACTTGCACTTATAATAAAAAGGAACAGTATAAGAGATAAATAAGAAGAGAAAAGAAAAAGAAAAAGAAAAAGAAATTTTAAAATTTTTTTTATTTTTGACCGATTAATAAAAATTTGAGTATTGAAAAATATTGAAAATGTTATAGTATTGCTCATAATAAAAAGAGAAACACTTATTCTGAATATTTTTTAACATTTTTTTTTATTAATTGGCGACAACAAAATTTTTTCCTCCTTTTTTTAATTTTTTTCACTAATTAATAAAAATAAATAAATATTAAAAAACGTCAAAATTAGAAAATGTCTTATCATTCATCTAATAATAAACAAAGGAAGATAATCATTGTTGACTTTTGAGAAAATAAAAACAAATGGACATTCAGACAAGAGGTCAGAAAAATACGAACTAATTAATGGCTTGTTGCCCAAGTGTGAGTTTTGTCACTCAAGGTCTGTCTTAATTCCTAGTTGCCCAAGTGGGAATATACTGTTGGCGGTTGCTCACTTGCACCACGTGAGATGCTGGGCAAGTGATTATTTGAAGGCAATGAGATTAAAACTTTTATCACTGTCCTGTTGCATTTTAAATATTCATTTTTTTTTGCATTTTTTCATTTTTAAACAAAGGAATATGATCAATGTTCATTTTTAAAGTTGATTTAAAAAATCAAGAGAGTATTCAATTTATATTTTTTCAGTTTATTTTTATTTATTGAAATTACACTCTTTTTCATTTTAGTTTATGTTGAGAAAATCACGAAAATTTATAAAATTAACAGTAATTATTGATTAATCAAAATTTCTAGCTTGTGTAAGAAAAGTAGAGTCGTTCATGAACCAAATTGGTTAAAAATTTGTTATAAATCCAACCCAACTCATGGGAATGAATTATTTATTGAAAATCAATTCAACCCAAAAGACTAAATATAACTAAGTCGGATTAGATTTCAATTTGGATTGATTTGCATTTATTAATCTAACAATTGAATATTTTCTTATAATTGCAGTCTAATACCAAATTTTACTTTTATTTTATTACCAATTTCAAATAATTAGTTTATCATTTTTTTTACACAATATTATAATTTAGCAATTATTTTTTTCATTCAATTATTTTTTAAATAATTAAATAGCAGAATAAATGAATTAATTGTATACTTTCACTGTTTTTATAACAATTTTACATTTTGCAATATTATCTAAACTTTATTTAGATGATCAAATATATTCTTTAAATATATATTACTAATTTTACTATTAATCTTGTTTACCAAATTTTTACCAACTAAACACAAAGTTTTATTTAATGTGTTTATTTTTTTCTGTTCAAATTTAAAAAATACAATTTTTATAAAATTGAGTGAATATTGTCATCAACATATATAATAATCAGATGGAGTACCATAAATTTATTTTAATATTTTTAATCTAATTTAGTTTTTATACCCAATAAAAAGTTACTTTTAACTCAAATATTAGATTGATTTGGGTTGGATGAATTGATTTGGTTGGATACTCTTTTTTTTTTTTTGGAACAGCTCTAGAGAAAAGTAAAATAAAATGAAAGGAATATATACTAATTCAGTAATTATGTTTAGTTTTAGCAGTTAGCATAGAAAGCGATTTTTGACTCCAATGACAATGAAATTACCGTTTAGTAATATGGTTGATAGGATACAAAATGAATAAGAATACAGGAAAGTGATGTATTATGTAGTTGGAGGTAAAATATTCTACAAATTAATGAATTTTGATGGGTTATTTTTAAAAAAAAAAATCATTCTCAAAATGGGATTTTCAAATTGATGAATTCACACAATAATGTTTTGTGTCTTTTGAGCCAATTATTCAATTCTAGTAAATAGATCTTTAACTGGGTAATTTATTCAATTAAGATATGCACATCAAAATAGGGTCAGTTTGGTTAAAAAGTGACAGTGATCTCAGTAGTCAATTTTCAGCAGTTAACTATTACAGTTAATAATTTATAATTAGTTTTAAAATAGTTGTTCACTACAATTGAAATTTTAATGATAATTTATAAAATAATTGTAATTGTTAATATGGTATATATACTATTTTTTTATTTATTGATAATGTATATTATATACAATATAAAAAATAGTCAATTAAACACAAAAATATAATAGAAAACACAATTTTTTAATTAATGAAAATTATTATAAATTGATCTAGACACAAATAAAAAAAATTATATATGAAATATTTTAATATAAAAAAAATAAAATTTTCAATTTTTTTTTATAAAAAGACAAATTTTAGTACAAATTCTAAATTTTGGAAATTCTAACCAATGAATTTTTTTTGTTTATCTAAACATCTAACTCGCATTTAGAGGCCAAAAAAATGAAGTAATCAAACACTTAATTAAGTTTTTAGTTTATTAAATTGTTAAAAATTGATAATAAAAGCCGAATCAAACCGGCACTTAATAATTTTCTAAGCTATTAATCGGTGAATTGAATGTGCTGATCATGCAAACCGGACCCCATCCTAAGTTTGCAATTTACATTACTAATCTTCATGAGCATTAGAGAAAGACACCATTTTTATTTATTTACAACAATAATATATTTTTCCTGTCTCGGATCTTTTTCAAACTAAAATAACAGTTGGTGGTAGGTTTTCATCCGATGGATGCAATCGTAGAATTTATTAAAATCGTTACAATATATCATATAATTCTAATGGGCAGCTCTGAACTTGGACCTATTAGCTGTTGTTTTTAAGACTGAAAAGCCACGGCTGTCTGCAGCAGCCCATCTGATGTATCATTGAATAATAGAAGTGTCGGAGAGAGGGCGATGAAACCTCGAGATCCGAACGGAGACACAGAAATTAATGTCGGAAACAAGAAGACAGGGTGCTGTACTGGGATTCACGTGCACTTCTATTCTATACTTCCAACTTCCAAAAGCATGTCTCTCCTCGTTTCTGTAAATTTTCCTCACAGAAGTTCTTTCACACGTGTCTTCTTATTTTCGTGGCCCCACTCCCACCATACAACCAATGCAATAGAAGAGAACAGCTGTCAAATCATTTCCCTCCTTTCAAATTCAAAATTAATATTTATAACCAATTTTTTACTACTTTCCCTTGTGAATGACAGTTAAAACTGGACAACTTACTCGGATTTGCTATTTTTTTAATACTGTATTCCAAACTGTATTTAATTTTTTTATTATTGTAATTTATAATTTAATTAGAATTTCAAATTATAGCTTGAACTGTTTACTTGCTTACGTACATAAATTGAAAAAAATGAAGAAATAATTGATTCTAGTGTTCCATAAAATAATATTTATTTATTTACTCATAAGTCTCATTTTTTTATTAATTTGTGAGTTGGCGAAATATTAAAATTTTAAAATACAATTTCTTTTTTTTTTTATAAAAAATCTAAAGTATAATTTTTGTCTAAAATTGAAAATTTATAAAAAAATTTATTGAGAAACTGTCATGTATAAATATAGGATAGTTTATTATTAGATTAAAGAAAGAAATAAAGATATTTCAATTCTTAAAGTTTATGAATTTGTACAGTTGCATTACTTAACTTAAATTTATTGTGTTGGTAGCCTAAACTATCAATTTTACTCAATTTATTTTTTAACCATAAATTTCAAATTAATTAAATTATTATTCATGAAATATTATAATTAAATGAATTTTTTAAATTTTTTATTACTACATTTTTTTTAAATACATGATGTTTCACTTTATTTTCAATTGAACACCTATTAATCTTATAGCTAATGTTTAAAATTTCTTAATTGGAAACTTTCGTCTATTTTTTCATCTAAAATTTAATTTTTACCAGTTTAAATTTTTTAGCAATTGATGAAAATCCATCGGTAAAAATTTAAGAATAAAAAAGAAAATTTATTATTTAACTTAAATTAGGCGATATATAACTAAAAGAAAAAATTATTATTTTTTAAATTACTAAACTTTATTAAATATTTTTTTTAGCAGATTAATTTATGAATATAAATGTATGAAAAAATTAATATAATTATTTTAATAATTTAAGTAATTAATAAATTTTAATATTTTAAAATTAATCTATATATGAATAAATTAATATGAATAAAAATCTATATTAATACAACAATAAGTAAATGACATTGTTGACCGTTAAATTTTGCACGAAAAAATAAAGGAACATGTCCAATTGAAAAAAAAATTAAATATTAAATATACAATTGACAAAAAAAACGATAGATTTCAAATTAAAAATAAGGCGAAATATTAAGTATTTTTTCTAACTTTTATTTATATACCATATAAAATCTAATTAATAGTTTTCAATTCAACAAATTTCAATTAAAAATTAGATAATATCAAAATTATTAATTAATAAATTCAATTTAATAAATTTTCAATCAAAGGTTTAATTATATAAATTTATAAAATTCAAGTAAGAAATATGCTTTTAAATATTAATTCATAAATTTAATTAGGCAAATTAAGCAATAAAAAAATCCAAAAAAGAAAGTTATCTCTAAACTCTGACTTTGTTAATGGCAACTCCAATAGATGCCATTTTGGCGCACAAATGAGGAAAAAACAAAAATTGTGTAGAAAATCTAAACTCTAACCGAATATTAAAATGGTGTCAAAATTGACGCTAGTTATAGTACTGCACCATATTGATATTATACTGTAGTTACGTCATTTTAGATAAAAAAAAAAAACTGAGTTGCAGGGAAAGAAGAAAAATAAGGAAGAAAAGAAAAGGGAAAGAGAGGGCATGAGAGGAAATAAATTTTTTTTAAGTTAAATAATTTTATTTATATTTAAAAATAAAAATTTTAATTTTTAATTAGTAAATTTTACTCAATTTTATATTTTTTTTATAAATAATTTTATTATATTTGAATAAATAAATTTTAATTAGTAAATTAATGTTTAATTAATATTAAAGCATATTTAATTGAAAATTTAAATAAAACAATATTAGTAAATTGAAAATTAATTAATAGTAAATTGATGTTTAATTAATAGTAATATTTAAATTGATATTTTCTCTTCTTTTTCATAATTAAAATGTAATTTAATTAAATTATATCATCCAATTAAATTGTATTCTAATATTTTTAATATTATATAATTTTAAGTCCATAACAGTTTAATTTCTAATAATTAAATAAATCATAATTTTAATTAATATTCTTAATTGAATATAATTGAACAAAATAAATAAATAAAATGTAAAAAATATATAAATATAAAATGCATATATTATAATTTAAAACAATAATACATTTATTACTAACACATAATAAGATTACAAAATATTAAAACTAAACTAGTAACATAAAAATAAAAATGTCTAATATAAAATAAATAATAAGATTATAAAATATTAAAAATAAAATAGTAACAGAAATTTAAAATGTCTTACATAAAATAAACAAATTGAAATAATTTATTATTTAATAATCTGGAAGATCGGTTCCAGATACGTCAATATGATTAAAATAATCTTCAAACTTATTAGATGAAGAAGGTGATTGTACTTGTTTTTGTTGAAATCGTTTTTTTAAAATTTGTATTTGTTCAATTTCGATATATGCATAAATTTTTAGATCGCTAATAGTATTTAAGTCTCGCATCAAAATTTTATTTTATTTTTTCAATTTTTTTAAAGTTAAATTTCTGTTTTGAATTTCAAAGTGTTGTTATCGGTTCGAACTAGTCAAATTTTTTTATTGCGTTTTATTTAATATTTTTTTAATTAACAAGTTTTATTAATATTTGATATTAAAATGAATTTGTATTTTTATAATATTATTAAATAATAAAATTTTTAATATTGGATGAATATATTAAAAAAATATTTATTTTGTAAAATAATTATATAGTATAAAATTAATAAAAAAAATATAAAATAAAGTAAAAAGAGAAATACATATAGAATATTTTTTTTGGTGTAAGAGATTAGAGATAAATTTATTGTAATTAAATCATTTTGGTGCAATAAGTTGGAGAATACCTAATTTCTCAATGAAAATAATTAGATAGATTTATGTAATATGTAGACTAATTTAATTATATAGTGATATATTTATAGATTTAATACATAATAATGTCTGGTTGAATTAATTTATAAATAAAGGGTTATAAACTGAATTTATTTAAAAATTTATTTATTTTTTAATCTAATAAACTTTGTGAAATTTTTAGGGTTTTTGATAATCTGTTATCATCGTAGTCTTCTTCTTTCTCCTTGAACCGAGGACTATCAGCGGGCCTGGGCATCATCTATTTACAGATATGCAGCCTAATTATGCAGCGGCAGATATCCACCGTCTCCACCACCACAACCGACAATTGGTGCAAAATAATGAATGTTGCTCATCAGTATTCCACAACCCATCTCAAAATCTAAACCATCACTACCATTCAGAATTACTGCATTCTGATCCCATCACGTATCAATTGTTCCAACAACAGCAACAGCATTTTGGGCCTCCATTTCCGCAACCGGAAGAGAGATTGCAGCCACAAATGAGGCAGCAACACCACCAACCACCACCCCATCCACCAATTTTTCCAGTGAATTTCAAATTGGGACTTCACCAAAATGGTGGCAACAATGAGCATAATCCTCCCCAACTGTGGCATGCCCAGGAAGATCCTGCCTCTATCAAAGAACCCTTTTGGTAATTTAATGCTGAAACCAAAAAAAAAAAAAAATTCCTCATTCATCTTCTGGTTTTTATTTATTTACTGATGTTGTCCTTGTTTAAATGTTACAGGAAACAGCTCAGTAGAAGTAATGATGATAAGCAGCTCTGTGAAGAAGAAGAGCAACATATTGAAGGGAAAAAAAATAAGTACTGTAAGCCCGTGAATGCCCAGCAAATTGATGAAGACAATGAAAGGTGCAAGGATTCGGATAATAAATACAAACTCTTTGGTGAGCTTGAAGCTATCTACAGCCTTGCTAAAGTTTGTGAAAATGATCAAACAGCTTCTGGATCTGCTCTCACCGGAGAGAAATTACCCAAAAATGCCTGTCCACTTTCGATATTGCCATTTAGAGCTGTAGATGACCAAAATGCAGGTACCACTAGTGCTACCAATGCTGAAATCGGGGTTGATCATGGGTCAGATAATTCCATTGGAGAGGAGGAGGCTGCCTCACTCAAGAAGAGCCAAAAGAGGATAATGAGAAAGAGAAAATTAAAGGAAAATTTGAGTTCTATGGTTGGATTCTTTGAGAACTTGGTGAAGCAGGTGATAGATCACCAAGAAATTCTGCACAGAAAGTTCTTGCAAGTGATAGACAGGATGGATAAAGAGAGGACAGAGAGAGAACAAGAATGGAGACGCCAAGAAGCTGTCAAGTATAATAAAGAAGCTATAACCAGAGCGCATGAGCAGTCATTAGCTTCAAGTAGAGAAGCTCAGATCGTCTCCTACATAGAAAAAATCACAGGCCAAAGCATCGATCTTCCTGCTCGAAAGACTCACTTGTTGCTGCAGCCTGAAATTCATGAAACACCCAGCAAAGAATCGAAGCCAGACAACCACAGCAGATGGCCTAGATCCTTGAATTAAGTTAGGAGTAGCACAGAGACAAAGTTTCAGGAGCCTGGTTTAAAGGGTCCTCCTCTATGGGAAGCAGTAAGCTCTTTGATGGGTTCAATGGGGGTATCAAAGAAGTGCAAGGAGATGCAAAGAGAAATGGGAGAACATCAACAAGTAGTTTAGGAAAGCTAAAGAAAGTTCAAAGAAGAGATCTCGGCAATCCAAAACTTGCGCATACTTTAATCAATTGGATCAGCTTTACTCAAGGACCTCCATTAATTCTCCTAAATTTTCTTCCGTGCCGCTTAATAGCAGTGTGATTGGGCTCGAAAAACATGGCTATTCAGAGGTTTTAGGAGCTTTCATTGCGAATTCAACTAATCCATCTTTTGAGAACAAGAAAATTGCTGAATTGGTCCCTTCAAGATTGGAATGTGATGCCATTATTGCTGACAAAATAGAGGAGAGAAGCCATGATCGGGAGAAGGAAGACCATGAAGATGACTATGACGTGGTCCATGGATAGTGATGATGAGGAGGAGGAAATTTGAAAGGTCCATTAGATTTTCATATATAGGAGGTCATGATTCATTTTGCAAGATTTAAATGATATTCGTTTTCAATATTCTGGTTTCAATTTGATTTCCTATATGAGTTTTTGCCCTGAAATGACTAATTATTGAGCTGACAATCTTTAAATATGTGTAAGGTTAAAGTTAGAATTGGTGTAGATCATATATTTTTGGTTTAAATTTTTTATTATGAAGCCAAAGTTTTGAACTTTGTAGATACAGCTAAAGACCATGGAAAACGACAAATTAAATGAATTTGTTAGTCAGATTCAAGCAAAATTAAACTGCTGTTTCCATAATTAATGTAATCTAGGGCTTAATGCGTGTAATAGACTTGATAAAAATTTTAAGTAGCCAACAGTAATCGTTTGGTCAAAGTTCTCTAGTTCTTAGCTTTCTCCCAATTGTTCATTTGTAGTTCAGTAATGTGGGTCTGCAGTTTTCCCATTTATACTCGTACTGGATTATGCTTTTTAATTTCAATCGTCCTTTAAGACCAATTAAAGTGCAACAGGCAATGGGCCTATGATTCGTAGAGTACACATCTCCACAAAGAAAAGAAAAGATGCATATGGCCTTGCTCGGCATCTATAATAGGAATGAATAAAAAAAAAAATAGAGAAGGTAGATCACTATGAAGAATTATATTTTATTTATTTGTTAGGAAAATTATATATATATATATATATATATTAAATTTATAGCCAATTTAATATAAATTTTGACGAATTAATAAAATTGATCTCATTATACACATTTTTTTCCTTAATTTTCTCTTTTTTTTTAAATGAAAAATAGATTCTTAATTCTCTCATTGATCTGCTACAGAACTGAGACAAATTGACATGAATTAATAGTTGCATAAAATTTATTTATTATTGAATTAAATTTTGTGATGATGAGCTAAATTATTACTAATTATGCATGAATCACCAAATTGATATTTGAGTCGACATTAATTGTCTCTCAAATTAGATTGGGCTTATATATGTAGGGTGATAAATAAATCAAAATATTCACGAACTATTTGGATATCGTTTCGAAAAAAATTCGTTTGAAATCGTTTATAATTAATAACAAGTCAAATTCGAGCTCAAATCAAAGTTTGAAAATATTTTTAAGCTTAAACTTAATATAGTTTGGTTCGTTGACTTATAAATATATTTGTTTACGAGTTCACGAACATATTCGTTTACGAGCTTGAGAACGTATTCATTTACGAGCTTGAAAACTTATTCGTTTATGAGATTGCGAATATATTCGTGTATATTATATTTTGTTATCAAATTCAAATTCGAGATTTTGTTACTATTAATTAACGAGTTAAACTCGAATTGTTAAGTATAATAAACGAATATTTTACGAGTTGAGTTCAAATTCAAATAAAAAAACTCGAATTGAGGGCGAATATGTGATAAACTTAAACGAAATAAAGTCAACTTTATAAATATTTGGCTTGATTTGTGAGATTTTTTTTTGAAAAAATGAGTCTTGTAGTTTGTACGGTTAACAAATTTCAGTTTTTGGCTTTAATGGTGTTAAAAAATACCATACTTGGTTGTTGACCGAAATTTAAAAAAAATAAAAATGGATACCCATTCCATGGAATTTTATTTCTCTCTATTCTTTCTCCTTCCTCCCTCTCTTTATGCATTCCTTTTCTCTCCCGCTGCTGTAATTCCATAAAAAGGGAGGGAAAGAGAGTGTGATAATGTCAAATTTCAACTTCTAATCATATTTTTAATTTATCAATCTATAAAAATACAAAAAAATATATAATTCAATAAATTACAATATAATAAATTTCATATTTTTATATATATTATATCATTATATTTATATATTATATATAATCTGATTGCGAGTATGCGAAATTTTCTATCCATATCCTATCCGAACTCACGATAAATTTAAATATTATTATTCAAATTCATTATAAAACCCTAATAAAATTTCATGTTGTTAAGATTTAAATAAGTTTGGGTGGAGGCAGACAGGCGCAAATATATGCAAAACTCACGGCTTCTTGTCACCCCTACAAGTATGTGCAAAAGCAAATAAAACTTTACTTCAAGCAAATGACCCTTTATTTTATCGCACTGAAAATTGAAGCGTCTTCTACTCTTTTACATCACTACTTTCCGTAATTGATTTCCCATTTTTAGTATTTACACGACTAAATTACAAATTTTATACCACAATAATTAGTTTTAAAAATGTTATAATTATTTATTCATTTATATCGTTATTTGTTATGTATATGTACATTTAAATTATTTGAAATTCTATTTGGAGTTAGAGCCCTTTTTGGAATCTAATTACTTTTCTTAGTTGATAATTTTAATTAGATTTCTTTCAAAATATTACTGTCCCAATTTTCTTTATTGGTTATTAAGATAGCACTGATGATAACAATATTAACTTTGAATAATAAAAATATTAATTTAATAATTAATAAAAACTTTTCATTTAAAATTCAACATCTATCTCCATTTATATATTTAAAATGCATTCCATACCGATATGGCTCTGTATAAATGCATCTTGAAATCCTAATTTCTTAAAGTCTAAAAATAAAAATAACAAAATAAATATCATAGTATTGTTTTTTTAATTAAAATTGGTGTACTAATTTTTTTTACTATTATTAAAAGTGAGATTCTTATAAAATATTAGAATTTTTTCAATGAAAAACATATTTTTGAATAAAAAACTATGAGCGTATAATTTTAATTTTTTAAAATCTTAAAATAAAATGATTTAAAAATTGTTAAATGTATCAAGTCCATATTACTGAATTAAAAATGTTATTCATATATATTTGCAAAATTATTATTATCATCTATTTTTAAGAAATGTAATACATAAATTATTTAACGCACGAAAATATGACTACTTATTAATATAAAGCAAAATCAAGGAGATGTTTAACATCTTTTCTATTTATCTTTTCTTATAAAATTTTAGATTTTTTTTAAAAAAATTAGCAATTAAATTAGTAGTTGAGTCCTAATAAAAAATTACATATTATTATCTTAAAGGATAAATGTCAAATTTTCAATTTATCATTTTTTTATAAAAAATTAATTTTTTTAAAATTTTAAGCAATTATTTAATAGTTGAATTTGTAACACCCCCTTACCCTCCTACTGTCTGTATAAACAAATATATATATATATATATATATATATATATATATATATATATATATATATATATATATATCATCCTTAGTACATATATCCACATACAAAATTTATCGAGTGCATATGTGCATATGTCTCTATATATATGTATCATCGATGATACATATATACATATGTATAAATCCTTGTAAAAATGAACATATCAATTTACGTAAATTAACATATGAGTATATCCATATACCCATTTCTATTCACAATTCTCCGTATAATACGATATATTCACATTTCATATATGCATAAAAAAAACTTTAATTTACATATTTAGTTTTATACATATAGTCCATATGACCACAACTGATTATAAATATCTACAGACTGTTTATACGCATATGTATAAGTGGTTACAAAAAGAAACCAACCTTATCCGGATGACTGTCACTGCTGTTCTGCTCCATTTATGGGACTCACTGGACTAGCAGTATACTCAGATAACTCGCCCCTCTTAAGTCTCGTCTTGATACCTGCGCGAGAGAAAAATAAATTTTCGCACTAAGTTTTAACTTAGTGGTGCAATGATGTATAATAATAACAATCGTTTTAAATGAATATATGTATATAATTGAAAATCATTGAAATTCTTTTTGCATAAAACAATATCTTTAACAACAATTATACTTGTATAAATAGACTGACATAAATATTTTCAATAAATGAAAGTAATAGTACAACTTTTTAGAATATAATTTTGTTCATATGTGAAATTATAAGCACGTACTTAAAACATAACACTACATCTATTTATTAAAATAAAACTTTTGTCAAGCCTATATATTAAGACGCCATAAACTCAATACTAGGAAAACACGGGGTATTGTCAATCAACAGAAAAGTTAAGATCTAAGAAACTCATAGGATCGGGGTCAAATCATAACCCCTCAGCTGATCCAATATAACCACAAGATCAGTCTCGATCCAAGATAACCATATGATCAGAATATATATATATATATATATATATATATATATATATATATATATATATATATATAACATGTTTGGTTCAAGATAATCACAGGACCAGGGTTAAATAATAATCCACAACTGATCCAAGATAACCACATGATCAGTTAATATCTCTCATGACCAAGATAACCACAGGCCATGGAGTTCTTACCCTATTGACATGCTAACAAATCCCTGAACCAAATCTAGGCTAATATGTGAGCCAAAATATATTGACTTTCATAAAATAAATAACTAAAACTTACATATATATATATATATATATATATTATATCAAACTATTGTCAAACTCATTTATTTTTATTTCATGTATCATACAAAAATTAAATTCGTTTATAAATGATCAATATTATAAATAATTGCACAAACCTAATTTATCACCTTATCGCGTCTGCAGACTCTTTTTCTTTACCTGATGTTGGCGCTTGTATCGAATGTGAGCCTAATAAAATTATATTTAACTGTCAAATATTTAGAATTGTAATACTCATCCAAATAACGAAAATCTATTTATTTCTAAAATTTAATCCAGCGTCGCTCACGTTAATTTACGGTTATAAATTTTTATATTTCTTTTGAAATCTACTAACTTATTATTTACCTTACTCATTTGGTTTCTAAACTTTATTCCATTAATTCTTTTTAATCTAATTACCATTGTAATTACTTGTTATTTCATTAATTATTTAACTTACTCAATTTATTTATTACTTTAATTTAATTAAATTTTTACTTAACCAAATAATTAGCTTAATTATTTAATAAGATTTTAATACTACTTCAAGGTCCAACAACCTCCTATTTCGGTCCAACTAATCATTAATTTAAGTTTACATGTTTTAATTAATCATAAATTTTTTTGATTTTTCCCTTAACTTCATTAGCTTAATTACATTAATTAACTTCATAAATATATTTTTTTTCCATTTTCATTCTCGGTTAACTCTTTATTTCATTCCAACATTTTCTTTTAACTTAAGTTCATTCATTAATCTTGCCTTAATTAACCACAAATTAATTAATCCATCATTCCTTAGGGTTCTCGGCCAAGACAAGCTAAAATTTCTACAATTCCAAATTCATACCCACCACCCTTCCTTCGGCCATCATAAAATTTTATTCCAAAACATGCAAAACTTTCTTTAAACATGGATTTCCTTAGCTTACAATAGAATATTAAGATGATAAACAAAAGTTTCCCTACTCATAGCTCACGATCAAAAATATAAACAAAAGAATAACTCACAAATCCTAATATAGGATACGAAAATGATAGAATCCAAAAGAAAAACATGAAAATGATAAATAGAGAGTTTGATGTTCTCGGTTACAAGGAAGAATAATCAACAAAGAAGGAAATAAAAAAATTTTTCACCTAGAACTCCTCCAACCCGTGGCCTCCTTTGTTTCTTTTGGTATTTTCTTCACCTCAAACCCAACATGCAAGACTCAAACCACCATTTCTAAACTTTGACCTAGCCAAAAATTTCCTCTTTCTTCACTAGTAGGTCTCGGTCTCCTTTAATCTCTCTATAAAATTTTTTTTTCTTCAAGACTTGCACATATCTAGCTTGAGTTGTTATTTGAAAGTGAGAAGGTTTTTCGGTTGGAGAAAAAGATAGAAAATGAGAAAAGGAAGGAAGAAGGAAATGGTGCACGGTTTCGGATGAGAAAATAAAAGAAATGTAATAAGAATATCTAGAATGGTTAAAAATGAAGGAAATAGGTGCAAAGCCAACTATGGCTGGCCACCCTTAGTATAATTTGGTGCAAAACTAATTATTTAGTTAATTTTTAAAATTTTCTTACAAAGTACAAATTATAAAAATGATGTTGATTGATGGTTTTCACATCAATCATTCCTTTACCTCTCATTTCTTATCCTAGCCGAAATTGGCTTCTTCCCTCATTTTTATTTATTATTATTATTATTTTAATTCATTTTTCTACAATTGTTAAATCTATTAATTTCAAGTCCGGAATAAATAAATTTTTAACAATTAATTATACCATAATTCATAAAATAATTTTCTCTACATTCCGGTATATTCGGTTTAAAAATCGGAGTATCGGAGCAAAAATCGCATTTTTTTGGATATATTTACGGTACCGTAAGTTAAATTTTATCTCCTTAATTTGGTGCCCTAAACAATTGATTTTTGATACCAAATTGTACCTGGGAGTCCGTCTTAATATTCTTTACGTCTCGGTATGCTCCGTTCGCGATTTTCTGACAGTGCAAAAATTGCGTATTTTACAATCCTGACATCATTTTCGTCGATTTTCGTGAAAATTTAAGTGTTCAATGTTTAAAATAAAATCTCCCATTTATTCTCGGTCCCAATTTAGATTTTGGTCATATCGGCTCAATTTCGGTCCGCACGCGCACGATTTTGGTAAGCCTGACGCGTCCGGTCGCGAAACACCCGTATCGACCGTGACCTAAATTGACGAACATGACAGAATTCTAATAAAAAATTATATATTATTATTTTCAAGATAAATGTCATATATTAATTAAAATATTAACCAAAAAATAAAATTTACTCAAAAAAAGAATATAGTCTTTATCCATTTTTTTCTTTTTCTATTTTTATTACTTTTGGTGTTCCCAACAAATAAATTTCATCCTTAATAAGCCTAAATACTGCACATAAGTCTGTAAATCTAATGAAAGATGTGAAAAATTAAAATTTTTGGATTCGGATAAAAAATGTTTACTAATTAAAGTAAGGCAAGAATCGACAAAGTTAAGCCTCATCAATTGAATGCAATACTTTTATTTTTGTATTAAATTTGAGATAATTTAGAAGGTAAAAGAAAATATTAATGGAGCCTCATTCATTAGATACTTAAAAAAAATAAATGAATTAATTGAATGATTATTAAATTTTAATAGAATCCGTTTAAAAAAAAAATCCTAATCAAATTATCTTGAAATTAGTTGTGAACAAATTTTTCTGTTAATATTTTGTTGACAAGTATTTTATTTTATTTTATTTTCTACATGAAAATCAAACTCAATCTGAATCATCTAGCTTATAAAGTTCTTCTCTCATATATACAAATGACACTGCTATGAATAATTCTCTATACATGGGATGTATAAACCATTTAAGGCGACTATAAGCAAATTCCGTTAAAAAATCATGAATATTATAATATTTAATAAATGCATTCTTAGTGGAATTGGTAAGTAATTTTTTTCCTTTCTACATCCTTTTTTGTCATAATTTTTTTTATACAATTTTCTTGATATTAATATTTAATTAAACTTAATTTTATTTTTTCTGCGAAACACACGAGAGTAGTTAATAAAATAACACCTACTTTTTTTGAAAGAAAAATAACACCTACTTTAAGACTTGATATACCAACTCTTCAAATTTCATGATGTCAAAACAAAACCTACAATTAAGG
The DNA here is from genome assembly GCA_023653625.1 of Triadica sebifera. Classification (NCBI taxonomy): domain Eukaryota; kingdom Viridiplantae; phylum Streptophyta; class Magnoliopsida; order Malpighiales; family Euphorbiaceae; genus Triadica; species Triadica sebifera. The sequence goes on along the minus strand of CM042910.1, from coordinate 23,518,071 downwards.
AAACTTCCCGGGAAAAAAAAGTGACAAAACCTTTCTTATATATAACAATAAAATCCTCACAAATTTCAAATTAAAAATTGCTCTCATGTTTCACTTTCCTATGCATTGAAAAACTGTTGCTATATTTTGACTCGATTTGGTAAAACTAGTAATTAATTTAGTAACTGAAAATATAATTGTTGATAATTTAATTAATTAAATTAAAAGTGTTTGGTAAAACTAACAGAAATGATATTTAAAAAATGTAAAATGATATAAAAGAATATGTTTATATTAATTAAAAAATTTATAAAAATCTATTTAAATACACAGTACAAATTAATTATATAATATATATTTAATAAAAAAATTATATTAAATATTTCAACATAATATAATAAATAAGTTTGCTTTTATCATCAAATATTCAATTTGTAACATCTTTAGACAAATTTCACATCGGCAAAATAAGTGAGAAATTTTGGACCGAATATAATTAAATCTGTAAAGGTATTTACTTAAGGTGCTACCTTGAGTTACCAACTTCTGAATCTCACATCGGAAAGAAATAAAGATGGATAAAATGTTTATAAACTTTTGCACTAACTATTAGTAGAAACATGAGCTAACCATTTTACGTCACGTGGTATGACCGTTTGCAAATTGTTATATGATAATTGGACATAAACCATTATACTTTGGTATCAGAACTACTCTGTGTGCAATCTTGAGAGATGATGGGGTAAACTTCAGGGAGGACACTGAATCCTATATAAGGGAGAATTATAACATTATAAGAAAAATTCATATCAACAAAACACATAAATTTTTTTGGGCCAAATGCAGTTAAATCTGGAGATATACTTGCTTGAATTGTCAACTTTGAATCCCACGTCAGAAAGAAATAAAGAAGGATAACAGATTTCTAAGTCTTTGCATTAACTACTAGTAGTAATCTGTGTTAACTAATTTAGGCCGTTTGATTTGATAATTTGTAGGTTATTACATGATATTTGGAGATGAATTGTTGTAAAATTATTATATATACATATATATATTAAATAATTTAATAACTATATTACATAGAATTATTCAAAAGTTTTAAATTAATGGATATAATTTGTTATTTGGCAAATAAAAATAAAGATATAACGGAAAATAAAAATCATAATTTACTAGTTTATAAATTGAGTGCTAGATTTTTTTTCAAATAATGTATTTTGCCAAACAAAAATTATTGGTCAAATTAGATTTTTATAGTTAAATTAGCTTATAATCTAAATTTGTGTTACCAAAAATGCCTTTACCTTTCAATTGTGTATAAAATCAATCTAAGTTGAAATATTTTTAAAAAATATGATGATTAATTTTTACCTTATTCATTATGGTAATTACTTGTTTAGATTTAATGTATAATTATTTTTACGAACCGTATCAATAATAAAATGCGGTTAAAATAGTTACTACATATGTAAATCAAGATTTTTTTTATTTTTTATTTTTTTTACAATAGATCTGACTACACGAAGGAAGATGGTTAAGAAAAAGTCTAAATTAAAATATAAAAAAAAAATCTAATTAAGGATCAAAATCATATTCAGTTTGAATGGTGTCCTCGGTTGACAAATTCTTGAGCATAGCTTCAGAAAACAAAGCTGCTCTCTCAGAAGAAGAAGAAGAAGGCGAAAGATTGGAGAAATCAGCGTGAAGAAAATCAGATAACCTAAACTGTTCGCCATTAAGCTCCACCATGAAATCCCACGAAGCATCATTACTATTATCAGAATTACTAAGAAAATTAAGCTTGTCATCTAAGTATGTTTGCTCTGTCACATGTTTGGCGGCCGGCAGAGTTCCTTGGATCATGGAAGCTTGTACATGAGTAGTAATATTGTTACTGTCTTCTAGCTGAGCTTTCGCCATTGTCGGACTAGTATTAAAGGGTTCTGTTTCCTTAATATTTTGCCGTTTAGAATTGTGAGTATCTTGTACTAATTTCTTTCTCAACGTTGAATTCCAGTAATTCTTGATCTCATTGTCGGTTCGACCAGGAAGTCTACCGGCTATTAAAGACCATCTGAATATATATACAGAATTAAACAGCATAGCAGAAAGCAGAAATCAGATATATAGATTAATTACTGAAAACTTGAAGAAAATAATGAATTAATTGACCTGTTGCCTAAGAGTTTGTGGAGTCTGATAATGAGATCTTCTTCATCTTGGGTAATATTACCTCTCTTAATATTTGGTCTCAGATAATTCAACCAACGAAGCCTGCAACTCTTTCCACATCTCTTTAGATCTGCACAATGTGCAAACAATTTATCAAACTATTTGCATATATATTTATACTGATCAAATATAAGTGATAAAAAAAAAAAAAATTGAAATCAGCTTACCTGTTTCTTTAAAAACTTTTCCCCATTTGCCTTCACCATGATTTCTAACATATTCTCTAAGAAGTTCATCTTCATGAGCAGTCCATTTTCCTCTATTTAGTCCCTCTTTAGGACAAGGATTTCTACCCATTTTCAGACCACACCTCCCTCTATTTCTTTCTTTTTCTCTCTTAATTATGCATTAAATTGTTTTAGGGAAAATGATAGATTTTATATATTGACGGCCCTGCCCTGTTTGCGGGAATATATATATATATATATATATATGGGTACAACCTTTTATGTGGGATTTAATTAATGTTAACAAAGTTTCATGTCATTAATGATAACTTGCTTGCGTAAAAAAAAAAAATGACAACGTCCTTAATTTTTTTTTCTTTAAAAAAATATAGCATTGAGGTAAGAATAAAAAGGGCTTCATTTTTTTTTCCATAAGAAAATGTTTTCCTCGATAATCTCACTTAGTCACATGACGACAAATCTTAATTGATTTTTTCTAATTTTAATTTGACAATGATGCTGTTGTTACCGCAAACAATATTAGCGTAGGTCCTAACTACTACTATATAGTATACTGCAATATTAATTTGTTTTATTATATTTGATTGATTAAAAAAAGAAAATAATGTGCGAATCAACCAAAAGCCTAAACAGAAAGGAATGGAGTTGCTAAATGCAAATTAAGCAATGCTTCTTCATACTTAAAAAAAGGGTCACTGAATTTATTTGCTTTATGAACACATTACTTACCCTTACAAAGGGAACAAAGTGAAAAAACATTCTTATGTGTTAAGTACATAATAAAGCTTGCTGAAATTTTATGCAATTATATTCTGTTATTTTATCCAAATAAATATTAATAAGTTTTAATTTAAGGTATTAGTCTAATAACTAAAATTATAAAATTTCAAGTTAAACCAGATCTGCTATAAATAAAAAAAAAAAAAAGCAAATGGTCGCAACTTAAATTTAGTTAATTTAGTTCATTATTAATAATTGGATTATATATTTATAATTTTTTTCCTTTTTCATTTCTTTCTGAGATGAAATTCGAAAGTTAACATATAAAATTAGCACATTTCGATATGAGATTTACATAAAATATTACAATAAATATCTATATATTCTATTGGTAACATCACAAATGTTACAAATTTAAGCAAGTGGGTCTTTTATAAACTAATTAAAAGAGACTCCATAATTATAAGATCAAAGTGATATCCCACTCAGATGAGCAATTAAGCACCTAATGATATGGCATTATTATCTTGTAAGAACATCGTCGAGAGAGAAGTGATGAAATTATGGCATTCATTCTCCCACCTACAAACGACATTGGCATAAAAACACCTATATATGTATTTACGTCCTTTTAAGTTGGAATAATCTTCAATCTGAGATTAATTGCTTTTTCCCTTTACTTTAACACAAGAATTAGTTTTGTCCACAACAGGAAGAAGTATGCTTAAAAAAAAATTAGCCTCTTCCTCACAAACGAACTAAGTTGTAGTTTTGTCCACATGTTAGGAAGTCGTCACTTGATGATCTAAATGGATACATTAATATTAATTATTAGATTAATCCTCTGTTCATGTTCAGTGTGAGATTTGCTTATTTGAATTCTTTTATTGTTTTACCAGAAAATTACATAATCCAACAACTATAAGTTACACAAGGATAGACTTATGGCAGCTTTCTGTTTCTCAATGATCTCGGTTTGAGACTCAACCTCTCCCCTTCCACCAAATTATTTCCTGACAAATACTGACATTATACTCTTATTATATATATATATATATATATATTTGTTTAGTTCTTCGAATATCACCCTTAAATTCATCTTGTTCAGAATTATAAAACAGTAAAATTAACTAATTATTTATGTATTATCTAGACATGCCTCGACAACCATCAGTTAATAATGAAGTGCAATATAGAGATATAACTCGAAATCCTTTCTAAGAGCAATATTTGCTCCATTTCTTTCTTGAGATTGCTATGGAATTTGTAGCTTCAGTGGATATGACAAAAACCTTAGGATTTTTACACTAAGTAAATAATTTTAACAAAGAAATCATTTTTTTAGAGACAAGGGGAGCTGCTCAAATTTTTTTGATTGGAGATAATTAAAAACTAACTTAGGTGGTTATTAAAAAAAAAGTTGTAAAGACATAAGTAATTTTCTATTTAAATGAAAGGACACACACACACACACACACACACACACACACACACATATATATATATATATATATATATATATATATATATATATATCCTTTTATTTCAAGTCATAAGTTTTCATTTTAGAAAAATAATTAATTTATCTTTCAAAAATTTATATTTAAACAATTTCTAACAGGCTATAGCTGCATTATAAATATGTTAGAGATTTTGGTCCAAGATTAGGTAAAATTTAAGGAAGTTAAGATGCATGACCAAAATGCTTCATGCGTACGACGATGCATTAGACTAGCAAACAAACAACAGAAACTTTTAATAATTTCTTATGTCAATCTAACAGTCAATTGATTCAGTAGATTCAATCAAGTAATTGATATAATTAAAAGGGCACAAAAAAATTTAAGAAAAAGACGTAGTAGTTAGTTGAAACCAAGGCATTGTACTTCGTTGACAAAATTAAGCTGCCTGTTTATTAGAAAACAACATGTTATTATGACATTATATAAAGGAAGAAAAAATGAACATTAATAGTTCAATACACCGATTAATAACTGCCTCACTGGTTAAAGTGGTTGGACACATGTTTTTCTTGAATTAAAGTCTTGGATTTGAATTTTGTAAAAAGAGTTTTGTACTTTTGTAATTAAATCCATCTCGAGCCGAATTAATTGAAACCCTACATATTCTTATGGCTGGCAACGAGACGGGGATGGGGCTGATCTCTATTTCTATTCCTGCAGTAATGGAAAATTTCCATCCTCGTCCCCGTAAGACTAACGGGGACAAAATTGTCCCATTCCTACGGAAAATTTCCGATCTGCTAAATTTTTTTTGTAAGTTGAAAAATAATATAAAAATTTATATATTAATAATATAATTTTACATAATAAAATAAATAATTTAGTATGCAAAAAATATAATAATACTTAATAAAGTTATTGCAATGTAAATATAAAAGTTCACACAAATTAAAACAAGTATAGATAATATATAAACATTCATAGAACAAATATTACTGAATCCATGAGTTGTTTTTTCCTTTTTATTTTTTGTATTTATAAATTAAAGTAACTGATTTATAATTTAGTTAAAATAGTTAAAATTAAAAATTATTTCAAGCTAATAATAATAAATTAAATTGGTAAAAATAAAATAAATGTGAAATCTTGATGACATTTTCATTTAAAAATATAAAGATTAAATAAATTTGATAATCCACACAAACTTAATTAAACATATAACATTAATTTTTCTTTAAAAAATTAAAAATTAGCTATATATAATAATTATATTTATTTTTTAATTTCCAGGTCTCCACAGAATTGGGGCCATGATTCCCAGGGATAGGGAGTATCTTCCCCTTCCCCATCCCATCCTGCTCGACCAGGAAGAAACTCCCTCCATCTCCATTCCTTTGAAGAGGTAAAACAGAGAATCACACCCTGTTCCGAACGAATCCTCATCAAAAATGGAGATTCTCCACTCCATTACCAAGCCTTAATATTCTGGATTCCAAAACTCCCATATAAAAAAAAAAAAATTAACTGGCCCACTATTTACTTTGAAACATTGTATCTCCTGTTGTACACTGACTTAACTAGCCAGTTGCATGTGTGCCTATAGATTTTTTGCTTTTTTTAAAAAAAAAAAATTAGATGAATGTTAACAACAGTCATAATATCTAATTTCAAAAAAAAAAATTCATCATATCTCTTTTAATTGAAAACAGGATGGAGGAAAAATGTTTTATTAATATTGCAATTAAAGATAAATAGGAATATTTTAAATTGACGCCATTAATTTATCTTCTAGAAGAACAGCCTCTTTTCTATTAATTTCCTTCGTTTCGGTGTGATTGATCATAGTTTCTTCATTCATTTTTGGGCATCATTGACTCTTTACTTTTCCAGGCTACCTATTGCCTTAGCGTCATTTGTTCTTTTAATTTATGAAGTGGACATCTCCACCAATCTTTACAGGTAGAGTCTACATTAATTCTGTTCAAACAGAATCAAAGTTAATTTTCTGGAATTAAAAATAAAGTAATATTTTAATTCTGTTCAGTTTGATTTGATAAAATAACAAAAAATATATTTTTTAATTAATTGAACCGATCAAAATTATACTGTGGGTCATCTTAAAAATTTCAAAATAAATCGAACCACAGTTTAATTTCGATTTTCATTAAAGTCAACAACTAATTAAATTTTACAAATTCAAACATTTTTATATTAGATTAAAAAAAAAGTTAAAAACATCTAGATCTGATCGTAATGGTACACATAAATTTGGTGTGTCAATGCATCGATCTCAAAATAATCCAGCTCATTCAGTGACATTATCAAACTTCCAGAATTCCAAATCAGATAAATCAGACAGCAGAAACTTGTCAAAATCAAAATCCGAGGTGAAATTGTCCAAATTCATGACAGGCGAAATCGATCCATTTGCTTTAGATCCCACATCAGATTCATCCTCTTTAATAACTCCAATATTTAAGGGTGTTGTTGCCACATTGGATTCCATATTCTGTGCCTTTGTCCGAATCAGATTGCACTCCTCCATGCTTGGAGATTGATTGGCTGTCTTCATTTTTGTATCATCTAGCTGCTTATTGCCTCTAAGTTTTTTACTTAATGTTGTGTTCCAGTAATTCTTTATTTCATTGTCTGTTCGCCCTGGAAGTCTCCCTGCTATTAAAGACCATCTGAACAAAATTTCAAATTTTAACATTCTTCATATATATAACCAAAATGCTATTTTTTTTTAAAAAAAAAAAGAAAGATGAGCTAAGTCTCATCACCAAGGAACCAAAGTTGAATTTCCGTACAAGGATCATCTAGAATGGCAGAACCTAAGTTGAAATTTCTTGAATAATTGGCAAGATAATCTGTTGCAAAATAGGCTTCTCTAAATGTTTACTTGTTCTTAATTAGATGGTGGAGGTCAATTTCGTTTTACACTGGGAAAGTTTCTTGACCTATAGAAAATTCAACGACTTTCAATCTTGTTACTAACCAAATTAAAAATAAACCAAAATACTGAAATTAGAATATCAATATTTAATATATATTATATATATATATATACGGGGTTCTATCTTTTTCCCCTTGTGCATCAGGACGCATTGCAAATCCACATGTAATCCAAAATAAATTATTTGGTCAAACTCCAATGTCATACAAATAAATAAATAAATAGAGACATAATGAGATTGATCAGATTTGAGAAAGACCTGTTGCCTAACAGCTTGTGGAGACGAATAATGAGATCTTCTTCCTCGGGAGATATATTCCCTCTCTTGATATCAGGTCTCAGGTAATTCAACCACCTAAGTCTGCAACTCTTTCCACTTCTTTCTAGACCTAGTTAACCACCATAATTATAGTAATTAACATTCTAAAATTTGGACATATATATAGCCATTAAAGCAGAAAAATATGTATATAGCACTTAATTAATTAATTACCAGTTTGCTTAGAAATGTTTCTCCATTTGCCTTCGCCATGGATTTTGATATATTCTGTCAGAATCTTGTCCTCCATGGCAGTCCAAGCTCCTTTGGTCAATCCTTCCTTGGACGATAAAGGAGTTCTACCCATTTCAACCACGGATATTATATTAATCTCTCTCTCTCTCTCTCTCTCGCTATCACACAAGTACAAAGAAAAAGAGGGAAGAAGGAGAAGAAGACGACCTTAATTGTATGAGATGTTTTTGGTGACACTTTAATTTATAGAGGATTCTCGAATTTTTATATAGCAAATTAGCAAAATGACTTATTCAATATATATATATATATATGGTGAGGTTTGATAATAATTATTACTACTACCAATAAGCATTATCGTACTGGTTAGGTAATAAGATTTGTGAGATCTCAAATTTAAATATACAATGGGACTCTTTGTAATAAAAATAATTAGTAGTATTGCTAGTATAGGTTCTTATATATATATATTGTGAAATCAAGTTGCGAAAGTGATGTTTTAATTTAAAGTTTAATTTTATTTTTTTCCTTTAATGTTAGTCAAAGTTAAATCTTGAGAAGATCATAAATTAATTTTAAAAAATATATATTGTTTGTTTTGGTCGAAGAACTTGTTGCATTGCATTGAGATGGTTACAATAGAGCTGAAGAACAGTGCCAAACACGGAAACAATAAATCCATTTGCTAAATCCCAATAAGGATATTATGGTTACAAAGTGAAAAAAATACTATTCACAACGTATTGAGATATTTCACATTAATTAATTGATTATAAAATAGAAATATTGCAGTTTTTATTTTTATTCTTGCTAATTTTTAATTTCTGTGAAAAAATTGACTCTAGATTTCCTTAAACTAGCTTTTCGATTTTTTTTTTTGGATGAATTAGTGACAGTATTCATTTTTAATACTTTTTTACTAAAAAAATATACGTGGGAAGTGTTAGTTTCAACGTCCATTTTCAACCCTTTCACTATACGTATTCTCAATAATAAGGGGGTGATAGAGGCTTATAAACAAACATCTAATTAAGAAATTCTGACTAAAAAAAAGTGTCAAGTAAAACAGCCACAATATTGGCTTGGAAGCACTAACTAGAGAGAAGAGAAATACGATCCATTAAAATCAATTTTTATTTACCCCTTCAATTATATATATATATATATAAATACGAGATTTTTTAATAGTTATACTTTTATTGGTAATCATCATAATAGTTAGTATTAATAATATTAAATGTTCATAATTATTATAAAACTAATTAGAACTATTAGATTTTTAATTTAATAGTTAAAAAATAATACTCAATTAAACCATAAACATTAATATATATATATATATATCGTTAAATATTTAATTTCTATATAAGCAAGTGGTAGTCAGAAAAATAAAAAGTTATAGAATCCGCTTGACACTGCGTTTGTCAAAAGCATTTTTAAATAAAAAAAATTATTTTTTAAATTTTTTGAGTTTTGAAAACTGGTTTTGGAGAAAAACAGCTAAATACATGTTTTTCCAATAAGCAGATTTGAGGAAAACAGTTTATAAAAAATTAAAAAAATCAGTCTATTAAATTAAAAAAATTATAAATTTGTTTTTTGAATAACTAACAGATTCCCATAGTATACTACAGCTAACCCCAACAAAAAAAAAACGTGTAAACGTCAACATTTGTTATCCAGGAAAAAGTTAAATCGATCATGCATGTGCAATATGCGTGTACATTTTTTGAGTTAAATAAACAATGGTTGATGATAGATTTTTCTATTTTAAGTTTTGCTCATTCTCTGCTGCATTTAGGGAAAGAAAAAGAAAAAACAAAAAAGAAAGAGAAGGTTGTTGGTTTTCCACTGTCGAGCAAATTAAGACAATTGGTATGCATAACTGTGGAGCAAATTGCTCGGAGAAAGATAGTATAGAGGATACGTGCCTTAATGGTTGTTTAGTTGACATAATTAACGATTGTTAATCATTTTTTAACTGATTTCCACAATGGCACGCACACACTGAAATTTGTGTTCATCTCTCAGCAATTTCGAGCATCCATGTGATGAAAAAGAATAAAAAAAGCTCCGCGTTTGGTATAATTTAATCAATAATCCAATTATAATCTCAAAAGAAAATAATAAACTTTGGAGTGTATGCAATAAGTTTTTCATTTTAATTAATAGTTATTTGATTGGAGTAATACATTTGCTCGCATCAGAAAATAATAAGTTTTTTCTTTCTTTTTGCAAAAAAGATAGCATTGAGGTGAGAGCCAAAAGGGTTTCTTTTTTTTTTTCATAAAAAAATTTGTTTTCCTCGATGAAATCTCACTTAGTCAAATAATGACAAATCCTAATTTATTCTTTTGCTAATTTTAATTTGACAGTGATGCTATTGCTACCGCAAACAATTAGCGCAGGCCCTAACTACTACTGTATAGTATACTAATATATTATTTTTCTTGTATTTGAATAATTTTTTTTTAAAAAAAACATGTGCCAATCAACCAAAAGCCTAAACAGAAAGAAATGGAGTTGCTAATTGCAAATTAAGCAATTATTTGAACTTAAAAAAAGGGTCACTGCCTCTATTGCTTTATGAACACATTACGTACCCTTATAAAGAAAACAAAATGAAAAACGTTCCCTATGTGTTAGTTACATAATAAAAATTTCCTGAAATTTTTATGCAATTATATTATGGTATTTGATACAAATAAATTTTAATTTAATAGTATTAGTCTAATGATTATAATTATAAAATTTCAAATTAGAACAACATATCTTAATTATAATTAGAAAAATGATCAAAGATGTAAATAATCAACTTTTAGTACAACTCAGTTTCTTCAACTATGATTCAATATAATGAACAGTTAATTTGAACTTTTAAGCAAACACAAATTAGCTCATAATCACCTGGCGTTGTTCATCCTACAAATGGAATCGTTATCATCACTCAGTTTTATATCGAGAGATCGACATGTTTGGATGAAAGGAAAGAAAAAAAAAACCATCCAATCCAAAATTTAAAGTTTTCTCTTTTTTTTTTTCTTTCAAAAACGCTAAATTTTTTCTCCTCTCAATTTTATTCTCTACCTTCTTAATTTGACTGAAACACTAATCTCATGCTCTTTATCTCCCTCTCCATAATGTATTTGAAACCCTAATCGTTTTCAAAAGTTCAGAGTTGACGTGAAGGCTGAATTTTGAGGTTGTGGGTACTGTTGTTGCACTGTAGAAATATGAGATGTACAAGTACAATTAATTTAAGATTTCAATTGGTCTTTCGAATATAAAATTAGGGTTTGTTTTTTATACTTTAGCACTCTCTATCAGTAAATTTCAAAGATTATAGACGGTAATCTACAAATGAATTCAATTGGTGACAATCAAGTTTAATATACTTAGGTTTTCCACTCTTCGATCACATTATAGAATTGGATGAATGTTCTGAAAGAGATCAAGAATGCGCTAACTCTCGTATTATAAAATCTCATTACCATTATATTATGGGTCCAACATCCAAATTTTTCAAATTTATTTTTTGATAAATTAATAATTATTTTCTTTTTTTTCACGCAATTAATAATTGTACATTTGAAGATTTTTTTATATAGTCATTATTAAAAAAAAGATAATTGATAATTGACAAGAGATTATAATATAGTTTGACCATAAATTTAATATAATTTGACTAATAATATTTATTCGGTAAAATAAATTATTTGGAAAAAAAAGTTGAGTATAATTTCCTCCAAAAAAAATTAATAGATCTATTATTCAATTTATAAGCTAATAAATTATAATTTTTGTTTTCCGTAATACCTTTTTTTTGCCAAATAATATGTTATACCCTTTGTACCAAAACTTCTTAGTAATTATGTATAATATAATTATTAAATTATTTAATATGTATTGTTATATGATAATAATTGACGTATTTATTATATTGTGTTGTGATATTTAATATAATTTTTATATTATATAATTTATTTATATTATTTATTTAAATAGATTTTATATAGAGTTTTTGATTAATATAAATATATATTTTTTATGTCATTCTATATTTTTCAACTATTTTTTCGATTAATTTTATCAAATACTTTTAATTCAAATCCAGGGAATCAAAATTATTTACAAAAAAGCCAACAGTTATTATTCAACATGTATTAACTGTTGCTTCGTGACTTCCAAAATAAAAATTCGTACTTTGTCACTCCGACTTCTTTTTTCAATATATATTGTTTTATTGTCTATTATTATTTATATAATAAATTATATTAATTTATATATAGATGTATATATGTTATACTATTAAGTTTGCTATTAAATTACATCTATTAATTATCTAATTTCATATATTCTCATTTATTAACTATATTTTCATTAAATAGTATTTTAAAAAATTGATATTGATTACGGTTTCTACAATTTTATACATTGCAGTTTTTATTAGCTTGTTAACCATTTTTTTTCAAATTTATATTTTATGATAATAATGATATATTATTATTATTTAAAAATAATTTGAAATTTTAATTTTGATTTCATGATGATTATACTCCAAACAGTGTGAAAAGAAATAGATTTCGATTCCGTACTAAATCAAACAACAGGAATGAATAACTATTCCTATTTCCATTCCTCCCAAATTAAACGGCTCCTTAGATTAGAACAAAGAGAAAGAGGGAAATTCTAAAGTAAGAAAAATGTTATTTATTTTAACTATTTTTACTTAATATGTATTAAAATATTTGTATTTTATCAATTTATCTGATTAATTTATATTAAAATATTAACATTTTAATACAGTTTGAACCAATTAATATAAATTGGAAGAAATAACACTGCTGTATAAGTAATGTTAATTGTTGAAGTTTGTGGAATTGCCTGCAAAATAATTGGACTTTACGTAATTAGATATAATTAATACATGTAAAAACTCTAATTAATTAAAATAAAGTAAATACAATTTTTTATTAATCTAAGTAATGAAAAATTATCTTTTAACGTTTTTTTTTATTGGTCTATTATATTCACTATTTTTAATTAAAAAAAATTGTAATCTCTTATCTAGATAAAGTTAAATATAATTTTTTTCTTTATAATGACTAAAATATAAAAATCTATTTTTTTACCATTCTCTCTTAACTCTCTCTTCCCATATCTAATACCACTCTTTATTAAAATTTAAAAAATATATAGAAAAAACTAAGAGAAATAAATTTTTTTTAGACTATATGTTATATATTAGGTTGAATATAGCTCAATTGAATTTTAATTATCCATTTGTTTCCATCTTATGGCATGTGATATAATTATTTTCATATTTGAATTTACAATTTTATCAAGAATTTAGAGATAATCATCTGATATTTGTAAATTATTCGAAGGATGTCGATAATAATTTGTTTCCTTTCATAAGTATTGTAACTAAGATTAGAAAAAAAAAATATTGAATACTGATAAAATAAACTGTCCAAAAAATTTTGATGTTTTTATTTTAATATTTGGAAAAATTATGATTGATAGACCGCGAAATTTAAAATTTAACATCGATTTTCTTAGAATCTTATCTTTTATTATTAGATTATAATAAAGCATTGATATGATTCAAGTCATTATTCATTTTATCTATATATATCAAATTATTATTATTAAAATAACTGGGTGATAAATTCTTTTAGAATATTTTGATTAGATCAAGTTACATATTTATTTACAAATCAAGCAAATTGTCAACATTATTTTATAAACATAATATTGATTGAAAAATTTATATATTTTTTAATGATGATTATAAGCTATTAACTTAATTTATAAATAAAAATATGAATCAAATTTGGGAAAGATTAAATTTATTTTAAAAAATAAAAATGAATAGGAGTACCTTTATATGGTAAAAGAGAAGCTGAAACTTTGGAAGGGATATGTCGTTAAGCTGAAACTTTGCCACCTTAGAAAATATTATTGTCCGAACTAGAAATAGAAATAGAAATTGTGGGATACAAATAGAAATCATAATCCAATTCGATAAGCATTTAAATAAGAATAAAGCATGCGCCCATTGTGGGATCATATGAAACCATAATATTATTTATTTATATAAGAACTAAGAGAAATAAACTAGTCCAAAAATATTTTTTTATTTTTTTTCCTTTTTTTATATATATTTTTTAAAATTTTTAATAAAGATGTGTAAAAAAAAATCAAAAGTGATGTAAAATATGAGAAAAAAGATGAGAGAGAATAATAAATTAAAATTTTAAGTTTTAATATTTTAGTTATGAAGAAAAAAGAAAAAAATATATATTTAATTTTATCTTACAAGAAGTTACAATTTTATTTTATTAAAAATAATAGATCAATAAAAAAGAAAATATTGGTAATAAATGTAGCAGTGTTCCTCAACAAGAGAAAATTTATACTAATTATTAAAACTATCTAATTACTTTATTGTCCATAGTTAGTATTAGAAAATGACTAAGTCAACTATTTTTATTGTTTTTTTTTTTTTTGGGTCTGGATTAAGCATGTTTTTCAAGTTCAGCTATTCTTTCGGATCTTGCATTGTTTGTAGTGCACAATAAAATTAAATTTCTTCAAATTGAATGCCCCAAAACTTCAACGATGACATGATTTTAACAAGACTCGAGGAAAATTGAAAGGATACTGCAGAGTAGTTTGCAGAAAATATTTGTTAAAATCTAATTTATATATGTAGATTAAACTCGTGCGTTATTTATGGTATTTTTTTCATTAAACAAGACACTTAACAAAAACTAGTACTAGAATTTTCGGAAATTTTAAGGTAAAGGACAAAAAAGGCATCGTGATTGCAGTTAATCATACTTAGCACCTTACAGCCAGCATTATTGTATTCAGAAACAACCAAATTAGGATTAAAATATCGCTATATATTATTATAAAGCAAACTAACATTTTTTTTTAATGCATAAAGCAAACTATCATGAAAACAAGAACAAATCTATCCGCCCCGTTTAAACTAGATTTTCTCAGCAATTCAAAATGCAAAACGTCCCGTTTCATTTATTATTTTGAGTTATAAAAAGGTATGCCGTTTCAAAATTGAAAGAATAAAAAAATCCAAATTTTACTTTCCTCCAACTTTGGCCGACACACCTGCAAAGCTCCTCTCTAATTTTTTTTTTCTTTACTTTTCACAATTTCTTTGCTTGTTTTACCTTTTCCTTTTACTAGTTTGCCAAAATTCTCCCTTTCCCTTCAAGCGTTAGCCATAGCCGAAATTCTCAAGGTCTTCTCTCTCTTCAATCTTCCTTTTTTCCTCTCTAATTCTATCTCTTTGGCATATCATATGGTTTCCCCTTCATCACTCTAATTGAAATTCTCACTCAAATTCTAACTAGAAAAATGAAGAATGTTGAGAAAATTAGTACTGAATAGAACATGATTACAGCTAATAATTTAAGAAAATTAAAGACAAAATGAACACAAAAATTTTACGTGGAAAACTCTCAAACAAATCAGGGTAAAAATCACGGACAAGAATATAAGAATTCACTATGAAAGAAAATAGGAGATTACAACGTCTCTCTAATAATTAAGGAGATTACAAATAAACTCTCTTAAAAATTAGGAGAACAACAAAAATAACAAATATTTTTCTATCTCTCTATTTTTCATTTCTCTTACAAATTTGAGAACTCTCAATTGCGTCAATCATATCTTCACATCATTCTTTCTTCTTTGTCATTCCATGTTGCTTATGTTTCTACTAGGCCGCTAGATGATCGACACCAAATAAACTTGTCAGTATTAACTGCTTTAGTCAAGAAATCTGCTAAGTTGTCTTCTGTATGAATTTTCTGTATATCCACTGTTCTTTCCTCCACTTTCTCACGAACGAAGTGGTACTGGACTCGAATGTATTTTGTCATTGAATGAAAGGCTGGATTCTTTGCAATATGCAAAACACTCTGACTATCACAAAAAAAAGAGAAAATTTCTCTTGTTCATGCCCGAGTTCCTCTAATGTCATTTTCAACCAAATTGCTTTTTTACTAGCTTGTGTAGCTGCTACATATTCTGCTTCAGTTGTTGAGGTAGCCACAATTAACTGCAGTTTTGAGACCCAGCTTACAGCTCCGCTAGTAAGTAAAAACACATATCCGGTGGTGGATTTGCTTTTATCAAGATCACCTGCATAATCTGAATCAACATATCATCTGACAATAAAGTCTGATCCCCCATAACATAATGCAACATTTGTAGTTCCCTGAATGTATCTTAGGACTATTTTTACTTCATTCCAATGCTCTTTACCAGGATTTGTCATGTATCTACTAACCACTCTCATTGCTTGTGCAATGTCTGGTCTGGTACAAATTATAGCGAACATTAAACTTTCCACTGCTAATGCATACGGTACTCGAGACATCTTTATCCTCTATGCTTCTGTGCTAGGACTCATACTGGAGGATAACTTGAAATTAACAGGAAGTGGGGTAGAAATTGGCTTACAATCTTGCATATTGAAGCGTCGCAAGATTTTCTTCAAATAGTTATTTTGAGAAAGCCAAATCTTCCTGTTATTTCTGTCTCGGTGAATTTGCATCCCTAAAATATTGTTTGGTGGTCCCATGTCTTTCATTTCAAACTCCCTAGCCAACTGTGCCTTCAATTCTACAATACGATCTTTGTTGGGGCCTGCTACCAACATGTCGTCTACATACAGCAGCAAAATGATGAAGTCATTTCCATCAAATCTCTTGAAATCTGCATTAAGTCTACTGTATCCAAGGCTCATGATGAAGGAATCAAATCTTTTGTACCAACACCTTGGCACCTGTTTGAGACCGTACAGAGATTTGTTCAACTTGCAAACCAAGTTCTCTTTTTCTTTTTCTTCGAATCCTTCTGGTTGGATCATGTAAATTTCTTTTTCAAGATCACCATGAAGAAAAACAGTTTTGACATCTAACTGCTCCATATGTAAGTCAAATGTAACACATATTGTCAGGACTACTCTGATTGTTGTTAGTCGTACCGCTGGAGAAAATATCTCCTCAAAGTCAATGCCTTCTTTCTGAGCATATCCTTTCACCATCAATCTTGTACGATACCGCTCCACTTGATTTTCACCATCACGTTTGATCTTATACACCCATTTGTTTCCAATAGACTTTCTTCCTTGTGGTAGCGGAACAAGTTTCCAAGTTTTATTTTTATGAAGAGCTTCTATTTCCTCTTGCATTACTGTCATCCACTGAGATGCATCTGAATTGTTCAGTGTTTCTTAAAGAGTTGATGACTCTCCATCCTTTGTTAGAAGACAGTATGCAACATTGATCTCCATAACATACTCTGAATGCCAACCTGGTTGTTTTCTGGAGCAATCTGACCGTCGAGGTTCTGATGCTTCAGAAATAATAGATTCTTGCTCCTTGTGCTATGGTTCTGCTTCAGAAGAATTATTTTGTTAATCTTCATTTTCCACGTTTACTACCGTAGTCTCTGAATTTTCTTTCACCGTGCTACCATCTCTTTCTTCTCTTTGTTGTTTATCTTCTAAAAAGATAACATCTCTGGTGATTACAACCTCGTGGGTAGTGGGATCCCACAGGCGATACCCCTTTACTCCATCAGCATACCCCAAAAATAAACATTTTCTGGATTTTGGATCAAACTTTTTAGTTTCTGGGCATTGTACATTACATACACAGAACTTCCAAATATATGGAGGTTTGAATAATCAGCTTTCTTTCCAGTCCACATCTCCATCGGTGTCTTCAACTCAATTGCTGTTGATGGGGCCCGATTTATCACATAACATGAGGTATTTACTGTTTCTGCCCAGAAAGATTTTTCCAAGTCTGCAGTTCCCAACATTGCTTTTGTTCTTTCTAACAAGTTTCTGTTCATCCGTTCTGCCACTCCATTTTGTTGTGGAGTGTATGCTGTAGTAAACTGTCTTTTGATACCTTTTTTATTGCAAAATTCTGCAAGCTCATGGCTGGTATATTCTCCTCCATTATCTGTCCTTAGACACTTGATCTTTTTTCCAGAATCAAGCTCTACCCGCGCTTTGAATACTTTGAAGACTTGAAACACATATGCCTTCTTCTTGATAGGATACACCCAACATCTTCAGGAATAATCATCTATGAAGGATACAAAATACTTTGCTCCTCCCAGAGATGTAACTGGTACTTGCCATACATCAGAGTGAAACAATTCTAGAATTTCTTTACTTCTAGAATTTGATGTGTTAAACTTCAATCTGTGCTGCTTACTTGTAACACAATGCTCACATAAAGGTAAGGATACATTAGTGAGACCTGGAAGTAGATTTTGCTCCGCAAGAATTTTAATTCCTTGCTCAGACATATGTCCAAGTTTATGATGACACACTATTGCAGATCTTTCACTTGAACTACTTGAAGCAACTGATGTTTCTCCTTCTAGCAAAGTCTCTCTCTTTAACATATACAAGTTGACAGTCACCTTTTCTCCCTTCATTAGTACAAGTGCATCTCGAATCACTTTCATGATTCCTTTTTCGGCTTCAATTTTACAGCCAAGGTCATCCAATTGACCTAATGACATCAAGTTCTTTTTCAGGCCTTCCACATGTCGCACTTATTGAATAATGCGTATTGTGCCATCATGGAACTTCAACTTGATAGTTCCAATACCAATAATCTTTAAGGCATAATCATTGCAACTGTACACAGATCCCTCAGAGACAGATTCATATTGATGGAACCATTCTCTTTGAGAGATCATGTGAAATGTGGCTCCCGAGTCAATAAACCACACATCAACAAATGTCTTTCTGCTTTCACTAGTTGTCGCTGCTTCACAACATAAAGCATCACCCATATTGGATGTGCTTGCAATATTTCCTTGAGGATTGGAGTTTTTCTTGTTTAAACTCCAGCAATCCTTCTTCAAATGACCTTTTTTGCCACAGTGGTAGCACTTAAGGTTCATCTTCTTGCTTCTTGACTTTGATCTACCTTGATCTTGGCTCCCACTTGAGTCACGTTCTGTTGATCTCCCTTTCATCACCATTAGAGCTTCCGCTTGTTGCGAACTAGTCAACCTATCCTCTTTGTTTTTGCACCGATTTTCTTCTTCAAGAATAGCAGCTGCAACATCATCAAAATTTAGATAATCTGTGAGGATATTGTTTGTCAGATTGATGATGAGTTGATCATACGAATCAGGTAAACTTTGAAGCATAAGTTCAACACGTTCAATTGACTCTATTTTATAACCCAGTGATATGAGTTGAAAAAATAGAGTATTCAAAACATTGATGTGCTCTGTCACCGAAGTAGATTCTGAGATCCGCAGAGTGTACAATTTCCTTTTAAGGAAATTTTTGTTATGAAGTGATTTGGCCTCGTACAACTTTGTAAGATGATCCCAAATCTCCTTTGCAGTTTTCTTCTCCTCAATACTTGACAACACTCCATCTGCTAATGCAAAATGAAAATTTGCAATAGCATTCTCATCCATCTCGTTCCATTTAGCATCATCTTTGTATTCCGCCGGCTTTTCACTGATAGCCGCAAGACAATTATATTTTCTCAAGATAGCCTTCATCTTTAATTTCCACAATGAGAAATTACTCCCATTGAATTTTTCGATCTCAAATTTTGCCGTCATTGCTTCTATAACAACCTTCAAGAGTAAATAATAATCTAACTTATTTTCTGATGTGGAGGGTCCACTAATTAGTGGTAACCACAAAGCATACGATAAGTAGATATTAATACCCAAATTAGGCTCTGATACCACTTGTTGAGAAAATTAGGACTGAATAGAGTAGGATTACAGCTAATAATTTGAGAAAATTAAAGGCAAAATGAACACAAAGATTTTACGTGGAAAACCCCCAAACAAATCAGGGTAAAAACTACGGACAAGAATAAAAGAATTCACTATGAAAGAAAATAGGAGATTACAACGTCTCTCTAATAATTAAGGAGAGAACAAATAAACTCTCTCTTAAAAATTATGAGAACAGCAAAAATAACAAATATTTGTCTATCTCTCTATTTTTCATTTCTCTCACAAATTTGAGAACTCTCAATTGCTTCTCAATTTTTTGCTATCTAGATATGAAGAATATTGTGTCTTTTATAGGCAAATATATGTGCTTAAAAGTTAAGAAAACACAACTTAATTTCAAAGATTGTGACTACCTAAATTTGAAAAACAAATTCAAATATTGTGGTCACCTAAATTTGCAAAACAAATTCAAAGATTATGGCCACCAATCATGACTTTTAACAAAGAAAAATGGAAAATGGTACTTGATATGGGATCGGGTTGCAAGATGGAGATGTTGGCAGTGAAGGCTTAAGAAAATGAAAAAAAAAATGTCTAAAAAATTGTAGAAAAATGGGAGAAAGTGGATCCATTCTAGCCTTCTATATTTACCTCAAATTTTTATTTACAAGAGTTCATAGATATATAACTGTTAGTCTTTTTACTGCTATGATGTCATATTAAAATTATGTAATCTTAGAGAGTTGGAGTTAGGATTCTTTTGGCAAAATCATTTTGAAGAAATTTTTTTTATTTTTAAATTTTTTGAATTTTAAAAACTGTTTTTGGAGATAAATAGGTAAATATATATTTTTTCTAAAAACAGAAAGTTTGAAAAAAAAAACAGTTTATAAAAAATTAAAAAAATCAGTTAATTAAATAAAAAAAATTCTAAATCTGTTTTTTAAACAACAAAGGTCAATCCCAAACACTCCCTTAATAATTGTAAATTTATAATTAGTTCAAAATAATTTAATTCTATATGAAATTAGCTCCATCTCTTAAACTTCAAATGTAAAATTATTTCTAACATCTATTTGCAGTAAGTTGATAGATATAGAAAATATTCCACATGCTTTCAAAAAAGAAAAAGAAAAAAATTCCAATTCCCTCGTGACAAACAATTATTTTCTTCATCTTTTTTTTTTTCTATCATTTTATAAAAGTTTATTTTATGATACCCAATCTTAAAATTATTTCGTCTTATTTATTACGGCACCATCTTCACGCACATATATATCTAATTTGCCAAAATATTAGAAAATTAAACCACATGTGTGATTAAAATCACACTTTTAACAATATTTTATTATAATAGTTTGATAACACATTCTTAATTATTGTTGTGAAAATAATCCAATCACACACAATCACAAAAGTAAAGATGAAAAAAAATAAATTAAATATAAGATTTCGTTCATTTTTGGAAATTAATTTATTTTTGAAAAATAATTTATTTTTTCTAAGAAAATATGATATTTTTTTATATTTGACTGCAGCACTAGAAAAATAAAAAAATAAAGTAATTTTTTTATGTTTAATAAGTTTTAGAAGATGACTTCCTGTTCTGAAAACGGAAAGTTATTTTTTTTATTTTTAGATATTTTTCGTTGATTTGGAAAATATTTTCTATTGGCTTATTTTTTGAGGTAAAATAAATATTCAAAAATAATAAAAAAATATTTTCTAAAAGAATATTTTTCAGAAATTTATATAATTTAGTCAATAATACCTACTTTCACGACAAGATAGAGAATATATTTTTCTCTAGGTTAAAAGAAGAGTTACAACTGCAGATTATTTATATCCCAAAACAAAATCCTATTGGCTGGTGTCATTTGCTTTTAAAACAGATTTTTATTAATTTTTCTTACTTTTTTAGTCACACCGCAAACTTTTTTTAGGTCGGATAGCAAAAATAATCCATCGAAATGTGTTATTTTTTTTATATATATATATAAAATGTGTAATTTTTTTTATATATATATATAACAGTTAAAATTGTGTACTTAGGTAAATACGTTTCTTTTTTTTTTTAAAAAAAAATGAGGTAATTACGCTTCTAAAACTAAAAATCTATGCCACTAAATAATAACCATCATAATAACACTTTGGTTTCAAAACATATCAATTGATATAATTTTATATTCTAAAAAAATTAATTTCCAACTCAAAACTTACCATTAAATTTCCCAAATCATTCAATTTTACAAGTTCACAAGGAGTACGTAGACATATAACAATAAATTATGATTGTTACAAATAGTGATATATATTTTTGGGACAGGAAAATGATAATATGGATGTAATTTTTACGGCATTTTCTTTTACTCATGATTTTAGTTTTTTAGGAATTAATATTTATTATTGGAATCTTACGCATGATGAATTGAACTATGGATTATATAGAAAATAATAGAGAATTAGCTTCATGACTCCAACATCTAGAAAAGGAAAAAAAAAAAACGTCGCAATTAATCAGATAGGAAACTGTTTAGGTAAGTTTATACCTCAAAATATTCCCAGATTAATATCCCTTTTACAAAAGAAAAGAAAAAAGTTATTCTTTTAATCTCTATTTTCAGAGACTGTGTAATCTTTTCTTTCCTTTGATTGGTTGGCGTAACTGAAGAATAGTACAAATTTAATTGAAAGAAAAAAACTTAAATATAGCAGTAGAATAGAATAACACCATCGAGCTTGTGAGCTATTTGCCAAGTGCCAACTTATGTCGTCCCAAGCCTGTGGAGAGTGGAGAAGATGATGGACTCAAAGTGGCCCAACCCACTTTCTTAGCGGCTAACTGTTTAAAGTAATTGCTTGAAGTAAATATTTTAAACCACCCTTTTCTCAATTCACTTGAAGTAA
Organism: Triadica sebifera; assembly: GCA_023653625.1. Taxonomy (NCBI): domain Eukaryota; kingdom Viridiplantae; phylum Streptophyta; class Magnoliopsida; order Malpighiales; family Euphorbiaceae; genus Triadica; species Triadica sebifera. The sequence continues at coordinate 23,495,334 of CM042910.1, read as the reverse complement.
TTGGGTTTAATAAACACGCTTTTTTTTTTTCTTTCTTCTTCTCTCATATTGTTGGTAATTAAAGTTGAATATAACTACCTAAAACAATACAAATTTGATAAATTGCACAAACACTCAAAATTTTATTAATTAAAAAAAAACACAAATTTGCAGTACAATGCTCACTCTTTTATGTACATATGTACATAAAACCTTGAAATGATAATGGACGGAATTGGGGTGGAGTATTCAATTCCAAAATTCTATCATGTTTTCCTACTTTGCTCTATTTTTTTTCAATATAAAATTTAATCTCCGTACTATATAAAGACAGATATCTCCAATTTTTATTAATTTTTTTATTTTAATATTAAAAATATTTTTTAATTAATTAATTTATTTTTAAATAATAAAATATATTTTTTTATTTTAAATGAATGATATATTTTTATTTTATTATTTTTTAAAAATATTAATTATGTTAATATATATATACACAACACTAAATTTTAACAATCTATTAGCTTGTTAAAGCTAACTCTTACCACGTCACTATCACACACATATTCTTCGCATTAAACTCCGCAAAGTGACCTGGTGCTCAAAATTGCCGACCTTGATTAGTATAATCAATTTAATCGATTTCTCAATATTATTAATCGAATCAAACAAAAAAAAATCAAAATTTCTATACACAACCCAATTAAATAGACCAAATTTAATTTAATTTAATTCAATTCAATTTTATAATCTTGTACACAAATAATGTTTATTCTAATCATACACCTAACTTCTGGGCATAATTGAAAGTTTTTTAGATGGTGTTCTTATCTTGTTTGTTGAATTTAATATGATTATTCTTAAATTGTCAGAAGTTTCAAATTATATTAGATAAATCGTTTTGCAAAAATATTTAATAGTTGCTCCAAATTCATATTCAAACCATTGATATATAATATTTTGAATTTGTTTTTAATATTTTCAAACTTTTAATGTCAAATAATTATCGAAACAAAATAATTCTATACAAATAGTGCAAATATAAAATTTGTTCTATATTTTTAACTTTTTATAAAATTATTCTAAATATTCTAATTATGTTTAAAAGGTTAAAATTCAATTAAAATCGATTGAATTGAACCGATCCCGCTTAATATCCGGTCTAATTTTGATAACACGGATTAAATAAAACGCTATCGGCGTAAATAGGTAGATTGATCTCACGCACGGGGCACGTGACTAGCATTTTCCCCAATCCCCAAGTAACAGCTTACCCCACGCGCCTCTATTATTAGGGATACGTTTCGTATAAATTCCTTATGATATCTTTTGTGAATTTGTAAAAAACCGTGAAGTAGCAGAAAACCCCCCAAAATTCGTATGCAATAACTGAATTCTCTTCCCGATTCACCAATTGAGTTTCATGTTTTGACTCGCCGTTTCTACTCGATCATGGCTATACGTTTCAGATTCAGGAGCTCTGCTAACTTCGATTCCGTCGACATCGAAGGTCGACCTTCAATTTCAGTTCGCGATCTCAAATCCAAAGTCGTCCATAACAAAAACCTTAATATTTGCCAAGATTTTGATCTCGTTCTCTCTGATGCCACGACTGGTCAAGGTCTTTTTCCTTTGCCCTAAGTCTGTGTGTGATATTTATTGCTTCAATCGGTTTTTTTCATACATATATATATATATATATATATATACATATATATATATATATATATATATATATATATATATATTGCCCTATAAGTCTCTGTGTGATATATATTTCTTTTATCGTTTTTTCATAGCAAAGTTTCGTAGAATTAGGACGTGAACTGATTATGCTGTTTCCGATTAGTCATTCTGTGAATTTGGAGGCTTAACATTAAGTTTACTGGCGTCAGGTCTGAATCTAAATTGATTATCCATTCATATATAAATAAAATTCGGATTGAATTTGATTTAAGATGTGTAGCGTTTTTAATTCATTTTAATTGTTAGCAGAATCATCAAAGCTGGGATTAGTGCAGTGTATTTTTATTGTCTAAGCAATTACTTGATGTTGAACATGATATTCGGATATTGCTTTCTGGTTTGATTTTTGTTCCTGAAGACAGTTAGTTTTCAAATTGTTTTTATTGTGATATTTATTTATAATTATTTTATTGTTATTGAGTGTCAGTTAATTAATATTATGTTATTTGGATTTAATTATGATTTTTGGATACTTTGCAGAGTATTTTGATGAAAATTTTCAACTTCTAAGTGGTTCAAGTGTGATTATCAAGAGGGTCCCTTCAGGATCAGTGCATTCGGATATGTAAGTTCATTATTTTTATTATTACTTTGAGTTTAATCTGTTACTAGGAAACTAGATTCTCATGGTAAGATCTATTTCCTATGATGTTGCTATCTTGCAGTGCCCGAGGTGTTCCTGTTAAGAATGTCGGGATCAATGACACAAATGTGGTTAGGACCCCTGCTCCAGTGGTATGTAGATGGCGTTATTTATAATTTTATCAATTAGGCAAAGCCTTGTATTTTTTTCTTAACATAATTATGAAACTATGTTGATAACCCTAATTAATAAGAAAATTATATGTGAAATAAACTCACATGATAGTTGAAATATCAAACATCCATCCAATCAGCATACAGGAAAGTAGCTTAAGGGCACAAATGAGGTGTAATGCAAGCGATGGTAGGTAATAAGAGATGAGAATCTCTGATTGCAGACAAATAACAGACTGGAGATAAAGTGTCACTTAAATAAAAAGAAGAGCATCTTATTCATGCAGGGCTTGATTATTGGGAATGCTTGCTTGTTTGTATTTGTAGCGAGGAAAAAGGCACAATTTTATGATGGCTGCTAATTAATGGGGATAAGTGGCTTGGTTTTACAGTACAGTTAGCTATTTTCCAATTTTAAAATAGTTTGTTCTGTTGGCTGATTTTGTTATTTCTTATAGAGTACTCTTTATTTGAATATTTCCTAGATACCAATATGTGACGGTTATAATTATGGATATATATATATATATATATATAAGCAACTGCCTACTCATACAGTAACTTCTACCTTGTACTAGTTTTCAGTTCTGTTTCCTGTAAGCCCAAGTCCGTAGTTGTTTTCTTTGCCCATTTTTGAGAAGTCAGTGGAACATCATGACTATGAACTTATGCAATAAGAGTCGCATGTTATCAACTTGTCATATTGTCTGGCATTTCTTTGGGATAGTTACTCCTGTTAGCAAATCTTATTGGTTACAATTTGTTCTTTTGTTACAGAACATAGAGATCGACAACTTCAATGATTTTGGAGCTGATTTGTGCCCAATTCCTGGGGCAACTTTATCTTATTCTGATCTTGATGTGGATAAGAAATTGTACTTTGCGAGTGATAAGACTGCTAAGGAATTTCCAAAGTATGACACTTTTCTGCACCTTTGCTTTCTTATTCTTTGTACATATTTCAGTTTATGGTTGTAACAGATGCATTTGATCTCGTGGCACATTGTTCTTTTTTTTTTAAATTACAATATTTGGTGTTTTACTTTGACGAGTTTTTTTCTCCGATTCAGATGTTTTGAGATTCCCATGGTAGGTTATGAGAAACCTGAAGCAAGTGAACTTAGTGAAGCTATTCCAAGAGGTATATATGCTTAACTCAATGTTTTTGTACATACATGTTATTTTGAATACAGATTTTTACTCATGATGACACAAATTCTTTGTCAGGATCTTTATGTATTAGTGATGATAAGGATGCATCTCATGTAAAATCAAAGCCTAGTGTCAGAGAATTCATAGAACCAGAGAGGTAGGAGTTGGTTAACTTTTCCCTGTCTTTTTATTATTGTCACTCAATCTCGAAATCTGATTTGCGAATGCTCAATGGACATTTTTTAGGGCGGTTACTGCCAATCCTGTAGCTATACAAAGCATTGATTTGCCAGCTGAGTTGAAATGCTCTCTTTGTGACGCTTCTTTTAAGGAGGCTATGATGATTCCTTGCTGCCAACATAGTTTTTGTGGGAAGTGTAAGTTCTTTTGCTTGTGATAGTAAGCTAATGTAGTCTGAATAATGACTTTACCTTTTTCACTAGGTTTAAGTGTGTGCATACTGAGGTATATTAAAACTAATGCACAATTTTCGTAGTACTTGCTTTTTCATTATTGTTTGTTTGTTTGTCACTGGCTGGAGTATGTAGTTATAAGTTCCACCATTTTAATGCCTGCATATCTATTCAAGTTTTATAGGCCTTTAAGCTAGGACTATAGTTGTCAAATCAAGATTCAAATTTGTCATTTTGTGAATCAAAAATCGAGAATCGAATTGAATCGTAAGATTCAGTTCACGTTGATAATATTAATTATAAATAATATATATTCATTTTCAAGAATATACTTCATATTATATATTTCATATTAACAACTCGTTCTTTTTCTTTTCTATCATGCTTCAAGTTCCTTGGCCCCTATGTAATATGAATCATATAACATAGATTTATGAGAAGTTAATTTAAATTAATACAATTTTTTATAATATCTCGTTTTCTTTTATTGTTTGGTCCAACTCCTCCATCATCTTCAAAACATTCATTTACATCCATCCATGACTTGTCTATATGTAGACAAGGTTTTTCGATTTTGGTAACCCATTCATCATCGGACTATATATCACTCAAACAAATAGGATCATATGTCTCATCTCTTGCTTCTCTCTTTGCTTGCCTTAACTCAAGTTGAATATTGTATTTCATAAACACAAGAGCATTCAATCTTTGTTGTTCTAAATGATTCCTCTTTTTGGAATGGACATGCTTAAATGTGTTCCAATTTCTCTAACACCCGTAGCACAAAATGTGAGACTTAGAACTCTTATTTCATAAGCACAAGAGCTTTCTTTTTTTTTTCTTGTTTGTTTTCGAATTAAATTTGAGTGGATTTTTATGTGTTTCATCTTTTCTTTTCTTTTTTTAATTTGTTTTTTTGGTTAATAAAAGAGGATTTTTGTGGGTTTTTTTTTGTCTTTTGAGCTGACTCTTTTAATTATGTTGAATTATATGAATCAACTGAATCGTGCTTTTCGATCTATTCTTGCTATTCACTATCGATTCAGACGATTCGACCATAATTCAATGCTAATTTCAATTCTTACTAGAGAGTCAAATCGTTTTATATAGGAATCGTATCAATTTGGATGATTCAAATCGAGAATTGTCCGATTCTAACTACAGTGGCTAGGACAATGCATTAATTATGAATTGGAAATGGGTTGCAGGCATTCGTCTAGTGCTTATTGAGAAGGGAAGGTGTCCCAAGTGCTTATCTGCCAAATACAGAGTGGAAGATTTGCTACCTAATGTTTCTCTTAGGCAAGCAATAGAACGTTTCCTTGAATCTCAAATTCTAATCAAAGGTTCAGATGATGCTTTTGGATATGCTCCAGGTAGGATAATTGATTATTGCTCAAATTTTATTTCTCTCCCAATTCTCAAACACACTAATTTTTGTAAGGAAACTTTGTAAGAATTGATAATTATTTGATAATCTAAAACAGATGGTGAATCTGGAATTCAAGTGAAAGAAATGTCATGTGCTATGAGTATTCAGCAAAGAGAAACAGAGTTACCTCATTCTCCCTGTTCTACAGGGAGGGGTTCCAATCAAATTATTCCAAAATCTGTTAATGGAAAATCATCTCATTCAGACAAGTTAAGACATGGCTCCAAACATCTTTTGGACTTGGAAAGAGGACCTAACTTGGTTGTGGAATTTCAAGGGGAAAACCAGCCCCTGCATGAGGAAGGTATCATTCATATGAAATATTCATCATTTGGACTTTCTATCACTTTCTTTGTTGTTTGTCTTAACAACTTGTCTTTTTGTGCTTCTCTTTTTTTACTGCAGCAGAGTCCGCTATCAAGAAGAAAAGGGCACAGTGGATCAACTCTGTTGGTATAATTTTTTTTTTAAGTATTTAGACTCATATATGACCTTTTTTAGGCAGTTAAACGATTCTATTTTTTACTGAACAAGTATCACTTTTTTTCATGTTATTTTGAATAACCCATGTGAAATTGTTAGGTGCTGACAGGAGTTTTGTGGAGACAGGAAGGCAGCGAAAGGTATAAACATTGTCTTCATTGATAAATTTTTATGCTGATTACTGTGTGTAATAATTAGTATAGTAATCTGGAAATCCGAATCTTATGTTTCTTGTTGACATTAGGGGGATCGTACATGTTACATGTGTGGATCTCCAGATCATTTTATAAGAGACTGCCCAGCTGCTCCAAGTCCACATCCTATGCTTCAGACAGGTAAATAAACTCTTGCCAAAAGCTGTCAAGAAATTTAATAACTTATTTTCATGTGCTCATGCAGCTTTATAACAAATTAGATATAGAAATTTTAGAAATGATGAGCTAGACAGGTGCTTATAAATGGTGTTGGAAGCAGCAATTTTATTTAGCAAAAATAAGAAAAATCACTTTCTTTAGGGGAGGAACTCCTCATGCTTCCACAAAATGTTGTTCTCACTAATCATACTAGCTACAGATGCTCAGCTAGCTACCTTTTCACCTCCCAAAATTTAACTTCTATAATGATAAGTTGGGATAAATGACATTTCAAAGATATGATTTTTTAATATCAGCGAAAGACTCATGTTCATCAATTACCTTCTTTGCAAATTTCAGGAAATACTATGTTTCCAGGAGCTATGCCAGGTTATTTATCACCTTACTGGAACAGAACTCCCTTCCCCCAAATACACCCCTTTGTAAATCCATATGGCAATCCCTTCAATGCAACCATGGTTCCACCCACAACTTTTGCAGTTCCCACTTATATGCCAACTATGTTCAGCAGCATGGCTCCCTATGGGTATGTTCAATGCATATAATTATTCTACTTGCTTCTGATTGTTACACATCTATATGTATCACCACCATCTAACAGTAAAGAATCTTGCAGTGGTTTTACAAGGATGGGAAATGTAGCATCCTCAGTAGTGCCCAGTGCAGAGTGGCATCGAGGCCATTCAGATTGTCGTGGGCTTCAAGTTCATGAGAAGAGACAAAAGATTTCAAATGATAATTTTAAGAGGTAAATGATCAGAAATATTGATATGACAGAAATGAATTGATGGCACTTGTGCGCATTTTGATCTAATGATGCACTATTATTGTATACCCTTATATCTCTTTGCAATATTTTGGAGTTGTTTTTTCCTTTTTTTTTGGAGTTTAATAAATCTAATCTTATTCAAGCACAGTTAACCAATATTCCTAATTATAAATTTTTTTTAAACAACACTACTTATATTATACTTATGCATTAATTAGCTCATCAGGTAAAAAATTGAGAAATTGAAAGAAAACTATTCATATATTTGAAAATCCACATGTACCCTAATACTATAAAATAACAAATTATATAGAAAAATCTAATCTTATTCAAGCACAATTAACCAATATTCCTAACTATAAAAAAATTTAATACAACACTACTTATATTATACTTATGCATTAATTAGCTCAACAGGCTAAAAATTGGGAAATTGAAAGAAAACTATTAATATTTTTGAAAATCCACATGTACCAATAGGAGGGTGAATTAGTGATTTTTGTAAATAATAGAAAATTAAAATTTTGAGCAAGAAGAAGAGCAGGAGAGAAAAATAATACAGGAGATTTATGAGGTTCAGTCCTCAAAGTCTACGTCCTTTTATCATCAAATGTTGAGAGTTCCAATCAACTAACAATTTAATTCAAGGTGTAGTTTAAACCCTTACAAGCTTAAGATAATCTATTCAAGTGTTTTTCTAAGACTCACACTCACATTTTACAAGTGTTTTAATAGCTAACACCAAACCCTAATATAATTGTTTAAATTCTCATGGGGTTTTTGGCGTTGGGTCAAAAGATCAGGTAGTTAGCTGAATGGTATGGGGGCTTGAGTAAATGAATCTTTCTTGTTTATGTTTCATATGCTTGTGGTAAATCTTTTTCTGTTTGAAACTTTTTCTACTATGGCTCCTGACATGTGAAGGTTACCTTCTTGCTCTCAGGGAACAACATTTTGACGATGATGAAGATGACACTTTTAGTAAGAGACATTATTATAATGAAGTAGAAAAGTTGGATGATCCCAAATCCCTTCCAGATAAGGATGACAGTATAAGCCACTCCAAGGCAAGCTTTACTGAAAGGCCATACAGGGAACATTGTCATTATAATCATTTTGATGATGAACCAGAAAGATCAAGTTCAGAAGTAGAAGATATGCCAAGTAGCTCCGACTGGCACAGTGAAGAGCGGCATAAGCACCACCACAGGAATTACAATAAGCATAATGGTAGAGGGAAGCAAGGTGGTGGTGATCATTCTAGTCATAGTCACCATCAAAGTACTAGAACAAAAGACATGAAAAGAAAGCGATTTGTGTCTGATGAAAAACAGGAAAAGCATAAACACAATAGCCAATCAGAATCAGGTTTGGAACCAAGCTTATCCAGTGATGAGAAAACACAATGTAAACAGAGGGACTCCAGTCACGGATCAGGACATTCTAGGAGTAAGCACAGTTCAAGGTCAAAGAATAAGGAGTCGAGTCATGAAAGGTGGCAGATGGTTAGTGGATCAGATGAGGATGGTGATGGTGATGGAGACTGTCATTATTATAAAGCAAAAAGACTTCATTAAAACTATCAACTGGATTCAATTTTGAGGTAAATGTGTATAAAAAGTTGCACATCAGAGCTTAGGTGATCCATCTGACCCCTTTTACATCTCCTGTTGGGTAATTTTGTATCCGTTTATTACTGGTTATGCTTTATTGTGTTTTTATTTGCCTAAAAGGGAGGGGCTAGAATACTTATTTGGACGCATATAGGCCTGTTTAATCTAATCTGGATTCTTCTGTTGGTTTTGTTGATACAGATTCTAGTTCAGTCGTCGGCTTTTGGAAGTAGCTCTTCCTGGATAGTATTTTTCTAGTTTAATTTGCTAACTAACCCTCTTCCTGTTTTTCTAGCTTAAGCACTGGAGACTAGCGAACAAAAGTTTAAACCTTGAACAGAGACTGTTAATTTAATTTTAGGTTTGGATGCTTAAATCATTTCCGGAGGTTATTGAAGCTGCTAAAGGTACGTTTCTATTCCAACCTAATCTAATCACCGCAGAACAAGTAACTAAAATAAAATTAATAAAAGTTCAGTTCTGCGGGGTCAGATTAGGTCTGTTTTAATGATTAATGGTCGATTGTTTTGTCCATTTTTTCTTGTTTTTTTGGTGCCTTTTGCAAGCTTACAAATGGGACCAACTCCTAACCCTCTACCTGGAGAGAATTTCTTTTTATGTAAAAAAAAAAAAAAAACCAACCTGGCTGTTCACAAAGTTTACCTTTTTTACGCACATATCATTTAATGAGTACTTGCACCATTCACGATCGTTGTTCAAAATGGTATAAAATGGAAGCATTCTTGCATTATGGCCACCTCAATTTCTGTTGTGTCCAAAAAGAGTTGCTTACTTTTAGGTCCCACTAGCCGTTATAATTAGAATGCCCGAGCGGATATCTCTATCTGTCTCTATATAGTCTTATATGGTAAATCTGAAAGCTTAATTTTCGGAAGTTAATGACTTGATGTAATAAAGGGAATTTAATTCAGCGTAAATTGAATTCAGATCTTGTTGCAGTTACCACTATCCAAACCGCAATTTAAAATTCAGCATTTGAAAGAAAACCTTGAAACATAAAAGAACATGATTCGAATTTTATAGATTTCACTTCTAGTAAATTCTTCCAAAAATAATCATATTTTTAAGTGATTGTTTAATATTCATCACATTTTTGTTTTTATTTATGAGTCCTGGACAGTCACTTAAAGAAGTAATGATGCTATCATATCTTTTCTTCCAAATTCATTCTTCATCGATATCCATTTATAATGCTTTGTTTTGGATGAAATATCAATTTTTCATTCGAACTTTTTTGTCAAATAATTTTTAACCTACAAATTGCGGCTATTCCAAAATATGTTTACTCATATCATTTTAAATTATTTTTTTCTTTTTCTTTTCCCAAATTTACATATACTACATAAGTTTGGCAAAACGATCGCAAATTAAAAATTGTATACTTAATAGGCTATAAATTAATATTTTTAGCAAATTGTTACTCCAAAAAAAAAAAAATTGCAGCGAATTGAACATGGGGATGTTCGTTTTCGTTCAATCTTAGACCTTATGGATTAAAGAAATTTTATTACAAAACTTAAACAATTGAATTTGAAATGTCAAATTTAAATTCCTTCAATTTCAAACCTTGATTCAGTTGCTATCATTGTATCATACATTGGGTTCATCAATTGGTTTTCTTTTAAAAATGTTCTTGTTCTTTTCACTATAATTTATAAATTGCTTCCACGATCCAATTGTAACTATTCACAAAACATTTAATCTGAGGCAAAATAAGCATAGAAAAATGTTTATACTGTTTATCTGTGATGGCCTCTACATGGATATTTAGCTCAGTCATGTGTAGGTTGAGCATTAGGTACAAATTGAATTGAATTTTTAAGGAGGATTACAATCGAATAAGATTTAAAACGTAAAAAATGATCGAACAACAATATTTAAAACAAACCAATTAGGATCGAGTTGATTTGGATTTGAATTCGGCTCAGATTTGCACGCTGGTGATCAACGGGTTAGCTATTTTGGTATGGGCTGGGCCCCTTTTTATTAAGTGGGCTGCAGCATTTTGCTTTGGGTATATTTTCTTTAACTGGGTTGGGCTTAAGGCTATGCGGTATAAGTATTTTGTTTGAGCCTTTTGTGTAAAATGGGTATATTGTATTATGGGTGTAATTGAATTAAGTCAAGTCGAGTTGATACAGTGATAATCTCAAGTTTGATTTGATTAAAAATTCAAAACTCGAATTCGACTCGGGCTTTTTTTTAATTATTTGAAACTTGACTCAGAAAAATATTTTAACTACTTGAGTTTGACTCGATAAAATGGATCAAAGGTCCCTAGCCGAGTCTCATCACTCTCTTATTACGTTCCATACAAGTATAAAATCATATCGTTTATATTTGAGAGTTGAATATTTGCATATGTATAATTACAATGAATATATAATAGGATATATAAACGGATTCAATTTATAAATTTACAAACGTTTAAACATAATGTTTAAATTATTAACATATGTAATGTTATAGGCTATGATTAAAGCATTCGTATTAATTGTGGAATTGTTAAGTTAAAAAAAAAATTACTCTTATTGTAAATATGAATTTTATTTTATTTTTGTTTCATACGTGATAACTTATTATATAAATATAAATGTGTTATATAGAAGTATAAGATGTTATGTGTTACAAATATAAGTGTGAATATGTACATATATATTGTGGTTATAAAAAGAAACCAACTCTATCTGGGTGGCTTCCATTGCTACTTTGTTCCATATGTAGGACCCCCTAGTCTAACGACACTCTCAGCTAATTCGCTGCTCTCATCCCTTATCTTTATACCTATGCGATAGGAAAAATAAACTTTCGCGCTGAGTTTTAGTTTAATAATGTAATAAATTATACTAATAATCATTATGAAAGAATATATATAAATGAAAATCATTGAAATTTTTATTACATAAAACAGTATCTTTAATAGATATTTATATTTATATACATAAATTAGTATAAAACATTTCTAGCAATTGGATGTAAAAGTAAAATTTTTTGAAATTAAATCCATTAATGTGTTATATTATAAGCATATAATTAGAACATAAAATTACATCAATTTACTAAATAGAAATTTTAGTCAAGCCCATATATTAAGTCGCAATAGACCTAATTTTAGAAAAACAAACGGTACCGTCAATCGACAGAAAAGTCGGGATCCAAGATAACCACATGACCAAGATCAAGTCATGACTCAAATCTGATCCAAAATAATCACATAATCAGTCTCAATCCAAGATAATCACATAATCGGTAAATAAATAACATATATAGTTTAAGATAACTACAGGATCAAGTCATAACCCAAATTTGATCCAATATATTTACAGGATCAGTCAATACTTCTAATGACTAAAATAATCACAGGTTATGAAATTGCTACTCTATTTATATGTCAATAAATCACTCAGCCAAATCTAAGCTAATACGTGGGCCAAAATGTATCAATTTTTCATAAAATAAATATTTAAATTTTACATATATATTGCAAAAAACTATTTTTATACCCAGTTATTTTTCATTCCAAATATCATATAAAAATTAAATTCATTTATTAATGGTCAATATTATAAATAATTGTACAAATTTAATTTATCCATTTGTCGCGTTTGCCGACTATTTTTCTTTACCCGACACGGCCACTTATGTAGAATGTGCGACTAATAAAATATATTTAATTAAATATCAGACATCTAGAAACATAATAATTTCTTTAATAATTCAAAGTCTACCATTTTTAAAATAAAATTTAATGTCTCTCAATATTTCTATTTAATATAAATTCCATGTAGTTAACATATTACCCAAATCTCAATAGTGTAGCTTCTTTATCAAGATAAGCGAATAGTTCACAAATCTCAAAAATTTTACGTGGCTTAAATTTAATATTTCCGGTAATTAATTAACTTAGTCGGTCATTAGTTATATTTTGTTTTTAATTTTTTCAGATTTTGGTTTAATTGTCTAAAAAATCCAACATCTTCAATTTTATTCAAATAGTTTCGGATCCATGGATTCAATCCCTATATTTAGTCTAACACCATTAACTCTTTCTTCTTTTTTTTTTTTATCACCTTGATTCCTTCACAATTTCCAAATCAATACAACAATTACAAAAGAATAGTCTTAGATATAAATTACAGAATTAATAAGGTAAAGGAATAAAAAGAAAAAAGAAAGAGGAGATGTCTTAGGCAACATAAGAAAAATAGATTTTGGCTTACTCCATGCATCAACTCCCCTTTCACAAATAATAAATATACAACTCCATCACAAGGAACAATTTAAAACATTAATAGTAAAGAAATTAACCAGAGTCCACCAATCTTCTGCCTCAACCTTAATAGTAAAGAAACTGATGCCCCTGATGTGGAGGAAGATGGAAGGTCAATCATTACAGAAGATTGAATCTGACTACTCCCTGAGGCAATGTTGCCATGGGGTTCATCAGACATGGAATCAGCAAGAGAGATGCCATGGGAAGCAACTCTTCAGCTGCAAAAGAAATTAACCTTAGTGAAGCTTCAAAATATCGTGTGCAGAAACATGAAAATAGAAAATGAGAAGAGTATAGAGAATGCAGTTTAGAACCTAATTCTTTCTGCCATATAAGGAACTGCAGTCTGGTATAAAATGAAAAGAGCACGCCTTGCAGGGGTCGGAGGGAGTCCATGTGGCCCTGCAATCTGGCAAAATAACCATCAATATCACTAAAAGAACAGCAATGGTATTTGTAACCTTTAAGCAGTGAACTTTGGTCATTCCCCTTAAATATATCAAACACAGCAAAAACTTAAAAGGATAAATTTGAGTTCTAACCAGATGGTAAAATTTTTACTCCATGAATTGAAGAAAATAATATGTTCTTTCATCCCAAAGACAGGCACATGCTGCTTGTTTATGTCATACTATTACTAGTGTTAAACAAAGAAAAAGGACTCACCTCCTAAGGAAATTAACATTTGATCCATAAGCAATAGTAAACTAAATCTCATTAAAATTGCCTTCTCAAAGTTCCATAAGTGAAGAATTTAGGGGGGAAAAAACAACAAAAAAAAAACAAAAAACAAGGCAGAAGTACCTGAGTAATGTCGCAGTACTCTTCCCCAAGTGTTTGCAGCCCTGAATCAGTTGTTAATACGTAATAAAGCATCTGCCCAAGAATCTTTGTCAGCCAAAAACAATTAAAATCATAACCAAAACGATTAATACAAAATCCTAACTCATCAAGGTCTGTTAAACTGCAAATTAAGAAAAACTGTATAATTATAAAGGAAAAGGCATTTACGTCACTCTGCTAAGCCACAGCAACTCTTGTACCTGTACAAGAAATGTAGAGGAAGGGATTAATTTTCACGAAACTAGGGAAGTAATTTAAATGGAGGAGGTAAAAGGCGAAGAAAAGGCACCGAAAAGGTGACGAAATGCGTCGCGGAAGGCATCGTAAACAAAGGAAGCATACTGATCGTCCTTCTCTGCGGCTCTCATAATCTCCGGCAGAGCCGACGGAGGGAATCTGCGAGGTTCATTGATACTGTAGCAGGAAATAGTCGGACTCCATCGTCCGCTGCGGCCCCGGTCACTGCCTGAATCCGATTGCCCGTCATTTTCAATCCCCATATCTTCCGGCCTATCGTTTTTGAATGCAAACTCCGAAGAAGAGAGCGCGCACAGAGATAAAACGAAAGGCGCTGAAAGCCAACAAAGACCAGATCCATTTGGAAGACGTAAAACGATGTCGCTTCTTCCGGAAAACGGATGAATAAATAATAAAGTTTCGCCGTTGCCGGGGATCGAACCCGGGTCGCCCGCGTGACAGGCGGGAATACTTACCACTATACTACAACGACCCCATTTAACACAAGCGCTTTTAAATTAAATATTTTCATTTGGAATTTGTGGTGGGGTTAGATACTACTTTGCCTTATCTTCTGCTTCTATAATATTAAAGGCAAAGCAATTGGTTCTGAACTTAGGGAAATAGGAAAAAGAAAACAGAAAACAATGACAGCGACGATATCATCAACAGCAGGAACGGTGTATATTTCGCGGCAAAATTTTGCAATTCCAACCACAAAAACCGGGACTTTGTTCTCAAATTGTATCACTTTTGCAGCAAAAAGGCCACGAAGATTTCTTCTTCTCAGAAGCTCAAGTGATGGATCAGGATCAGCAGAGACAGCAGCGACAGAGATTGAAGAAGAATCAGAAACATCCATTCAAGCTCCAGATGGACCTCCCTCTTTGATTTCTGCTCTTAATGTAGAAAGGGCTCTTCGCGGCATACGTAATCCATTAATTCTTTCCCTCCACTACCGTAGAATCTGTTCAAAATCTTGACAGCTTTTGCTAGAAAAAGTACAATTTAACTGATAAGGTTTTGGTTTAGAATGCAGCGATTACAGATATAGATCACTATGGGAGACTTGGGCTTCCAAGAAAATGTTCATATGAGCAGGTTCAAGGAATTCAAGATTATATTTTATTTGTTCTGTTTCGCTATTTTCCTCATACATCTCCTTCTTGAACAGGTCACAGTTGCATATAGAAACAAAGTTGAAGAATTGCTGAATCAAGGATTAGATGAAGATGATGTCAGGGAGAAAATGCAACTCTTAAAAGTTACTACCTCATCAATTCATCTCCTTTTTTTTTTCCCTTGAGAGAGATTATACAAATAACTCATTAATGTGTATGAATAATCTTCAGCTTCATCCTTTTTCCAGGAATCATACTCAATATTAGCATCAGAAGATGAGAGGAGAATGTATGATTGGAGCTTAGCCAGAAGTGAGACACCAGATAGATATGCATGGCCTTTTCAAACAGACACATTAAAACCCACAACAGATTCTCCTCCACCTCAGGTTTCCACCTCCATTATTATTTTGAAAATTCAAATTTTATTATATTTTAGGTGATAAATTAAAATAATTTCAACAATTTCTAAAAGCTTTAGACAATATCAAAGACGAATTCTTGTGGCAGGAACCGGAAAACGTGGGGCCAACAAGATTGGTGGGATACTTTTTCTTGGGATGGTTAGTCCTGTCCTTCGTATTATCCATTGCCCTCAACAAATAGGTGTATTTTATCCTTTTTCTTTTCTTGGGTAAAACTTATTATTTAAATTGCATTTACAGTTGTATATGATAAGCTAACTACGGAGCTCGTTTACCTTAATCGCGATTCCTTTTCCAATAAACTTCTATGCAATTACTGAGCCCAACAATGAATGAACCTACTTGATTGATTCGGTAGAATTTTGGAGGTCCCACTCGATATTTCCACCTTATATTAATTTTTTTTCTTTTTATAAAAAGAAAAAAATCAAAGCACTTGATATTTATCAATTCCAGAAATAAAAAAATTATATTGGTGTGCAAACAATTCTTATATAGCTACGACCTTTACGTCTTTTTTATATATATATATTTTAAAAAAAATTTCATCATTCAAATTAATATTACACGATTTATTAAAAATATAAAATCATGATATGCACAAGATTATAAAGCATGAGCCAAATTTAGATGATTCCTGTTTGTGTCCACCAAAATGTGTCCAACAAAACCCACATAATTCCAATTACATTCTCTTTTATTCTTTTTATTCTGACACATGCTCTCATTTTTTATATAGATCTCGGTACATTAAAAGCAAAAATATATAAAAAAATTATTATTTATTCTTTCAAATTTATTTGCTGTACCACCACTTTCTAAAATTTTAAAATAATACGGTTTGTTACTTTTATTTTATCTCCGTTAAAATATATAGTTTTTCGATTAAATTTTACAGCATTTATCATTAATTAGAAAATATATTCTTTTTTGCTGAGTAACTGGTACAATAGATCAAAACTTAAAAGATAAATAGTAATTTTTTTTGTCATATCAATACAATTTAACTTTTTTTTAACAAAATTATATATTAATAAAATATAATAAAATAGAAGAAACGATCATATAATTTTAAATTTAAGAAATATTAGTATAATATGTGAAATCTCTCGTAATTTTCTCAAATATATATCATTTACTTTATGAGATGAAAAAAATAAAAAGAAAATAAAGAAAAAATAGCCAATATTTTTCTTCCCACTGCTAAAGAGCACGGTAACTTTCATTATGGCTAAAATTTTTACGAAATATACACTGTTGGCCCTACTCTTTCAAACTTGGAAAATCGAAAAAGAAAACAAAATTCATTCTGACATTTTGCGTTTTTTCATAATTTGATTTCTAAATTTTTTTCTTTTTCTTTTTTACAATTAAATTTCTCAAATTCTTATTTTCAGCTACATAAAAAAATCAGAGATGAATTTTGTTACTCAGTTACTTTTTTATGCAAATTGGTAAACTTTTAACCAAAACTGTTTTCACGACAAGTTTATTACCCACCTTATGCATAAAGTCACACCAGATAAAGGTGTAAACGAGTTAAATTTCTCGTAAATTATTCAAATTTTATTCGTAAAATATTCAAATTCGATTCGAAATTAATCAAATCGAATTTGATTCGAGTATTACTATATCCGATTTGTAAGGTTCATGAGTTTAATCGAGTTATTTTTTATTATTTATTAAATTATTTTTATACTCTCAATATTTAAATATATTCAAGTTTAATCGAGTCAACTTGAGTTGATTTCAAATTGAATTGAGTCGAGTATATTATTTATTAAGTTTTTTAGTTTGATTCATAACTTTTATATGCACCTCAATATAAACTATTACTGTTCTCTACCTAAATAATGATACAATTTGATGAGTTGCGACTCAGTGAGAATAATCATCGAATGAACTCTAAAGTACTAAGCATTCCATAATAGTAAATAATAAGTATACTTAATACACACTTTATATTCCATTTCATCCCTCAATAACATATAAATGTAAATAAAATTAAGTATTTAATAATTGCTATTTACTTATGCTTATATTTATTCATTTTATTTTGTTGTGATCAGGTTAAACAGATATTGCTCCGAATTTCCATGTGAACATTTATTATATGAATATTTGCATTTGCTAGCTAGCTTGATCATTTGTTTCATTTGCTCATTTGTTGGGTCATAGGCTTTTTCTTTTGCCTTGCAATGCATATTAACTAGTCACAACGTTTTTTAAATCATTATGCATATGAATTTGTAACTAAGTATTTTATCATCCATTATGTTCTTATTACATATACCTTATATATACCATATATATTATACATATACCTTACGTATAATATAATATACCATGTATATATTGTATATGCTAAATATATACCTCAAATATATCACACATATGCCACTTATATATACTATATATGTCATAAATATTCATAATCTCATCATCAAAGTCAAATCAGGGCAATCATATGAATCACATAATCATAAATCACTTCACATATCACATAGCAAACAATATTTATGTGTACTAAAAAAATCATTTGATAATTAAACTCACATTTTTTCTTTTGATTCCAACCTTTAACTTATTGTCTAACCTCTTCTTGTGGGTCTCCAATTTATTGTGAGCCTAATATGAAAGTATAATTGATTAACTCATGATTAGAAAAACTTAATGTGTCTTAAATAAATTAATATGCTCAGTTCATATCATTAGTTAGTATTTTTCTTATAAGACAATGTGACCTTATGAGAATTATTAGTCCATAACTTTTTATATACTTGACCATTTAATTTGATTTCTACTTATAATTAAATTTAACATATAATTACATAACATATTAAAATTCCAGAATAATTGGAATATTATACAATTTTATGGTGAAATTTCTAATTATGTTATGTTTTTTGACTTGTTTGTCCCTTAAACTGTTTTAGGGTATCAATTTTGATAATTCATATCCTACAATACGTAAGTCATATTATAGTAAAAATTTATAAAAATTTAGATAGGTAAATATGGAACATTTTTCATGTTTACAACTTTTATCAATTCTATTATTAAGATCCTCAGATTATAAAAATATTTTATTAGTTCATAACAGAGTTGACTTCCAGACCAGTATAACTCATGAAGGATATATATCACTTTATATATAACATATTAAGGTAAAATTTTTACCAAAATATATCTAATATATAATTATATAACTTTTATGTTTTGACAAATTAGAAATTCTATCTATAAATAGCTCAAAATAATTAAACAAGTTTATAGACCTATACAGAACACTAAGTAACTATGAAACATTCATAGTTCTCTTTATCATAACTCAAAATACATATAATATATGAATTTGAAATTTTTTATACAGCTAGATAACACATGTATCTAAAAATTTTATATTTTATGTTTTATCAAAATATATCTCTAAGATGGTCAAAATAGACAAAAACCGTAGGGTAGTCTACTAAAAATTGAAACAGAACCAGTTTTACTCAAATAATGACTTCTCTTAAAATACATCAAATCTTAAAAAATTGTTTTAGATACATATATATATGAGACATAAATCTAAAAGTTTCATATTTTGAACTTGTTCAAATTCCCTCTCTAAAACTACGAAAATTAAATTTTAATATTCAGCCATAAAAACATAATTCAGAGTTTCAATTTAGTAGTCTACTCCCCCATAAATCCTAATTTATCTAATCTTTAATTTAAGATTAGTAACATATGGAGGAATAATTAACTTACCAAAGATTTTCTTACTTGATTTGTCGCAGAATTTTGAAATAAAATGAAGAAATGAAAGGAAGAAGAAGAAGGAGAAGAAGAATAAGTGTTGGTAAAAGAAAATAAACTTGGACTTTGACTAAGTTAACCTTATCTTTTTTTTTTCCGCTATCCGTTTCCCTCTTTTACCTTTTTTTTTTTCTTTTATTATTATTATTATTATTATTATTATCATCATCATCATACATATATATACATCAATGTATATATATATATATATATATATATATATATATATATATTTATCCCATTTTACTAACCAATGTAAAAATATAATTTAATTACTTATTTTAATTTAATTAAATTAATCATGTCAATTTTTTATTAATTTAATCTAGTCTCTTTATTCACTTAAATATTAGTTTCATATCATTTTCATCTAAATTATAAAACTGTCATATGCACCTCTATACAATTGTAAAATACTTGAAAATAAACTAAGTGTATATTATGAATTTATTTAAATAAAAATGTATATTATGCATGTGTTCAAGTGATGTATATGCAAAATGCATATGACCAAATGAGAACTGTAGAAATGTATATGAGAAAAGTCGATAATGTTACTATTATACAAATTTGACTAAACAAGTGGACAATAACATCAACTTGTCTGACTATTTACGTAAGAAAATAAGAGGGTGTTACAAGTGGGACAAACAACTGCACACTCTTGCTTAAGTAATCGGTAGTACCCAACTGCTACAGCTTGCAGTCATGTTTTTTACTAGTTCTCTCTTACTCTCTTTTATTTTCCTTTGCTCCTCGTTTGAATGAGCTATATGGAGTTGCTGATCTTTTTCAATCCGTGCAGGAATTGCATAATGGAATGGTGTAATGAAAAGCCCGAGTGCCCTCTTTGCCGTACCCTTATAACTCATTCAAGCTTAGTTTATTTATATGATTCAGACTTCTAGCATTTGAAGAAGATACACTGACAAGAATAGAGAACGATTCAAAGCAACAAAGAAATCATCCTAATTTCTTAGAATATGCATAACATTTAGAGGTGTAATATGAGAATAAAGGGTTAGAATTTA
This sequence comes from Triadica sebifera, assembly GCA_023653625.1. Lineage (NCBI taxonomy): Eukaryota > Viridiplantae > Streptophyta > Magnoliopsida > Malpighiales > Euphorbiaceae > Triadica > Triadica sebifera. Next base: position 23,474,862 of record CM042910.1, on the reverse strand, counting down.
GAACACAGTTCCCTTTCCCTCACGTGTTTACTATAGTAATAGTTTCATTTGTTCAGCAGAGTGAGTTTTTCATGTTAGCAATTAACTAAGATGTATCCTTGGCAATGATGATAAGCTCTTTTGAGAACTGAGAGAGGTCTCGGTTTCAAATTTTTCTATTGATGTATCCGATTTATTTCCCTCCTATACAAAAGAAATTTTATATTCAACTAATGCAGAAGGTTGCGTTTAGGTATCTGATTTCATGTTAGTACTCTGAATTTTTACATTTTTTAATTTTCATTCTTTGCTTATTAAAGTTCAACTTTTATTTTATTATTGAGATTTATGTTATTATAAATTTTTTCTTGCAATATTTCATATAGTCATATTATATACCAAATTATTTTTAGGCTTCATAGCCAGAAATTCGTAAACTTTAGATTGCAAAGATATGTTAACGAATAACTAAAATTTACGGTGAGCATAAGATTACATAATCTTTTTTTTTTAAATCTACATTTGTGAAAAAATGTTAAAAATAAAAAATCATTACAATATTTGGATTTGTGTTTTTTTATGAACAAATAATCTCTTCATGTTTTAATAAACTATAATCAGAAATAAATTTCTAAAAAATTAATAATTTACTCTCATATTTTTTGATAAAATATCAATTCATTTAATAATCTATAAATTTCAAATATTACAATACAATATATCACCATGATTTTTTTATGTTTAAAATAATTTTGTACAAATTATTCAAAGTTTTATATATATTTTAATAATATTTTATAAAAATTTAGAATTTTTATTCGTTACCAACTATTATAACTACAAAATAATTAGTATATTAAAGTTAAAATCTTTCTAATCATTATTTTAAATAAATAATATTTTTATTAAATGACCGATAATAAAATATTATTTTTTTAAAAAATTTATGTATAACTGTAATTTATTAAATTACCGGAAGTTTTTTAATAGAAGAATCACGTTAAAAAAAAAAGCATGGTTGATCATGACCGTCCAAACGAAAACTATATTATTCACCGTCAGATCAGGCCCCCTATCTAACCCAATTATTAACAAGCTCGCTCACATATTAACTGATTCACCAATATTAGGGTTTCGTCAGCTGAAAAACTCTTAAGCGCCGAACAAGTTTAGTGCTCGAGTTCTTGAAAACATGGCTGCTCAAATCAGTAAGAAGCGCAAGGTAACTCTGTTTCTTACATGTTTCTCTTTTAGTTTTCTTTATTTATCTAGAAATCTCAAGGAAAGGAAAATTTTTTTTGTTCAAAATGTAAAATAAAACTCTGCTCAGCTTATATTGCTTTATAAAGATTTGGAATTATGGATCGATTGTTGTCAATGTATTTATTTTCGTTTCTGGGAGTTGATAGGTTTGTTTTTGCGTTTGTAAATTACACTTGACCTGCTATAAATCACTTATGATTACTTATTGAGAAAATCAAAACAGAAATTGGACAATGAAGATAATTTTATTTTTTATTGTTTTGTGTTATCTGATTGGGAATCTAGTAACATATTTTTTCGTGTATTTTTCTCTCTGCAGTTTGTTGCAGATGGAGTTTTCTATGCGGAACTAAATGAGGTGCTGACCAGAGAGCTTGCTGAGGATGGATATTCTGGGGTTGAAGTTAGGGTTACTCCAATGCGTACTGAGATCATCATCAGGGCCACTCGCACCCAAAATGTTCTTGGTTAGTTCTCCATGCCTTAAAAGTATTTTTCTTTTCTCTTTTTTCGTCATTTCAGTGTCTCCCTGCACAAATTTGAAAACAATCTAACTAAAATGAATCATTGAATTTTTTTTCCTATTTATTTGATTTTTTCATTGAAGTTTTGAGTCTGGTATCTGAGATTTGATGCAGGTGTTGGATATTTGCAAGCTTAGTGTTATTGAAAATCAATATTTATGCAAGATTCTAGTGTTTTTCTGGTATATGAAGCTCATAATATTGAGGCTCCTTGAATCACATTTAGTTTTTTACTCTTTTTATCAGGTGAAAAGGGTAGAAGGATCAGGGAGCTGACTTCTGTTGTTCAGAAACGATTTAAGTTTCCAGAGAACAGCGTGGAACTCTATGCTGAGAAAGTTAACAACAGGGGTCTTTGTGCCATTGCACAGGCTGAGTCACTGCGTTACAAGCTCCTTGGAGGCCTTGCTGTTCGTAGGTATGTTGCAGATAGTGAGACACTGTTTTCTGTTGGTCATCGCTTAAAGTTTTATCTTTTGTTAGATTTTGCTAGCTTTTATTCATTGCACTGGATATTTAGGTGTGGTTTAGGAACAATATTTATCTTGTTATTTTAACAATCTGATTTCTTTTTGTCATTGTTCTTTATGTGTTGGTGCATTCTTTATATTTTTTTCAATTGAATATTTGAAATTCCTATAAGAATTGATTTTTCTCTGGATAATTGATCTTTATCTTCTTGGTTCATTGTGATTGGATTCTGATTTGTCATAGTAGAAGTATCTTGATGTATCCTAGATTAATTGTCTGTTAATGAGATTATTGCATTACATAAGTAGGGAATGGTCTCACCCCTTTGCTTGTTTTGTGAGGCTTGGGTTCATGTTCATACATACAAGCACCAACTTTTAGTAGGGAGTTTGTGTGACTTTTGCTATACAATCAGGAGCCTGAAGTTTAGTATAACCTTCATAAGTCTGACATTGGACTATTATTTATGTGTCATCTCTAAATGCCTGGACAATGAATAGTTGATGGCATTGAGTAAAGAAGTCCCTCCTCTATTTGTTTACAACCACCACAGGCTTGTCCACTTGTGTTTGTGCGTAATAATCTGGATATTAAAACATTGTATACACCCTTGCTGTTCTGGATGAGCGTTGAAGGATTCCATATCAATGCTCATCAAATAAAAAAATTTCTGGAAGTTTGTCAGGCTTCTTGTGCTACTTCTGAGGCACACTTGGAGTTTGGAATATCCTCCCACATCCCCATCGCTTTTGCTCAGTGGTTTCTTGAGCTCTATTTGTTCCACATATATTGTTTTCTCCCTCCTCCTACTTATGGAGGCTGACTTTATTATGTGAGCATTGTTTTACCCCTATTTGCTGGCCTGAGGAGCTCTGACGGTTTCCTTATCAATGTTTTTATGAACTTGTTGGAGTTTGTTGGGTTTCTCTTGCCCATTTAGGTGCTTCAAGTTTGTTTTGTCCTACCTCATCTTCCATCATGCGTAGCTTTTGGTTGGTTACATATGCATTCATTTTAATTTTAATGCTGATCCTGCTGCTGTTAGTAAATAGTGATTTGGAACTAATATGTTTGCACTCTTTGTGGTTGCACTGGTTATTGTAATGTCGCGTGAACTTTTTAGTTCTTATGTTGTAAGTCTGTGGATATCACATGAAGTATATGAGGGATAGGAAACAATTTCATATTTTTCATCCTTTGTATTTAAGCTTTTTCTGTACTTTTTCTCATTGGAGAATTGTATGAGTGTGTAAATGCTTTGACGTAGAGCAATGCAGGTTTTAAAATTGGAATTTTTTTTATTTTGTTTTCAGGGCTTGCTATGGTGTATTAAGATTTATAATGGAAAATGGTGCAAAAGGGTGTGAGGTATGACCTAAGACTCTTAATGCTTTGCTTTCTCCAAAGCTTGTGGTTTTTTGCAAGTTTAAACTTCACTCTTTATATCCTTGTAGGTTATTGTGAGTGGAAAGCTTCGAGCTCAGCGTGCCAAGTCTATGAAATTCAAGGATGGGTACATGATATCCTCTGGACAACCTGTGAAGGAGTACATTGACTCGGCTGTGAGACATGTGCTTCTGAGACAGGTCAGTTGCTTATCTGCTTTGTGTGGTTGATTGCTACAGTTTACTGCCATCAAAGCTTGAATTCGCTGATTTTTTTGCCGTACACTTGGTTTCGTAATTATCTTGAACCTTATGTGGCCTTTATTTGTTTAATTTTTTTTTTTTGGGGTGGGCGGTTCATTGTGTTATTAGGGTGTTCTTGGTATCAAGGTGAAGATCATGCTTGACTGGGATCCCAAGGGCAAGGTGGGTCCGATGACACCATTGCCTGATCTGGTCACTATTCATCCTCCAAAGGAAGAAGAGGAGTATATTCCACCAGTACCGACAACCAATATTGAGATTCCAGTTGCCTAAGTCCTGAATTTGGAGCAAATAAGTTTGTAGTACTTAATTTCATGTCTTTTTGTTTTTGTTTTATATATTTTAGGGGAGAAAGATACTAGAAGGCTTTGTACGACTCAAGAGTTGGATATTTTGCGCTGCTTCTTTCAATTAGCATCTTAAGTTTGTCCTTGCTAGTTTTGAACTCTTTTTTTGGACATGGATTAATTAGCCTGTTATATTTTTCCATATTTTTTTTATTAAATTCTGCCTTGCCCTTCTGCTCCTATAATGATAGTTTTCTTGAAATTCACTTTTATATTAATCGCAAACCATCATGTATTTGTGGCTTAGAGTTCAATTTGCAGCGAGGATGAGTCTGTTGATTGGACTGTTATCATCGAAACTAAGCGAGACTGCTATTTATAATGAATTTTCATTTGTCGTCACTATTTGCTGGTGAGGTGTATCATAAGGAATTCAGCTCAAGTTTGGTCGTGAATGATCTGATTAGGATACTGAATACTCATGTTTTTTCAATTCATGGGAATTAAATAAACTGTTCAAAAATCAAGTGGATGGCTTAATAGTCACGATAGAGCCTTGAAAATCTAGTATGATGATGTGAAAACGCCCAAATTATATTATGGATCTGCATAATGTTGTGTTATTAATCAATTTAATGCCATTTTTTTCATTGTATTTTTCTTTTTCAGTGTATTTTTTTATTATTTTTCTTCTTATTTACAAATAAATTTTTTTTGTATATTTTAAATTTGTTTTTAGAGAATTTTTTAATTTGTGTATTTAATTTTATTTTTAGTATTTTTGAATATTGTAATGATTGTTATTATTGTTTGGAATAGAAATATATAATTTTGATTTTTTTTATGAAAAATGTAGTTGAAATAAAAATAAGTAATTTAAAGAGAAAAAATTAAATTACTGAAAGTTGGAAATAATAAATTTGATAAAAATAATGAGCTTGCAAGAATTTGTAATTTTAAAATAATAAATTTATAATATGTAATAAATGATAAATTTATAAATATTTAAGTAAAAAGTTGTAACAATAAATGTATAATTTTAAAATGATAAATTTTTAAATTATAAAATTTAAATGGATAAAATAAAAATGATAAATCTGTAATTTTTAAATAATGAATTTTAAAATGATAAATGTATAAAATATAACTACTGGATTTATAAATTTAAAAATAATAAATAAATTTTTTTATATTTATTAATTTATTAAAATTTAATTACATAAAAAATATATTTTTGTAAAAAAATAATATATATAATACAACATGAATTTGATGATGTGATATAACAACCCGATGTGAAGTCTGTGGGCTATTATTATAAGTAGGTAGTGTCTTATTTGGGGGTAAAAGCAAAGATATGCTGCGCCAAAATTTGAATTTATGTTTTCGAGGGAGAAAGATACTGCTTGTGCTTGTAGTATTTGCTTAAATGGAATTTCATTTTTTAAAAGGCTTTGGGAAACTTGAGCACCATCTTGCAGTTCATTCGTTGCCGCTGCTGACTCTCTCCCCTCAACATTTCTTTGTTTCTTTTTTTCTTTTTTGGTTAGCATAGATAAACATGTTTAGTAAAAGTTTACAAATCAGCTTATAGTTAATTTTATTCCCAATCATTCGTAGATTCTATTAGCTTTAATTTGGAGTTTTTCCCATAGCAAATTAAATTTACAAAATATTTATACTTTCTAGTTAATTTTTTTAGATCACTAAATTAAAATATTATTAATAACAATTAAATTATTAAAATGTTTATTTTTATATGATTAAAAGTATGAATATATATTTTTTAAATTAAGATTATTCTAAATTTTTCCTATGCTGAAAGTGTTGAGGATTGGAAAAGTGATGTTCGGTGAAGATCCCTAATATGCTTTTATCTGCCTTCTTGCCAATGTAATTTCACTAAGAAATATTACAAGGCCTGCAATGGCATTTAATTTTTGTATACACTAAGTAGTGCGATTTTAGAGTGAGTTCATTCATCTCTTGGAAACAATCGCATTATGATAATATATTTGGGGGTGTTTGGAATTGCTGTTAGGTGTCTAAAAATCATGTTTATAATTTTTTTTAATTTAATTAATTAATTTTTTTAATTTTTTATAAACTGTTTTTTTTAAATATATTTATGAAAAAAACATTTATTTACCTGTTTTTTTTTTTAAAACAATTTTTAAAACTCAAAAAATTTAAAATAATTTTTTTTCTCCAAAAATATTTTTAACAAACGTAATATTAAACGATAAAAAGAAAAAGAAAAAAGAGAGAAAATCTTCGTATTATTAAAGGATCCATTATGCATAAATTCTGTGCATTTTGCTGCCCATAGATAAATGATTATTTACGTGTCAAGATTTGGAAAAAAGGGAAATTGAGTAGCCGAATGACTATTGATTTTATTTCCGAAAACTTTTTTTTGTAGCAAGTCCAAAAAAGAATGATGAAGAGAATGTGCCATGAAGCATAATGGACCAACTAGCTACCAAAAGATTGTCCATGGTAAGTTAGGAAAATGCCAAATTGGCCACTTATTTTCTTCATGGTGGATATATAAAATATATATATCAAGAGACTAATATAAAAATTTTTTTAGTAGTGACAAAATTAATTTAATAAATAATAAATTAAAATTTATATAAAAATAAATTATGTATAAAAAAATATATATTTTCGAGTATTTATATATATTTTTGTAGATAAAAAAAAGTTTTACATTTATAATGATATAATAATATGAATTCTAAATTATTATAATTATTCTCTTAAAGTATTCATTTTGATACATTTGCATAATTTTTTCGTTGTTAACAATATTGAATATTTTTTTTCAATATAAGTAATTAAACAATCATTCAACAAGATAAGAAAAAAAAGACCAAAAAAGTAATCTCTCACTTTGTATTTTTTAACAATTCACTGCATAAAATATATAAAACTAAATTTAACTTTTCTAAGCGGTGGCTAAATACTATATATAAAAAAGAATTAGGAATTAAAAAGGGTACTAGGAAATATTTTAGGGAGCCATAGAGGCAAGTCTCCCGTTGCCCCGCTCTAAATCCGTCCCATATATATATATATATTACAACCATCAGCAAAATAATTCTTTGTTGGTGGAACACATTTGAAATCAATAAGATCATTTGGGTTTGAATTAAAAAAAAAATTTATCTATATGATAAGAATGATGATAGATTTTGCATTGATGAATGATGAGTTTCTTTTCTTTTTTTAATCAGAATATTGATGAGTTGAGTAATGTTTATCACCTGTCACTTAAAAATGATTGCTCAAACATTAATTATTGGATCGATTGTGAGTGTTTATTAGGAGAGAAAAATATTAAAAATATTTAATTATTTTTTTTAATAATAAATACTTAACAACCGATTAAGCAAGTATAGCTGGTATTCCTATTCACGAATTTAGTTAGCCACAACCATCATTGGTGTGCTCATGAGAATGTTCCTTTTGATGAAACTCAAGTTATTCATTCATCTGCTTCAATGGTGTCGGATTACTCTATTTGTGTCCCAAATCCTTCCCTTTCTGTTGGGTCTGTTTCGAATATAAATGGTTCTCATTGGTCTCCTCCCCCAGATAAATTTGTGAAAATGAACACTGATGCCGGACTGGTAAGTGAGGTCTGCGTGGGATTGGGTGTTATTTTCGGTGACAATCAGGGAGCCGTCCTAACGTGCGCTACAAAAATGGTTACGGCCATATGGTATCCATACAGTCGTGAAGCTAAGGCATTGTCTTTTGGGCTTAGTTTAGCTGGTGATCATTCATTTTGGAACATTATAGCTGAGATGGATTACAAATATATTTGTGACAAACTTCTTGAAGAGGCTCATATTCGAAGCTAAGTTGGGCTGATTCTTCAAGACTGCATTTTGGTTTGAAAGGCAGATTGCAGAGTTGTGTGTCGCGCTGTACTCCTCGCAATTGTAATAAAGCTGCTCATTTGCTGGAAAACTTGGGTTATGATTGGGTTGAAGAGTTTTGCTTGAAATGGATATAAGCGCATATCCGATAGTATTTTTAATAAAATAAAAAAGTATTTTAAAGTATTTTTAAACATAGAAAATAAAAAAAATTTACAAGTTCAATAGAATTTTATATTTTTTACATTTTATTTTATTTTATTATATACAAATTAATATTTATCAAAAAAAAGTAAATAATTTTTATTGTAAGGAAAAAGAAAAATATTTTTAGAAAAACACATTAAGAAAAAGATAAAATATGCATAGAAAGTAGAGATGCATTAGTTACGATAAAAATATAAAATAAATTTAACTTTTTAAATATAGAGAGTCAAATTTAGTTATTAAAATTTTTTTATATAAAATAACTCATTAAAATAAAAAATATAGTTTAAATAAAGAATTTATTGGTAAAAAGAGTTAGCTGATATAAATTTAGATGTCCTTATTTAGTATTTTTGTGTTGGGTTTATATTTCTTGATTTCTATTATATTGATTTTTCTCTTAAAAAAAACATCATAGAAGCCAAATTTAGTTTTGTCACTCTCACTTTGAAGTGATGATTCATTAACCATATGGAAAATTTGGAAATGAAGCCACTTGGTCTCCTAGGGAATTTTGGCATAAAAAGTCAAGGAGATATTGAAGCAATATTAGCACGTGTGGAAGACAAATTGAGGCATCTCACTTGAGAGCCCCATGCTTTTTAGGACACATCGAGTGCCCAGTTAAAGGAGTTTTTGGAGCACCACAACTATTTTTAAAGTTAATATGACTTGAGTTTTTTTTTTCTCCAAATTACTCTATTGAAATTAATTTTTTTTTCATTGCTTAGTTATTTGGATTGGATATAAGTGTTAGTGGGGAGCACCAAACACACCCGTTAGTTTGTGGAGTCTTTAATTATGATTTATGATCTCATTATTCCTCTCTATAAATAGTGTAAAATGTAAGATTTAAGAGCGTTAAATATGCAAAAATAAATAAAACAGCAAAAATATTCAACTAGCTATGCAATTAACTATTGAAATTAATTAGTCCAATAATAAATCTGTTTCGTTATGTACGAAGATGTTGAATTGTACTATCATTCAAAGTTTACCTTATAATATATATATGGAGTGAACAATTCTTTTTTCAATTTGAAATTAATGCAAAATATTTTTTTTCTTCAACTTAAAAGATAATTACTAGTAACTGTAGATGAAAGGAAAAGGAAATCCAACAGTAAAGATGCTTAAAAATAGCTATCAAGACTCTTCAACCATAAAAATTATTGAATGAGTGGATTCGAAAATCGCAATCTCCATTCAGTGTTAAGCTCATATTCCTAAGAGAGTTTTTTTTTTCTTGAAAAATAATGATTAAAATGACTCAAAGCATAATTAGAAGTTGGAAACTTGTTAAACACATAGATATTAATGTTGAAACCTGAAAAAAAGAAAAAAAATATAAGAAAGAAGGAGAATTTTGAAAAGGGTTTTTGACCCTCATCGAGACGTCATTCTCTCAGGAATATTAAACCCATTTGACTTCAAAATTATAATGGGGTATATAGATATTGAAGGTGGGTTGAAAAATAAAAATTAAATCCCACAAAGGTATTGAAAATGACACAGAGCCGCCCTTACAATGAACAATGACCATAACACCTCATGGATAAAACGAATTTAAATTAAAACTCTTGTCTCCCCATTACAGGAAAAAAAAGGTGGCAACAATTGAGCACTTCCTTTTGGTGCTCTGCTATTTATCTTTTTGTTCTCCACTTTGCCCCTCTCATAGTTTCAATTCACTAATTCATCCATTATCCAACAACCCACAAGTAACCCTTTTGTTTTTGTCTTTTTTTTTTCTCTGTAGAACGATGTTAAGTCCGAATGGGAAATAATTCTAATAGTGAAGAATCTTTACATTGGTGATTTTTCTTTTTTGAATAAGAGGTTTAATTTTGTAGTCATGTCATAAAAAATAATATCAATAAATTAGAATTAGAATGAAAATGAGTAAGATTATTAGGTGTTTTAGTATGACAGTGATGGTTCTATTTTTTGGGGTTGGATGGTATAATGTGAAAAGAGAAAGGGAAAAGGGTAAAATAGAGGGAGCATTGAAAATGACATTAGATGCACGCAAAGACACACAGATACGATGGAAAAGGAAACAACAATCAAGTTGGCGGTAAATACGAGTGGTCTCTCCACCCTCATAGTGGACTCACCCCACGCTTCACGATTCAATCTCCCCCTAACTAGCTGGTGGGACCCAAACCTTACTGTAATTTCTATTTTTTTTTTAGATTTTCCTATTTTATTACAAATTGAAAATGAATATTTGAAAATGTTTGAAAAAAAACTAACATTTTAGAAAATAAATATTAGAGGGCGTCTGAAAAATAAAAAATATCATTTTCATTCCTCTAACAAAAATTAACATGTAGGTCCCTATTTTTATTTTTATTATTACTTTTTGGCCATAAAAGGATAAAATCAAAATCTACTTAATAAAATCTAAATAATGTGGGTCCCGGAAACCCCTATTCTCCAACTGTTGATAGCCAGGTGTCACTCCCATGTTGTCCACGTGCCCGCTTCCCACCTGATTACCGTAACATTGTGGATCCCACCATTATCCCATGCGGATTACCTTTTACTTTTCTTTATTTTAATTATTAATTTAAAATTCTCACCCCTCCATTATACATACCACTTTGCACGTAATTTTTTAATATTAAGAGTGTCTTTGTTCAGTCGTCTTGTCATAATAAATTTTAAAATGATTGGTAATTCGATAATTTCTAAAATAATTATTAATAGTTATATTAATTAATAAAAATTTTTCTAAAATGATATCAGTGCAAATAAAAAAAATAATTATTTTATGTATTAAATATCTAAAAATAAACTTTTAATATTAAAAATTGAAAATTTCTAGTTTTTATTTTAAAAAAAAAATTTTGGTATAAATAATAAAGAATTTTGAACCGTCTGTTTTTATTTTTATTTAATCAAATACATAATTCTACTTTTATCAGTTTAACAAATTAAAAATTAAATTAGTTAAATATTCAATTCTGTTAAATTACTAAAGTTTATGAGCAAAAAGCTCAATCAAACGGATACTAAATCTAATATACAAATTTTATATTAAACAAAAAAAATGTTGATGTAGGAAATTATTTAAAAAATAAATAAAATTATCCTCATGCCCAATTGAATGAATACCTTCAAGTACTTTTTGCATGCTTAATCGTCCATAAATTGCCTGTAAATTCTCTCTTTTTCCCCAAGTTATATAAAAGTAATGATAATAATGTGGGCACTTAGGATCATACTATTAGAGCAACTTATGCATCTATAAATTGACATCCTCTAGCTCTAGTTGTGCCACTGCCATCTCATTTTGCAAGCTCATTCTATAATTTGTAAGAGTTTGTTTTGGAAATGGGTGAGGCTGTGGAGATAATATATACAAATGGCTTCTCAAAGCTTTGCACAGATCATCAGAGTTTCCATCATCGTGATGATGATGACTCTTCTTGGTATGAAGAAACCATTGATGATGATCTCAAATGGTCCTTTGCCTTGAACAGGTTTCTACATTTATCAACTTAACACCTCCTTCTTTTCTTTCTATTTTTTTTTCAAAAAAAAAAAAAACAAGCGCTCTGTTTCAGGTTTACTTGTTCAATTTATTTTGAATTCTTCATTTTGTTTCAATCCTTTGTTTTTCATCTGAATATATATATATATGTTGCTTTATAGAAACAAATAAAAGTTGCTTACCTTAGGGATAAATAGATATATCACCTTGTGAATTTTACTAGTTTTTTCTAAAGTTGTAAACGAGTTAAACTAATCGTAAACTACTCGAATTCGATTTATAAAATATTTGAATTCAACTTGAAATTAATCAAATCTAGCTTGAGTTCGAATAGTTTATCCAATCAAGTTTAAATATCATAATATCTAATTTGTAAAACTCGCGAACTTAATCGAGTAGTTGTTCTTTTTTATTATTTATTAAATTACTTTTATAATATCAGTATTTAACTCGAGTCGAGTCGAACCGAGTACACTATTTATTAATTTTTTTAGTTGATTTAAATTTTATCGAATCGAGTTCGAGTTCGAATAACTCAAATATTTTTTAAGTTGAGTTTCGAACAATTAAAAAAAAATTTGATTGAGTTTAAATCGAGTTCAAACATTAAATTTTTTAATTAAATTGAACTCAAATCTGACAACTTTACTCAATTTCACTACACTTAGTTTTTTCTAGTAAACCTCTTCCTTAAAATGTGTGATTTTTAGCCCTTAAACTTTGCAATTTTAGTTTAGATTAAGGGCTTCTCCAAACCTCTAATTTATAAAATACATAAATTATTTATCTTTTCCACGCCTTTTCTTCTTACAAATCACTTCCTAAGACTTCAAATAGTTTGCTGCTGATGAGTCAATAACTCCGTTTAAATCCTAATTTAGGCAGAAACAAGCTATTGATTAATTAAGAGTAATCCATATAAGATAATTTCTATCAGACTCATGCTTTTTTATAATTTAAGAATAATTATGTCTCCGGCAGTGTGCTGCATAAAGGCACTAGCGAGTTTCAAGACATTGCTCTCTTGGACACAAAGAGGTTTGGCAAGGTCAGTAATTTTAATGTGAATTTTGATTGATATCATTTGAAGATAAACAGAAAAAAAAAATTAACTATGGATTGGGAAAATTGTGTGTTTAGGTGTTGGTGATTGATGGAAAGATGCAGAGTGCTGAAGTGGACGAGTTTATATATCATGAATGTTTAATTCATCCTGCTCTTCTGTGCCACCCCAAGTGAGTCTTAATTAATTTGCATAGGTATATTATATAAATATATATGGGGCATTCGGATTAAAGATCATTAGTTAAGTTGGAAGAAACTGGGTATTGAATCTATAACCTCTCACTCTTGCCATGACTATTTAAAGGGAGTTGTACCAATTAAGATAGCTCCAATTGGTTGGTTCCTTTCATTCCTTAATTAAACTAAAATCTAGAAATTTTCGATATTTAAACAGCCCCAAAAATGTGTTTATAATGGGAGGTGGGGAAGGATCTGCTGCTAGGGAAGCTCTTAAGCACAAGTCCATTGATGAAGTGGTGATGTGTGATATCGATCAGGTAATTTGATTAATTAATTGATAAATATACTTAACTATATGCACAGTTTTTAATTTTTATATCAAATGTTTGCAGGAAGTAGTGGATTTCTGCCGTAGATATCTAACTGTAAATCAGGAAGCATTTTGTGACAAGAAGCTCAATCTAGTCATTAATGATGCCAAGTAAGAACAAACATTCAACTTTTTAAGTAAATTAACCCTGTTATTATTATGTTAATTAAGAGCTTTAATTGATTCAAATATATATATATATATGATGGATGAAGGGCTGAATTGGAGGAGAGGAATGATAAATTTGATGTCATAATTGGAGACTTAGCTGATCCAGTTGAAGGTGGGCCTTGCTATCAACTCTACACAAAATCTTTCTACGAAAGAATTTTGAAGCCTAGGCTCCATGCCAATGGCATTTTTGTCACTCAGGTACTTACCTGATTATACATTACTTATTTGGCTGAAATTATCCACTTTTTTTTTAAAAAAATAAATATGTTTGGCAGGCTGGACCAGCAGGCATTTTCACTCATAAGGAGGTTTTCTCCTCCATATATAACACTATTAAGCAGGTCTTCAAATGTAAGTTTCTAAACAATTTTTTTATTTAATTTAATCTTCTTTTAACTAGATTTTAATTAATTTTTATTTTTTTGGGCAGATGTGGTAGCATACAGTGCTCATGTGCCATCATTTGCTGATACATGGGGATGGGTTATGGTAGGCAAATGCAACTTGATTTTGATTAAGCGATTCTTTGATTCGGTTTTTCATTTCTATTTTTAGTAGTCTAATAAACTAAAAACTGAATAAAATATTTGAATATCTCAATTTTTAGCTTTCTAACAAACTAAAAGTTATGGCAAGTATTTAGGTAAAATAAAACTATAAAAGTAAAAGCTTCATAATTTGAACTGATTTTTTATGAAAAAAATAGAATTTTCAATTTTTCATATTGAAATCTAACTTTTAAATATTTATTATATAAAATATTTTTTTGATTTTTTATTTATACTTAGATCAATTATAATAATTTTTTATTAATTAAATAATTGTATTTTCTATTATATTTTTGCATTTAATTAATTATTTTTATATTATATATGATATGCATTATAAAAAAAATTAGTATATGTATTACATTAATAAAAAAATATATAATTATTGATAATTAATTTTTAACAAGTTGAGTAACAAAACGATAATCACCACTGAACCAAACAGAATCTAAGTAAAAGTTATTAATGAGTTAATCTAATTTATGTATATGTGCGTGTAATTGTATTAATTACTGCAGGCCTCAGACCAACCCTTCTCCATAAAAGCTGAGGAGATAGACAGGAGAATTGAAGAAAGAATCGAGGGTGAATTACTTTATTTAAATGGTGCGGCGTTTCTGTCCTCTGCCACTTTGAACAAGACTGTTTCTCTATCGTAAGTTCACTCTTTTTTTTTTTTTTTTTTTTGAGATAATAATAGAAAAGAATACCGATAATGAGCTGCTAATTAAAGAAATTGTGGGTTCAGGCTGTTAAATGAGACGCATGTGTACACAGAGGAGGATGCAAGATTTATACCAGGGCATGGGCTGGCTTACAGAAATTGAACCCAGTAGCCAATACTTGGGGAGGAATTGCTGTATAGAAAAACAGAGTGGCAATTGTGTTTAAACAGATCAAAACCATTGTTAAAACTTATTTAAGTGTTTGCTTTAATTACTTTAGACATTTATAATTTGTTAGCTTCATTACTATTACTATTTACTAGGCTGCTTATATATCTGATATGTCATTTAATCATTTAATAACTTATTCTTCTTTCCATAAAGTTCATAGTGTCTTTAAACTTAATTCACAATTTCAATTTCCTTAACCACAAAATTGTGAAAACCCCATCTTCACTGTCAATTTAAAGCAGACAGATATTGAATGGGAAAAATAAATCAGCTATATAAATGGAAGGTGCGTCACTTACCTCAGATGCATCAGCTGACCTTTCCCCTGCTTATAAAATGGCTCTCTCAAAGTTTCTAAATTCATCGACATTCTCTTTATCCGATTTCCCCTTCCATTTCTGTGTGTGTTAATCCATCGATATCAATCAATATTGCTGAAATTTTTAAGCTAAAAATTCACCGAATTAACAGATTTATTTTATTTATTTATATTTTGTATTGTAAATTTTCATTTATGTTTAATTATTACTGTTGTTTTTTTTTTATTTATGTTGAATTATGTTTATTTTTAGATTTTTGAACTTGAATGTAGATTGAATGTGAAATTAAGTTTTAAAATATGTCGTTAAAATTTGAAATAAAGTATTATTTAATTGAATTTCGGAAACTCGGTAAAATTAACTGAATTGATAAAAAAAAATTAATTAATTCGAATGTTAATTGAAAATTTTCAATGTTAAAAATTTTATATATTTTTTAATGCAGTTCGGTAGGGCGATTAACCGAACTAATTTTCACCCCTATTTAAATATGATGAAAGCACTGCAGTCCACTTGCTCATATTTTGTTTTTTTTCACACACTTCTTTGCAATCCATTATTCTCCTCAACAGATTTGATAAAAGAAAAAGATAAGCCCATTTCTTGTTTTGGTTGAGATTGCTAATCTTGATAAAGATTACTACCTTTTCAAGAAATATATATGATGTATTTTCCAGTTTATGTGAGGGATTATTACTTCATCAATCTTATACATTCTGCTCTGTCTTCTCTTTTCTGTTGAGACACATTCAAATCAAAGGTTTCTTTTTTTATTCATATGCTGGAAGTGGACGTACATTGGTCCACCCTGCCTCCATTGTCTCACTATACTACTGAAAGTCTGAAACTATGCATATTTTTTTGGGACGAAGAAAGTGGGGCTGCAGATCCAACAAGACTTGAGGCTTTGGGCTCACAGCTCCCTCAATAAATTTGTTTGATTTATCCAATTTATTAACTGAAAATGGCATTCACTTGACATTTCTGTGATATGCAGGGAAAATATAAAGCAATTTTCGTTTGTTGGGTTCTTGGACTTGGATCCTTTGCTTCATGGAACATTTTGCTAACCCTTCAATATGATTACTACAAATTGTTTACTGTGGGTATCATCATTAATTTGTGGTTATTTTACTGTTTCTAACAGGTTAAGAATGTAGAATCAGTATTTGTTTGTTTTTGAAGAATTGCCATCCTTCAAGGGCACTTACCCTTGTTTATAAACCATTTGATCTTGGGACAAAAGCTTTACTGGCATACAGTGAGGCAAAGATCATGACTACTTATATCAGGCTATACACTCTTTACTGCAAGTACTCTTATGCTTTTGCTCGTAAGTAGTTTTAAAGCTCTATTTCATCTTCATACCATCAAATTTGAATAACCACACTAGTTGTAATTTGCTATTCAATATTTTATGACAGTTGGATATAGTTACACTAGGAAAAGGAGGAATTGGTCCTTTTCTGGGCATATGTGCCATTGTTGCACTCTTTAAAGTTGCAAATGCACATGTTCTTGGTGGAATGGTTGGAGACTTGTCTTTCATGCCCCCTGAATTCCTCCAAGTTAGTCTTCTTTCAATTTTTTTATGTTCCTTCATTTACATATTCTTGGATTTCTGTCTCAACTTGTTACCCTGATACATCTTGGTCTTTTGTGCCATACAGTCCTTTGCTGGATTTGCTGCATCAGTTGCACTCACCTCTGGTTTGAGGCTAATCACAAAAGCAGCATTTGAGAAGGGTAGCAATGAGCTTAGAATGGGAATTAGTATGAGATGTGATTCTTTCTTTCACTGTTGCATCTGTAATTTGAGTATGCAGAAGTATGCCTACTAATTATCCATATCTTATTCAACTCTACAGTGTTATTTTTAGCAGTAGCCAATTCCTTGGGAGTTTTTGTGCGTTCTACTCTATGCATTTTGTTTCCGTAAACTGCCAGTAGTGAAGTACTACCGCGCAAAAGCAGCCTCAGAAGGATTAAAAACTGTTTCAGCTGATCTTGCAGCTGCTGGACTCCAAACACCAGAAGTCATTCACTTATAGAGATCCAGAAATTCTATGAAATTCTGGTGTTTTTTCAGGTTGAAGATGATCCCAGACACCTTGATCGGTTGAGCGATAAATAATTACTCCTCCAAAATATTGATTATGCAATTGACCTGTTTCTGATATATGTGCTGACATATCAATTTTCCCTGGGTTCTTATCTTATATGAAAATACTGGTGAACACAAGTTGGGCACATGGTAAGTCTACATTCTTCAGACTCAGAATCTCCACCATGAAGTAGACAACTGAATAAACAACTGAACAAGTTAACATGAACTATAATCTGATCATTTTTAGGTATGCTCTTGTTCTGATTGCAATGTACAATATCTGGGATCTCATAGCAAGATACATTCCTCGAGTAAAATGCTTGAAACTGGAGTCTAGGAGATGCCTGACGATCACAGTAATTGCAAGTTTTCTACTAATTCCTGCATTCTACTCAACTGCAAAATATGCTGATCAAGGACGGACGATCATGCTCACTTCTCTTGTGGGACTAACAAATGGTTATCTCACTGTGTGTATCATTACAAAGGGACCCAGAGGTTACAAGGTCAGTATATAAATATATATATATATATATATAGGAAAAAATATAAGATTTTGATGCAGTTTCTGATGAAATTGCATTGGGTGTTGTAAGGGTCCAGTGCAAGCGCATATATATATATATATATAATGCAAGATGTAAAGGAAAATACAAAATTTTGATGCAGTTTCTGATGAAATTGCATCGGGTGTTGTAAGTGTCCAGTGCAAACGCTATAGGCAAATGCCTTTAAATTAACGTTTCTTGAGCAAACATGTGAAATAAAACCTTTTTTTTTAATGCATATCCTGTAACGTCCATTCTCTCCTTAACCATAAAATTCACAAATTCAGCATCAACAGAATTTCTGAACTAGGCTCGGGTGTTAAAAGTAACATATATCCTTGGTACAGTGACCAGATATCAATCTGGTGGCTACTGAAAACCTTTATCATGTTATAAACAAGGGTAATACCATTACTAATACATGATGATATTAGTGCTGCAGTTACTCATATGTTCTCCGAAGTTACAAGATGAACACTCACATTTGTTAATTGGTATTGACACTAAGCAAAGAAGCTTTCATTAGTTATGCAGAATATATAGATTTCCTAGCATTTTTTGCCACATCTTTTGCTCGCATCGGTCACCTGAACAATATACATTAATGTTAGAACTAAGCTTATTCAATCAAAACAAAAGAAAATGAGGTTCTTTAATTTCAAACAGAAGAAGCATCTAACAAATTTTTCCGAAAGATTTTCAGTTCACCCTCGGTTAATTTCAATAAGGTATAAGATAGAGAGGTATGGTACTATTTAGGAGGTACAACACCAATTTAAACAAAATTAAGATCTTAAAATGCAGTTTTAAAAATATAAACCATGGCAAATTTGACATATTAAATTAAAAGATAAAAATAGTAAAAATGAACATTTTGATCTTACGGCCTAAGCAATAAGGTAGAAGGAAGAAGCACATACTAGCAGATTATCCATGAACATTAAGCAACAATCATCCTTTTGATTCTGATGCAATATGGCTGAGATGAACATGTTGGGGCAGAAGATAGTATTTTATATTCAACTCTTCAAATATCTTTTTTATTTCAATAACAAGTTCACCGTGCCGCTTATTCTTCTCTCCATATTCTTGGAAGTTCATAGTGTGGGTACAGTAGAGAGCCATCTTTAACTTGTTCACGTTTTCAATTTCCTTCACTACAACATTGTGATTAGGATGCCAGTGTTGGGGATTGTTCTCCAAGCAGCTGAACAAAGAAAAAAGCCATATTCAAAATAAAATCACACGACAGTAACAGGCACACAATGCTGCTCCTCTTAACATGCTAGCTTCACAGCTAACACAAAAAATAGTTTACATTGTACATACTCAGTATTTGAGAAAGCTGACAGTGTCTAAATACAGGCTTTGTTCATTCAATTGCTTATTATATGATGTTAAGTGATGGAGCAAACAAAGGCACAGCAACTTACTTCTTGATTTTCTCTCTCAGTGATGCAATTTTCTCAACAGGTGTTGCAAAATCAATTGAGAACTCCACAGTGTCACCCATATCAGGACTTCTATAATAGTTGCTGATAGGCTTTGTAGCCAAAATAGAATTCGGATAGTATAACTTCTCGTTGTTGAGCTTCAAGAAAACTGTCGTTAAGAGGTTCATTTCCTCAACCAACACCTGTCAAGTTTCATACCAAACAGGGTTCAACAATGGCCTAAAAAAAAAGGTACAGTGATGGAAAAATACTTGACTGCTAGGGCATACCGGCACACCATCAACAACACAACGATCACCAACATCAAAAGGATGCATCATGAAAGTAAATATGATAGCTTCAAATATGGTCTTGCAGGTGTTTCCAAACATAAAAGCTGCCACTACAAGCTGTGATGAGAGGACAACAAGTACTTTTGTTGTTGCAATTTCCATCAAAAGAAGCCAAATAATAATTATCACAAGAAGTAGAATGCCCGTCACAAGTTTATTCAATTGCTTGACAGCTGTTTTGGTGTCACTTAACGCATGGGCAAGTGCTTTCCGACCCTTGTAAACCTTCACCTGTTAAAGATAACAGTATCACTTATGTAAAGAAGAAGCATCCTCTGTATCCAATTAGAATGGGATACCAAGCATACATAAACCAGTCCACTATGTAATTAAATGTTCTTTTACTACCAATATCAACAAATATAACAGTATAACTTATGCTTATCATAAGAAATGTTGTTATTTACATTAGCCACTAATTATGAAATGGATGTACTATGTCTATATCTGTGAAAGAAATCAAAATAATCCTTCCCAGCATTTTGCTGTGGTGACTGAAGAAGGTCAATGAGCTGGGATATCCGAAGATAGCGCCACATGCATTTTTTGGCCTGAAATTCAAGCCTCCAAGATACAACCTCCTAATTGCAGGCCCAAGGCCATCGCCATTGCAGTAGAGAATGACTCTTCATGTTTCCTTTCTGTGACTTATAAGATGCATCTATAGGGAAGAAGTCCGTGTAAAGGAAGGTGGGGTATTCCAATTTGATATAGAAAAGAATTTCATGCAAGTGATGTAAGCCAAAGGGGATTTTAAGTTCACATGAATTCTTTTTTCGTCCGTATATAGGTTATATACGGATGAAAGGATCCTATTACACTCCTTTATATTGCAGTGCATAAAAGATTTCATATTGCATAGTATACCACAGGATATGTGTAACAAACAGAAATCAATGACTTACGCACATGATCATTGTGCAATCCACTTACATGGAACAAGAGATCATAAGACAAAAATCAGTTCACACTGGAGGAAATGAACAAGAAATTATACGTACATAAAACATTTATAATTGCATAGTACAATGCAGGATATGTTTAAGAAACTGAAATTAATGAATAAGGCAGATGATTCTTGTGCAATCCACTTACAAGGAGCTAGAGATCATAAGACGAATATCAACTCATACTGGAGGAAATAAACAAGAAAATATACCACCCATTCTGTCAGAGCTTTTCTGTCAAGTTGTCCAGGCTCAGATACTTCTAACAGCGGAAGAAAAACAAGATCCACCTCCTCCTTAATCATGAACCTTAAAAGGTCCTCTTCATCAATGTACCTAACTCATGAAATAGAAAGAGTTAAAAGGAACAACAATATAGAGAGCATAATAACATAGGAACACCATGATCGAATAAGTATAGAAATTCTTACTGCCGACCAGGCTTAGCCACATTCTTGAAAATGTGATAGGCTGCGGCAATTGCTTCCATCTCATTGGTAATTTCCATATCAGTTTGTCCGCCCCCTCCATGACCAAGACTTTCATCCAATGTATTAGAGATTGTGGATAGCCCTGAATTTGTGACTGCATCAACCAAGACCTTCATGGTCCAAGCTGAAACCTTTTCTTGCTTCAGTTTGTGAACTACTCCCATGTCAATCACCTTTATCACTTTTGTTCCTTTACCCTTTTTGGTATTCCTGAAGCTTAGTTGACCTGTGCTAGCTGATTTCCCTACCCTCTCAGCCTCCTCCATAAGCGGAGGCCCTGAAAGAGTTTGCAGAACATACTGATGAAAGATTGATTCTTGAATTCTATCAAAGAACTTGCTGACATGAAAATTAGATGCTAAAATCTTTAGCAATAAATTCTTCAACAACCACAAAAATGACCCAATAAGAAGTGAAAGAAGAGTCCAGGTTACACATTTCAGGATCTTGGTGGCAATTTTAGATCGCTCAACTCCATCATCAAATAAAAATGCCCAAGCTGTAAGCACCAAAGCTATCCAAATAAACACTTGAACACTCTTTTTTAACCCATAAACAAAGTACAATACTTTCTTCCTCAGTAAAAAATTTCTCTCAATCACGAAAACAATAATATGCATAAACCAGTTAGTGACTAACAATCCAGAGAATATTACCATCACAAGCACACACCATTTCCAAAATTCCAAGCCCCAAATCACGGTCTTTTCCAATTTATCAATAGTCAAGCTTGCCACCAAGCACCCAACAATGCACAGAAATACAATCCACTGAATCACAACCTTAGCTCCTCCTTTCCCATGTTTCTCATGATTTGATTCGACTTTCTTGACAACCTCCTCCATCTCATCCTCCTCATCTGCAGGGCCCTGAGGAGATGCCACCAGTGGCGTTTTTGGAGTTATGGGGTTGGTCCTAATGGTAGAACCAGACTTGTTATTAGGTGATCCTCTACTAAGCGAATTCCTGAAGGGTGAATTCTTGGCGATTTGCTCTTGTAGCGTCAAGCTCTCCTCTTCAAATGCAGTAGCATCAACAGGATATGGTTGCTCTCCAAATCTTGATTTGGGTTTTGAGTACACTGACCTTGTGAGGGACCTTTTTCTAATGAGGTTTTCCTTGGCAGTGGGGTTCCTCGGGGGCTTATTGGGCCTTGGACTAAACCATGAAATCTCTGGAGAAGGACTTCTCAAAGACACTGATTTTGCAAACCCACTAGCATTAGGATCTTCAATGGATGAATTTGGCCAGCTCGGCCTAGAAGCAACACTGCCTAATAAGTCTTTTGAAGTAGACCCTTTTGGAGTTCCATTCGCCTTTGGGGTTTCCTCACTTGAGACTGTTAGTAGCACTTCTCCTCTTCCATTGGTGGTTCTCTCCTCCGCCATGCTTATTTCTCCGTGCCTTTCTTCTATCAAAGCCCTGCACCTGCAGAGATTGCTTAATCAAATCTAGATTCCGACTTTAAATAAGGAAAAGAAGGAAAAAAGAAAACAGAAGAAATCTATGGCTGCTGAATGCTGAATTCCTAAGACAAAGACATTGACAAAACTCAAAAGGCAGAAAAGGACGGGAAAACAGAACAAAAACAACTGTAAAAAAAAGAAACAAACAAAAACAGGGGTTGGTAATGGGGTTGATCTATAGAGATGCTCTTAGGTGAAGATGATAGATGAAGCACAAGTCAGACCATAATGAATAAGGAGGGCTACCTCTCGTTCCAGCAAAGCCTCTTCTATAGTGACTGCGAGGGAGCAAAGAGGATTTCTGGGTAAAGAGGAAAGCTTTTAAAAGAAAATATGAAAAAAAAAAATGTCTAAAAAAGAAGCCAGGCAAAGAGAGGCGCAAAGGAGTTCACATTTTAAGGAGAATGAAAATGAGAGATCCATAGATTTTTGCACGTTCTTCAATGAGTGTTGTATTGCAAAAAATAAAAATTTCCCTGAGCGGGCTTTTTAGGACATGCTGAGAAAATAATATTGTAATTTTGAATTGATTTGAGATACTATATTTTTGTCCATAATTATGCCAATTTAACGATAGCTTTGTCCATAATTGCTTTTTAATTTTGGATGAGAAAGCTTCGGAACAGAAACTATAATCTCATTTTCAATGATACACAAAAGGAAGGAAAAAAAAAAAAAGGGAAACGTAGCTCTGATATCTCGAAGCATATAATAATCACGTCAATAAACGGCTATAGCATATGATCTCATATATATATATATATAATGCTGGTAAGAAAAAATAACAAAAAGTGGTTATCAAGCCAACAATTCAAATAAACTGAGTAAATGATACATCATTTTGTTGAAAAAAATTAATTGGTAAAACAGATAAAAGTTAGG
This sequence comes from Triadica sebifera, assembly GCA_023653625.1. Lineage (NCBI taxonomy): Eukaryota > Viridiplantae > Streptophyta > Magnoliopsida > Malpighiales > Euphorbiaceae > Triadica > Triadica sebifera. The sequence continues at coordinate 23,451,316 of CM042910.1, read as the reverse complement.
TTTCTACCTCTATATATAAAGCACCCCAACATATGTTTAAAATCAATCCAAACGAGATATAAAAAGAAAAATTTACAAAAAAACCTTTAGTGGAAAAAATTGAAAATAAAATTTTTCAGAGTGTAATTGGATTGTGAGTGTGAGTTTTTGTAAACATTTTGTAAATTTTTCTTTTTCAGTAAAAGATCTGCAACAATTTGAAGACGTAGACATAATTGACCAAACTTCATTATCAATTTTGCATATCTTATTATTCTACATTTATTTCATTTTCTTACAAATCTTATTATAGAAAATGTGTGTAATTTCTCAACAAGTGGTATTAGAGTCTTTGTTGCGTTTTTTCTATCTTTTTTTATGGTAAAAACTATCCACATGAACAATGAATTTTATGAATAGTAAAATTTGGTCGATAGTACCGATTTGTCCACATAGGTATTCTAATATACAATGATTCACAAGAATTATAAGAAACAATCCAAATGAAGTCTGATTCAAGTGAAAGTGATGATTGCAGATGAAGAAAATGTAAAAATTGAGAAGTTTGATGATGCGGATTTTGGCTTTTGAAAAATGCAAATAGAAAATTATATGTATCAAATAAGTCGGCATCAACCTCTCTCAGGGAAGAAGCTAGAGGCTATGAAGGAAGAAAACTGGAATATTTTCGACAAATAAGCCCTCAGATTTATCTGATTAACGTTATCCCGCAGTGTTACTTTCCATATATAAAGGAAAAGACCACAGCAGATCTTATGGCGACTCTCTCCAGTATATATGAGAAGTCATTAGTTTCAAACAAAGTACATCTGATGAGACATTTATTTAATTTACAAATAACGGAAGACGCATCGATAGCTCAACATCTTAATGAACTCAATACAGTCACAACCAAATTGAGTTCGGTTAAAATTGAATTTAATGAAAAATTATAGTATTAATATTTTTGTCTTATCTACCAAAAAATTGGAATGTTACTATCATGACTATGAGTAGCTCATCAGGAAGCAATAAGTTGAAATATGATGATATTCGTGATTTGGTTCTCAGTAAAAAGATCCAACGGAGAAAGTCGGGTAAATCATCGATCTCTTCAATTTTGCATACAGAGTCAAGAGGAAGAAATTCAGCCAGAAGGAATGGATGTGGCAGACCGAACTACTAAGGTAGATCAAATGATAAGAGATCCAAATCCAGAAATTCTAGTAATTCTCATAACTCAAAAACTGTTAAATCTTGGAATTATGAGAAGGCTGAGCACTACAAAAATCAGTGCAAGAATGCACCGAAAGACCAGGAAGCAAAGACATAGGCAAATGTTACATCCACCTCAAGTGGCAATGACGTGTTGATATGTTATTTGGAGAGCAATGAGAAGTCTTAGGTGTTAGACTCTTGAGCATCATTTTATGCTTTAGAAAGAATTTTTCAAGAGGTATATCCCCGAAGATCTTAGAAAAGGTATACCTTGGTAATGATTAATCTTGTGTAATGAAAATTAAGTTGAAAAGATCTATTTGTGAGCTGAAGGATGTCAAACATATTTTTTACCTGAAAAATAATTTAATCTCGGTAGGACAATTGACTAGTGAAGGCAATACTATGACCTTTCATGGTGATGATTGAAAGATTGCAAAGGACACAATGACTATTGCTTGAGATAAGAAAAGTGGCACACTTTATATGACAATATGAGCACGTTATTCGATCATAGTTTCAGTTGGCAATAAAAATCTCAATCTATGACATTAGAGACTATGTCATATAAATGAAAAGGAAATGAAAATTATGCATTCGAAAGGGAAACTTTCAGGTCTACAGTCAGTAAAGATAGACATATACGAAAATTGCATACTTGAAAAATAGAAAATTGTCAACTTTCAGATAAGTGACAAAACCCTAAAAAAATAAAGACTATAACTCATTCACTTTGATGTTTAAGGACCAACGATTGTCTCATCCATTAGTGAAAAATACTACTTCGTGACTTTTATCAATGATCACTCTCGAAAGGTATGAGTTTACTTTCTAAAGCATAAGTCTAAAGTGTTTGAGACTTTTAGGAGATGGAAAACTATAGTTGAAAATGAGACAATTCTGAAGATCAAAAAGCTCATAACCGATAATGGTGGTGAATATAAAGACACTAGATTCAATAAGTTCTATTATGAGAACAGAATTATAATGGAGAGATTCATGTCAGACACACCTCAACAAAAGGTGTAGCTGAGCATATGAACCGAACATTGACAAAAAAAGCCAGAAGCATTAGTATATAGTCAAGTCTACCGTAACAGTTCTAGACAGAAGCAGTCAACATAACTTGATTAATCGAGGACCATTGGTTCCATTGGAGTATAGAATGCCAGAAAAGGCATAGAGCCAAAAAGATGTAAAACTATCACATCTAAATTTTTTTGTTGTATAGTATATGTGCATATCAGTGATCAAAAAAGGAATAAGCTTAATCCTAAATCCAAAAAATGCACCCTCATCAGCTATGACTATAATGAGTTTGACTACCGTATTTAGGGTGACAAAAACAAGAAAGTGAACCGCAGCAGAAATGTGTTTTTCAATGAAAGGGTAATGTGTAAAGACATGTATAAAACAGTCGTCAGTAACTCAGAATAAAATAAACCAGTATTTGAAGATGTAGAAGATGTCATAGATAGTTTCGTGACAGAATCGATTGCAGCAAACCCTCTGCCAAATGAACTCATTAGACAAAATAATGCGCAACAGTCTGACTCACCATAGCCTGATACTCGAGCTTTTGTATTAAGAAGGTCTTTCGGTCTCATATGCCTAATAGGAGATATATGGACTATATGTTGTTGACTGATGAATGAGAGTCTGAATGTTATGATGAAATTTGTCATACCGAATATGCTAGTAAGCGAGAGCTTACTATGAAAGACGAGATAAAATTTCTGATCTCCAACTAAACATGGAAACTAGATGAGTTTATCCTTGAGGAATAAGACACTACGTAATAAATAGGTATATCAAGTAAAAGAGGAGAATGATGGTTTCAATAGATACAAAATCCAACTAGTTGTCAAAATGATTTCAGCTAAAGGAATGAGTTGACTACACTAATATTTTTGCTCTCATTGTGAAACTCAATATTATCGAATCAATATTGAGCATTGTGACTATATCTTGAATAGTTGGACGTGAAAATCGCATTTTTTCATGGAGACTTAGATGAGGGGCATCAACCAGAAGGTTTATCAGAAAAATGGAAGAAAAACATAATGTTAGACTTAAGAAAAGTTTTTATGGTCTGAAATAAGCTCCCAATACAGTGGTACAAAAATTTTGATGACTTCATACACAATAAAGGGAAAGTTCAGTTATATCATTTTATTATTTTATGTTAATGATATGTTAGTAGGAGATTTAAATATGAATAAATTCATAAATTTGAAGCAATAATTGTCAAATGAGTTTGATATGAAAGACTTAGGTTTAATGAAAAAGATTATTGGAATGCAAATCACAAAAGATAAGCAAAGAGAGTTCTTATAGTTATCTCAAACAGAGTATATCAATTGTATTTTGCAGATATTCAACATGGGCGATGCCAAGCCAATCAGCACACCTTTGGCTAACCAATTTTGTCTATATAAGGATCAATCCCTTTAAACAGAGAAAAAGAGAGAATTTATGGCTAAAATTCTTTATGTCTCAACTATTAGGAGTTTGATGTATATTATGATATGTATAAAATCATACATTAGTCATACAATGAGAGTTGTTATCAGATTTATATCAAATCCAGGGAAAGCTCATTGAAAAATAGTCAAATGAATTTTGAGATATCTACGAGACACCGTAGAGAAGTGTTTGTACTTTGGTAAATGAAAGTTAAAAGTATAATATTATGTAGATGCAGATTTTGGAGGTGAAGTCGATCATCAAAGAAACACCACCGTTATTGTTAGAACTACAGTTGTTAGTTGGATGTCACAGATACAAAAGATTGACATTTTATCCACTACAAAATGTTGAGTGTGTAGCAATGACTGAAATTAGTAAAAAGATAATATAACTTTAAGGTTTGTTAATTGAATTGGAATTCAAACAGGAGAATAATGTTTTATGTAGTAATAGTCAGAGTGCGATACATTTAGTGAAAGATTCAATATTTCATTTCAAAATCAAGTATATTGGGTTTCATTATCACTTTATTAAATCTCTATTAAAAAATAATGTGTTAGTACTGGAAAAGATCTAATAAAGCAAAAATTCAGTTGATATGTTGACAAAATAAGACGGTGGTTATCGACTAATTGAAGTTGTATTCAACTTCAAAGCTTCAATTAGTCTGCTATAATAATAAGACTAGAAAGGCTACTGCATTGATCGATATGTGAAAACAAATTAGAATTAGTCTTCAAGTAGGAGATTGTTGGTCAAACTTACATGCACAAAAAGGTTCAATAAATAATAATTAAGAAAATGATAAAGAGTGGTCGTCAAGTCAACAACCCAAGAAATTTGAGTGGACGGTGCATTATTTTATTGAAAATAAATAAAAATTAATTAAGAATTAGTTAGCAAAACAAGTAGAATGAGGGTTTCTACATCTATAAATAAAGTAACTCAGTAGGTACCTAGAATCAGTACAAGAGAGAAAGGAAAAAAAACTTAGAAAAAATGTTTTAATGAGAAAAAATTTAAATAAAATTTTCAGAGTGTAATTAGATTGTGAGTATTTGTAAGCATTTTGTATTTTTTTCTTTCAGTAAAATATCTGCAACAGTCTGGAGACGTAGGTATAATTAGCTGAATTTCGTTATCAATTTTGTGTATCTTATTATTTCGTATTTATTTCGTTTTTTCAAAAATATGATTATAAGATAATTTGCGTAATTTTTCAATACATAAAAACATCTTTTGGCTAATGAATCATAATCATTAATTTGCATAAAAAAACATTGATTAGAGACATGAGCATAGGATTATACCATATAGGATTAGGATTTTTTCACAAACATGATAGAATGATCCTCATCATTATAGACTAAATCTTATAAAAATTAAAAGAAAATTTATTATTTAATTAGAATATATTGTAATCATTTAATTGTAAATGTCAATGTAATGCATACAGTAATAATATCAAATGCTATCATGTCTCATTATTCTCCGCTGAATTCTTTTCAGACTCGAAGTGATGGTTGCAAAAGTTGGTCTAATAGAAGCATCTTGCTCCCATGACACGCGTATCAGATTTATGAGCTCACCCAGTTCCCTCTTATTGTCTTCTGGTTGCATCGGCCTCAAGTTTCCTTCCGCAACTTCCATGGCAATCTAATTTCAGAATAATGATAATAATAAATATATATAATTCATAATTAAATTTCTAACATATTTATATATTAATGTAAACTTAATCCTTGAAAACTATATATATATATACACCTTGCTGGGACCGAAATTTGTTTCAATGTAGGGATGATTGCCAGTTATAATCTCGTTGAGTATGATTCCAAAACTGTATACATCGCATTTTTCATTGTAAGGTTCACATCGAATCACCTCCGGCGCCATGTAAACATATGTTCCTAAACAATAATTTCACAATTTTTTTCTCAGTTATTGCATAAAATGTACAAATGCTATAGCTTAATTAATTTAATTAATTACCTGTTTCACCAGTAAGTGCCATTTCTTCATCGGTCAAGAATCTAGCATGACCAAAATCAGCCACTCTAACATGATTAGCATCATCCAGAAATATATTGCTAGGCTTAAGGTCACGATGAAGGACTTTGGGTTTTTGTTGATGGAGATATTGCATAGCTTGAGCAATCTCCAGTGCCCTTCCAATCCTCTGTTCCAATGGAGGCAGAGGAATTGACCTCTGTTTTCGTCGAGCATTACCAGGCCCATGAAGCCACTCTTTAAGGGTCATCCCCAAGAATTCTGTCACCACCCATGCATGATCTGGCGGATCAAGGCATGCCCCCATTAGCTGCAGCACAAAACGATGCCTCTGCCTCGATAATGTGTCCACTTCTTGAGCAAAAAATGTGACTCCACTCTCATTGCTGTGGAAATAATCAGTAGATATGCATTTCACTGCCACATCTAGTCCTCGCCATGTTGCTCTATAAATCTCCGCAGTGCTTCCTTGCCCTATTTTATCTTGCAATTCAATCTGTGTATTGTGTGTGTGTATATATATATATATATATATATATATATATATATATATATATATATATATATATATATATATATATATATATATATATATATATTAAAGATTCGTTCAATTTGGATTACCAGAGTTATGTATAATATTATAGTGTGAGTGTGTGTATGTATACCTCATGATGATCAATGTACCAACCGTTGATCTTGGCTTGACAAATCAGGGCGGCAAGGTCGGGATGTTGATGGGTAGTATTTGTATTAGTACAAGTGGGGACTGGTGTGGGAGAAAGAGGGGAATGTTCTTGAATGTCTTCGACATTTTTGTTGCTGTTAACGATGAGGTCCAAGAAGCCATTGTCTTGGGCAACTTGAAGGCAGTATTTTAGGTAGTCATTTGTTCTTTCCATCCTCTTCCTGTACATGATGCGAAGCTCTTTCTGTTTAAGTACTTCCCTTTCTAGGTCTGCGACCTTCGTATATAGTCCAAAGTCCAAAACCGAAAATAAACACATGTTCATGATTTAGAAATAATTAGAAGAAGAACATTGTGGCTGATTCTAGGCTATATGGGCCTTAAAAGCCCTCATGACACGGAATTTACCCACTTCTAGCCCATTACCATACTAATGTATGAAAAGTCTATGAACTGAAGTCTTCCTAGCTTTGTCTATAACATAATTTATTTATGGATGAGAGTTGAGACTAATAATAAAAAGTCATACAAGTACATTACTAATTATTTCATTTATGTGCTATTTTATCATTGACTCAGCTTATGAATAAATTGTAAACCAGATCTAAATAAGAATTATCTAAATGATAATTGAAGCACTAGTTAGCCTTTTGTATGCAGGAAATGGATATATAGGTGGTAATTATTAGAGGGTGAAAATCAAGTACCTGCTGCTCCATTTTAGATTTAGGGTGGTGGTGTGGGGAGGGATTCATATTCATGCAGTCATTGAGACTGCGACAGAATCCAGTTCCATTGGGCTTTCCTTGCTTCTGCGGGGAATTATTCAGCACCGGAGACTGCCTTGGACTAAACAGATTGGATTTCTTCGGCTGGCTGTTGCCTGCAACAATCATGATGCCTTCCCTTTGTGATCAATTTACTGAGCAATCAGACAGGGAGGAAACTTAAGACGTGGTCTATTGTTGTTTATAAAGGATTTTGAATCCATGTTATTTAGTGCTTGCTCAATTACAAGGCCAAAATTTTAGGCGGATATTATTATGTACATTGACATAATTAATTTCTGATGTATGAAACGATACAAATATGTAATTACAATAATTTCTCCCCTTATGATTGTAAATTTCAATGGCAGTCTTGAGTATTTACTTAATTGTTGTTAGGTGGGAATTATGGAATTATTCTTTTTGCTATTTCAGTTGTATATTCAGAGAAGCAAGTGATTATAGTTACTGGCAATCGGGCGGTGCATCCTAGAAGCTCACGGCAGATAAAAACAAAATTTGACCATATATATCTATATGCAAGTTTTTCTTTTAATTTTTTTTTCTTCTTGCAGTAATGGAATCTCTATCTCGTTATTAAAGATTCAAACTCTAATATTCTAGCTTAATGTAAAAATAATAATGATAATAATAAGTAAGGGTAGTTTCACATATAGTGGATGTATACAACTAAGTAACTAAGTACCAACGGCTCAAAATTTGGTTCTGCGTTACAATTTACAGCCTCGATTTGTAGCAATTGGGGCTTTCCTTACCATCATGATAAGGGTATCTTTTCCTCGGAATCCCTTAACAAAATTCTTAAAGATTATTTTAAATTATGACATTATTTGTAACACGAAATTAAATTATTTTTATGATTAAATTATATTATAATCTAGTTTAGTTTTACCAAACAATGTCATAATTTATATCATAATCTAGTTTGATTATAAAAATAAGCTAGTTTGACTAATAATTTGTGTTGACAAATTAATTTATTTGGAAAAAAAATAAATTATAATCTCCAAAATAAAAAATTAGTAGAATTATTTTTTTTATAAGTTATTAGAATTATGATTTTTTTCTTTTTTACCCTTGTTTTTTTACTCATTTTATAATAATAATATAATTATTAAATTATAAATAATAATATAATTGTTAAATTATAAAATTATATATAATATAATTATAAAATTATTTAATCTGTACATATAATAATAATAAAATATCATATGATGAAAATAAACGTATTTATTATATTGGGATGAGATATTTAACATAATTTTTGTATTATTTAATATGCATATATATTATATAATTCTTTGTATTATGTATTTAGATAGATTTTATATAATATTTTTGAATAATATAAACATATTATTTTACATTTTTCAGTTAGTTTTACCAAATATTTTTAATTAAATCAATTAAATTATCAACTACAATTAGATTATCAACTTGAAATTAAATTATCAGCAGTTAGTTTTACCAAATAAACCCTATATATATAAGTCATATTTTAATAGTCATAGTTCTATCATATAATATTTTTTTCAATTGTTAGATTAAAAATTTAATAGTAATAATTAGTTATACAATAATTATAAACATTTAATATTATTTAATACAAACAAATATAATATTTACCAATGAATCATAACCATTAAATATATATATATATATATATATATATATATATATATATATATATATATATATCTTAATCATTTCTACTTTTCTAGAAGTGTGAAATTGTGGAACTGATATAAACAAAAAAAAACGTCGAAAAGCAGTCTTGATAGATCAATGAAAATACAATATCAAGTAAAGCTTAAATCCACCGATAATATCAAATTCGTGGGATATTCTTAATTAGGATAAAAGATCTTCACATAATTAAGCAATGTCATTCTTATAATAATCCAGGTTAGATGCTATTACTCCTAACTCATAAACTAATCAAGTAATATATATATATATATATATATATATATATATATATGCCTTAACTAGATTTTGTAGAATATACTCTCAATTAGCATAAATATAGATGAATATTAACTCATATATTAAAAAAAGAATTCAACTAACGGGTGCCAACTTATTATTATTATTATTATTATTATTATTACAAATAAGAATATTTAAAGTTGGTGTTAAACATTAAACTTCAAAGAGCGCTAAGATTGCATTATATACTCTCTTTATTTTTTGTTGTTATTTAATATTTTTTTCTTCCTTTGGTAAAGATTCTTGTTATGTTTTTCAGAATAATAATAATAATAATTGAGAATACATAAAGAAAAGAAAAGAAAAGAAAAGCTGGTAAGGATGTCATGGGAAGTCACCTCGGGATCGGGAATTAGAAGACCTTTGTCTTGTATCTGCAAAGCAAAAGTGCAAAATGTGGAGTAGTGGACCATAACTCTCTTCTAAGTTCTAACTCTTTTATGTGGCTTTAATTTGTTAAAATTGAAAGGCAAAAGCAAAATAAATAAAAATAAAGAGATTATAAAATGACAATTTCTCTTTCTATCTGCAACTGCAAGCTCCAAGTTTAATGTCATTTTCTCTCATGAAAGTTTTCTTGTTTTTTTTTTTTGAATAATCTTTCTAATTTTGGAGGTATATGCTAAAGTTTTATAGGGCTGGAGGTCTTATAATTATATACTCTAGACCATAAACAGATCCCATTTCACTGAATTGTTCAGACCACTTAATTAATTATCTTCGGTCAAACAATGAATCTTCACATGGTCCTAACATTATGAAATTTTGTAAATTTTCAAAAATCTTATAAAAAAAAAGTAACACCAAATCTACCTATTTATAATAATATATTTGGGAAGTGTATATGGTCCACTTTCCATTGGCAGTACTCCTTTGAATATGATGAGTTAAGCAAGAAATTCTCAGGAAAGTGACAGGAAATCCATTAAACACTAAAAAAACAGATGCAACCACTAATTAACTGTGTACCATCCATCATATTCATCATTCCCATCTCATAATTTTAATTTTCATGAAATATAGAAGAAAAATCTGCAACCAACAAAATTGGGAAAAACATTTATATACAATAAATGGATACCAAAAACACTCAGGTCGGTGACCCATATAAATAATTAACCTTTCTAAGCTGTATCTCAGGATTAGTATGACGCATTGATTTGGAGCCTTTCCACTGATATTTCCTTGCTCTCTTTGCATTCCACATGTCGAGTTTGGAAATGAATTTTCTGTTTGTCTCCAGCTATGAAATTTGGTTCCGTTTTCCGATCCCACCTATTATCTATCGGAAAAAAAAAATATAGATTTTCATTCTCGCATCACACAAAGACGAAAATCTCCAATCCCGATTTTTATTAAAATTTTTTATTTTTTATTTTAATTAATTATTTAATTATATAATTGTTTAAATAAAAAGTATAATTTTTATTTTAAAACGAGTATTATATTTTTATTTTATTATTTTTCAAAAATATAATTATATATATTATTTTCGGAGTTGGGTGGGATGGAGGATATATATACTGTCCTCAAACTGTAAAATTTAAGAATCATAAATCATAAAAATTATTAAAAATTTTGTCTCATTTGGGGGTGAGGCACTGTAGAGGTGGATCCAGTTGTAATTTTTAATTTATATATATTTTTTAAAATCATTATATATGGTAATAATAGATTTATATCTTTATTTATATATCGTGTTAATAAATAATTTATATATAAAAAAGGTAATCTTGATAATTCATTTTGTATTTATAAATAAAATTTTTATATGATAATATATTGTTAATTCAGTTTAATGTATTAATATATAATTTTATTTAGGTAATAATAAATTCCGGAATTGGTAGAACCTTCATTTCTGCTATTTTTGAGTTTATACACCGTACTTGTATAAATTCAGTTTTCAAATTGAGTATTTTTTTTTTTGAAGTTAGAGTTTTAGTCGTCAATTTTGATTTTTTAATCAATAAGAATCACTCTAATCAATTGGGGTTAAATATTTCACTTATAATTATTGAAACAGTAAAATCACACAAAAAAATATATCAAAAAAATTACTAAATAATGTATTCATTTCAATAAAATCATCTCCGGTCATTTTTCGGATGTCCCTAACCAAAAAGTTTTGTTGGCAGCTAACGTGTCATTGAAAATTTAATATGGCAACTGACATGTCATCGGATTTTATCATTACATCATTTATGACATGTCAATAACTTAAAAAAAAAATTATCACATCAGCCACTATATAACAGACCCAACTAAAAAAAATAATTAATTTTACTAATGGTTATTGAACTTTATTTTATTTATCGCAAAATTACTACATTTTTTGTCCCATAAAAACTTTATTTTTTTAACTTTCCATAAAATTTGATGAATATGCAACTGAAAAATTGACTTGTCAATAAATGAAGCATCAAATTTGCTCCAAAAATTTTGAATATACTATTTATTTCTCAAAAATCATGATTTTTTATAGCTCTAACAAACTGAGTTTTTCCTAATAGTGTTAGATCTAAGACTGATTTTTCATTTGCATCTACTAATGCTGACAAAATGTTTACTAAGTTTAGATTCGACTCAAGTTTTATTCATGATGAGTTATCTTAGTCTCTCAAGTTAGTTGTTCAAAAGAAAAAAAATCAAATTTTCACTGTTAATAGTCATAGAATTTATACAAAAAATTAAATGTCACATCAGTTATTAAATCATATTTTTAGTTACTTATTTTATTACATTTGGTTAAAAAAAATTTATTTAAATGAAAAAAAAGTTTTGTCATTTTTTTAGATAAAAAAATAGTAATTTTTCTATAAATGAAACAAAATTTATTGATTGTTAGTAAAAATTAACTCTAACGTGTTATCTTTCTCCAATTGAGTCTACCACGTGGCAATTTATGTAATATAATTTTAAAAAGTTGTTGATGTGTCATCTATTTTGACGATGACGTCACATAATGTGGCAAAATCCGTGACACATTAGTTGTCATGTTAGATTTCCGATTTATCAATATTTGAAAACTAATCAAAAGCGATTTTAATAAAATAAAAATATAATTCAGTGATTTATTTGGACAAAATTTTTTTTCATAATTTTGCTTCAATTTGGATATAGTTCAATCACTATAAGTAAAATTAACCCTAATCAATTCACATAGAAATAACATTTCAAATTTAAAAAAAAAACTAAAATTTCTTAGAAATATGTATTTTAATTAGGTCCACGAACTTGTAAAAGAAAGAATTTCTAACATTTTTTTTCTCAAAAATTATTAATGAATGGACGTTGTTGAAGAGAGAAACATCTCTTTTGTCAAAGAAGAAGAAAAAAAAATTAAGGAAAAATAAAAAGAACATCTCACTACTTTTCATTATAATCATACAAGTAATTAGACCCAAGCACACAAATTAAGTCCATAACAACAAGGGTTTAGATTAAAAGAAAAAAAATCAAATGAACACAAAAGAGAGAAAGGGAATATTATGATTATGATTTGAAGGATTTTGTTATAAAAATAATTTGGTAATGGCTAAGAGGGGAAAAAATTAAAGGGTCAACTACTAGGTAGTTAGGTCTGTCTTCAATTTTAAAACTCTTTTCCATTGCCCACATTACATTATTCTTCTCATGATTGCAGCCAACTTCCCCACCCCACACCCACTGTACGGAATCTCCAACTAAGGAAATTTGGAGGAATGATACTAACAAATTAATTAAAATTAAATACTATAAACCCAACTCCATTTTTAATTTTAACTTAATTAACTACATATTTAACACATTAAACTATAAAGCTAATAAGTACTTTATCTACATTTTAATTAAATTTATATTCGGAGTAAGTTAGGAATCCACTGAAGTTTTAAATAATGAGTAAATAATCACAAGGGTCGTGTAAAATTTTGACCAAGTAGAGATTTTAATTATTTAATAGTTAATACTTATACTGCATGCCTGTCACGTATTAATGATATGTTTGTAGGCTATAATTAGGTCTACTAACATTGAACCCCATCTTAGTTTATTTAACGATTTTTTCTGTTGCATGGGTTTGTTAATTAATTATTATTTGTGCGTTCTAAGTATCAAGTTTCAACTTAGTTCTAGCCGCTTAATTATTAATCATTGCTTCTCTTTTTTCAACTTTATATATATATTAAGATTAATCTTTTTTCAATATCTATTTATTTTTCTTCCAGGAAAAAAAAATCGAACTGGTATAATATTATATGCATAATTAATAAGATTCCATATAGCAAATATAAAGATCGAGAAAGAAATTTTCGTCGGTTGGCATTTGTAATTTTATTAATATTACCCATATTTGTGTGATCGTGTCATGTTTCAAGCCTGAATTTAGAGATTGAGCATGCGTGAACACGCCTCATGCTGCTTAAGAAATTAAACAGCAAGATTTTTTATTAAATATATATTTAAAAAATAAAAGAAAGAACTGGAGAATATAAATTAATCTTTTCGAACCTTTGTTATATATACTTAGTTATACATAACGTGACAAAACCAGATGGCAATAAAATTTGGTTACATGAACATTAATTCACCACCTAGATTTGTGTAACTTTTTATGCATGTAGGTGCCCATTATTGAAATGGAAATTATAGGTTGAATTTGTATAGACTAAATTTATATATATTTAATCAATGGAAGAATATGAAAAAAAAAATCTTAAATCAATTAATATGGTAATTAATATACTGCCTGCAAATTTAATTAGGTTTTAGTTTTAATTAATTGCTGGCTGGTTCATGGCTACACAATAACCCTACTGCCACAACGGCTTTATAGGCTTTCATTGCACATTACCTTAATTCCCCACCATCAAATCTGTATTTAGTTTGCCAAAAATAAATAAATAACATCTACTCTTTATGTCATTTCGGTCCTACCCCCTTTACTAAAATTAACAGAAAGCTATATTGAGAATTATTTTCTTTGTATAATTATACATATAGTTTATTATTTTTACATATATTAACTATATATTATTTTTATAATTTACTTTTACTAATAAATATATTAAATTACATATAAATTTATTAATAGTTTAAATCAGTCATAAATTATCATCTAAACAAAGTAACCTTTATTTTGTGTGTGTATATTTATATATAATAATTCATCATTAATTTAATTTATGACTAATTTATTCATAGAGTTGATTTTGAAGGAGGAGAAATTTTTTCATTTTCGATATATACTTGTGAAACAAATTCTTGATCATTTTGCTAACTACGTACAAATCATGTAAGTATGTAACAGACAGCTAACTTCGTTTCCTATGTGACTTGTACTGTATGCATTTCAATTTTTCAATTTCTTGTTTCCTTGGACAAATATTACGAGACATGCATTCTTCTTCTTCTTCTTTACTTAAGGAATAATGCAAATAATAATTGTAGTTATAACTACCTCAAGGAATAATGAGAAAAAAAATACAAATTTGTACAATTAAATTTTAAAATGGAAAATTTATTCAATTGAGTCTTTTAACTATCATTTTGAAACTAACTGAATCCTTATTTATGAAATATTTAACTAATAATAATAAGAAAGAGAGTCAATTAAAAAAATTTCAGCCAATTTTTATTTATATAATATATAATGTCTAATTAATGATAGTTAATTGTACAAAATTTTAATTGAAATACCAAATTAATTAGTCCAAAATTGAAAGCTAAAGGAATAAATTGAATAAAATTTAAAAATGGGAGACTCAATCGCACAAAATTGTAGCATTCTAAGAGCAAAGTATTCTTCTTCTTCTTTTTTTTTTAAAAAACCTTTTATATAATTATATATCTATGTCATCAAGAGACTTGCATTTCTTCTTTTCGCACATATAAATAAAACAGCTCAAAGAATGAAAACTTTTAGCTACACCTATCATGCTATCACAAAATTGTTCCTTTTTTTTCTGTCTTTTTGCATAATATGGAGGTATTGTTTGAGATTGTTATTGGGGTCTATTGCACCGATAATTACTAAATTTTATATTATTTATCTTAAAATCAGAATTTTTTTTAATACTAAAATCTTTAAACTTTAAAATAATTGCACAAAAATCATCTCCGACCATTTTAAGTGAATTGACAACCGTAATGCTGATTTGGAAGCTAGTTTTTGTCATTTCATTGAACATATGCTATGTCAACAACTTAAACAAGTGTGTCATATTAGCTGCTATGTGACAGACATAACTGAAAAATGATGACACATTTAACTAGTGATCACTGAATTTTGTTTCATTTATCGTAAAATTACTATTTAAATAACTTGCAACCAATAAGAAATCTAATTTTATTAGGGAAAGCGAGTCGGTCAGACACAATTCAATAATCACTTTACTGGTATTTGCAGTTGTAAGAGAAAAAATACTTTCAAATTTAGCACTATCAGAGAAATTCAATTTCCAGAGCCACCATAGATCATGATTTTTTAAAAATGAGATAATAAATTCAATTTTTTGACAAAAATTTGGTATCACTTCAGCTCTCAATTCAGATTTTTTGTTGTTTATTTATCAATGTTAGTGCAAAAAATTATTTGTTAAGAAAAAAAGTTTAGTGATTTAATGACAAGTGAAACAAAATTCAGTAACTATTAATGAAATTAATTATGATATATCATAATTTTCCAGCTAAATTTGGTGACACATTTTTTTGAAGTTATTGACGTATCATTTATGTGACATCTAAAGTGGTTCGTATTCAATGACGTGATGAAAATCAGCTACCACATCAGTATTCTGAATGTTAACTCTCCAAAAATAGCAAGAGATAATTTTTGTACAATTATTTCAAAATTTAGCAATTTTAATGTTACAAAAAAGTTTTCTAATTTTGAGGTAAATAATAAAAAATTCAGTAACCGTCAGTGTAATTAATTCTTATTATTAGTTATTAAATATTTATCTTCAAAAATAATTTTTAAAACTCAAAAAATTAAAAAATATTTTTTTTTAAAATATTTTTTTCAAATACAATACCAAACATGTCCGGATAATATTTAGTTACAAAATTAGTATTCTTCAATAGAAAAAAAAAAGATAAATTACACTGACGACACTCAATTATATAATAGATTTCACAACAGTACTTAAATTTTAATTTGTAATATAAAATTCACTGAATTTTAATTTTATAATGCAAAACTCTCTGATTTAAAAACCGTAAGGTTAATTGACATAACAGTGACGTGATATTTCCATATTAGTAAGAAAACCTTTATAATTAAATGACATGGAAAAACAATATAATTTAACGTAAAAAAGAAATGTAAATACCCTCATTTTTCTAATAATCACTACCCTCACTTCTCCCTATTTTTATAAACTAAACTCTAAGCGAAATCCCTAAAATTTATAAGAAAAAAAAAGAAAGAAGAAAGAAAAAAAAAAAGAAGTAGAAGTATTTCTTGGATATTGGGCAGAAATGGGGATGATGGAAACGCAATGTTCAAATAAATGGGAGCCAGACACAGACACAGTACAAAAAATTATACAAAATCCAAATGCAGAGAAAGAAAGAGATAAGGAAAGCAAAAGCTCTCACTTTCTCTATTCCCATGAGCAAAGATCTGCCTTAATTTCCCTTTTACCATCTCATTTTGCTTCTCATTTGTCATTCCTCTCGAATCTCTTTATTATTTTTTCACTTTCTTTCTTTTTCTTCCCCTGTTTCTATCAAAAACTGTTCTGTCAGTCTCTCTCTCTCTCAGTGTTTGTGTTTTATAGATCATCATCAAGAATTAACGCATCCCCACTCTTTCTTTTCACTCTTATCACATATTCTCTCTTCACTTTCTTTCTTTCTTTTCTTCTATTTTTATTTTTGAACGAATGCAACTCTTCCTGAATATATTGTATATACCCTTTTATATGCACCCCACTTCATATTCCGTTATGTGTTTATTCATGGTATTACTTATTTGGAAAATTTATAATCAATTCATATATATTTGTCAAAATATTTAATTAAACCAAATAACAAACAAAAAGTTAAGATATTGCTCAAATTTATAAATAGAAGCATCAACTTGATTTAGGTAAGAATTTTTATTTAATTTCTTTAAAATGGCCTCTTCAAAATTATATAATTACAGTTTTAAATTTAAGTTAAAATTATATTTAAAAAAAAGAATAATAAAGAAAAAGAGATTTTCTTCATGGAACCAAGAGAAGATGGAAAATAGCGTTTGCATCCAAAACTTTCACGATGCTTATGATTGCCAGTGACCTCAAATTTATAACAAAACAAAACTGATAAGCCGAAGATTTATAACAAATTTAATTTGCTGTATTATTATAAGATCAAAAACTACGTTATTAAGCCATTAGCTATGGCACGATTAGTATCAACATGAGTAGTTTCATACACCGGAAGCTCCTGACAATACCGATCATTTCCAATCACCGAGAGATGATCGAGTTCAAATAAATCCGAACTCGAATAACTCGCAGTATCATCATCATCATCTTCTTCTTCGAAATGATCATTGTAATTATTGTGGCAACGAACATCGCTCATCATTTGACCATCATTTTTCTTCTGATTTTGATAATATTCTTTCAATAATTCTTTGGCAACTTCTTCAACTCTCCTACTATTGTCAATTGATTGGCAGTTGATAAGCTCGTCTTCGATTTTTCTTGATTGAGTTTTCCCAAATTTCCATGCTGTCGGCAGAGAAACAGACATGAGACCAGATGATTGTTCTTTCTCGTTTAAGGATTTGTGTCCACATGGTCTGCAATCTTCATCAACGATGGTACTAACTGGGTAAAATCGAACGCTTCTTTTAACTCCATTGCGAATTTTTTCCCTTGTGGATGGTGAAGACTTGCTTAAGCATGATCTTGAAAATGATGAAGCAGATGAACAAGTTGATGACTGTGTTGACTTTAATTTCCTCTCTTCGTCACAATTAGCAATGGAGGAGGAAGAAGAAGTAGTCGTCTTTGATTTCTTCGAATTTCCATTAGTGAAGATAGAATTGATGAAATTGGCAAGCTTACCACCAGGAGAAATCGGCTGCTTTACCTTCTTGAGATTGTTGTAAATCTTTAAGGCTCTTGATTTGGACTTGATTATGCTTTCCTCGATCCTTGGAGTGTGCTCTGTAGCAGAGTTGTAGTGATAATCACTGAACATGTGCAGTTCCCTCTGTTCATAAAACAGAGCTGTCTCTGTTCTCTCTGTTTTTTGTGATCGAGCAGAGACGCTAGTTTTCACCGGCTTAGGTCTTGTTAGAGGGAAGAAAGAGGATTTTGAACTTGCACCATGGAAAGATTCAGTATCGGAGGATGAGAATCCAATGGAACTAGAATCTGAAGAGCTAGAAGTTGAGCTGAAGAACAGAACGTCCTGGTCGAGATCATGATCATGATCATGCTGTGATTTTATGTCGACATCTTTCAAGTTCTGTTTCTTATTCTGTTTGCTGGCCTTTTGACAAACCTTCCGGTCAATCCATTTTTCGATCAAGCAAGCTTGGCGAAGTGCTGCCATGCCTCGTTCATCATCTGCTTCTTCAATAACTCTGCTACTATTTAAACTCGCAACTTTGTTTTGCTTCTTTGGCATTGTTTCTCTGTAGAATTTCATATCATCATGCTTGGTGTCGCCTTCAGAAATTGAACGGTAGATTTCATCAAGAAGACTAGAAGAGAAAGATGGGGTCTGTCCCTCTAATTGATTGTATCTATCACCTCTCAGTTCTTTCTCCCACTTATGCATGATTTTCTGTATGGAAAATGTGGACAACAAAGATATATAAAAAGAAAGAAAAATTACAAGAAGGTAAGGTCCAAAGATTGTGTTTTGTTTTTGTGTCTGTTTAGAGAGGAACAAAGGCTGCAATAAAGAAAGAGAATTGATATCAAATCAAATGGGCATTATTGGAACAAAGAAGAAGAAGAAGAAGAAGAAGAAGCAAGCAAGCAAACAAACATGAAGAAAGAAAGAAAGAATTGATGATTGGTGTTCAAGAAAAGATCCCAGGAATAGCTAGTGAGAACCAAAATGGCACGCCTTCACTAACCCGAAAATTTCTTTTTGGTCAAATAAAAATAAAAAAGAAAAGGAGAATAAAATAGCACGCCTTGAAGATGAAGAGAAATGGGAACATAAGATTAGATGGAGAGGCTTTATAAAGGGATCTAATCTAGACTGACGTGCGCGTGCAAGTCCATTCCATGTTTGCCAGTTTGGCATTTGCTTACGTGGCACACTGATTTTCAGTCCTCCCTCCTTTAATGGAAAGAAATTCAATAAATAAATATTAGAAAATAAATTTTAGTATTTCCTTCCTTTATATATTCCTCTTTCCATATTCGAATTTGAAGCCGCTAATCTTTTGTTGATGAATAGAGGCTATTAATATGGGTAATTATAGTATGTGAAGACTTCTACATAATCAATGGGGAAAATTTTATTTTTCCCTTACAGACTACAGTAGTGGGTCCATATGTTGGCATGAAATATATGGTCGATTCGACTTTGATTTATAAGTATCGAAGGTATAATAAATTAGTAAATGGCCTCTGAAATTTAGATAAATATTCCCATTCGCTTCAAGTATTAAAATATATATATATATATATATATGAAATTAATTATTTTATTTGTGAAAAATTATGGCAAAATAAACATATAAAAATAATAAAATAATTTATGAATGTTCATAAAAGAATAAGAGAGGAAGGTTCGATGCTGCTGATTTGTAGATCTCCAATTCTCAATTGAGTTGGCAGTCACAATAATATAAATGAAAGGACCAAAGACAAGACAGGAAATTTAATTAATTTTTAAAACATTCATCCGAAATTTAAATAAACGAACAATTTATTTTTCTTTCATTTCTTTGTATTTTGCGTTTGGTAATTCTTAATTTCCATTAGTTGTCACTCGAATAATTTTTTTGTATGCTATTTATTGATTTAATACAACTGAGGGGGAGATATATAATAAAATATGATTTTTCCACTGGGGTTAGGTATATATACAAGTGCCTTATAAGATAAAGTGGAATATGATGACCTAGTAGGAATTATAAATTAATTGTTCCACTATTTGGTGTGAGCAATTAATTGAGATAAAACTTGGATTATTGCGCATTATACATGTAATTAAAAACATAGCACATGAATATGTTGAAAACTTATTTTTCAATGGGCCACTTGGTGGAGTGATTAGACATTTATATATCACTATGGAACCATCTTAGATTATGGAATAAAATGGATTAGGAGAACATATATTATATATCTTGTTAATCGAGTTAAGATTTTTTCAAGTTGATTCAAACCTAATAAAAGTCATGTTATGTTGATTTTTTAAATGAATAGTTAAAATTAAATCTTAAAAAATATTATAATCCTTTTCTTTCATTTAGGGTATAATTAGGAAATGTAAGTATGTAATTGTTTGAATAACTTAAGTATAATGCTATCAATGAATTTTAGTTTAATGATATTAAAATTATTTCTAAAATTATGAGAGACATGTGGGATGGATTATTGTACTTTGTGGGTTGATGGAGGGACCCATTGAGCAATGTGGTGATCTTTTGAATTTGAAAGTGGGTACATGCTCTATTACCCAAATGTAGAAATGACGGTTGAAAAGAGGAGGAAAGAATGAAGCTTTAACCATGGAGGTAAATTAATTATAAGAGGAAGAGAAGCCCGGAACATTGGTGTTTTTAATCAATGGGTGAGTAGTATTGGACAGCAGCTCATAATTTAGATGCTGACTTTGTGGTTCAAACCCGATTTCTTCTAATTATGCTGTATTTTGTGAAAAAGTAACATAATTAAGAAATTCTGGGCTTTAATTCAGCTCAATTTTACTGGAAATATTTGAAATTGCTGTTAGGTGTCTAAAAAATAGATTTATAATTTTTTGATTTAATTAACTAATTTTTTTAATTTTTTATAAACTGATTTTTTCAAACCTATTTATGGAAAAAATATATATTTACCTGTTTCTCTTCAAAAATAATTTTCAAAACTCAAAAAATTAAAAAATAATTTTTTTCTCCAAAAACGCTTTTGTCAAACACGGGTCCACAATCATATCAACTAAATAAGTAAAATAGTTATGTTTGAGTTAAGTTTTAAAAATCAGAAATTTGCATGGCAATATTTGAATTGCAAACACCGGTAATTAAGTGACACTAATTTAATTGTGTATGTAATCATATAATTAATACAGATATTTTTTTTAATTTGTACGATTTTTCTTGCTTAAATTGAATTTATGAATAAATTAATGTATTAGTCACAATTATAAATATATGTATGCAAAAATTATGATCACATTAATTTATAAATTTATTCATGAACCCAATGTTATATCTAAACTTATTTTCAATCCAAATATGTTTTCTGTATTTCTTTTTGAGTCTCGGAGAAAGACATTGTTACTAATAACATTTAAATTCATGTCCATTTCTTAATCTTTAAACTTTTTTCTTTCTTACAGCTTCAACAAGAAAAGTATTTTATTGTACAATAAAAATTTATAAATTATATAGTTGGTTGAGATGATTTGATCTTTCTTCCTTTTAAACAAAGTTTCGAGTACCTTATATATAAAGAAAACTTGCGTTGAAAAAATTATACCCAATAATAAGCCAACAGTTAGCTCGAATTAAATTAATTAAGATTCATAGATTTTTAAAAACCGGTTTTGTAATATATAAAAAATTATAAATTATAATCCATATTAATGTACAAAATGTTTCGACAATAATATCTCTCCTATGAGTAAGGACTGAAGAAGATTGAATGTCAACATACCAATGGGAAATTGATAGTCCACCCAAACTTAGTTCGGATCATAATACAATGTTAAAAAGAAGTATTGCAATTATTTATACAGGAAGTAACAACGTTGCAATTTGCAAATACCTAGCATTAGCGGGATATAAAAAAAATTGGATATCAACATATCTTTACCCGTAGATCGGTAATTTTTGACACAACAAGATTAAACGACACAAAATAATATATATTTAATTGTATATGAGTTTGAGTTGAATGAATATGGGTTATAACCGTGTCAATACAATTATAATATGAGAAAAATTGTGTTATAAACGCATTTTACCTATCTAACCTATTAAAATATAATTAAACACAATTAAAAATATATTATTTTATCAATTATGAAGATATATCTAATTATTTTAATGTTACTTAAAATTCAAAATATATAAAGAATTCAAATATATATTATAATATTATAAATACATATAATACATATTTATTTATTGAAATATATTATTTATATACAAGTATAAAAAAATTATATAAATATGAATTGAAGACTCTAATTTTTATTTTTTTACTTTTTAATAAATTATGAAAACTCAAAATTTTAATTTTAAGTTTTTTTAATGAACAATATATTGTAATAATTTTTGATATTATATTTGTGGAGGATTTTTTTGGCAAATATTATTGAATTTTTAATTTAATATTCGTGTATAATCATGTTAATTGCATAATTTATATATGTTAAGCAAATCATATCGTGTCATGTCAAATGCATACATTTAGACACGTTAATCTTGTCATATAATCTATATATGTTTAGACACGTTAAGTTAATTGTGTCGTGTTGTGTTGATATAGATTTTAACCGTGTCATATTTAAAATTTTTTACACTATTAATTAATTTTATCGTGTTCGTATTTTATATAATCATGTCATATTCGATTGAAACACGACACAACGCGAATTATCAACCTTAATATTTCCATTGAATTAGAGTGGGCCACTGGTCATTAACATCGGGTTCCAATTTGGATCCAGCAATTCATAGTTCCAACCTTTTTAAAAATATATATTTTTTAATATATAAATAATAATATAAATAAATATCAACTCTTATACACAAGTCCAAAAAAATAAACTAATGTTAAGTGGTATGTGACACATGAGGATAAATGTATCTATATGCACATTTTTGTATATTTATTTCATATTGTTTAAATTACGAACGAGTTGTGTTCTCATTCCTTATAAAAGGGAGAGCATTTCTCTTTTAATGTCACTTTTGTGGAACATGTCACTTAACATGATACAATTTTTCTTGAGTTTGTGTATATGAGTTAATATTTATTTATATTTTATATATATATATATATATATATATATATTAAAATGATTTTTATTATTTTTTAATTTAACCGATTCTTGATTTTATGGGGAAGGGCCAAGACTAGATCTTTTCCCTCTTGGGCCAATAACCTGTCCTAACCAGTTCGGTTTGGTTTGATAAGAGCGGACCGGCCCGTGGCCACCCCTACATTGAACACCCAATGCTATTATGTCTTTTTACCTTTCCCCAAAGCACATCCTCATTCTACCTCTAGCTTAAATTTAAAAGAAAACCCAAATAGTTTAAATTCACACAAGAAAAAAGAAAGAAATAGACATTATAGTGCATACTAATGACAAAACCATTTTACTCGATGATAATTATCGAGTCTAGAGTTAGCTCTATTCTCAAACTCCATGGTATAAGACATGCCTAAGCATCCGCCATGTTTAACCCCAATTCTCAAGCACAAATCTTCATCTCGTTCCTTTCTCATCTTATTCAAGAGCTTCAGTGTGTCGTTTATCAATGAACACTGGCGCAATCCCCTTTATTGCTGAGGCAGCTAAAATGAATGAACAATTATAGTCAATTTATTACAATCGCATTGAACACAGTCCTAATCAAATTAACACAATAATATCTAAATGTAATCTTAATCACATAAGAGATAATATACTTGGAGACAAAGTTAATCAAACGGAGAGAGGTCGTGTGCTGAAATTTGATCACGAAAATTGAAATAATAGAAAATTTAGAGGAGAAATGAATATCGTTTCTCGATTAGATGAACAAAGAAGAGAAAGAGAGCAAGTTGTAGTATTTGTTGCAGAGAACGCTATAGCTAAAGAGGAGTTGTGTGGGACAGCGTCTTACTAGATTTGGGCGAGCAAGGAGGGAAGAGAGGGAATGAGACAAGAGGAGAGATGGTCTATTGAAGATGGAGATAAAGTTATGAATTGAAAAATAAAGAACAAACAAAAACGATATCATTTCATAGAGTTAAAACAACATTATTTTTGTAACAGTTAACGACATATAACAATTTCATTGTTAAACCAAATTACAACAAATGAATTAATAATAGAAATTATCCATAGCTAATATGAAAATATTGCATATAAATTAGTGGCTCCATATTTCGGTCGAAAAGGTACTGTCATTAAAGATCTGAAAGTAATCCATTGTTATTCCGTTACTATAGTGAGTGCGAATTTATGGCGGGTGTATTAATATTGATTTAGCGACGGAAACAATTTGTTACTAATTTCCATCGCTAATCCATTTGAAATTTGTCTCTACTTCTAAAAATATTTTTGAATGCTTTTTACCTTACATTATCCGTCGCTATTTTATCACTATATATTTTTCTTGTAGTGTGTATCTTAATTAGCATCCATTTACTTACTTATTTTTAGATGGTATTATAAGAGTCGGGTGATGTTGGAGCTTCCCTGACTGGTTTTCACTCTTCAAGTTACTCCCATTGCACTCTCCCTCCATAGTGATCCTGCAAGTGATGAGAGGATACTACTTATTGTACAAATATTGGTTTTAATATTAAATAACTATTTATAATAATAGCTTAGACAATCATTCATTCTTAAGCTCAGCAGCAAATCTTCTCAAGGGTATGAAGTGGCCTTGCCCAAAAAAAATCCTTTAAATAGATATCTACAATACAATTCTTTGACCTTCCAGTATAAATATATATCTGAATATTTTAGTTAAATTTCGCTGCTGTTTGAGTTAACTTTTGAAAATGAGTTAGATTCAATTTCAATTTACTTATCTTTTCTATAATATAAAAAGTGAATTTCTGAATTAGAAAAGAAAAAAATATTCACATGCACATATGAACCATATTAATGTACATGATTACGACTGTAAGGTTGTTAGAGAAGAAACTTTTATTGTTTATTCTCTAGAGCATCTTAGTTAGAGAACAAGAAGCAACATTATATTAATTAGTTAAGTAGACTGAAAAGGAAATAACCTTATTTATAATGAAAAACCCCACACTTGGAATCAGATATTTGCCTCCAAAATCCTTATCAAGATCACATGTTCTTCCATTTCTGGTTTGTTCGTGTTGTTCAATTTCAGGACAAGCGCTATAATGAAGGCCACAAGTTTGTATATACTATATGTTATGACCAAACTTTGAAGAACAAATTAAAGTTGAAGATGATTGATCGACGCAGAAAGGTCATAAGATTTGGTCTGCAGAGATGGTTTCAACGGTATCTTAGGGATTGTGGGTTTGAGTTTAAAATTATAGTGTTAAAAATTATAATTAGGTGGCTTCCACCATTTAACAGACAATGGTTTCTTATTACTTATGCACTTTCAGCATCTGATGTTAACATATCTTGTTGAGCCTTTGTCCTTGCATATGGACCTCATCATGATTTCAATGAAATTAATTCTGGCATTTTATAATTAATTAGTATCAAGATAATTAGGAAAAGACGACTATGTGAGGAACAGACACTAATCTTCTTATATATGTGGGATTGAATATCCCTCTTAATTAGACATGATTATAAATTTATAATCCTACATAAATGTCCTATATATACAATAATTAACTTGAATAGGAAATAAACATCTTTGTATTCTTAAATTTCTATGCTTTTCACTCCTAGTTAACTTAAGCATTATGGTGCAAATCTCCACCTTCCAAACTCCATCCTTGCGCTACAATTAATTAAGTTCAACTCATCGATCATGCATTTTAAGATGTTATAATTTTAGGCATTCTTTCCTCATAGAATGCTGGCTTATATATGATAGAAAACCAAAATTTAAAGGCAAACTAATTAAGTAAATATGAAAATATTTTTATAAAATTCAACGACATATGTATGTATGTATGTATGTATAATAATGGTGTTGAAAATTTCTACATCAATAATCTTGTTCTAAACTATAATTAACTATATTTTTTAAAAAATTTATATGTGATTTTTTATAATAAAGTTCTATATTTTCCTACAAAAGAAAAACTATTTTGGTAGAAGTAATATTAGAAACAAGGGAAACAATGTGTTATTACTTATTTGAAAGCAATCCAAGATGAAATTCCACCTTTTTCCCCCAGTATGTAGTTGATAAACAGAAAAAAATACTAATTACATAGCCCATAGATATCATTTTTAAAATTGTGTTTACGCATATTATAAGAATGGCAAATTTTTATAGATATTTCTCAGTTATCATAATATTTAACTAAAAATATTTGTGATGTATTATAAGTTGTCGCAACTATTTGGTTTCTAAAACATTTGATTCCATGACAAATTATCATTTTTCCTACTTTTCTACTCCATGGTTAAATCAATTAGAAAGCACTTATTAAGATTAGATTTGTAAAAAAATATATGTTAAATTAATTATATACGCAAGTAATTATTATTTTAGTTACTTACTAGGTTGATTACCTTAATCCATAAAAAATTTCTTGGTATTGGTAGAAATTTAGAAATTTTTTATTTTTTAAAAATTTGGTATAATTATTGTTGCCTCAAAGTTGGATCTTTTATAATTATAATCAGAAACAGCTAAAATGGAAGGGAAAAATAATCGGCCAATAATTGACGGCTCAGATATCCTGCATCACACGGACCTGAAGGTGAGGCCCCACGAGGGCTCCACAAGTTTGGCACGTGAACCATTTACTCTCCTGGCTCCTGACATATGTGACTGACACGTGCTGATTCTCTTGAGGTGGGGTCTTTTCTGTCCTTAACTTTGAGCACACGCATACGTCATGCTATTTAATAGAGTTTCCCATTCAGGAACACCGTAGCTAATGGTTTGATGACACGTCTATTCCAGTCGATGTCCATGTTGGCAGCTGGTGATATGGAATCTGCTTGACTGCTTTAGAACAAAATAACGGTTTTTCTTTTTAATTTCTTTCAAACTTATTCTCAATTTTTATTAGTAGTTTAGTACTGTAAAAATCAAGGTTGTTTGAACCGAAAAATAGCATATTAAGAGTTAAAAATTAAATCGGAATCAAACCGATTAAATAAATTTTTTAAAATATAATATTTTATATATAATAAAATATAAAAATTAGTTATATATATACAATAGTATATTTAAAATAATATTTATAATTTAAATTAATACGTAATTATATTAAAAAATTCTAAATATATTAATATTTTTATTTATATTTATTAGTATAATGAATAATAAATTTGATTTATTTATATTTTTCAATTTTAAAATTAAAATAGTTGAATAGATAATAAAAATTTACATTAAAACATGCATTTATATATAAATTAAAAACATGAATATTTTATCATAATATATATTAATAATGAAAATACAATTAAATTAAACTACTTATATAAGTTTCTTGATGTGAGTAAATTAAAATTAATATATAACCATATATTGATAAGTAATATTCATAATTCAAATTAATACATAATTCTGTTCAATAATATTTATTATTTTAATAAAAAATATAATTAATTTAGTTAGTATACTTTAATTTTAAAATTAAAACATATAATAATTTAAAAAATTACAATATACCATGTATTATTTTATAATTTAATAATTTTATGTAGAATAAAAAAATTGAATTATAATATATATTGGTAACGAGGACTCAAATAATTAAAATTTATTTTATTAATTATATATATTTAATATTGAATGAAAAATAAAACTAAAAGTTTACGTCTTAAAATATTTTATTCAAAAAATATTATAGTCTATTTTTCTAGCAAAAAAGTAAAAACTTGCAGCAATATTCTTCTTTGCATGAGTTCGAATCCAACACCAACAATTTTATATTTTACAACATTTTTCAACAAATTGAACCGATTAAACCTGACTGGTTCGAATGGATAACGGTTCAATTAGCCAGTTGGCCACTTCTATCACCAATTAGTTATATGACCGGTTTATGAGTGTAAATCAGACCTATTTCAAGGCCAATTTCCAGTTGAACTGGCCAGTCCAATTCGGTTTAAACAACCAAGATAAAAATAGTTAAATTTCCCTTTATTTTCATTGCTTCTATATAAACAAATATATATATATATATATATATATATATATATATATATATATATATATAATTTTTTTTCATTAATTGCTTCCATTTTTCCAACTTTAAAAATAACAAATATTCAAATGTGATATTTCGTTTCATACGTTCAAGGGAATCGAAGTCATAAATTTTAATGTGTCGAAAATAGTAATTCATACCTGTTTAGTATTGCATTTAGAATAAGTACTTTTGGTCAAAAAGTATTTTAAAATATTTTTAAGTTTTGAAAATTATATTTGGAGATGAAAGATAAATATATATTTTTTCTACAAACATATTTAAGAAAAATAATTTATAAAAAATTAAAAAAATAATTAATTAAATTAAAAAATTAGAAATCTGTTTTTTTACACCAAATAATTATATCAAACGCCCCTTATATATAAACCACAATTAATACTATTTCACTTAAAAAAATTAGAAGTAAATGATATAAAAAAAATTCAAATAACTCAACATTTACTTTTACTCGAGGGAGTGACTATTATCGATCAAATAAAATTTCAATAATTACTCCTAAATAGTTTTTAATCTTATATAGTTGTTGTTGTAGTTTTCATTCATTAAAGTTGAAATATTCTCTAATGATGTACATATTAGAACCTGTATGAAGAAGGAAATTGACGACATAGCCCTGCTTGTGCTATATTATCAGAAATCATGGTGCAAAATTTATCTCTAAAAAGGCCACGAGTTTTGTCTTGCGGCGCATATTTTGCAATTCCTTCTAGCAAGTTTCTCACCTTTGTTCACGAAAGGATAGGAGATATGCAATTAATCTAAATGATGATGATCTGACTTCATGCATTTACTAAGTTTTCTATAATCAATTGGTAATAGAAAATACGTTATTATTAGTTTTATATTGTACGAATATTCTTGACATTTGACTGTAACTTAATTCCACATTTAAACCTTTTACCACAAGACAATTTCCACTATAATTGCCAACAAACATTGAATAATTTGGTTTATAAATCATGATTTAGGAAAAGAATATGTAAGCTTTATTTTAATGTGTAAAAACTAAAACTAAAATTAAAAATACATATCATATGCATTTATATATTCTATTAATCTTAAATAATTTTTTGTATTTTCGGCCAATCAATTAGGACAATTTAATAAAACTAATTATATTCATATTGGATGAACCTTAAGAGCGGTAAACATATTCATTAATGAGTTTTAAGGTAGTTCCGTACTAATGATTTTAACTCAATATATTTTGTTAAACTGAAAAAAATTAACGTCATTTTATTCACATTATCAGGGTAATCTTAAATCATTTGTGTTGGACCATAAAAACATAAATTTAATTTTGTGAAATATAAAGGGAAATGTTTTTGTAATTCTTGTTGCTTACATAAAACCATTTTCTCTGTGTTTGTTATTGATGATATATAGACTCAATGTTAAACCATCTTTGTGGTCTGGAAATAAAGTTCGGAACATGTCAACTAAATTTAGGTCACGTTTTCTTGAAATTTGAACAATTCGCCTCCTCGATTCATTATATTAGATGGTCTATTCCACATTATCAAGGAACATGCCCACTACAGATAATAAAATACTGTGATGCTTGGAGATGATCATGTAGTTAATTGATTCATTAAGTATTTCGATATATTAAAATTTATAATAATTAATCATTTCATCAATATATTAATTTTTTACTGATTCTGTTTTTGTGAAAATTTTTAATGGTTTGTGTCATAAATGATAATGGAGCTAAAACGGCTTAAATGGACTGAACATTTGATCAATAGTAAGCACAAAACGAGAACAAATGAGCACGTGGACATTAGAAATAATAAATGGTTCATTTTAATGTTTCTTCTCCCTTAGCTTAGCCGTTAGTAAATTAAAAGAAAAATTGTCTTAAACACTAACCCTCCGATCTAATCACAAGGGAACATACAGACAAAAGTGGGTCCTACACCTTGCCTCCTCAGCAGTTTGCCTCGTGACAAGTGATGGGCACCTGGCAACACCTCATCAGCTACGCCCTACTCCGACTGCCTGCCTGCACAGTCCACTTTTTATTTTTTTATCTATCTTTACGTGCACAAGATAATATTTTATGCCATGTGGTCCCTGAATAATCATCGTTAATCTTTGGATAATCCCAAAATATAAAATGCACAGGGATATCGTTTTTGGATAATATTTGAATTTTGCTAAATGATGTATTTTTTTTTTGAAGGATTCCTAAATGATGTATTGAAAAACTGATCCATCCGAATTTATTCGAAAAATTAATTCAAACTTAGTAATAATTCAGAATTCAAAGATAAACTAGAAATTTTGGATGAAATTAAGAGAAAATCAGTGGATTCAATTGAATGAATTGGGTCATGAGTCAATTCTTTTTTTTTTTTTAAATTGTGAATTTTTGTATATGCAATATATTTTTTGAGTCAAAGAAAAATAAAAAGACTTATAATAAAAAAATTAACATAATTAATTTAATATATATATATATATATATTAGTTTAGCTTGATGATTCACTTACCAATTTTGCCTCCGAAATGACTCGATTCAATCTGAAAATTATCTACTTACCATCCAATCCGTTTGACAGGTGTAGGTAGAATTGAAGTTCTAAAACTCATGATGACGTAGGTACGTTTGATCCAACGGTGGGATTTAAGAATGAGGGATGGGAAAGTTCTCAAAGGGATTGTCGTGGGTTGGGTAGAGTGAAGATCCGAAGAATTGATTGAAGAAAGCAAGCAACAACAAAGCAAAAAAAAATAAAAAAGTAATGAATTAAAGAGCACCTTCTCTTTCCTCGTGATCTGCTCTACTGACATGGCGTAGGAACAGTGTATGTCACTCTGTACAAGTGCACCCACGTGCACTGTGTCACTTGGCTTGCTTTCTTGGGCTCCTAATTATCACGTGCTCGCCTCTTCTGGGTTTTGAATGAACCGTACTTTAAATAGTAATGTAATCTATTTATATTTCACTCTTCTAACTTCAGGACTTCACTTGAATGTTAGCTTTATTTTCTCATATATTATTTTAAAGAGTAATGTTTCCAATATTCATCTTGATAATAAAAGAAAAAAAATTAAAAATAAAGAGAGAAAAAAATATTTTCCAAATTTTTTTTCCTTAATAACCAATCAAAAAATGAGTATTGATAATATTTTTAACATTATTCTATTTTAAATTTCATTCTTTTGGACGTGTTGGATGTACTTCCTCATACAGTACTTACAAAGTTACAATACGCATAAAATTATTGCTGCAAGCTTTAAAACTATATAATAGTTGTCATTGTGTTTGAGCGCAGCAATATTAATATCATACCCACTAAAATTAGATTAATGATATAATTGGATCCTTTATAATTGAAATGAAAATTTATTTAGATTGGGTTTAAATTAAGATACAAGATTAGCATTGTTAGTTGGAGTAGGCAGAAATACAATTAAATCCTCCATTTTTTTTATCAATATGAAAAAAATTCATGAACCAAACCAAATACAATCCGTTATACCTAACAGATTGTATTGTTTTCTGTATCCGGGCAAAGATCAGGTGGCGAGGTTGAATACACTGTCCCAACTCTCAACACACGACCTAGATTTTATCAAAGTGGGGAATAAGCCATGTGAATTAGTTAACTTGTGGGCTAGGAAGTAGGAACATGAGATACAGCCAAGGTCGTCTTCTTCTTCAATGATTCTGTCTCAAATAGCAGTTATGGATAGCTGCAAATGCATGTCACAATAAGAATAAGAGGCCCACAGCTTTCTATCATCCGATTTGGTAGTAACGGGGGAATTTAACATGAATGCTGCTTCAATACGACAAGCTAAGAAACCTGCCTGATCAATGTATAATTAATGTTCTTTTCACAATCCAATATATTTATCATACTTCATCCTAGTATGGAAGCAAATGTGTAATTCATGTTTACCTACTTACAACTATTGGATCGGTATATCTTTGTTCTTCCAAGTGAATTCACATGTTGATACCAACATTGTGCGGATGCGCAAATCCTGTAAATTTATAATATTATGACTAATGCATATGCAGCCTCATTTTACAAGTGCAATGTTTCTGATCAATGTTCAGGAATGTTCTTCAACTTTCACTAATTCATTAATTTGCTATCAGCATAGAGATAATGCATCGCTATGAGTTTTTGGAAATAATTTCCGACTTTCAGTGATTAACTTGTCCTTGTCATAGGTTATAGAAAAGAGACTCGATGAACCAACATTTCAGACAATAAACTGCCCCCTTGGTGAACTTCAATTACGGCGGCCGTCTTTCTTTATTACTGAGAGTTCAGCCTCTGGATGTCCACTAATTGGTAAAGATCACCTCGTTGTTGCTGCTTCAAGGGGAGGCTTGTCCTAAACAAGAGTTAAAACTAATGAATGAACTTAATTAAACATCAACATTTTGATAAGAATCTGCTGCACTGGTAGACATTACATCTCAGCACGATTATTGAATAATCCATTTCTGCTATTACTATGTCTCCTCATGATCAGTGGTGGCCAGCACTTCTTCTCCAAACTGTCATTAAAATGTTATTTGAATTCAATTTACTCCAAAAAAAACTTGTGATGACAATAAAAAAAAAGCTTGATTTAGGTATTCACTCACTGGTCCTACTAGAGTGGGGGACCCATGCCACGTATCCAGTTCTGACATCTCAAGCAGCTGAAGGTGAACAAGTTTCTACATATAACTGCCAATTAAAATTAGTGAAAACAATCTGCGATAGACTTCTCACAAGTATATAAAAGTAATGATGCACATACAGCTATTGGATATATGCCCAATTAAACATGAGATGGTCATCCCCATACATATTGCAAAAAGTTATACTAAAATCAACGTGTTTTCAATGATCCAATTTAGCTCCTTTTAGCTACAGATCTGACTAACTTAATATATATATATATATATATATATATATATATATATAAAGAAAGAAAGCTTATAATATAATGTGTCTAAGATATTGGGTATTAGTTTTTATGTAAAATTCCATGTTATAAAGTAATGCAGAACAAGAAAACAGTGCCAAGTAATATAAAGTAATGCGTAATGATATGTCATCAGTTTAATGGCACAATGTCTTGTATTTTCCCACGTGTAGTATAGATTAAAAGAACTGATATGTTGTTTCAGGACAATGCCTAAACTAGGCATCTTACCTAGATCCTTTGCTGGAAAAGCTAAAAGCACGTAGAAATTTCCATGCCATCATGTTGCCTAAATAGCTCTAGTGATTTTGTTTTTCTTCTTTCGATTAATTAAAAAAAATCGTGTCCAGAGAATTCCACAACAAAGACTCCTGACGCTAAGGAACACAGTAGCGAACATCAGCAAAATTAATCAGGGAAATTATTTATGGCTTCTGACAATGACTGCAATATAGTAGCACCTTGCTCGTTGCATTAACTCCCAATGTAATGGTCCAGTTGTCATGTTAAATGCCCCAAGATAGCAAATTAAGTGAGCACCTGACATACGCAATACGGTACCATCAATGTTCAATTCATACAGAAGATAATTAAAGCTCAATGATTACAAAAATTCTGAACAGCTTTACAAATCCAGCCAAAACATTTTTTGATCAATACTAGTTCTCATCTATTAAAACTGTTTCAAATTGCAAATCCAATGAATGGTATAAAAAACTCATGCAACAGAGTAGTTAAAGAATTATAATAAAATAATTAAAAACTTGCTGACTGAGCTTAGGTAACAAAACTGATCATAATGTTTAACAGGAACTGCTGTGGAAAAAAAAATGTTTAACACGTAGCTTCACCTTCCTTCCCTCTTTGTTTACATCTCTCCTTTTCTATTCCTTCTATCTTCATTTCATTCTTGCCAATCCCCCCTACTGTTAATAAAGCTTCCACAAGCCAAAATTGCCAAATGAATTTTATTGAAAATAAAAACAAAACTAAAAGCTTCACAGCAGTACTTCCACATTGTGGGCAATGCCTCATCATAGGAGCACTCTCCCTATAAGAAAATGCCACCACCAAATGTAGATCCACAGTCATCTCATACCTTCCACCTCTACTGCCATCATCTCCATCTCCATCTCCATCACATCCTTCTGAACCCAGCTCTTACACCATTTATATAGGGCCTTCTTCGTGTAGGCAGGGAAATTCACTTAAGTAAGTTCCTTGGGTTCCTCATCAAGGTGAGAACCTTATAATCCACAGATTTCACATCCAGATGCAAATGTGGAATCCAGGTTTTGGAGCTTCTCCATATGAAAGTGGCATAATTTAGACTCAAAAGCTATGTAGAACAGACATGACACTAATACGAACACGATAATAGATACTGGGAAACGACATTTATACAAAATAATAAGACACGACCACGTGGGTAAAATGTGTAAATATTAAAAATATAGGAGTAACTTTATAAATAATTAAACTTAAAGAGATATAATTGCTAAGTTATTATTTTTATATAGAATTAAACAAAAATGACATACCATCAATAATATTGAGCAAGGATTGGTATCGGACAAAGGTTTTAGGTTTTGTGAAATGGAAAAATGCATTTGTAACTTAAGAAACACATTTCTAATTTTTAGAAAATTACAAAACGCACCCAAGACGTTTTATGTCGGTGTCGGAAACGCGACACACTGTGCAGTCGCAGTTTCCATGCTTCATAACTCAAAAGTTATCGTGAATGAAGATATGGTAAACAAACTTCAATATAAGAGAGGTTTGGAAATTGGGGGTAAATGCATTTAGAATTAAGAATTTTAATGATCTAGTCATAGACCACCTGGGTTTTCCTAAATTAAAATTTTATTGGTTTTTTGTGGGACATACGAACTTGCATAGAGTTCCTAATGTTGTATAAATGTGCTTGTTGTTGAATACTAGAGTGAGAGTAGAGCTTCGTGGGATTATAACGATTTTGATTGGAGGGAAGAGCACATGGTGCCGGGTGGGGTTTTGCTAATCCTATTAGCAAGAGAGATGCAGGAAAGAAGGAAAAAGGAGGAAAAAGGTGAAGGGAAAGAAAATGAGAGAGGTGACATGCTAAGGAAGAGGGTGAGTTTTGCATTTTGGCTGAGGGAGTAAGCCCTTCAATTTTTTAATTACTTTTTTTTTTCAATGCCAACTCAGCTTTGTCATCTAAGTTATGACCTGACACTGACCGCATTTCAAATTTGAAACTATTTTATAATAGTCAAAAATTAGAATTCATTAAAAAAAAAATATTAGATTTGAAAAGACGCATAAAATTCAGGTTTTTTTTGGATTACTAAGCTTAATCCATATAATCAGAGTCATATCAATCAACATTTAGCATTGAACAGGTTAAAGTTAAACAAATTAAGTGTACACAATAATTTTAAAAAGGCAAGAGATGTAGGTCATAATTATTGAACATTAAAAAGACCATCAGTATGATGGCAAAACAATGACTTCATGAACACATTCAAGATCTTAATTCATCCCAGAATATTAGAAAGAGATGCAGGTACTGCCAGTTGAACACGAGTACTGCTGCATTTACTATATGCACACTTGACACAAAAAAGACTCTTAGAAGAAAGCAAATATTTGCAATGCATATTCAGAAAAGTTATAAATTTTGCTTTTGAGCGGAAGAGGCAGTGATCATCCACTTTGATCGCCCATTTCTTTATGGTGCATTCTCCTTACTAAATATTAAATATATGCTCCGAAAACGTGATAAGTGCGGTTATTAAAATCACCATTCATATCCTGCAATTCAAAATGCCTAGAAGATTCAACTTCCATAAGAAATATGATGCTCAGACAGATTATCCCAGATCCACTCATGGTACCTTCAATTTGAACACTATAGCCATTCTAGGATTTGTTAATTTAATTTAATTTTTATCTATAAACACAACTGAAATGTAAACCCAGTTCCAGTCTGTTTCCTTCCCACAAGAGCCAGAACCTATATGCAGATTGAGTCCGATGTGGTGCTATCAAGATCTGTGTGAAATTGCAATTATATTAGTAGATAATATGTTATGTTTCTGATCAAGTCCAGAAAAAATCTATCTGCTGATATCATCACCTAAAATATGCTAGTTACTTATGAACTTCAATTATTAGCAGGCCAAATTCAGAAGCATTACCAAAAACATAAATTATGTTAGTCAATAGAAGGAAGAAACAAACCTCTTGCTGCATATATCATTGCCAGTTCTTGGAACTAAATGTCATAACAGATACCAACACCAATACGACCGACTTCTGCACAAATAAATTGATGATTAATTTCACAAACATAATCATGAGAATTTAATTCTCAGGCAGAATAAACCTGTGTCCACAATTTTTGGAGTTTATCCTGCTGTTAAAGTCTTAGACTCCATAAATGTAATCTTCCCAGGAATGTCAATATAAAAAAAGGTGTATCTGTGGTTAGTGGTTACACACAGATATCAGATACATTATGTGAACCAAAGAGAAAAAATAAACTCAACTTAGGAGGTCATTGTTTGATTATATCATACAGCTTCGGTGAAGAATCCAAATTCATATCAAAGTTAAAAAGTTTAAACTATAAATTTCAGTAATTAAGATAAATATGTGAATAATGAATACCTTCAGTTGCTTAGCTATCAACTTTCCTTCAGTATCGAAGACACAACATGCATTATATAAGCGATCCCCAGAGAGCTCCGGAATAGATCCACCAACTATGGTGATTTTCAAAAGACGAGCTACTTCAGAAACCATGGCTCTTAAAGGGAATGCTGCATCTATGTCCTCAGCATAAACTGGGAAACTATCATTGGAATATGGACTATTCCATATTTCCTGATATGGGGAATAAAGAATTTCAATCAAAGATTTGAATTTCAGCTTCTTTCTACATGAGAACGTACAGTTGAAAGAATGTTTGATCAGGCAAAATTATAAATTTCGTCTGAAATTATAGTATATATAGTCCAAATTCCACAGTGCCAGCAGCCTCCTCGATTGCGCCGCAAGCGTGTGCAATGTTTCTCTCTTTATCTGACGTAACCAGCAACTGGCATAGCCCTTTCTTAAACTGCATCCAAAAGGGGAGAATAAAAAAACAGTAAGCATATTAGGTCACCCTCAGATGGTAGAAAGAGAAATCATACCTTGGTGAAGGGAGGAGTAGGCAAGGGGAGGGCAGGAGGAGCCCTGGCTTGAAAGACGAAGCCATTGTTCGACAGCTGAGGAATTTGAAGTTTTCGTTAAAATTGAAGGGATTGTACTTCTTTTTGCAGTTGGGTATAAGAGTAGAAGATAGATTAGAGATGGAATTGTGGTGGAAAAAGGCGAAGCGATAGTGCGAGGGAGAGAAAGGGGAGGGGTGGAGACTCAGATTCTTGGAGCTAAGTAGAGTAGATATTACTGATTTCATTTCACGTTTCGTTTTCACTCTCTGCTCCTTTAATTGGAGGCGGAAGACGTCCGAACGACATCGTTTAGCCACAAATTTGTGACTGCGAAAGAAAAGAGTAAAAGACAACGAAGAATCGTCTAGTCTAGAGATAGAACTGATTCTTCTGACGGACAGTCACACTCGAACTCTGAAGACTATTAAACGACAGCACATTTTAAACGCATCTAACCGGACCTACGATCGATAGTAAAGATTATGCACCACAGAATTGCGGCTCAAACGCTTTTCAAAAGTCCAAACCGCTAGATCACAACGGTAATTAACTGCCTCCCGCCCCCAAATTTCCTTTGGAATTCCCTCTTTCCATAATCAAATTCTTCAATGTTCCAACTTCCTCACGAAATCCTCATCTCTCTCAAACACCAAACTGGTCTGGTTATGGTGCTTGAGAACCCTTCACTCCCCATGTGTCTTAAAACTACGTATTGAAGCTTATTGCTGTAAGGCATGGCGGATCCCCACTCTGTAGTTTCTTACCATGATCCATATGATAGTCCCATAAACTATGATTATCTAAATTTCATGTCTGATTCCAATCCCACTCTCGCTAACTTATCTTCCACAAATGAACCCACTTCATATTATCCATCCGCTAATGATATCGCAGACCCAATTCACCCTTCTGATGTTCCAATGGTGTGGAATATTTTTTATGACAGGTCCAACAGCGCCACCACGCAATCTCAAAATGCAGGTCCGTCGCGGAGTTGCAGTGGACGAGAAGCGAGTAATGCTCAAGCAAGTATTTTGGGTGACAACCAACCTATTTCTGTTTGGCCACCAGAACCAGCCCCATTTCGATGTACTTGCTGTCAAGTTCTTAGAGAAATAATTCACACTGATGGTGCGTTCTATATCTGTTTTTTATGATTTCTTTCACTTTTAGGAGACTGAGTTTCATTTATTGCCATTGATAGGTGGAGGCAACATCGCGACAAAACTAGAAATTCATGGGAGATTGGGGATGATTTGCCATGCTATTTTTGAAAATAAGGATCATGTTAATGCAGTTTCTTCAGAATCTCAGTTTTATATGATTGAGTGAGTTTTAATTTAATCCGTAATGTCTACTATTTCTTATCTGATTTAATGAATTATATATGTGAAATTTTTTACTTCTCTTTTTCTAATTCATTTATCAGTTTCTGCAAGAAAAACATAGTCAATGTAAAGCAGTATCTTCAACAGTATTGTGATGACCAAAAAAGGGCTGGATACATTATGGTGCAAGATCCACTCTCAATCTTCTATGAAGTTTTATGTGTTGGAATTGAGTGGGAGGAAAATGGGAACAACTACTATCCTTCTCCTTCAGGTCAGTTTGTCTTGTTCTATCAATAAATTA
The DNA here is from genome assembly GCA_023653625.1 of Triadica sebifera. Classification (NCBI taxonomy): domain Eukaryota; kingdom Viridiplantae; phylum Streptophyta; class Magnoliopsida; order Malpighiales; family Euphorbiaceae; genus Triadica; species Triadica sebifera. Next base: position 23,412,162 of record CM042910.1, on the reverse strand, counting down.
TTGACAATTAGGATGTTTATAATTATTACGTATCTAATTTCATTATCTCTAAATTATTGAGTTTCATAATTAGGGATTGCAGGAAGAGTGGATCAAATGGAGGGAGACAACGAGGCAGAAAGAGGGTCAAAAAGCAATTTGGCACAACAGGCTGCAGTTAGCATCTTCACTCACATTTTAATGGTATAATATATACATAGTCATTGTTGTGTTTGTCCAAGTTCTTACTTTGTTGCTATCATTGGGGAGAGGAGTAGTGCAGAGGGAGAGGACAGGGAAGTTGACACTGAAGGATTTTGAAGATTATTTTCATCTGCCTATAGAAGAGGCTGCAAGGAGAATGCACTTATGTCCCACTGTTGTGAAGAAGATTTGCCGGAGCTGGTTTGACTAGATGGCCCTATAGAAAGGTATGCTTTTCTCTTTTTTTCTTTTACTTCTAATTTTCAGCCCTTATTTTTCATCATATGATTTGGTTTTTCTTTCTTTTATAGGTTAAAAGCATCCAAAGACAAATATCAAATATTAGGGCTATTTCAAATTCGAATGATGCAGACGAAAGGGATCGAGCACAAGCTGAGATTCTGAGGCTTCAAGCACAAATATCCAATGTTTGTGCTGGAGCCACCAATTAATTTATAATCTTATATGCGAATTTAATTGTTTATAGAACTATAGAAAGAGGGATTTAATTTATTTGTTATCCTTTTCATTTATGAGAGTAAGACTATCAATTTTGTTTCGGTGAGAAGAGAGTTTAATTTTATTATTTTATGGAGAGTTTGTTATTCTTGTGATATTAAAAGTAACTTTTTGGTCATTTTTGTTTCGTTGAGAAGAGTTTAATTTTATTATTTTATGGAGTGTCTGTTATTCTTGTGATATTTTAAGTAACTTTTTTTTTTTTAAATTTGAAAAGGCAAATAGATTACAAGGCAAGAGCTTAATGCCTACAAGTGTCTGCTCTTCAGGGCTTATACACTGTTGTGAGTATAATAAAATCAAAGACACCCTAACTTCAGCCATTGAGCAAATGAATTTAATCCAATTTCATTTCATGGCTAGGCCCCATCAAACTTTTCCTAACAACAATAAAGCAATTAGCGTTCCAGCACTATAGCCTCCAAAATGATATCGAAATTATTGTATTTAGCACCAAAACCAGCTTGGAATAATGTATAGGCTAGAATTTAGATTGAATTTGTTAGTATTGCTAACATATTATTCAGAAATGAAAAATGATAATTATATTCAAAGAAATAGAGGAGAAAACAAAAAGATTTTGGGAACTGTCCCATATAAGGCTCATAACCTATTAAAAGAAGTGCAATGCTAGTACATTAGACATGGCTGACAAAAGCTTACATTTTAAGGATAAAAATTTTAATTTGGTTGTTCTGAATCACAAGTAGATCCCATGCACATTTGTCTTTCATTCTCTTTTATCATTGTTCAAGAATTACGCGGTTTCATGAAATTTTTAAAATAAGTTTCATTGATATATTGAACTAATAATATATTGCAATATAAAAAATTAGCTCTCACTTTATAAATATAAAATTTATTATAAAATTAAAATATGACAACACATGAACAAAATTATAAATAAATATTTTGAGTCATTTCAATACGTGCAATGTTAATGAAATTTTTAAAATAAGTTTCATTCATAGAACTAATAATATATTGCAATATAAAAAATTAGCTCTCACTTTACAAATATAAAATTGATTATAAAATTAAAATATGACAACATATGAACAAATAAAATTTTTGAGTCATTTCAACACGTGCAATGTTAATTCTAACAGCAAAAACTGGAGTTTGGAGTAACTAATTAAACGTTTGTCATTTTAATAAAAACAGCAGATCCTTAATTTGTTGGAGACCAAGAATGACAAGTCAAATAACAATTTATTAAAGGTCGTCTGATGCAGACTACATGTCGGCTATTTTTTATAGTCAGTTGTTGGGGAGAAACTACAAATTCTTTGTTTTGCAAACATACAAAACGACTGTTAAAAGTAATTTTGCTTTCAAAGAAATAAGTTTTGCAGTTGCTACTGCAATTCAGTTACATTTTTGCCAATAATGGCTATACGCAGTATAAACGTAACCTGTCACCCTCAGACCCCTGGCTTCACTTCACTGACCAACGCCATAGCCTCCTTTTGCCCGATACTATTACTTCCACCATATTGATTGATAGGTACTGTAAGAAAAGGTGAGTTTGATGAGGTGATGAAATGGATGGTCATGGATGCGATGAAACTTCGTTGTTGCAAAAACCTGTTGACTTACAATACAATAATATATGGCTTGTGTTTGAGGGGAAATGTTGATGAGGCAAAGAAATTGATGACAGGGATGAGATATATTACACGGATTGAAAGAAAGTTTGGCAACCCATATGAGTGTATCAAAGGGACTGTGTCATGTGGGAAGTCAGAGGACGTTGCCAACTATTTTACAGAGATTATAAGAAAAGAATGAAAATTGATGCTAAAGCATATGAAATTGTTGTTAATGAGTATTGCAAGATGAGGAAATCCAATGATTCAATTGCCTTTTGAGAAAAATGCGAGCTAAGGGCATTAGTCCTAGTGTTTTAAGTTTCAATTTAGTGTTGAGGATGCTTATGAAACTTGGGGAGCTTAATACGACAAATTTTCTTCTGAAGCAGATGCAAAAGATGGGCTGCAAACCCAATTATGTGTCATATAACACTTTGCAGGGTCAGAGATAGAATGCAAGATGTTAAAGAGCTTCTTAATGACATGCTTTACTATGGTCTTGCCATTGATGCAACAATGTATAGTTCCTTAACCAAATTATGTGTCATATAACACAGCCTTTTTTATGAAATGATTGATGAGAACTATGTCCTTAATCCAAAGAGCTTATCGACTTTTGTCAAGCAGTTGTGTGAAATTGTAAAAGTTGTTCAGGCTGAAAGAATGTTCCAAGAGTTGTGTGAGAGATGCTCTATATAGTTAACGTCGAAGACTATAGGAAGATCCTAGACGAGCAAGATACAACAAAGTATTTGACTTGTAATAGGTTGTCTGGCCCTCACGAACATGGAGAAAAGGTTACTGCTTCACGATGAGAACTTTCAATTTTCGGCTTACCCTTTTACCCAGAATCTGATTATGCTATAATTAGCTAAACCACTGAACAAGTACTGAGTAATAGGGGAAGATCATACAGTGAAATGTGAAGACTTTGAAAATGAAAAAAATTTCAGTGGCAATAAATTTTCACACTATACTTCTTATTTGCTCTACCAGATAATGCTGTTTCTATTTCTTGGAGAACTTATGGCACTGTTTGTTTCCTATGGTTTCTGATAGATCCTTAGCTTTTTACAGATGGGGAAATTAATCATTAATAACTTTTAAGAAATATGATTATTTGATGTTTAATTCTTTGTTTGGCCTTACATTTTTAATTGGCCATGGAACAGTGATATAATGATTTCTAACCAAGATGCTTATTTAGTAAAAAGTTAGAAGCATCATGACACAGTAGACTTGTACGTGATTTTCTAAATCTTATAATAACTAACTTGTGCAGTAAATGGTGAAAGATATGCATGACATACGTGTGTGTTACCATTTTGATATTCGAGTAATCATGGTCCTTTGTTCCGAAGATGGATATCTAGATCAACAGGGGAACTGTAATACTTGAAGTGGAGTTGCTTTAGAACTTACAGAAGAATAAAATAAGACACTACGGATGTGTTTAGAATTGTTGTTAGGTGTTCAATAAGCAGATTTAGAATTTTTTTGATTTAATTAACTGATTTTTTTAATTTTTTGTAAACTGTTTTTTCTAAAACTGCTTCTGTCAAAAATATATATTTACCTGTTTCTGTCCAAAAACAGTTTTCAAAATTCAAAAAATTTAAAAATAAATTTTTTTATCCAAAAACGCTTTTAACAAACTAAATGTCAAATGGACCCTAAAACATTCACTGCAAGTACACTACTATCTTTGAGCACAACAGGAGGATTGCTAGAGGGAAGCATTGAAAGCCTTCATTTTGTTAGGACCAAAAGAAACCAAACATGAATAAGTTCAAAAAATATAACGGCTAATGTTGGTGTTTTAGCCAACAGTTTTACGTACATTGCTCCCCAACTCCATTAGAACTCATCCAATCTCATAGTTTATAGGACTCACATATGGGACCAATAATGCTTGTCTAAACCCAATTATGTATATAAACGCAAATAAAGACACTAACATAAATAAAATACAGTAAAATGCAGATGTTAATACAGGTTAATAAATACATATATAAATATAGGCATAACTAAATGCTGATAGAGACAAATATATATAGTCATACATAATAACCATAGCTTAAACAAAAACACTTTAAATAATATTTAATATTTTTATATAACTATTTATTTTATTTTATTTTCTTATAATTATCTAGTAAAGGAATTTTGCTTGGAGCCATATTCCTAATATAGTGTTTGGTATTTACCTGGAAAAAATTCATAAATTGAGAGTTTTAGGAGTGATTGATTTAGCTTTCTTGCACCAAATTTAGGTATCAAACACATTATTTTAATGTGTGGTGGTGGTGGTCCACCACAAAGTGGAGACTATGCTTTCCTCAGTAGGACCCATTATCCAACCCAAGGCCTTTGGCATTTCAGCCTGAATAAGAATTTGGGGGTTCATATTGGCGTGTTGCCTACTAGGATGACAGGTTTATGGCCCACAATAAAGCTTAAGGTCCACATTGGCTGGCACCAACTAAGTGTGGACCCATGCGATCCACGTGCCCTCAAAAGAATATAAAAAATGGATTACAGGCATGAACTCGTGGCGTCAGTATTTATGAAATTTTTTTGGATAAATTCATTTAATTTAATTTAATTACTTTATTTAATAATTAATATATCTATGTACTAAATAATTGAATTAGTTTACGTTCTTAATAAAATAGTCATCTAAAAATTTATACTGTTTAGTAGTAGGTTCAGCTTTTATAGTAGTGTAGGCAGTAGAGAGACCAGATGGGCCGAACGATTTATATCCGGTCCACGGACTCTTTCCTTTTTATAAAATCCAGTTAACTAATCCATTTCATTCCCGATTCAAAACCCCGGTCTCTCTCTCTCTCTCTCTCTCTCTCTCTGAGCGTGAGACGTCAAATATTTTTCCAATCTTTCCTTCCTTTTACTGTCTCTCTCACCCTCTCTATTTCTACTTCTACCTGTCTTTCTTCTCTGCTTTTCGATCTTCATCTCTATCTACAACTAAACAAACTGCAAAGAGCTTTTGATTTTGGCTTTAATTTTCTGTTAAAGTAGTAGTTTAATAGCCATGGACGACGGTGCATCATATAATCCACGTACTGTCGAGGAAGTCTTTAGGGATTTCAAGGGCCGTAGAGCTGGCATGATTAAAGCTCTCACTACTGGTAATTATTTTTTTAAAAAAAAGATATTTGTTGAAATTGCTGAATTTGATTTTTAGTTTCGAGGAGTTCGGCCGTTCAAAATTTTTTTCAAGTATTGAAATGTGTTTTTCTTTTGGTTCATTGCAGATGTTGAAGAGTTCTACCAACAGTGTGATCCTGGTTAGGATTTAGCTATCTCTCTCTCTCTCTCTCTTGTCAGTTTGTGGTGAATTGTATTGACTGTTTTTTATTTGTTGCTTTAGTTGCTGAGAAAACGCAGGAAAGAAAAAAAAATAGTTTTGTCTAATTCAATTCTAGAAGTTTGCGGAAATATAATTTTGTAGAATGCAACTGTTATTTGATGATATTTATCGCTATTAACTTCAAAAGAAAAAAAAAATGTTAGTGCTTCTATTTTGAGGAATTAATGTGTGCGTGTTGTATTCTCAGTTATTTTGGCTTCAGTTTTCTGCTTTTTTAACTAATGGTCAATCAAGTCTGTTTGTATCCAAATTTCAGCCCCATTATTGCACATACTTTGTTTGTTGTGACAATATATTTTGACGTTTTGAAATTTAGTGATATCAATCTCTTAGCTCTAGGAATTTATTTTAGTTCGACTCTTTCTCACTTTCTTGTTATTGGCAGCTCACGTGCTTATTAAAACAGTTTTTGGTTTCTTGCTTTCTTTGTGTTGTGTGCACACGCTCGCCATTGTTTGTTTGAAGTTAAACGTTCATGTTTAATTGACAGAAAAAGCTAGTTACTGTACTGTGCGCGATTTTCTTGGAAACATGTAAAAGTATATATGTCGTGTAGTTATTGCTAAATGATAAATAGATTTGAAAATGCAGTAAAAGGCACTCTTGTTATGTGTGACTTTTTAGTTATGACTTATGAAATGAGCTTGGGAATTTTTATTTCTTATTTCAGTGAATTTAAGGAATGATGCTGGCAATTAAATTAAATTAATTCTTATTCGAATTTCCGTTTTTTGCTGTTATTCTTCTCAAGGGATATATTTGGTTAATCATTAGAAGATAATTTTGTTGTATTCTTTTAACATTATGAACAGTAATTCTGTTTTGAAATGATGTCTTGTTTGTTGGATTCAAGTTTTCCATGCATTATTCAAGTACTTCATGCAAAATTTTATGCATTTCCTTAACCTTCTCAAATACACAGGATATCAACTGAACTGACTAGCATACGACTTGACATTTATTGCTTGGGTTTGAAAAATGTATTAAGTGGCTCGTAAGAGTTACTAAGATAAAAATATTCTTGATCTGAGAGTAACCTATCGAATCAGCCCTGAAGAATGAAACTGTACAAATAATGAATCAAAATTGTATAGAAGTGTTGTGTGGTAATTGATTTTTGCTAATCTAAGATTGTAGATTTTGCAATATTTCTTTTTTTTTTTTGTCTCCTTATGCTAACAGGGGCTTGAGGTTCTACTCTTTTTCTAAGTTTAATGCTTAAAAATCCAAGGATGCAAATTATAATCGAGAAACATTTGGAAACATATTGCAGGTGGTGTCTTTATTTGGACTGTGGAATAATTTGTATTCCTTTCTCGTGATGTGTGCAGAATCTTAGTGCAATAAAAGCAAGTAGATGTTTTATTAGGTTTTATTGGTTGCAATAATAAGCATTTTTAAATTTCAAAAATTATGCTTACATATGTGCTGTCACACATCAAAACTCTTACATGAAGTTTCTTTTTTGTCTTCACTACAGCAGGTAAGGTATTTTTCGGTATGTGTATTATGGGAATTGGCGTTGTGGCATCCACTATGTGAGAGAAGCTCATTCTCCTGTTCTACATGTTTATGTGCTATAATTAAAATGTAGTTATCGTTTATTCTTAGATACTTGGGTGAAATTTTTTAGGAAAAAGGGTGATAAGCTCTAACATTACTATTTCAGCTAATAAATAATCAGTCTAAGTGGTAGGTACATTAACTTTGGATAGAAAGCAAACTTGAAGCTTTTCTTTACATGAATGAATAAACTTTGCTAACTTACCACAAAGGTATCTTGCTGGTAATCTTTGTCTATTGTAAATATGCATAGGAACAGAGCGAGTGCCCTGATATAGTTTGTTCAACGTGAGTTGTGCAGGAATTGGATGGACATGAACTTAAGTTAGTGGATTACCTAAACGAAAAAAATGAGCATTACAGTGCACGCCTATGCATATTTTATATGAGATGCAGTAGTTTTTTAGTCAAAATGTTTGTATAAGGACATGAATACGATTTTTTATGCAGTAAGATTAGTGCCATAGGGTGAAGTAGTCGGTTAATTGCAGATGGCATAAAATCCTATAACTATAAATGTGAACGTTTGCATAGCGTGTTGAAGATGATAGGAAGAAAACAATATAGTCCTACTGCTCACCATATTGGTAAAGATACAAAAAAGTTTTGGGGGTCATTGCAAATGCAATGTGAGAAGCTGTACCTGGATCTGGTTGGTTGTGCATGGTATTTATACCCTTTTAACTGATTCTTCCATTTAATTCGTGTAGAACTTTCATTTCTTCAGTTCAACCTTATTTAAGATTCTTGATTGTTTGGTATGAGACTGCTTTAGTGGGAATATTTAGGTTTTAGTTTCATTCCTTAATATTTTGTTTTGAATAGTTAATTACATTTTATTGTTAGTGCCTTCTGAGGTCGTATTTTATTCTTCGTACACCATTTTGTCATTTACTCAGGTTTCTTATCCTATTTGTTATTGTGTTAAAACCAATTTTAAATGCTGAAGTAGCTATGATTTTAAATGTAATATACATGAAATTTTTAAATATTTATCTTTTGCAGAGAAGGAAAATCTTTGTCTATATGGATTTCCTAGTGAGCAGTGGGAGGTTAATTTACCTGCAGAAGAGGTCCCTCCAGAGCTTCCCGAACCTGCTTTGGGCATTAACTTTGCCAGGGATGGAATGCAAGAAAAGGATTGGTTGTCTCTGGTTGCGGTTCATAGTGATGCATGGTTGCTTGCTGTAGCCTTCTATTTTGGAGCTAGGTTTGGATTTGATAAAGCTGACAGGTATTTTCTTTTCCCCCTGTATTGCCTATGGCATGGCATCATGGGATTTCTTTGCCTGAGTTGATTCAGATGTTTATTTCATTTGTTTCTAGGCATGGCTATGTTTTTACATAGTTAAAAAATTAAAATATTTAAAAAATTAACATACTTGTTTCTATATTTCATCAATGATTTGCTTTGGCACTGTTGCGTGCTGTTGACCATTGAAATCTTAATTCCTGTTGACTTTTTAATTTTTTTTTTTGTAAAAGAATTAATATATGGTGGTTAATATCCTGCTATAATAGATTTCATTTATGGCATATGTAAGAGAGAGAGAGAGAGAGAGAGATGGAGCTGAAAATTGACCTTTTGTGAGTACTGTAGACCTTGGACTCCTCATGTGCCATTACTTAAGCAGTAACAGAACTTGTAGGCCTAGTAAAATGGAGAGACTCTGCAGAGCGTTTTCCCCAGTCATGTCAATGGTGAATGTTTGGAAAATTCTTGGATGTGAATTATCTTTTCACTCCATGTTGTACACCGATTGGAAAACCATGTCTTTTTATTTTTCTGTTTTATAATTTTTCATTATGGATTATTTCATTACGTGTAGAGTCATGTTCATGTTTTTCTTTTAATTGGATAAATATTAACTTTGTGTAGTGCACAATATTGATTTACTGTATTTCTTTTGCTTATGGAATTATACAACTTATTTTATCCAAAAAAGCAAAAAAGCAAAAAGCAAAAAGTTAATCAGTTTCTCAATTGCATTTAATGCTTTTCTGCACATATATTTTGGAGGTTGAAGTTACAGTGGACATTCTCAAAAAAAAAAAAAAAAGAAGTTATGTTGGACAAGTTTTGTTTTGGGAGAATTACAAGAAACTCTTCAACCTATTACCATGTTTCCAATTAAAACACTATAAAATTTTTTATTGCAATTATATGTCCGACCAAAACAAACAATAACAATGTAACTTTGTTGTTAATCAACCATTAGTTGACTAATGAGATTCCACATGTTGTCATTAACATTGGAAATAACTAACAAAAAAAAAAACATTTTGAAAATTAATTAATTTTAATAAAATCACAATAAAATACTTCAAATAAAAACATATTAATTTCCATATCCCTTCATTTTTATATAAAAATGCCATTTCAATATATATATATATATATATATATATATATATGTTACATAATTTCTTTGTTATATTATATTTTCAAACTCAAATAAATATTATGTTATATTGTCTAGAGTATTTTTAGATGAAAATGAGATTTTTTTAGCGATTTTTATTTGAATAAGGTTCTTTAGTCCACTAACAATCAACTTACAAGAGGGTCAAATTTTAATGGTTTGATAAAAACAAATATAATTGCAAAAGAAAAATTTAGTATGGCTTTACTTAATTTCTTCTTAAAATTAATTATAATGTGCTGTGGTGAGAATATTCAATTAGTCAATCAAGAAGTGACTTGTAAAAATGTTACATTGTAATGACATGATAAGGAGAGAGAATTGTAAAATAAAAGGGTCTTGATATAATTTCCCGTTTTATTTTGCACATAGTTTCAAGGAAGAAAGTACAGGCCTTGATCCTATTCCTCTGCTTTGTTTGCTAACTAATGGCTCAAATTGTGTTTGTTATGTTGCTCATTTTGCTATTTGAAACGTTCCCTTCAATAATAGTGTTGTCATTTCTATTGTAGGAAGTGCCTTTTCAACATGATAAATGATCTTCCAACAATATTTGAGGTTGTGCCAGGGACAATCAAGAAACAAGTAAAGGAGAAGATCTCAGTTTCAAATCATAACAGCAACAAATCTAAATCAAACTCAAGGTAATTAGTAATTGCAATTTAAAGTTTTCTTTCAAATCACATAAATAAGGATTATTGCTTGAGTGAGATTTTGTTTAACATAATTGAGCAAGCTAGATAGAGGCTACATTTTGATCTTGAATAAGGAATTATTTGGCCCATTGCATCACTACAAATGGGAAATCAAATGATAAGCCTCCTATTAGATATACCTATGTTAGAAGAAGGGGAGGAAAGGTTTACGGTGTGATTTGTTGTTGGGTGTTGCTGGTTTGTTACGTGTTGTTTGCTGAGTTTTGTTAGAGGGTAAAGTAGTGAATTTGTTAAGAAGTTTGTTACATTGGGTAGATAAATAAGGGTTGATTGTTAAGGAAGGGATATTCTAAACTTTCCTTGTGACTAAGGTAGAGTGCAAGTCTCTCGAAAACTTGTGAAATTTGTTTTCTCAGTTCAATTCTAGATTTCAATTCAATTTGCTTTACCTCCCTTCTACTAGTTTTTATTAAATTGGTATCAGAGCCAGGTTGTAATGACGAAAAACTCTTAATAGAAAGTGGTGACTTGGGTCAACGCTGTTGAAAAAGAAATCGGTACTTTGAAGAGTACAATGGATGGAATCTCATCCAAATTGGACCAGCTCTTGAAGTTATAGGAGGAATCTTCAAAAATGGCTTCATCGATGTGGAAAAGGAAGGGAAAAGAAGGGACTCATTGGCTTAGGTGTAGGAGACAACAAAACCCAAGCTGACACACCCTTATGCAGCGGAATTAGTAGTTGTAGTGGCTGACCCAAGACCAGACTGCAAATATCGTAAGTTGGAGCTTCTGATATTCATTGAAGATAACCCTGATGGTTGGCTTCTAAAGGCTGAGCGGTTCTTTAACCTGCAACGGTTCTCCGATGATTAGTGGTTGGAAGTGGCAGTTATCGTTTAGAAGATGTTCTTCTATGGTATCAATGGGAGCACAAATGCTGATAAATCCTCTCTTGGGTTGAGATGATAGGACTGTTGCTCCGACAGTTTTGTGCAACCAAAGATGGAACTCTCCATGATCAGTGAATGGAGTTGCGGCAAAAAGGGACAATGTAGAAGTGTCAGCGGCAATTTATTTTCAAAACGGCTCCACTGGATGAAGTTTCTACTAAGGTTATGGTTAGCAAATTCATCACGAGATTAAGATAAAAAAATTAGAGCTGAGGTGAGGATGTTCGGCCCTATGGGCTTGGGCCAGGCCATGGAATTGGTCCAAAGAACTGAGGTAAAATTAGGCCAAGCCGGGCATCATTATTTCTCTCAACCTACAAGTGGGCTAGCAGTTCCCATCCTCAACAATTTGGGTCTCGTGCGGGCTATATTCCTAGCCAAAACCACAGCCCAAACTTCTTTGAACAACTGGGAAATTTTAAGAGGTTGACTAACACTGAGATCCAATAGTATTGAGAGTGGGGACTTTGTTATCGTTGTGATGAGAAATTCTCTTATGACCACCATTGTAAAAAAAAACGAGTTGAGTGTTATGGTGGCGTGTGTAAAAGAGGAAGACGATAATGATTTAGTATTGGACGTTGAATCGAACTAGATACTACAATAGCTCTCGGGGTTTCTCTGACGTTACGGATTTAACTAGTTTTAAGGCCATTTCCAACATAAAATACCATTTTAGTGCAACTTTTACATTAAAATGGTGTAGCTACAGTAAATTTATTTTTAATCCATTACATTATTTTTGACACCAAAAAGAATATTATATATTCTTTCCTATTTTTAATTTATTTTTTTTACTTTCATACTATTTAATTATTTTACAAAATAAACCCTAATATTTTTTTGACATATTCATCCAACATTATAAATTTTATTATTTAATAATATTATAGAAAAAATTATTTTTAATATCACATATCATAAAAATATATTAATTAAAAAATATTAAGTAAAATGCAATAAAAAAAAACTTGACATTGGATAACTAATAATACAAGATTACAATAGTAAAAAATATTACTATTGATTCAATTTTCTGAATTAGTATATTATTCTTACATATATTCTATTAATATATTACAGAGCGCAATGTGAGTATTTTTATCTATAATTTGTCTATGCCGAGTAAGAAATTATTGAAATTGAGTATTTTTATTTAGTCATTTCAACTGTAGAATTGAGTGCATTTATTGTTTCATTAATTGATGCATTTAGATCACGTTCATTCTCAATTATCATACTGTGCATGATAATATGTGCAATTATTATATTGTTTAACATTTTTTTCTCTAAAATTGTGTTAGTTTTGCAATAATTGCAAAACGTAATTGTAAAACTCCAAATGCATGGTCAACATCTTTTCAACAAGCCTCCAAATTGCGAAATATATTTTCTTTGGACCACGTGACTCATGAATTATTTGAACAATGATGGACCATTTTGAATATATACTATTAGCTAAATAAGAATTCATAGTATATTTTTTTCATTGAATAGTATAATGAGCGTGAGGAGCAATACCTTGAGCAAAATTAGAAAATAAATTTGATAACTCCAAGACATTAATGTCATTATTTGTGACGATATTTCAAAATATGCACTTTATATCCATAGATCATAATCAGCTACAGCTTCAAGAATAATTGTTGATCCATTACGACTTGCATATTGTTCGGCTCATGTTGGACAATTTTTTCACTTCCAATGTATATAATCAAAACTGTTTAACATTTTTTGGAAAACTACGTTGATGACCAACATAGAGTAGTCTAACGATGTTATTAGTATTAGGTGATTTTAAATATTTCTCTGTAAAAATTTCTACAATAGTATGACAATCTTTTTAAGCTTTCAATTGCAGTAGATTCGTCAATTTTAACATATTCATCTATAGCATCTGCCGGTAAACCATATGCTAACATTTGAAATGATGCTGTTATATTTTGTAAATTTGATAATTTAATTCTATCCAATCTATCTCTTCGTTGATGTAAGTAGTTATTATAATTTTTAATTGCATCAATGATACGTAAGAATAAATTTCGGGACATACGATATTGTCGATGAAATATATCTTCATTGTAACGTGAACTATTAGAAAAATAATCACCAATAAATTAGGATCTACGGCTTTACGGTCACGAATATGATCTGAAATGGAGCCACCATGAGATAATACTCTATGATTGTGTTATTGTGAATTGTACGACATATTGCTTCTTCAATAATAAAATTACTCATTATTGATATATTTTCACTGTCATTCGAAGATAAAAATGAATTTTTGAACTGCACATTTGATAAACCTCCAATATTGAAGTTCATTTTTAAAAATTATTGTTTGAGCAAGTTGGAGTGTAGAAATAGAAATATTTGATATCTAAATAATAATTAGTATTAATAAATTTCATGATTAATGGTTTTACTTATATAAATTTTTTGATAATATGATAAGGTTTAAAAACTTAATCTGAACACTAAGATTATGATAAAATCCATTGAACGGTTGACATGAGGATGAAATCTATCCGACGGTTGAGATAATGATAGAAATAATGGCACGATTTAGATAAGGATGAAATTAATTTGATGACTAAGATTATGATGAAATCCATCGAACAATTGACATGATAATGAACTTCATTCAACGGTTGAGATGATGATAGAAATAATTATAAGATTTAGATATAAATGAAATTAATTTAATGACTAAGATTATGATGAAATCCTTCAAACGGTTGACATGAGGATGAAATTTATCCAACAGTTGAGATGATGTTAGAAAATAATGATATGATTTAGATAAGGATAAAATTAATTTGACATATAAGATTATGATGAAATCCATCGAACGGTTGACATATGGATGAAATCTATCTAACGGTGGAGATGATGACAAAAATAATGATAAGATTTAGATAAACATGAAATTAATATGACGCTTAAGATTATGATAAAATCCATTAAATGGTTTATATGAGAATGAAATTCATCCGACGGTTGAGATGATAATAGAAATAATGATAAGATTTAGATAAGAATGAAATTAATCTGATAGCTAAGATTATGATGAAATCTATTGAATGGTTTATATGATGATGAAATACATCCAACGGTTGAGATGATAGGCATAATAATAATATGTAGATAAGGATGAAATTCATCCGACGGTTAAAATTATGATGAAATTCATCTAATGGATAATAATTATTGACTAGATATTCATTATCTATAGTTTATCTGTATCTCATGCTATATATATATATATGAGTGTACATTTCATATCATTTGCCCAACTTGTATTTTGCATTCTATTACTCTACTTCAAACGCTATTTTAAACACTAAACTTCAAAAACACCAAAAATATCTATTAGATTTTTTTTCTTATAGTGTTGATGAAGATATGCTCTCGTGTCAAGTTTATATAGACATTTCACAATATCTTATTACAGGTGTAAACCAATTTTCAAATTAATTTTGGTCTTGTGTGAAATATACATATAATAGCGCTAGAAATGAATGTTGAGAGTATTACAATAAAAGATCTGTGCAATTTCGAATTTAAACTATAGAGAAAACTATTTAAAAATTGAATTCTTGTATCAAACAAGTTGAAATATGCATCCTAGTGATGCATTAGATAAAGATATTGTGAATATTTGTTTGCAAATTTGTTTATTTTTTTTTTCTATATATTTGGAAAACTAAAATTTTATAGTTCAAATTATTTGCAGATAAATCGAGCTAAAATGTTATTAATGCAAGATGACAGTTACAAAGAGGGATTCAAATTTGATCATATGTGGAATATAGTGAAGGATTTGGAAAAATTTAAAGATAATGTCAGCATTTCAAGAAAATCAACTCGAAAGCAAAATCTAAATTATGTTTTATTAGAGTCAGATAATCCTATTCCTGAGTCTTCAAAATCGGTATCTCCTGAACTGTCATCATTTTCTCTTAATTTAGATGATGATATTGGCGGTTCGTCATCAGAACGACCATTTGGGGTAAAAAATGTCAAATTGAAGAAAAAAAAATAATGAACATATTTCATGTCATTAATAATCTCAAAAAGGAAAATCGACAGCTTTTAGAGATATTGAAGAAGATCAGTTCAGACAGACAACAACAATTAGAAATCCAAATTAGAAATTTGACACTGAAAGAATTGAAAGAATAAAATAAAATTTTGATGCGAGATTTAAATACTATTAGTGATCTAAAAATTTGTGCATATTTTGAAGCTGAACAAATACAAATTTTAGAAAAAATATCTCAACAATGTCAACTACAACCATCTTCTGCATTTGATGAGTCTGGTGATTATTTTAATCATATTGGCGGATCTGGAATTGATATTCCATATTATTAAATTATTAAATAATTAATTATTGTATTTTGTTTGTTTTATGTTAGATATTTTAAATTTCTGTTTCTTATGTAATTTTAATATTTTCTAATATTAATATGTATTAGTAATAAATGTATTATGGTTTTAAATAATAATATATTCATTATATATATATTACATTTTATTTAATTTTTTTGTTAAATTATATTCAATTAAGAAGATTAATTAAAATTATGATGTATTTAATTGTTATAAATTGAATTGTTATGGACTTAAAATTACATAATATTAAAAATATTTGAATGCAATTTAATTGGATGATATAATTTAATTGCAAAAAAGAAAAAAAATCAATTTAAACATCAATATTAATTAAATATCAATTTACAAATATTAATTTTATTCAATTAAATATGCTTTAATATTAATTAAATATCAATGTACAAAATAATAAAATTATTTAAATATTTTTATAAAAAAAAGTTGTTCAAATATAAAAAAATCATTAAGTTGAAAAAATATCCAAGGACAAAATTTTTTTGCCCAAATCCCTTTTTCCCCTCATTTTGCGTCAATCTTTGCTTTTGTGTTGTGCAATTTGGTCAAATAATTATCTACTTGATAACATAGGCAGAAAATGAGCAATAAGAGTGACTTAATTCGACATAGAGTTGGTAAAATCTAGATACTTCTTTTCCAATCAACATTATTCGTTGACGTTTCAAGTAAAGAGCTTGGAGTTTTAAATATTTTAATAAATAAAGTCATTTGTTTTGAGGTAGTTTTTTTTAAATAACTTTTAATTGCAATTAGGCAACTAATTTTATTTCAGATTAGCAAGTGACTATAGTTTGGTTTTATTTAATTTTAATTTATATTGTCTGAACCTTTTAAGATTTTAGTTACAAAGTATTTGCAGTGTCAAATTAATTTCTTCATTAATAAAATATTTTATTATATAAAAAATATTAAAATTATTTAAATATTAATTCAAATAATAAGAAATTATATTTTTAGAAACACACTGAATATATAACATCCGTTTAACTTCATTGGTGTCCTTACAATAATTTATCGATTCCAATAGAAATTCGTTCATATTTTTTATATGGAATTCGCCTTAATCGTACCCATAAGTTAGGTTTTAGAATTGATGATGGGCGCATGAAGTTAATAGATATATCAAACCAATTACGGGTAGCTTATATATATATGTATGGATATTATAAGACGAAGGGCAACATGAATATATTGAAATATCTATATCACCTTCTTACCTACCTTCTTCACATAGGTCAAGTAAAAGTATATATATTTTGAATTCAAGTTTTGGAAACTTGGTCCCATTTACCTTGTGGGCCTAATTGGTTGGTGACTTGTGTAACTGAAATTAAAAATTTCTTGCACCATACATTACAATGAAAGGGAAAAAAAGCATTTTATTATTTGAAATTACAAAAATAAAGATGATTCTAAAATATCAACATAAAAATAAATTTTAAATCCATTATAATAATAACTGCTAAAATTTAAGTATATGCAAATACAATATTTAGCACATTCATTTACTGGGACGGTCCAAGTAAAAGCCTATTAACGGTGATGGGGGGCCTTTATTTTGCTTTAAGCATTCAAAATATTTACTCTATAAACAATGCTAAGCTTATAAACGATTTGACTCCTATTAAATATGATTTTTTTTTGCTTATGAATCTGCTAGGCTTGGCCACGGGCCAGTCCGGCCCCATCCCAGTCCAACCATGACTGGACCGGACTAGGCCGGTTCTAGGCCCAACTTGGACTATGGTCCGGCTGTGGAAAGGTCCGATCCGGGTCCTTTTCCCATGAACTGCAAATCAGCGGTTCCGATTCCAACAGTAATATTATTGTTTTTTGTTTTTTTTTTTAAATATAGATTAGATAGAATGAAAAAAAATATCTCTTATAATAAAAAAATAACAACTATATTTTAGGAATATTATTGTAATTTAAATTTTTAAATTTTTTCTCTATAAATAACAAATTTATTTTAATATTATTTATTTCATATTTTCCTACACAATTTCATTCTCTATTTCTCTACAATTCAATCTCAATTTTCTCTACATTTATTTCTTATTTCTCTCTAATTACACTTTCAATTATTGTTTTTCTCTAATTTTCTTTTCTAATTATACTTCTACATAATCTCAATTTTTTTTTCAATTCTTTAATTCTTAATTTTTTCTGAATCCTATAATTCTTTTTTCATTATCTTTCTCTACACTTTTTTTTTAATATTCTCCAATTTTTTTTACAAAATTTAATCATAAATAATAGCAAACCATAGTGGAATGGGCAAAATTTTTTATGAAAATATTGTTGATTTAGAAAATTTTATTGAAAATTTGGATGAAGATAGATAGTTTGAAGTTCCAACTAAAGAAAGCCAAAGAAATATGGGCGATGAACAATCGGGTCCGGGGCCAACGACAGCATCATCTGAAACAAAAATTCAAACATTCGACATTTTTCAAATTCATTTCAATAAAATTCAAAAAAATAATGTGTTATTTGATGTTGTGTGCAATTATTGTGTACAAACATATAAATTTAAAATTGAAAGTGGTTATGCTATATTTTGAAAGCACTTGCAAACCAAACATGCTACTCAATTTGGAAATAGATAAAAGACAAAGTCAAATTTCCGGGCATGCAACATCCTATTTTTATTATTCTTCTCAATTACTTCAATATAATAATGGAAAAAATAAAAAGGAATTGACAAAAATGATAAGTATGAAACATTTATCTTTTAGTTTTGATAAAAAAGTAGGTTTTGTTAATTATTATCAAAATGTATTAAATTCATCTGCTAAATGTGTATCTAGAAATACCGTTAAACGTACTTTATATAATTTATATAAAAAAATAAAAAAATTACTCAAAATATTTTCTTCTTTGAATTGACATGTTTGTATTTGTAGTGATATTTGGAGTAATCATTAACAAATACATTCATACATGAGTGTTACATGTTATTGAATTGATGATAAATGACAATTATAAAAAAGATTAATTGCATTTAGAGTATTTGATGATCAGCATACCGCCGACAATATTTTTAAAATAAAAAAAATATTTTGGAAGAATATGACTTAGTTTATAAAAAATTTTCAATTGCTTTTGATAATGCAGCGGCAAATAACATCTCAATTCAAGATCTTCAAGCATTATGTCAACCTAATATTGAAGGTAGATTTTTTCATGTTAGATTTGCATGTCATGTGTTAAATTTATATGTTTAATATGATTTAAAATCTTTGAATGTTATAATTGCTCCAATTAAAGTAGCAATTTCATTTTTATGGTCACATCCACAAATAATGAAATTATGAGCTCAAATTTGTCTTGAAAATGACAACACCTAAAAGATTTCCAATGAATGTTCCTAGTCGTTATAATTCAATATATGAATTACTCAATGAGTTATATGGACATAGAGAATTATTGTGCACATTTATTTCTAATAATATGCAAAAAATTAATTTATATTTACAACATTGAGATATTTGTCAACAACTTTTAGATATTTTCAAAGTTTTTAATATTTATTATCCAACATGTCATTTATTATTGTGTGAATGTATTAATATTGTTGATATATTTCAAGATTATATTAATGATCATATTTTGCATAATTCTATTTGTATGATGAAAAATAAATAGTTGAATTATTTTAAATATATTCTTTTGATTAATCTTGTATGTTGTGTTTTTTATTTTAGATGTAAAATAGAAAGCTTATTTGATTATTTAAATTTTTATTATTTATTGTTAGGTTTAAGTGGCGATATTAGTGTTGAAGTTATAACTAATAATATAAAAAATTAATTTGTGATTTATTTATAAAATTTAGTTTGATTTATAATATTTTTACTACTACTACTACTAGTAGTGAGACTGTTAGTCAAAGTTTGGGTGAATCGATAAAAATTAAAAGGGATGATCGTTTGATGAAGCAAAAACATAAAAAAAAAACTAATAACATAATCTGGTTCACCTGAATTTGATATTTATCTAACAACTATATTTGAGTTTGGTGACAGTAGAACAGGTAAAGATTTTCCAATCATTGATTGATGGAATCAACATCAAAATACTTATTCGATACTTTCCCAAATTGCAAAATAAATTTTTTAAAGATTAGTCTCAACTGTTGCGATGAAACAAGTTTTTAGTGCATAAGGTAATATTTTGGATTAGGGGTGTAATCGAGTCGAGTCGAGTCGACACAGTGTCAGACTCAAGCTCGACTCGATTAAAATACTCGAAACTCGAGCTCGATTGAGCTTTTTTTTTAATGTTCGAAACTCGACTCGACAAAAAATCGAACTACTCGAACTCGACTCGATAAAGCTCGAATCAATAAAAAATTAATAAATAATATACTCGTTTAAGATCGAATAAGCTCGATTAAGCTCGATTAAGATCGATTAATCTCGAATATAAGGGTATAAATGTAATTTAATTGAGCTCGATTAAACTCGCTAGTCTTACGAACTGAGTATTATGATACTCGAACTCGACTTGACTAACTACTCGAGCTACTCGAGCTCGACTCGATTAACTTCGAGTCGAGTTCGAGTATTTTTCGAGTCGATCTAGAGTATCTCACGAGTAGCTTAACTCGTTTACACCCCTATTTTGGATGAGACGCGATCTAACTTAAATTCTGAATCTCTATAAGCTCAAGTTTTTATTGATGATTGAACCAAATTGGCATTAAGACAATAAGAAATAAATAGATCAATTTGATGACCAATATGATTTCACTACCGAATGAATGAATGATACATTCGGCAATGACGGTTCCGAATTAAAAAAAGTAAAAGGGGTCAACAATTAAAATTTAAAAGGTAAAAAAATACATATGATTAAATTTCTCCAAACTCTTAGAAGATATGTAAGCAACTTAATTAACGGTAAAAAAAAATTAAATTCAAGGCCAATTATTAATATTATAATTTTTTTAATATAAATTCAAACTTTTATAATTAAATTATTTTTAAAACTAAAAAGATTAAATTAATTAAGTTTTTAGCATAGTTATAATTTTTATAATTTATTAATTTATCAAATAAGTATAATCATTTCTAAATTCCAAATTATAATTTCTCTAAATCAATTTTTTTTTGTTATAATAATCTAAAGTTATTACAGTATAAATTTATAATTTACACAAATTAATAATTTTAATTGTATTTATTTATTGTTTTATTAATTTTAAAAAAACAGTTAAACCGCCGGTTCATGAACTGAAACCGGCCCCTCCGTGGTTCCGGTTCCGGTCCCTATTGGCCTTGGTTTAGGGTGTGGTTTGTTGTTGGGTGTTGCTGTGAGGGTGATGCTGACTTGTTTCGTGCTGTTTTCTGGGTTTTGTTAGTGGGTAAATTAGTGAGTTTGTTAGGAAGTTTATCTTGGGTAGATAAATAGGGGTTGGTTGTTTGGGGAGGGATATTCTGAACTTGTAAGGGTCCTAGTGACTAAGGGAGAGTGCAAGCGACTTGTGAAATTTGTTCTCTCATTTCAATTCAATTTGCTCTACCTCTCTTCTACCAGTTCTTATCATCTTTTTTTTTTTTCTTTTTTTAAAATTATTTATAGGTAATTTTGGCTGTCAGCTCTTGAAACTAAATGCCACTTTCAAGTCAATAAATTAATGGATCATCATTATCATTCTTAAGATGCTACTGCTAGACCTGAAAACAAAACAATATTTTATTGTGGTTGGCAAGTATAATTTGATTTTGATCCGTGGCATGTGCAGCGAGGGTCTGAATCTCAAGGCAAGTATTTAAAGATAGCACAGTCCAAGGATGAGGATGACGAGGGCTTGGAAGGAGGATGATGAGGAGCATGGGGAGACATTATGTGGTGCTTGTGGAGAAAATTATGCATTGGACGAGTTCTGGATTTGCTGTGATGTATGTGAGAAGTGGTTTCTTGGAAAGTGTGTTAAGATTACTCCAGCCAGAGCGGAGCATATTAAGCAGTACAAATGCCCATCTTGCAGCAACAAGAGAGCACGGCCTTGATGGTTGCTGGGGAGCTAGATCTGTGTATTATGGCATGATGGAATTGGTAACTGTGAAGTAGGTGAGGTTTGTTGTAAGTCATGGTTCCTTGACCTAGGAAAATCTGTTGGAATGTTAATGTGTAGTTGCAAATTTGGTGTTTATTTGGTCAGAAGATTAAGATATTTATAAAAAAAATTCAGGTTGGGAACCATTTTTCCCGCGATCGGGGAAAACACGGAGTTTATGTTTGGTGTATATGCAGTCTGTCCAGCTCTTCATTTAGCATTTGCTTTGCTTATGAGATCGTCCATTGCATAATTCCAAGGACTTGACAAGAAGTTTTTGGAACCTCGGATAAAGAAAGGACTTGAATTTAAACCCAATATGGACGGGTGCTTTCTCTACAGAAGTAAAATTATGTTGGAACCTGATTGCTTTAATTCTGATTAAATGCCTGAATTGGTGAGGGATTTTAATTGGCTTGATCTGCTTACAGTGTTTGTTGCTTCCTCCAACTTGTCTATTCTATCCATTTTCAGCCTTCTTAATCGTTAATTAATGTGTAAATTGAGATGTACAGGCACACGGGACGGGAAGATTCTCAATATAAATAAAAATAATAGAAAAGGTAATATAAAAAAGTTAATAAACACTTCTCAAAAAAGAAAATATAAGGATTAAAAATTCAAAGTACACAATAATACTGCCGCAATGTGAAGATTGAATAAATCCAAATTCCAAATAATAATAATAAAAAAGTGGTCAAACATGAAATCTTACCCTCTTATTTTTAGGAAGAAGTTGAAATATCCAAATTCCAGAAGAAATCACTTTTTTCTTCTCTTTTTCTTTTGTAATTTTTTTAGCCAATACTTGCTGCTTGGATCAAGTGGGAAAAAAATTCAGGAGGACAGAGAAAATGACATGATTGTTTATTTTCTTAGCTATTTAGAGATTAAAAAAAAAATTCACCGTTGCGTTAAAAGCGTAAGATGAATCATCCTTAAGAAGTCACTATTTAATTATTTATTTTCTATGTTATTTATAATTTTATTTTATTAAAAATGTGACTTTTTTTCAGGCATGCAATTTTATGAATTTGTGTCGAAGGCCCAATGTCGAGAAGGTCTAAAGGGACCATTCTTTTTTTATTTTTGTAAAAATAAGATATACTCTCTCGATCCTTTTTTATACAATTTTTTTTTAAAAAAAGTTTTTTTTTATTAAATTAAGAAAGTATTTATATATTTTTTTTATCATTTTTCTCTAAACTTAGTTAATAAAAAAGATAATATTCATTAAGCTATAAATACTTTTTTTAAAATTAAGATTATTTAATTATTTTCTTAATTTGAAAGACACTTAAAATGGAAGTGATGGAGGATTGAGTATTACTGTAAAAAGTGAGGGGTTAGATTGAGGGAAAAAAAGACAAAAGGGGAAACTAATACAAAAATAGTTTAAATAAAGGGGCGGAAGGACCAAATAATATATATTTGAATTGAATAGAAATGTAGGAATGAATCGATTCAATAAATCCAAATTTTGGATCCTCAAAGTCCAAAAGAAAGTTGGAAAGCAGACTTAAAAATATTTGTTGTTACACTCGAAACTTACAAATAATTGGTGATCACATTAAGAATGTCTTATCAATAATTGAATTCACACCTTTTGACACAAACAAACAAAACATCAACTGTCAACTGTCAATTTATTTGAGATATATAAAGAAAAAACTGTCAACTTATTTGATCTTTTTAAAGTATAGTTTGTCTTTGTTTATTTAATCCTCCCACAACCCTTCTGCGTAAACAACCACAAGAAGAAGAAGAAGAAGAAGAAGAAGAAGCGTTTATCATACCTCAAGGTTATCTTTTCTTTTCTTTTCTTTTCTCTATTAACTTCTCAAATGATTTCTAGGGTATTAATGATACTGAGGACGTTTCTTTTATGAATCCAAGAGATGAATTTTTGGGGTGGGGGGGTGGGGTGTAAGAAAAGGTTGTCTGCAGTTGAAAATCCATAATAAATGACTGCTGTTCTCATCATAACAATTAGCATCTTCAGATAAAAGAGTTGAAAGAAGAGTATGAGAACACAGCGATCCAGTTCCCAACAAATGCTTGGATTCTTAGGTAGATAAGAATATCAGATATCAAGACCTACAATATGCTCAAATATATCCATGTTAAGTCATTTATCCTAATCTTTTGCTACAAATCTCACAATCTCTTTGCATTTTATATAAATTGCATTCAGATTTTGAGAGAAAAAAAAGAGAGAGAATGGCCATGATTAAAAATCAATGTTTTTCTTTTTTGGAGGACCTCTGATTTTTTTATGGCACTCTTCATTATGTGAGCTAAAATGCATGATCAACCTTATAACTATTTATCTGTGATGTAGCTGTTTCCCCTTACCGTATACAACTGAGCAGCCCTACCTATGAATATTTGTATTATCTTACTCTCTGTGATTGTAGATGAAAGATGGAGAACCAGGATACACTGTTTATGAAGCTCTTTTGGAATTGGGTTTTGGAAATTTCCAATACTTTGTGCTTCGTTATTGTGGCATGGGTTGGATTTGAGAGGCAATGGAAATGATGCTTCTCTCATTTATTGGGACAGCAGTTCTGCCGCAATGGAATCTTACTTCTCAGCAAAAAAGTTTAATAACCAGTAGTTTTTGTAGGTAGGGCTTAGATTGAAATATATATGGAAGAAGGTGAGCAATTCTATCATTTTATTCTTCTATTTCATTATATACATCTCTGTGTTGTACCCACTTCATTGCTCCATCTCTAATTCTTCTTATTCATTTCTAAATTACATCTATCCTATTTCTTCATTTTGATCAAAGGAAAACAAAAAAAGAAAGAGATCATAAGCCTCTTAATAAGTTATTTTGAACAGGCTGGCAGTTTGTTGTTCTGTGTTGGTAACATCTCCTCCCCTTTTGTATGAACATTTAGACAGGTTGGTTACCAGAGGCATCGATGGGGAATTGGCGAGGTTTGAGATTAAAGGCCTCAGTGTTTCACCTATTAGAAGAGAGCTTTATTTGATTTCTGTCCAAAAAAGGGCAAGTTTTATACTATTTGGCTTAACCCAGAAGTTTGTTTTAAAAAGGTGGTTAATTAGTTGTTTTAACTATTAGAAATTGTTTCTCAAAAGAGGTCTTCAGTTGAAATTTTCCATGTGCTAAATATAGAAAAGAAATTATACAAAATTTTCTCCCACTAATGTTGTACTTGGTACTTTTATTTATTTGTTAGAGTCTAATCAATGTGTTTTCTTGGTTGTTTCTGTTCAGGAAGGAATTTCTGGTCACAGCCATGATTACTTCTGGAGCTGCATTTTGAGTTCCTTTGTCCCAAACTATGTTGCATTGTTTCTTTCTCGCTGTTTAGTTGGCCTTGGTTTGGTAGGTGTTCCTTGCTCTTATTCTATTTTTTGGAGTTTGTACCTTCACCAACAGGAGGCTTTTGGATGGTTATTTTCCATGCATTCTGGAGCGTTGGAACAATTGTAGAGAGTGCTCTGTCATGGGTAGACTATTGATTTTCTCATAATGTATTTGTATTGTTGTTCCACATTCTCATTAGATTCAAGTCTTAACTGCAAATTCCCAAGTCAACTAACTCGACAATCTTAATCTTTAGACTAATTGGAGGAGTCAATAATGAGGTTTTAAATTTGTATGACAAATTTCATGCACCAACATAGATATTCCTTTGGTAAGATAGTTTAAGGTGAAGGATCGTTTTCTGTGCTTTTCATTTGATAGCTTCTGATATTTATGTTTCTCATAAAACGGATAGGATTGCGAGGTCCCCGCTATATGGGGAAGTTCTAGTTTTATTTTACAGGTCATTGGATATCCATTGTTGTCTCCTTTCTCTGTTATTGGTTGCTTAGGTTCCCCATCAAACTACTACTATTAGTTCTACTCTATTTTCTATGTGATATAAATGATTTGTTGCATTTGTGGGAAAATATTCTGAAATCTGTCAGGTTGTATTGGATAGAATATACTGAGCAAAATTTATATATCATGAACACTGATCTGATGCACATTCATAACCCCATTCATTTCAAATTATCACTTTTTTTATCCAAGCAATAGTCTAAGGAACTTAAATGCTTATTTCACATTGTTATAAAAGTTAAATTGTTAAATAAAAGTTTGACAAAATTAGCTTTCATTTCATTGTTGCATGCATCGAATGCTTTGAATGGCAAGATTAATTTGTATGGCGCTGCAAGTTTTAATTGTTCAAGAACATATTGCGCGAAGTTTTACTAAATCAATTCACTGTTGGAGTTTAGGTTATGCTGATTGTTTCTGTATTTTAGGATCCTCGCAGCCATATTCAATTCATTAAATGTGTATTAGGATAATTTCCTCTCCTTCGTACTTTTGCAGATTATTATGCCAAGGTTAGGCTGGAGATGGCTACTTGCTGTATCTTCTTTGCCGTCTTTCCTTCTCCTTCTATTTTACATTATAACATCTGAGGCACCTAGGTACCTGTGCTTGAAAGGTAGAACAAATGATGCGCTTAGAATTTTAGAGAAGATGGCCAAACTAAATGGAAATCGATTGCCTACCGGTGTTCTTGTTCCTGATCATGAAATTGAGTTACAAAAGCAGAATCTTCCAGGTGAGTGGAAATTTGAGGTCACCACAAGACGAAGATGTTAACCATCCTCCTCCCAGGTGGAAAGATTCTGACATGGAGATCTTCAGATCGCTGTTAGCTCTTCTTTCACCAAAATTAGTCAGGTCAGCCTTGCTCTTATGGGTGGTGTTTTTTGGGAACGCATTTTCCTACTACGGCCTTGTGCTGCTGTTCTGATCGTTGAGTTGAACAAGGGGATATTAATTGCAATCCAATTGTCACGCAGTCACATAAGTCTGGGAGTGTTAACTACAGAAATGTATTAATTACTAGTTATTGCAGATAAGATTTTCTCATTATTATAATACTTTATGACCGAGGTGATTTTTGTACTCCCTCAAGACCATCCGAGGAACATCTTACTTTAGTTTGTTCCATGAACTTCAGGACCTCATCCTGGCAGGTCTTACAGTTGATAGATTTGGTCGTAAACTTTCAATGGCTTAATGAAATCCTATAATATGTCTGTGTTGTCTAATATATGCAGATCTTATTTAATTTCGAGCAAATCAGAGAACCCAGATTCAAAGCCTAAATTCAGAAAAAAAAAAAAAAAGACTTCATGATCATAAAGAATAAAGGAAAAAATTTAGGATTTTATGCTGTAAAACCATAGAGGAGGATAATTAAGAATGTCTCATTTTTTAAAATCCCAAAATGATTGCATAAAATGTGTTTCTTAAAAATTTATCAAAAGTTAGAAAACTGTTTTAAGACGGAAAACTGGTTTTCTAATACAAACATTTCAGAAAATGTTTTTTTAGAAAAACAGTTTCTAAAAATTTTAAAAATATGAGAAAAAGATAAAATAACAGTAAGTGTTCTAATAAAGCTGTTTTGCTAATAATTGTGCCAAACCACTAGTTTTTTGAAACCACCAATAAATACATGTTTTAACATATATATCAGTCATTGGAATATTTGAAATTCTCGTGAGATAAGTGCTTTACGCTGATCTTGAGTTTCATTCTTAGTCATCATCCCCTCTGGTTATAGATTTTCATTATGTATTTCTTTTATATCCTGTTTTGAGAAATTTTTTGTGTATTTCTAAATGTGTCGACTTTGCAAGTTGAGCTAGCAAACTTATGAGATTGGTCGTCTAGCATCAATTGTGAGAAAAACTAGATTTATGTGAGTATTTCGGTTTGATTCTTACCCTTTAAAAAAAATCCCAGTTGAGAGAATATATCAAAAATATTTCTTATAGACTAAATGCAGGCAAAGAAGACCGAACTAGAATAAGTGTTCTGTTTTTATTTCATACCTTTGTACTTGATTTTGATTTTTGTATTTAAAATTTTCCCCCTACCTCAAATCAGTTTTTAAAGTTGAGAAAAATATGTTTTTGTGATAGCAAGTGCTTCAATCTGTTTTTAGAAGAAGCTTTCATATTTGAAAAGTGTTTCGCTTTTCACAAATCATTCAGATTTCTAAAATAGCTTCTTAATTTGTTTCTAGCAAAATCATAAAACTTTTATCCAGCGAATATTCAGTGCTTACATTTACAGTCAAAACCAGAAAAGAAATATTAAAAGTTCCCCATTTTGGGAATAACAAATTAAAGATTACTGTCATGCTTCAAAAACAATGCTTTAGTATAAAGATTCACGAAAGTAAAATCATCGACCATCCTGTCAAGTACTTTCTGCAATTGGTTCAGAAGTAAAATTAATGATTCCTGAGACATAAATTTATTAAGGAAAGCTCTCGAGTCTTGAGTCCATATTTAGCTGATTGGAAGCGCTTGTTTATAAGTTTAGTGACAAGTGTTTATATGCAATCTGTCCAGTTGTTCATCAAGTATTTGCTTGCAATATCGTCCATTGCATAAATTTAAGGAGTTGTCAACAAGTTTTCGGATATCTGGATGAAAAGATCTGAATTCAAACCCAATATGGAGTATGGATCGGTGCTTTCAATTGCCTTGTTCTGCGTAATGCCAAGCAGAATACTTACATCACAGTGGCCTTTGTTTTATTACAGAAAGTTAAGCAGCTATTATTCAATTAATTTATAATGTACGAGACATTATTGTGATGTCTTCATATACGTTTTTGAAACGATTATTATTAATGTTTGTCTCACTGTTAATAAATGTTATTCTTTCTTTCTTTTTTTCTTCGTTTTTCTAATCAGAAATAAATGTTGTTATTCTAGATAATACTAATAAAATATATTATTATTTTTAAAAAAATTATTATAATCTTCATATTATCGATAGTACTGATAAGAAATCAGGTGGTGAAGAAAGAATTATCAAATCCCATGTTGAATGCAGCGGGAATTTCATCCCCCAGAAAGTGGTTATCCAATTGGCTACCAATGTTAATTTTGTGTGGGTGATCAAACTTCAAATGAATCAGATAAAGTCAGGCAATTAATATTTGCCCATTGTTTCAGCTTGCCTTGAATCTTGATGATAGATGGCAAAAGCAGGATGGTCTGTATGTATTCATATTATTAAGCTGGCAAATTGGTTTTCTGCTTCAGCCCATGGTTTCCTGTCTGCTCTCCATTAAAAGACAAAAATATTGATAAACAAATCCTTATCCCTCTGCCCCATTGGCCCATATACCCACAGATGTAAACCTCAGCTTTTCCACAAAGCCCACTTTGGATTTTTTTTTTCTTCTGCTAAACATCTTTATGAAACCAACCTCCATATTTCATCCAAAGTACATCATATTTCATAATCCGTGTCTACCAAGTGCATCTCCAATCCATACTATTTTGCTGTAAAAGAGATAAAGATAAATAATGCTTTCCATCAAATTCCAATCAATGTCATTTTCAAAATAAAAAATGGTGTTGTCTACACGCGTATTACTGTAGTATATTATTCTGTTTTTTTTAATACAGTATTTTCTCAGATATATTGTAAAATTTTTTTTATAAAAAATAATGTTATGAGTTGGAGATAAATTTATTATAGTTACACAATTTTTATATAAAAACTACACTAAAAATGATATTTTTAGTCGGAGATAGAAAGAATATAAGTGAATGCTTACTTACCTCTTGTTTTTTTCTTATCAATATTTCAAATGAATTTTATACTATTCACATGTAACATATTTATTATAAAAGAAATTAATTCTTCATTTATATTTTAGATAGTATGAAAGATCTCATTTTGGGGCACAAGAAATCAAGAGCTAACTTTTTATTTTATGAATTTTGAATTTTAAAATTGAATTGGAAGCTAGCTAATTATCACCTGCCACCTCCAGAATTTTCTGCGTCTCTTTGGAGTTCTTCAGGGCCGTAAGAGCACAAACTTGCAGTAATAAAAGCCATGCATCGAGTATTAATTATTAAACTTTAAGAATTTACTTTCATCCTTAAGTTATACTTCAAATGCCAAAGAGAGGAGAAAGGCCATTTGACCCTCTTAAGAATCCTGACATTATTTATTATTGATATTAATATATTATCAGATGGGACATAAAACATGGTATGACCCACATCATCTCAAGTAAGAAAAAGAACTTGTCTTCAGCCTATCAAATAACGCACTACCATTTTCAGTTTTTCGGTTTTTTTACCGTCTTAAGGCAACAAGCATTCTCACCAGCAGAAAACAAAAAAGTTTCTAACTTCATAACATATTTTAATTTGAAGTCCTAATCAGATAAGTTCTTTATCTCAATTCTTAATTGATATGAGATTTATAAGATTAAACCTGAAATACAAACAATTCTGCTCGCTCAAGTACATGGAAACAGAAAGAAGAAGAAAAGGCATTCATATTACTAATTTACTATACAGATGTATATTGATTTGCAATAATATCCCTCACAATTGACAAGAAAAAATAAAAAGATAATAGAAAAAATTAACATTGATAAGATCTCTTGGCAAGCGAGCCTACATTAGGCACCAAAAATCTGAGAGGGAAAAGATTTCTCTTAAAATCTATTTTGCTGCTCTATGGAATAGTTATGACTCATGAAGTGAAACCGTCTCTGCTCTTAGTAGATAACCGTTTCAAGAATTCATAGGTAGTGATCATTGTTGTTGCAGACATAGACATTGAAACCCATCTTGGCCCTAATCCTCTGTAACAAGCTGTAAATCCACCTTCCTTAACCAGATTCTGGACTGTTTGCAACACTGTCAACGGCTGTCTTCTTCCACTTTGTTCTCCATCCAAAACCTGCATCCGCGTCTTAATGGTATCGAGTGGCATAGTAATTATAGCTGAAACCCCACTAGCCAAGGCTGCACATAACCCCTGCACAGTCACCACTGCCTTTGGATCAGGCCTATAACTAAATCCAAAACAACCACCACCACCACTACCACCATTAACACTACTCTCATCTTTTTTATTTGTGTAGCAGGCAATACCATCCCAAACAAGCCTATAAGCCACAGAGTACGATGTCCACCAAACTGCATTTGATGGTGCATAAGTCAATATTGATATCCCAAATCCTCTATACAATCCCCTTGCACCATTTGCATACAAAATCTTTCGAAATGCATCAATGCCATTCCTGTACTGACATGGATCAAAACTTGGGATGATATTCTTGCTGCTACTGCTATTGGTATAGTTGCAGCCCTGAACCATAAGCCTTTGGCTCACAACATCAATTGGGGTCCAAACTAGCTGTGCAGCCATAGCGGAACTCAACCCAGCAGCAGCATTAGCTATAGCTGTGGCTGTAGTATCTGAGAATCCTAATCTAACAGTTGCAGTTCCAACACAGCTCTTAGTCACCTCTAGTGCCGTCATGTAAAGGGCTCTTGCAGGGATTGTTCCCATCAAAGAAGTACCAAAACCCCTATAAAAACCTCTTATACCTTCATGGCGCATGATCGAAAATGACAATTTTATTGATGAAATTTGAGCTTGATAATAAACCTGTTGCCTAGTCTTTAAAACAACTACAGGATAAAGGGCAAGTGAAACACCAGAAAATAAAGCAGCTCCAAGGAAGAAAAACTTAGATTTATCCAACATATGCCAATCTATCTCTGATGGTATATGAATCTCTGAAGCCGAATCATCCTCGGCCGCTCCTAGACTCATTTTAGCCACTTTTCTACTCAATAATCAATTAAAAAAAAAAAAACAAACAAACAAAGAGCACCTCCTTCCTCTACCAATCAATCACAAAAAAGCTACGAAAGAAATCCTATTCGCTTATCCCCACTAGGAATCAATATGTTAATCTTGTAAAAAATCGCACTTAGATAAACTAAACTTAACAAATCTTTAATCTAAATTACTACTAATTCAACTAAACTAGAAAGAAGTAACAGAGAAAATTCGGAGTCTTGAAGAAAAGAAAAGAAAACTTAAGTCATTCAGAGTGAGTGAAGTGAGTTGGGTTTTCTTGTTTTCTTCCTTTTGCTAAACCAGATTAAAGACCGAAAGTGGATCACCATAAAAGGGTCAAACATTTACTCGCTATGAAAAATCCAATTCAGCGGTGATATAATAATACTGAACCCTTACCAGAGAGATTCAAAAGGATATAAGCATCTTCGCCGCTTCCATCTCTGGCATTAAACAAAACCCAAATGGATATGCGGAAAGAAGAGAATGAAATCAGATGATAAAGCGATAATGGGGAAAAAATAATAAATCAAGTGTAGAGGAAAGTAGATATTAGAGAAAGCGAAATGGGTCTTTAGTTAATAGATGGAAGGGGAAGAAAGAGGAGAAGAGCATGGATTTTAGGGAGGGTTTGTCTTATATCAAATAGATTGAAGCCGGTTACAGGATTGAAGCAGGTGAGTGTAAGCCCTCTGATTTGGTTAAAATGGGCAAGTCTGTGGGTGATAAATTTTTGAATCTTATCAGAGTAATCAAATAAAACAAGAAACGCTTGTAGTAAAGCCGGCGGCTCGGCTCTCAATTTCTTGACTAGGATTAACAGCACAAACATCACTGTCTATTA
Organism: Triadica sebifera; assembly: GCA_023653625.1. Taxonomy (NCBI): domain Eukaryota; kingdom Viridiplantae; phylum Streptophyta; class Magnoliopsida; order Malpighiales; family Euphorbiaceae; genus Triadica; species Triadica sebifera. The sequence continues at coordinate 23,379,865 of CM042910.1, read as the reverse complement.
GTATTATTATCCATTTTTGTTTTTTATTCTCTTGACAATTGTTGCTTACTGAGAGCGCCAAGCAATCAAAAATTGGCCGTTGAAATATATTAAAAAATAGAAAGTGTTGTTAATTTTTTTTTTCAAATTAACTTATTAAATTCTCATTTATAATTTTATCTCTAAGAAAAGTAAAGCAAATGAGGATTCAATATACCCCTCTTTACAAACTTAGATAAAAATCTAATTAAGTTTTGTTTAATATTGATTTATATGAAATTAATAATTAATATAATTGAATTAGTGTATAATATAATAACTAAATATATATAAGAATTTCTGTATAACCTGATATGTCATTGGATGTTTAGTCCTCCTCATGCTTCCAAGTTAGAAATCCTTGTTTACTGGAGCCGCTTTGTCAGCTTTCTTAAATGAAATCTCTAGTTGAAAAAATAAAAATAAAAAAACAATAAATACACTATGAAGTATGAATTGCAATAAATAAAACCACAAGATAAAGGGTATATATGATTCTTATTAGCTACATTGAATTTTGTTAAAAAAAAAAGAAAAAAAAAGGGTAACACATGCACACTTCCACACTTATTAGTTTAACTAAATCTGAAATCACGTGTCCTATGTCCATAATTTATGAAGATCCACGTGATTAAATGTACTTTTGGCTAAAATTAGCTATTAAAGAACGTGGAATAACTTATTGAGTTTTGAAATACGTAAGGGGTAAGGTAGGTTGGATGTGTACACTATAGCGTGTCTGGATGATAGCACTTATTAATTAATTGTCAAGCAGAGACACGATGCCCTTTGGAAATGTTATCCGAAATAAGATCAGATTATGATACTAAGCGACCCACCTTTTAATTTTAATATTGAGTAGAGTTCCTATGATGTGGCCCAATTGCCCATGTCCGCATTTGAAATTTACATTAGCCCACTGAAGATTATTATATTATATATCTAGATCCATTTTTATTATAATCTCATTTTTTTTACAAAAAATTAGATTTTGATAAACTAATGAATATAAAATATATTTATTATTTATAATTTATAAGTTTATTATTTTTAAATTTATAAGTTCATACTTATAATTTATATATTTATTATTTTAAAATTATAAATTTATAGTTTTGAATTTATAAGTTTATGCTTATAACTTATATATTTATTATTTTAAAATTATAAATTTATAGTTTTGAACTTATAGATTCAATATTTTGAATTTACAGGTTCATTGTTTTTAAGTTCATTATTTAAAAGTTACTTGTTTATCATTTATAAGTTACATATTTATTATTTTGAATTTACAGATTCGTCATTTAGAAATTACAGGTTCATCGTTTAGAAACTTACAAGTTCATCGTTTACAACTTGTGACATCATCACTTATAAATTCTTCTTTCGCAACTTTAAGATTCATCATTTTGAAGTTTATTGTTTAAAAGTTACAGGTTCACCGTTTTGATTTTTCAGGTTCATCATTTAGAAGACACAGGTTTATCATTTAGAACTTATAGGTTCATCATTTACAACTTGCAGCCTCATCACTTACAGATTCATCATTTACAAATTAAAGGTTCATCTTTTTGATGTTATAGGTTCATTTTTTATATTTTGCAAGTTTATCGTTTACAACTTACTGTTTCATCGTTTAAACTTACTGTTTCATCGTTTTTAATGTAAATATTTATCATTTTGAAATTACATGTTTATTATTTTAAACTTGTAAGTTAATCATTTACAGATTTATCGTTTATAACTTATACATTCATCATTTATACCAATTAATACATAGATTTATCATTTATACCAATGAATATATAGTTAAAAAACAGTATCGTACCAATTAATGACATACGAAGTATTATGTATCCGATTCAATGATATAATTTTTACAACTTACTGTTTCATCGTTTAAATTTATTGCTTCATCGTTTTTAATGTAAATATTTATCATTTTGAAATTACATGTTTATTATTTTAAACTTGTAAGTTAATCATTTACAGATTTATCGTTTATAACTTATACATTCATCATTTATACCAATTAATACATAGATTTATCATTTATACCAATGAATATATAGTTAAAAAACAGTATCGTACCAATTAATGGCATACGAAGTATTATGTATCCAATTCAATGATATAATTTGCAACTAAAAGACTATTTTTCTTATAAGCAATTTATAATATATATATATATATGCGTGTGTATGTGTGTGTGATGTTTTAATGATTACTATTTCATTGAGTTCTATTTTTTAATTGTTAGATAAAAAATTTAATTATCCTAATTAGTTCTATAATAATTATAAGTATTTAATATTATTTAACACTAGAAATTATGATTGTTATCAATGAAACCGTAACCATTAAAAAATTACACATACATACACACAAATATATATATATATATACACACACCTACCTAGCAGAGACTTATCTAGGGTCGGAGCAACGTGCCTCCATTGCTTCCTAAAATATTTTCTAGTATCTCTTTTAGTCCCTAGAAAATTTCTTTATATGTATATATAGTACTTTGCCCCTACTTGAAAAAATCAAATTTAGTTTTATATATTTTATGTAATAAGTTAGTAAAAAATATAAAGAGAGATTATTTTTTGGTATTTTTTTCTTATTTTGTTGAATGATTATTTTAGTTATTTATATTGAGAAAGAGGTTTAATAGTGTGGACAATAAAAAAATTATGCAAATATATCAAAATATGAGTATTCCAAGAGAATAATTGTAATAATTTAGAATTCATATTATTATAATGTAAATTTTTTTTTGTTTATCAAAACATATATGAATACTCAAAAATTTATATTTTTTTTATATATCGGTTGTCTTTATACAATTTTTAATTTATTATTATATTACATTAAGTTTGCCTTATCTGGATAAATTCTAGATTTATCCTATATATATATATATATATATATATATATATATATATATATATATATATATTACTAGAAGGTTTGACAGTACACAATTTTTATTTTTCCATTTTCCATTTTTCATTTTTTTTTCACAGCAAAGCTTGAAATAGAGGAGTTTGAATGCCTATTTCGTATATATCATAAAATATAAAAATAATCAATTTTCACTTATATGTGAAAATTATATTATGCTCAGAAAAAAAAAAGCATAAATTAATGTATGGATCTCACAAGTCAAACGATAAAAGAAAAAAAAAAAGAAATTGTAAATCAGACCTTTCATGAATATTACAAACTGAAATCTTAAATATCTATATAATGTAACAGTAACAGTTATTACTTCTATTCATATGTTCACTAAATTTTGGAGATAATAAATTACAAGAAGAAAAAGATAAATAAATTCACGTGGAATATATATATATATATATATATATATATATATATATATATAAAATAAAACAGAGTCAAGGAGATGTAATGGGATGCTCTATGAAGAGAAAACATCTTTTCTATTTACTTCTTTTACAGAATTTTGGTTTTTTTCTCTTAATTTTTAGCAATTAAATTAGTAGTTGAGTTCTAATAAAAAAATTATATATTATTATCTTCAAAAATAAATTTTATATATTAATAAAAACTTTAATGCAAATAAAATTGTTAATATGCTTTATAAATATTAAATCACAAGGCAAAACTAAATATTTAACTAAATACTTAACAAGAAAAAAAGAATACGAGGAAACGAAGTGCAAATAAGATTTGTATGGTGTGAATAACTATTAGAAAATGAAATGATCTACAAGGATAATAAAGTACTTACCAATTAAAAATTATGAAATTAATATCGAATTAATAATTACGTGAAAATTGTGGTTTGGCTTATTAAAAAGGATGATGTTCAACAAAATCATTTTTTTTTTCTAAATATTTTTACAATAGTAAGGATATTGTAAAATTCCTAGTATATTTCATCATGTCATCTTTTGTTCCAGGTCCTACATATACTTACATTAATTCAAAATCATTATTAAAAAAAAAGGAGATTCATTTGATTTTAAAGTCAATTAAATCATAAATAAAAAAAATTCAGGAAGATTTGGAAAGTCTTACCGTTTCATATATTTACATTCAAAAGCTTATAAAATTTATTTAAAATTTTTAAAATCAATAAAATTACATATATTGAATAAAATTTTAGTATTGAATAATATATGTAAAATATTAAATGTTTAATAAAAATATTGTAAAATATGCAATAGAAAATAAAAATGAATAATACCACAAATTGTCCATAAATTTAAAAATTGTCAACAATAATTAACATTGGATGTTTTAGTTCTATTTCTAAAGAAAACATTATTTACTTTTCTATTGGTGATTCATAGGGTAGAAAAATAATATATATAAAAATTTTGACTTTCTTCTCTTTTTTAAATCCTTAATACTTTAATTATAAATAAAAAAAATTACTCAGAAAAATGAAATTTATTTTTCTTCTCCATGCAGGTAGCATAGAAACACGACAAGTAATTAATAAAAAGCGGAGTCAAAGAGATGCTGATGTAGCACACTGTATGAAGGGAAAATAGCATCTTTTTCCTATTTAATTTTTTTAAATATGATTTTAAATTTTTTTAGCAATTAAATTGGTAGTTGAGTTCTAATAAAAAATTTATATTATTATCTTCAAGGGCAAATGTCATATATCAATAAGAAGTTTAATACAAATAAAAATATTGGTTTTTGCCTTATAAAATAATATGCAGTGATTTTATTTTAGTATTAAATGTGAAAGTATTTAGAATTTAAAAGCTAAAACCAATATTCGAGTTTCACCCGTTGGATATTTAAAAAAAATATATATGATTGTTAAATCCTGATAGAATTAGATTAAAAAAAAATAATCGAATTATTTTGAAATTTCTTGTGGAAAAAAAATATTTATTAGCATTTTATTGGCAATCATTTATTTTTTTTTTATTTTTTGTTCTCTTTTTATTTTCTATTTTATACTCTATCTATTCTATTTTGATAATATAAAAATCAAAATTCAATCACTCATGAATTCACGTAATATATACAAACATATAAATGACATTGCTCTTATTCTCTCTCTATCTATGAGGTGTCTAAACCTTTTAATCCGACTATAAGGAAATTTCATTCCAGTCAAAAAATGATGAATACTATAATATATATTTAATAAAGACATTCCCAGTTGAATAATGTAATTTAATTTTCTTATCCTTTTTCTTTTTAGTTCCTTTTTTGCCATAAGTTTTTTTTATTTTTTATGAAATTATTTTAATATTAATATTTAACTAAATTTTAGTTTTATTTTTCTTACCCACGACTAGTTATTCTATAAATTCACATCCTACTTTCATGCTATGCTTAGTAAATCAGTATATATAAAATCTTGGTTAAGCCAAATGCTACTACTAAATCTTGTATTTCTCAATATTATCAGATGAAAGGCCAGATGCAAAGTTATTGGACAAATATATTTGGTGGGCATATATAGTCGAAAACAGACAGAAAAGGGTTAGAGTAAATAACTAAATATTATACATAAAAATAAAAGAAATTAAACAGAATTAAGAAAAGGACCCCTTATCTGCCCTTCTACCTTTTAATTTCATACCCTTGTACTAATTATGTTTTCATTTTAATTTATACATCATAATCTCTCTATTAATTTCCATACATCATGCTCCTCCACAAACATACAAACTTCAACATTTTCTTTGGTAGGCCACGGTTTGAAAATGAGGGAGAAAGACATATATATCTTCTAAATAATTATATAATGAGATAATGAAATATTGGATGTTAGGTATGTGTTCAATAATTAATTAATTAATTGAAAGATAATTTGGTTGAAGGAAAATCAGCATATCATTTTCTATCTTTCTTTACTTTATTGTGATTTGTTTTGTTTCTGCCATCACATCGACTCCATATTAATTAGCTCTATCTCTGTATATTGTCATTCTCAAACACATCAACAATATATCCTGCGATTAAATCGAGGTGTGAGAAGGTGATTCCAAGCTTTAAAAATGGGGAGGAAACTAGGTGAAGCATCTTCCAAAACAACTAGTTAGGCTCCCAGGTGCTGCTATTCTAGAATGGCAAAGAACCCAATAAATCATATAAAAACATCTTCCTATGTTGTTTGAAAGTTTTACAAGCTGAAAAGGAATGGAGAAAAAACTCTATGAAGCAGCCGTAAAAGGGTGTGTTAACTCCTTACTAAGATTGATTGATGAAGATGAACTTATTCCTGATAGATTTATGGCTATTTGTTTTAAGGAGACGCCTTTGCGCATAGCTTCCATGCTTGGGCACTTGGAATTCACCAAGGAGATGTCAAGTCGAAAGCCCCAATGCGCTCAAGAGATGGATTTCCACAGACAAACTCCACTTCACTTGGCAGCAGCAAAAAGCCACCTTGAAGTCGTAAAAGCATTGCTGTTGATAAATCCTCACGTTTGCCACCCCGAAACCGCAACTGTAGAAATCCTGTGCAAATTGCAATCATCAAGGGTCGAGTTAAGATGTTGTAAGAGCTGGTTAGAGCTAAACCTGAGGCTGTTCAATTGCGCAAAAAGGCGGTGAGACCCTTTTGCACCCTTTATGTAAAACATTACTAGTTGGAGGCTCTGAAGTCCTTGATGAAGCAAACAAATGATGATTTTTTGAATTTTAAGGCTAATTTTCACTCACCCCGTAATAATTCAGTACTTTAAAATTTATTTATAACACCAAATTCTTTTTAAAATTATTTTATAATATAAAATTCGATCCATTAAAATCTATCAAATCGAGTTAGACATTTCCATTCTAGCAAAAAACATGAAATTTACTTCTTCTAAAAAATGACGTGATATAAAATATTTTAAAAGACAAAAGTAACCTTTCATTTCAATTTAAATTTCAAACCATTTTTTTCCTTTTTCTTTTCCTGCATTTTCTCTTCTACCAATCAGTGCTAAAAACCCATAATAGGAAAGCAAGCCTAACAACAAAACACAACTTTTATCGCCTAAAGTTTTTTTCTTTTTTGTTCTCAATTTCTGGGATTATTCAAACTCACCTAAAGAAGCAAGAAGCTACTAGCAACCGAGCTAGGAGGCCAGCGGAGAAGACAGAGAGAGAGAAAAACCAGGTGGCGATGATAATATTTCCATCAAAAGCACAAAACTTTATCTTATCTCCACCAAAATGTTGCACAAAATCATATTAAAAACACAAAATTTCTTAATCTTCAATATATTCAATAAAAGAACACATAAATTTTCAAAATGAATTGAGACACTGAGCACAAAATCGAGAATATCGGATGATCTCGGAGGATACATCGACATAAACCACGAAAACCAAAATATTTCGTCGGGAAATCACAAAAAAAAATTTGAAAATCAAAATTTTTGCCGATTAAAAAAGAAAAACTAAACGAAAGAAAGTTCACTCAACTGGAAAAAGAGTACCACTAACAGTGAATTTTAACCCAAAAAATTGAAAAAATCAGAACCTGTATTTCTTTCTTCAGGCTCCATATTCCCCACCCTCTCTCACTCTCTCCCTCCCTCTCAAATCTCCACTTTCTCTCACTAGTTTCTCCCTCTACTGTGAAACCAACTGATAGAGTTCTGTCTTCTTCTAAACATTTAACAATCAATTAATGTTAATATCTTCTATTTCTGTAATTATCGAGGCAGATCCAATGGTTGAGATTATATAAGGAAGTAAATGAGATTATACCGGTCCGGTACTTAGCATATTTGTTTGGTATTCAGGAGTTCTGAGGATTTTGGTATGGAAGTTGTTACCATCTGACTTTGGAGATGGTAAAGGAGTAGAGGGGCAAGGGAAGAGAGAGAAAAGAGAACCGAGAGAGGACAAAGAAAAGAGAGGGTAGTGATGTGAAATTTTATTGTTGAGACTGAAATATCATGTTATCAAACCGTTAACTTAGTTTGATAGACTCTAACGGAGAAGATTTTGTGTTATGAAATAATTTTAAAAGAAATTTAATGTTATGAATAAAATTTAGAATATTGCAAGTAAAAAATTTTAAGGGCAATAATGACATCACTGCTTTGCAACTTGCAGTAGCTGCTAAACAAATTCAAGGTATGGCCGAATAAGTCTTTCTTGATCGTTCTTTGTATTAAAAAATCTGATGGGAAATCTTAATTTCTTGCAATTAATGGTACAGAGCATAAATTTATTGAACAAGAAAGCAAGAGTCCAGGCACACGAGTTGAATGAAAACTACCATACAGCATTAGGCATTGCAACACCTCAAAATTGAAGTAATATGCAAGATAGACCGAATGCTGATTTCCCTGAACATGTTACGCCTACAACTGATATTTACTCATCAGAATGGGGAGCTGTAACTGCCAATGACATTTCTTCATATAGGCATCCTCAGCTGAGAAGAAGAAAAAGGCAAACAGCTAGCAGCAGGCAGAAAAACTGGTTAGAACAGAAGCGGAATTGCATTAATGATGGTGGCATCACTGATTGCAACGATGGCATTCCAAGCCAGAATCAGCCCACCAGGCGGAGTTTGGCAAGATGATGTAGAAGAATCAACCTTATCAAAGTTACATGCAGCTGGACACTCCATATTGGCAGACAAGTACCCCAGAATATTCATTTACTTCGCCACCCTCAACACAATAGGTTTCTAGCATCAATCAGCGTGATACTGTTACTGCTAAGTGGCTTGCCTTTTAGGCGTAAGTTTTTCATGTGGATTCTGATGGTAATCATGTGGCTTGCGATTACATCAATGCTCGCTACTTTCTCAGTCTCTCTATATAGTGCATCTTATCCTCTTCATGGTATCCGTTATGTACTATTTGCTATAAACATAGTAGTGTATGGACTGCTTGGAATTCTTGTGGGGCACTCCATTTGGCTAATACCCAAGATTATCAGGTTTGCTAGGAAAGAAAAGGAATCTTCACATTCTGTTATGATCATGAATCGCCCCATTATTTATGATTGCATCCATTTCTAATTTTTTGATAAATACTCTTTACATAAACCAGGTCACTGTGACCTAATTTTGGCTTGTTCCAATGCAGAATTCCACAATCCTCTATGCTACTCTTCACATCCCTCTCATTCTTTTTTTGTTATTCAAGGAAAAAATAATTTTCAGTCGGCAAAATTGTTGCAACAAGAAATTTGTCATAATAACTGTTTGAATTATTTCAAATAGAGAGTAATTATAAGATGAGAAGATGGCAAATTAGAAATATAGAGCAAGGATACTGCCGATACATGTACAGTATGCATACACAATATTCATAATTGATCTAAAAGTTCCTATTTCTCCTCATCGATCTTTTAGGTGAGCCTAAAATCCTCCTTACTAGCCAAATGATGTGCCTCAAAAGAAGAAGTCCCAGCAAAACAAACCATGCAGCACCCATAACCAAAACTCCATGATCCATATAAAAAACTTTAAAATGAGTAATAACTTCAGATTGAGTAGTAATTTCGATGAAAAACTAGCAATGAAAACCATCTAATTTCCATTAATGTTGTAATGGTCCACATGATCACCATCATAATCCACACAAAAAATTTTACGCCTAAAAGTTAAGCTACTTATCAGTAAAAGGATAACACTGAGAGATGCTAAAATACCTGAGGTGTGGTTTAGTCCTGCTTGGAAAGCTATCTTTCCAGCTAAAGATGCCACCGCCATTATTGCATTTCACTTTGTTTGCAACCACTTGATTTATGATTCCTTATTTGGGAATGTGAAGGGATGTGATCACTGCAGTGGAAGGCAGGTTCCAATAACAGCATATGTTGAACTTCCTGTTAACATCGCTTGCACTTGCAGCTCCAGCTTTGGGAAAAAAATCTTGGATATCTGCATTCTTTACATTTTTTCTTCCCTGTGCTAATGCAATATCTAATTCTGTAAGTACATTTGCATTCATCGCATTCAGTTGTATAGCAGCTTCAGTGATAGAAATTCCATGCTCAGAGATCTGTTGTGATGTTTAACAAAGTCCGTATTAGTTGAGCAGGTAAAGACGAGCAACAACAATTAGTTAATTTCTTGTACCTCAATTTCCTCGCCAAGCGCTGCTAGATGCAGGACAGTCAAGCCTGATTCATCTTTTAACTATACAAATTCTTCTTCACAAAGAACGTCAACGCATGTGATTGGAGAACACAAAGGCACAAGATGATTTCACTACATTCGGCTCTGAGCAGGAGAGCCTGGTTTAGCATGGACCAACTCTTTCATGATCTCAACTCAGCCTTCTATAACTGCAACGCGAAGAGTGCTCCAGGCATCCTGATCTTGAGAAAGGCAAATCTCTGTCAATCGATAGCAATTGCTTCACTACATCAAGTTGCATATTACTGTACCCAAGTGCAGAGATCTGTGGAAATCAACTTCTTTGGCAAGCTCATGCTTTCAAGATAAGATTTCATGTGTGAATTCCAAGTGTCAAAGAATGGCAGCTATGTATGGAGGCGTTTCTGCAGAACAATTAGCAGTTAACCTGTCAAGAACAAGGCATCTTCTTGAGGCAATCACACCAAGAATGAAACAGTCCAACTGCAGATTCATAAAGCTTTCTTTCCATTGGCTCCATTTTCTACATTGAATATTTTAAGATTCCTAAATCTGAGTAATTCATCCATGGACCATGACTATTATATGTTCTCTCTAATCTATTACTATTCTCAACAAAAGATTTTCTCTAGTTCACTGAATCATAAATCACCAAAACAAAATTTAATGAATAACTAAAGAAGTAAAGTAAAAAAAATGAAATTTGTAACTTAAAATTAAAAGCAGAAGAAGATTCAGCATCAAATGAATTCAAAACTCAAGCCAAGTAATAAGGTTTTCTGTTGGCCCATTCTGCAGTTTAAGGTTAGTTGGTCTGTGCAGTGTTTAGAATTAAAAGGCCATGTATATGAGCTGCTTTTTGGTGTGAAATATGGGTCAAGAAATAAGTTTGTTTGGCCGTCAACGAGCGAGTTAGTGTGCACAAAAATCATCAAATTAGATTATTCAATATTTCAATCCATCATAAAACATTACAACAATGCATCTCGCAGTCACAAATACGAGATGATATTAGCAATATAAGTTTTGGCTTGCTAATTTTCTTCGAGCTGTCAATTCAATCCCTAGTCAGGAAATAGAGAGAAAAAGATGGTGATAATAGTTTACTTTACGCTCCGTCCCCTCTTAGGCAAAACATCAAACATCTTATGTGACAGTGTTATTAAGAGGAAACAAAGCTTCCTTGCTTTGTCTCTTATCTTCTCCGTTTCTCACTCTCACCCACATGACTGGACTGATTGCCTTCTGATTGATTGAAGGAATAAATTGCCCATCCCGAACTTTCTTTGCAAAGAAGAAGTGCTTGCATAGGTGAGTTTTCTTCGTTGCCGGTTCCTCATACAAATTTCCCAGCCTGAAAAAAATGTCCTTTACTTAGAAAACCAGTTGCCGCGTGGTCCCAGCATTGGTTTGGTACCCGTTGTTTGAAAAAAAAAAAAAAAAGAATATAAACAATAAAAATATTATTTATTTAATTTAAGATATCCATTATTATAAATAAATAAAATAAAATAATATATTAATAAAAAATAATTCAAAATTTGTACTCCTTTATATTTAAAAGATAATTTAACCCTTATATTTTAAAAAGTTTTATTTATTGAGAAAAAGTTCTTAACTTAAAACTTTTTTAATTAATTCAGATTTTAAAAAACTACCATCTATCTACCGTTTAGAAAAAATTATTAAATATTTTTATATCAATTATTTACTACTCTGAATAGATGAATTTTTTATAGAGACTACAAATTGAACTCAAAATTTCTCACTATTTTCATGACTAGTGCATATTATCAATTGAGTTAGCCAATTGATTGACAAAGTTCCTTTCTAATTCAATAAGTTAGTAAATTGCACGACTTGTCGTTGGTTCAATGGCATAGAGACAAAATTGCCCAGCTGCAAGCCGATTATTGGTTATATTAATATAATGTATAAGCTAAGAAAACATCTGAAGAAAGAAGTTACAATTGGGTTCTTGAGAATTCTAGATTAGAGAAATCTTGAAAATCCAATTTCTCATTATGTCTGGATTTTTCTCGTTCTTTTTGCCCCATCCTCCCACCCCCTATAAAAACATCTCAAACTACAAATCCACCATAACATCGCACCACAAGAAATACATTAATTGTTCACCAATTTCTGCTTTTCATTTTGGGCATTGTTAATCAGCCTCATGGATCTGATGAGGAACTTCGGCTTCGAATCTCCACTCTTCTCCATGCTAGAAGACATGCTGGAGCACAATTCTGAAGAGCAAGAAAAGTCCCGGAACAACCCCTCTCGAGCCTACGTGCGCGACGCCAAAGCCATGGCGGCGACGCCGGCGGACGTGGTGGAGTACCCAAACTCCTATGTGTTCGTGGTTGATATGCCCGGAATCAAGGCCAACGAGATGAAAGTGCAGGTGGAGAATGATAATGTGCTGGTTGTGAGTGGGGAGCGAAAGAGGGACAAAGAAAAGGGTACTAAAGAAGTATGTGAGGATGGAGAGGAGGGTTGGGAAGTTTATGAGGAAATTTGCATTGCCTGATAATGCCAATATGGATTCTATTACTGCTGTGTTTCAAGATGGGGTGTTGACGGTGACCGTCGAGAAGTTGCCGCCGCCGGAGCCCAAGAACCCTAAGACCATTCAGGTTCAAGTGGCGTAATTAGGAGAATGAGTAATCTTTGGGTATGGTTGGGTTGTGATAATGATACTGTCGGTGTCTTTGGTTTGGGGTCGTGTTAACTAAAATCTGTTGTATTTTTGTCCTTATAAGAATTTCATGTAGTATCCGGATACTAATGACATGCATTTAAATTTAATTTCTGAGAAATAATTAATGTAATTAGAGTGAGTATGATTTTCTGAACTTTGTGTTGGACTTGGATCGAATATTCATCTTCTCATCATACATTTGAAAATCTCTTACCTGTCAAATGGCATTGGCTAGATATTATCACACAATCTTGTACAAGCAGGAAATAAATTTTTCCTTCTTGTTTAAATTAGAAGTGAACTTTCCTCTGTTCAAAGAACAACTACAGAACAAAGAATTTTCTTCTTTTGTGTTCATTTCTAACTCTTAAATCCCTTTTTCGTCCATTTGGAAAATATGTAGAAGAAAATTAAGGGTATAAAATAAAATTATATTTTTACTTTAGGCTATTTGATAAGGAAAGAAAAATGAGAAAGAGAGAAATAATTTTTTTTATTTTACTTAATTAATTAATTAATTACATATTTTTTAAATAAAAATATTTTTATTTTTAAATAAGTATTATAATATATTTTATTATTTTTTTAAAATTATTAATTATGTTTAAAACATAAATAAATATTTTATTATATATATAAATAAATAATATATCGATGCTGGTTTGGGATGGGGAACGGGATGAGACATATATATATATATATATATAGTATATGAGATTTCGGATTTAGAATGAATTTAGAGTAATATGTAAAAATAATAAAAGAATCTGACTTGAAACATTGCAAAAATATATCTAATTGTCATTCATAATCAATTTATTTATTTTTTTAAAAAGGAGCTTAGCTTCACTTAATTTTTTACTCTTATATATATTTTTTCACTATTATCGATTCTCGTCAAAATTTTATGATTGACTAGTAAAATTTTAGCTTAGCCCAAAATGCATATCTATATAAAGTCCTAGCTGAATAGTTATATCGACTGTCAAAAGAAATAAACTTTATGCTTATATGTAATATTGATTTTACCAATGAAACGCGTTTATCATCTCAAAATATGCTCATAGCTACTTTATTTTCAACTTTCCTTTCGGGATTTCATTATTTATTTTTTCATAATTGTATTGATATTTCTTATGATGGTCAGTTGATATGTTTTGATTTATAAGCTTGATTTACTTTTTCTTTAAAAAAACATTTATTATCTCAAAAAAGGACATTTATATTTTTTTTTAACATTAATCAATAACATATCATATTATATGTTGTTAGGATTTGATCAATGGAATGAATTTATTTTCTTGTTAAAAAAAGCAAAAATTATTTTTTGTAGTTATTTATAAGTTGCACACTGGTTTTATTTATAACTTGCTATGAATAGATTAAACTTGTAAATAAATATTATAATTAAGATAAAATTGATAAAATTAAAACAACAATAGGACATTATTTAGCTTGGATAGATAATACTAAAAAGAAAGTCCAACAATCTACTCGCAAAAATGGTAATGAATGAACCGACTGGGAAAAGAAACAAATCGGTAAAGCCAGAGGTTGCCACGTCCTCTACTTTGATTGACAGAAACATCAATGCCAAAGCCACGTAGATCTTAAACCTCATGCTGCATAGCCACGTAGCAGTCCAACAGACAAAATCACCGATTGCTTTTTTAGTCTAAAAATTCATCCATAATACATTCACATATTTTCATCTGAATCCACGTGTCAACTTTTTAACTCCTAAACATCCTATTGTCTGTCACTTTACCACCGATCTGTAGCCAAACCCATTAATTAATTTCGAGAACACAATCCAGCTAACAGCTTCTAATTTATGCTTTGGATGCCCCCTTTATAAGCCAAACCCAAACACTACTAAGAAGAAGAAGAAGCAAATGGACTTAATGAGCCTTAGAAACACGGGTCTTGATGCATCAACGCTGATGGATATCCTGCACGAACTGCTAGACGTGAGTGACGAGACAGAAAAGTCTCACCATGCTCCCTCAAGAGCCTATTTACGAGACGCAAAGGCCATGGCTGCTACTCCCGCAGACTCACAAGAGCTGCCAAATGCGTACGTGTATGTGATAGACATGCCGGGCCTGAAGGCCGACCAGATAAAAGTGCAGGTTGAGGATGGGAATGTGCTGGTGGTAAGCGGGGAGAGGAAACGAGAGAAGGAAAGGAACCAAGGAATTAGGTATATAAAGATGGAGAGAAGGCTGGGCAAGTATTTGAAGAAGTTTGAGCTGCATGAGGATGCTGATGTTGATAAGATATCGGCGGTGTATCAGGACGGAGTTTTGACTGTGACTGTGGAGAAGAAGCCACCCCCTGAGCCTAAGAAACCCAAGTCTGTTGAGGTCAAAGTAGTTTAATCTATGTGGGTATTTTCTTCTGTTTTATGTTTGAAACTTGTAGTTGTTGTGCCAGCCAGAATAAAAGGATCGATGTGCATACTATGAAGTGTTGCCTCTTTTGCTTGCTTGCTTTCTTGTAAGTCTTAATGGCTCAGTTGTCAATATATGTACATATTTGGACTTCTTCTCCGTGCTGTGGTGAGTTGCAAAATGTTGAACAATGGGAACAACTTCCACTTTCTTGATCATTTTCAAAATTATCCGGTTAAAATTTATTTTTTATTTTATTTTTTTTTTTGTTTGTAGAGAGTTTTGAAATCGATACTTTTAGGAGAGATAAAACCCCATTGACATATGCTCTGGGATTTTATTTATTTTTTATGATTCTTAAAGAGTAAAAACTAAAAAATGTGAATATTTTCCTTTTATCTTTGCTTATTGGGCTATTTTCCATTTAAAAAAAAAGAAAAATATATAAATACCAATTTAATATTTTTATCCAAAAAATAACTCCTTATAAAATTATATTTTCCGTCAATACAAATTCTATTTGCTTTTATCATTTAAAGTAGGACTAGTTTTAGTAGATATGCTTATGTCTGCATAAACCTAGGTAAAAAGTTTAAAGAAAAATTTATATCTGTGCTAATGTAGTTACGTATATCTAAATTATTTTCCATTGATATTTGGGCTTTTCTGGGAGTCCTCATCATGCTAGTTCTGAGTAGACATAGCCATACAAACAAAAAAAAAAAAGTCCCGAGTCAAAGTTAAATCAGATATAAGAAAAATGATCAAAAAATTATATTTAAATATTTTTAAGACAATGATACTTTACAAATTTACATTAAATAAAATGGTTTTCACATTTATATCATATTTTCAAAAAAATTCAAGGAATTGCACACTTGTAATAATAAATTCTGCAAATCAAGAAAATTCTTCATTGAATTTTGTTCTGCAGTTGCCAAAAAAAAATGTAACAGTATACTGATGCAATGCAAAAACCTATAGTGTGAGGATAAATTAGTAAAATTTTAAAGGAATTGTGCTCAGCCCAGTCCAGCCCAGCCCAGCCCAGCCCAACTCAAGAGTTGCTGTTTAAACATCTAATCTGTTCTAATCTGATAGCGACCTTTAAAGATGTTCTAAGTTCTTCGATAACCTTCCAGACGCGCAGCTAGATAATTACAGAACCTACTGGAAGAGATGACTCTCTCCAGAAACTTCCTCTTCCAACCCCCACTCCCTCACTATAAATATTCCGAACATCTTCAGTTGAGATAATCAACTGGAAAATCGATAAGCGGAGCTAAGATATAATTTCAGTCGCATTTTCAATTCAGTTCCTCTGAAAAATTCCTCCAGCGAGCAAGGGAAAGAGAAACAGAACAAGAGAGATCATGGATTTGAGATTCGTGGGTGTGGACTCGCCACTCTTCCAAACCCTACAGCAATTGATGGACGTAACCGATGAAGCGGAGAAGTCTTTCAATGCTCCGACACGCACATACGTTAGGGATGCCAAGGCCATGGCTTTAACTCCTGCAGATGTGAAAGAGTACCCCAATTCTTATGTGTTTATCATCGACATGCCTGGGTTGAAGTCCACCGACATCAAGGTGCAGGTGGAAGGCGACAATGTGCTTGTGATCAGCGGCGAGAGGAAGCGAGAGGAAGAGAAAGAAGGAGCTAAGTATGTGAGGATGGAGAGGAGAATGGGTAAGCTGATGAGGAAGTTCGTGTTGCCTGAAAATGCTAATACGGATGCCATTTCAGCTGTTTGCCAAGATGGGGTTTTGACTGTCACCGTCCACAAGGTTGCCCCGCCGGAACCCAAGAAACCCAAAACTATTGAGGTTAAAGTTGCCTGAACTCAAAAGTGAACAACTTTCTTGAGTGGTTATCATAATCCTTTGCTGTTTATTACAATTTGCCTCTTTTTGTCTTTTTAAGTGTTTTGATGTTTTAGCGTTTTCATGAATTATGCGATATCCGCTTGCAGTGTGCCTGTTATGTACTAGACGTGTTATATCAGCTTATGAAATTAATTATCATAATTTTGTTTTTAAAAAATTAGTAATTATTCAGAATGCCTTTTTATTTATTTTTTATTTTTTATTTTGTTATGGTAGCGACTAGTTAACATATCCGTCGATATCTCATGTGATTTCCAGAGCACAGGAAGAAGAAAAAAAATTTCTATTTTATTCTAATCATTCATACCACATTAGATAAAACAACTCCCATAATTTAAATTCGAGTACTTGTGATTCTACGGAGTCTACCCTCTGAAATAAGTCTACGGTGCAACCATATTCTGCATATTCCATTGAAGAGCGGAGGCACCAAAGACTTTTTCTCTCACATAGCTTCATCTTTTAAAACGATGCTTCTGTGTCGAAAGTGATCTAGGAAGGTTATTAACTCCAGCTAATTCTTTTGAATCATGATGAACACTATCTTTCTTGACAAAAAGAGCAATGAAGAAGCCTTCTTTGTCCTCCACTGGATCTGTTCGAAGTATATGCTCAGCTGCAACATCAAAAACAAGCAATTGTTTGCAATTCATTGACGTTGTAACTATCCTATTGCTAAATTGTTGTATCCGTAGAGAGTACTACTCAGCCCTCAAAAAACTGGGAGGCCACGACGAGGTCAATGAGGAAAGGGAGTGACTAACTGCAAGCCATGGGATTCAGCAAGAGGCAGAACAGAGATGATGACATCTTCATTTTCCGCCGGGTTGGCGGAGCATGTGCTGTAAATGTACTACATAGATTATTTAATTAGAGCTTTCTAAAAATGTATGAATAAAACACACTCTTTAACACAACCACGACCACCGCTAAAGTGCCCTATCACTCAAACTTACAGATGCAATTTACAAGTCTTATAGAAACAACTGAAAATTAAACCATTCGAGCAATATGAAAATATAATATACAAGATAATGCATGGGAAAGATATGGAAACAAATGATCTAATCGCAGAGCAGCAGTCCCAGAACCAGAACAAGAATGATCTAAAAGAATAGCACGGATCTGCGGGGACGCATTTCGTTGTAAAACAATGCATAAGATGTCCAGTTGATAAGGCAGATTGTCTGTACCATAATTTCAGTTCTCAGTAATTTGTCCTCCTAAACGAGGATCTTGTAGCTTAAATAATCAGATATAGCTGGCTATGTACTTATTCGAACAGCTAATACCCGATGTATCCAAAGAAAGCACAGAACTATAATGAGTTTTGCAACCCATAAAGAAGTGTCTGACATTCCACTCGGTATCACATATCAAATTATTGGGCTTGCCAACCAGTTTGACGATAAAAACAGAATTATAAAAGTTATTCATATTTAAAGCTTGCTACATGAATGCACCAGCCCAAATTTAAATTACTTGCTACTCTCGTAACTGAGAGCAGGTGCAGAGTGAAAAGATATCGTCCAATGAGATGACAAAAATACAACAACTGAAAGTTTAAGGCAGGCTAAACAATCGCATTGATAAAACTCCGAGCAATCTAAACAATGTTACAAATTTACCTTGGAGAAAGAAGGATCTTGATGATTGAAGTTCAAGAAATCACTATGGAGAATTTCAATGTCTGGATGCCTGGTTAAGGCTCATCAGCATAACAAAGTCAAAAAAAAAATCTAATGAAGGCCAAACTGGATCCAAAAGTGTTATAAGCTTAGTATACAATAAACAAAAACCATGGTTCATGTAGATGGAAAAAACATGATACAGGTTCACCACTTGTAAGAATTCAAACTCAACCAACGATTAAAGGATTGGGAAGCAAATCCACAACTGTTAATGAACTATAAAACTTAAGTACCATAAGGGTAGATAGTAAATATGAGTTTAAATTGTCAGGAATAATGAACAGGATACTAGCAGCACCAGAGAGTCTGAGAGTTTCTTCTAGACGTTTAATCCTGTCCTTGTTCAACTCACATGCTATAGTTCTTCCCTTCCCTCTCATAAGAGCAGCAAGATGGACAGTTTTGTTTCCTGGAGATGAACATGCGTCAAGAACCTTCAAAGCATAGTTCAGAAAGAAGGCACATCAGAGTTTTATTCCATTCAAATTCAAGAAAATTTATCATCTTGTCATTCAACATAAACATTTACATGATGTGTGTGCATCATTCTCTGTAAAGAAGAATAGTCTACAGATGCATTATATGAGGAGGTGCAGTGGCGCAAAAAAAAAACATATTCTCTTCATCTGTTTTAAGTTGAGGAATTACCTGTTTCCAAACTATGGTTAATTATAATAAAAGCAATTACACTCGTGTTAAAAAGGGGTAAAACCTTACAGCCAAAATTGTCAATATTTCACTCAACATTCATGTTACAACACTAACAAAAGAAGTTGCTAACACAGAGAAGAATTGCAGAAGTTATTGACAAAGAGAACAAATGCAAGAAGTTATTAATAGCAGATTACAAGAAGGTATTAGCACAGGGTACAGAGAAAGAATGTGTAAACTAATGATCATCCTCAACTGTGTAGTTTAATCACCAGAACACACCTCCCAGCCTGGTTTGGGATCAAGGATTGCTGCCATCATTGAACTTGCTTTTCCCTGCAAGAGTAGAAACTAACAATTTAAAACAAACAGAAAAGCCCCAAAGATAAGACTTCACTCACAAATCAAAAACTCGGGACAGCCATGTGAACAACAATAAAGAAGAATCATAATGCTTTGATGCACATATTATGACTCACAACAGAACAAGCTTAGAATCAAACATGTCTATTATTTTAGACAAAGGTCCTCAATTTTATGTGTCTAGCTGAGTGTGCTGATAGTTTGCTTCTTTAAAAAAATCCAAGGTACTGTTCATGGGTTCTGTTTCTAATAAAAACATCTTCACAATTCCAATTTTAGCTTCTTATATTGGTTCAATTTTATTTACACCTTAAGTCCAAAAATTCAAAATCTTATTACCTTCAAAATTCCATCTAAAGGGCACCTCTGATTTGAACAATTTTATTCAACCTTACAAAGCATTATACATCATAATTATGTGTCCATAGTGTAAAAGCTGGATTTACCATTCTTTTAGCGTGCAGATAAATATATTAAAAAGCAGCATTATTGTAGAATTGAAATAAATACTTACTTGCACAAAGACATTTCCATTCAAGACGAGAGGATGATTGTGTAAATCAATATGTGGAGGGAATACCAAGAGATCCATTGACAACAGAAAAAAAATAATGAATGGCACATTTCACAATCAATTATGTTCATATTGGCCCATACATGCCAAGAGGTCAGATATCTAGTGACCTCATACACCATCGCAAGGTAACCCAACCGTTTTAAGTGCTGTGACACTAAAAGCAAAGATAACAAACATCATATTTTTCATCCTGGGTTTGTAAGCAGAAAAACTGTGTGAATTGTCCTCAATAATAGATAGATCTCAGCTATCTCCTCTCTGCCGCCAATAGAAAGTGGCGACGAAATTAATCCTATAGCATGTACGAGGATAAATTTCAAATATAATACACATAGCTACAGAAAATACCACTTGATAAGAAATAATAACCATAGATTAGGGGGTAGATATTTCAAAAGAAAACAGGATCAATAATACAAGAATATATTTCATTCTAAATGTTGGAGAAAAGAATGGCAGATTCATCTCATAGCCATTGATGAGCAAGTGCTCTAGTCGAAAGCAGGATAGAGTAACAGATATAACAAGCTAAATAGTACTGGCCTGTACAACATGCTCAAAGAACAATTAAGTGCCTGCAAGGGGTAAAGAGAGAGGAAGTGATAAGTAGAGAAATAAACATCCTCCTAATAAGTTGATAATCCCTACCCATCCAAAAGAAGAAAGTAAAACCCCATGAGCCACACATATAGCAGCTCTTCTAGCATAAAAATATCAACTTGAATATTAAATAAATTGGACTCACAATTCCTATTCAAAGAAAAGAAGAATACCGACTCATAAGCAGCAACAGCAGGCGCATGCATAATCTCAGAATGTAACCCACCACACCAGACATGCACTTAATTTGGAAACCGGCTTTTAGGAAAATAAAAGAAAATTCATTTAAATGAAAATTCTAATTAACCAAAGATTTTTTGTCACGTTCTTTTTGTCTTTTCAAATTTAACTATAAAACAACTCAAGAAAATAAATTGAACATCCAATTTAATTTGAATTAAAATTTACCAAAACTTTCATTATTTCAACTCAACTTGGCTTGCAATTCGATTAACCCTCCCAGACCAGAAGGATATATTATTAAATTATTAGCAATGATGAAACTTGTGTTCAATCAACTGAAATCAAACAGTAGAAAATAAACTACAAGCACTGGCGCAAGCAACCAGCATTTATATATACTATGGAATTTTCTCCTTTTTATTTGTTTTATTATAACTACATAATACTATAATAGATTTTGGACATTTTGGACTACTAACATACTCATATTCAAAAATTACAAAATTCATGAATAAGAAAAGTAATTAATCTTCGAGTAAGAGCTTTCTCGGTTATCAAGTTTTAATTAAAAAGTCAAAAATATTGGTTAGACACTACCAAAAATCATTAATTGATAATTTTAACCAAAAAATATATATTTTTATTTTATGCATTAATGATTAAAAAATAAAAATATTTATGATATAAAGCATAAAATATAAATAATTTACTAATCATTGATAATTTAGATATAATTTTTAACTATTGCATCAACCAAATTTAAAAAGAAATTAGGAAATGAGGTTGAAATAGTTAGGGACAACTACTATTTTTAACATAATAAATTAGTACCCCTGAAATTTTAAAATAATATTATTTGTCTCTTTTATTTTATCATATTATACTAATAAGTTATTCTATTAAATTTTCTATAAGAAAAAACGTTAAATTGTTGTGAAATGACAAAAAATCTTTTTTTAGTAATTTTTCTAATTAGAAAAAATTATTATTTACCTCATAAGATTTCACATATTACATTAATATCTCCTCTAAGGTTTTAAAACTCATATTATTTTCCCTTTGAGTTAAGGGTAGTTTTTGGGCTTTTTAATTGTTTAACTCTCTCATTAATTGTAATACCATTAAAATTGACAGAATAACTATATATTTTGATAAAAATAAAATTGAAAGGACAAATAATATAATTTTAAAACTTTAGTGGATATTATATTAAATCTCAGTATAAATAGTAATTTTTCCGAATAATTACCATTAGAAAAAACCAGGTTTGAAAAGGGACCAACTGATGTTGATACATGCCTAAAATAGTGTTATCAAATTCGATCAGCATATAAACCGAAAAAGGTAGAAGACCAGAAGTTTAAAATTCAACTAGAATCAAATCGGGATTGAATTAGTTTTTGTGAAATTTTCTAAAAATATAATATTTAGTATGTTTATATATAGTAAAATATAAAAAATACTTATACTAAATAAGTTCATGCATAATAATAATTTTCAAAGACTTTCTCAAATATATATATATATATATATTATTTTAATAAATAATGAAATATAAATAATTTTTAAAAATCAAAATAAAAGAAATTAAATTACAATGTTAATTTTCCATTTAAAATGTTAATTTTTTTATATAAATAATTTTAAAAATAATTTATATAAAATTTCATATTAATATATATTAATAATAAAAACACAAATAGTTAAATTAATTTTATTAATTATATATGACCCTGTGAATAATTTTATAAATAATTAAATTTAATATTTAATTATATATATTATTAATCATAGAATTATTTAGTAAGAAATACAATTACTTATTATTTTTTTCTTAATTAAAACAATTTTTATATAAATAAAAAAAATTATGTAAAATTTTTTAATAATATATATTAATAATAAAAATATAAAGAATCAATTAAATTTTATAAATTATACATATCTTTAAAATAAAATATTTTTTGAATAAAATAAATAATAGTTAGTAATTTGTTCATATATAAAATTATGAAAGATAAAACAAATGGAAATAGTTGGTGTATCGGTATTGTGGTCTCTCTTTATCTACAGGAGCGCGAGTTCATCAACTCTCCACAACAACATTTTCCACAACTTTAATTAATATTTTTCTGATCAGTTGAACTAGCAGTGATCGGATTAACCAATCCATGGTTTAACCGTCCGGATGGCCAGTTCTTTGACCAGTTCAATATACTCACGGGTAAGGCATGAAAATCCATCCTGTTCAAAGACTGATTTTCCATTAAACCGGTTGAACCAGACAGGCCAGTCTGAATTTAATAACCGTAGTTCTAATTACACCTTTTTTTTTTCCTTGTGGCCAGGCCAGCTTGACCCACAAACCCAAGAGGAAATATTAATCATGATTCTTTTAAAAGTATATTACTACAATTATCAATATTTGCAATAATTAGCCCAAATTAAATTAAGTGCTAGTGGACTGGATGAAAGAATTCTTATTTAGGAATTTACTGATGAACTTCCAGAGGTATTTTAGTCAAGGTGGTCTAACCTAATTAAAGCTACTTTATGCATTTATTTAAAGGGAAAGAGAGAAGTGAAGCTATCTTTTTATTTTGAAGGTCAAGGAGGACATCTAAGCTTCTTTTCTTGATTTGTTGTTTTTTCTATTAATTTGTTTTGTCAAGAAATGATACCCACAATAAAATTGGGTTTGACTTCATTTTGTTTAAATTTAATAATTGTGATATATTATTTTAAAATAATTAATTTATTCCCTTTTAAGTTCATTATGATATGAAATTTTTATTTCAATATTTAAACTCTTAAATGAAATTGGCCCACACTATTCTCCTTATCCTATTTTATCTTTCTCCACACCTCTGTTAACGTTAATTTTTTTTTTAAAGCTGCTATGATAGATTGATTCTGTGGAAGATTTTATGGATATTTAATAATTATGATTTATTATTGCTCTAAAATCATTTAAAATATTTTAAAATTTTTATTTATATAGCCCTTTAAAATTATATATGAATAATTTTTTTTTTATCTTAGTTATCCGGTTTGGATTCGTGTTAGAATAGACTCGTTAAAAAAGTAAAACACTCAAATTCGAATTTAAAACTAGTTCATACTCAAAGGCAAAATTTTTACTTAAAAAGAATGAATTTTTACCCTTCATATTGCCTTTTACAATAAATAATAATTTTTTGTAGTATAAGTTTTTGTTATATTTGGTACATTAGCTATATAATATTTAAATTCAAAGAGTCGTCAAGTAATGTAATGATCATGATATTGATATAAGCATCTGCCTCGTGAGTTCCGATATTTGCAATATGGCATGTCACTTTCGAAGATTTCAATATATTAAGGTTTCCTTTGGGTAACCTGTCTCCTCATTACATCATCTCCATCCATGAACAGTAGTCTCTACTCTCAAATCAATATAATTTCCATTTTATTTATCTAATTGACATTAATTTAAATTTATAAGACTCAATTAATATTTTAATATATTATATTTACTATTAATAATTAAAATATTATATTTTTAATGGTCAAATTAATTAGATTTTATTGTTACAATTAATAAATTACATAAAAATTAATTATAAAAATTAAAGAAAGTACATAACATTTTATTTATGAAACAATTATAATAAAATCCAGCACTAAAAAATTCAACTTTATAGTTTATTTATTATTATTATTATTATTAACTTTGTAATAAAAATATGAAATTAAGTTAATATAATTAATTTTTTATATTAATTAAAATTAATTGCATATTAATTATATTAACATAATTTTATATTAATCTATCTATTTAATTGATTATTTTAACTATTAATATACATTAATTAATAAAAAATATATCATTTATTTAAATCTATTATAAAATAATAAAAATGAGATCCAATATAATTTTTATTTAAATGAAATTCTCTTTCCACTTTCATATATTGCAAGTTTTCTAATTATTCATGTAAATATTCATTTGTTGTTACGTCACATTTTACAATTCGATTTACAAAGAAACATGAATGTTCTTATAGCCATTTAATCCTTTGACCATGCTCTTCTCAAAGACTATATATATAAAACATCCAATTATAAAGTATGAAATTAAGTTAATATAATTAATTATATAATTATTTTTTTATATTAATTAACATTAATTGTATATTAATTATATTAACATAATTTTATATTAATCTATCAATTTAATTGATTATTTTAACTATTAATTATACATTAATTAATTTTAAATATATTAATTAATAAAAAAATATCATTTATTTAAATCTATTATAAAATAATAAAAATAAGATCCAATATAATTTTTATTTAAATGAAATTCTCTCTCCATTTTCATATATTGCAAGTTTTCTAGTTATTCATGCAAATATTCATCTGTTGTCACATCATCTTTTACAATTCAATTTACAAAGAAATGTAAATGTTCTTGTACCCATTTAATTCTTTGACCACGCTCTTCTCAAAGACTATATATATAAAATATTTAGATCCATGCAATTGTGTTACATCAACAAAATTTAAATTATATTTTTAAATATATTTTATCCGTAAAATTGATATCAATTTTAATTTATGAAATCTAATTAATATTTTAATATATTTTATTTATTATTAACAATTAAAATGTTACACTACCGTATACTCTACGAAATACTTCATGAAATCTACAATTTACAACCAAAAAATGAATTGAAATACATTATTATTATCTTTGTAGTTTGTTATTACACATTGTATTATTATTATTGTTGTTGTTGTTGTTTGTTGTTGTCTTAAATGCATTATTTCTATGTTGTGTATTATTATTATTATTATTATTATTATTATTATTATTATTATTATTATTATTATTATTATTATTATTATTATTATTATTATTATTATTAACTTTGTGATAAAAATATGAAATTAAGTTAATAAAATTAATTATATCACTACTTAATTATATTAATTAACTTTAGTTTTATATTAATAATTATATTTATATTTTTAAATATAATTAATTTTATTATGAAATTAAGTTAATCAATGTAATCATATTATTAATTTTTTATATTAATTAACTTTAATTTTATATTAATTATTTCATAAATTAATTTAATTATTTAACATAATTAATTTTATACTTATATTAATATATCTACTTAATTAATTAATTTTAATAATATCAATTAATAAAAAATATTATTGATTTATTTCATTTAAATTATTATAAAATAATATAAGTGAAACCCACAAAAAAAAATTTATTCAAATGAAATTGTCTCTCTTATCTCTAAACACTTGATACAAAAATATCTATGCAATTGGATTTGCAATTGTCACATAGATAATTGCAATTCAATTTTAGAATTTATGGTCTTTGATATATATATATATGTGTGTGTGTCAAATGTTCATTAAGCTTCAAAGTTTTACCAGGTATACCAAAATTTGAATGTGTTTGAAAGTGTGAATGCATTGAAATTTTATTTGGTAATATGACCAGTTGAAATTTCAATTATAACTATTCTGATATCTTATTATTTATAATGAAATTTAAAACTTGGTATAATCAAATGAAAGTATATATTCTTTAAATAATTATATACATAAGAAATAAATAATTTTAGAAAATTGATATTCTGAAAGGATTTTAAACTCAAAAAAAAAGTGAATGAAATATCATAACAACTGTACATACTTCCCTCATCGTACTAATTAAAAACGACAAAAGAAAAACACAAATGTATAGTCTTTGGCAATTTTCACTCCAAGATATATATATAGAAGCAAAATTGAATACATCACGCTTTTCAAATGATTATTATTAATTTTCATATTCAGGTATCTCACGGTTATAAGATTGAGTACTTTTTTCTAATAATTTGTATAATCATTTTTTTTAGGTAATTAATTTTTAGGAGTGAGCTAAATATCGATTTGAAATGAGAAATAATAACAGTTGTATAGAGTTTTGACCAGTACTAGTAGGCCGTTGCAAAGAGGATGCTATCGATTAATCATTGACAAAGTAATGCTTAATTCGAGAAATATTTAGATAATTTAATTAATTCAATTATATAATAATATATATAGATTTATTAATTTAAATAAAATAATTAAATGTTAATGGCTATATAATTATGTTAGATCAAATGAATTGACCGTTAATTTAATTTTCTTGGCAAATTCATACAAAACAACAATTGCACAAAGGTCTACCCTTTAAGTCATCCTTAGTATGGCCCCACATTCTTTTCACATAAATGCTGGGCCCCTATACTCCCACTGCAGTCGCTTAGCATTAACATTGAAGTTTCCTGCAACCTCCTAATGAAGCAGCCCCCTCCACATAGCTATATAGAACTGCATATATATATAAAATAACATTCGCCTTAACTACTCGCATTCTTCAGAGGAAAAGGAAACTAATAGTAATCATACTTTCTTTCTATTATGTCTCATCTGTCTGCTAGCTCTCATGAAAGTGACTATGGCGACCCGACCAATTTTGAGCTCTCAGATTTCTTCACTTTTGATGAGTGGGTTGAGGAACAAGTTGATCATTCTTCTGTCCTTTCCGGTTATACCCATAATCCGGTTTATCGTGCAAATGTTATCGGTGACTCCGGTGAAGCTTCCACCCACCATGTCGGGCCTGTAATTAGCGGTAAGAATTAAGCAACTTTTTTTTTGGGGGGAGGGTAAAGTTAAGCAACTTTAATTTGTCCTATGCATATGCAGTTGTAAGCATAAGTACATACATGTCTGAATTTTTAAATGTAGTATGATGTATACATATGTCTTACTTCTTTAGCTATATATGTTTTACTAGGTGAGAGCAGGGATAAGAAAGAAGCCAAAAAAAGGGTGTCATTCAAGACAAAATCAGATGTTGAGATACTTGATGATGGTTTCAAGTGGAGAAAGTATGGTAAAAAGATGGTCAAGAATAACCCAAATCCAAGGTATCATACACTATTTTACATATATTATTTTTTATTAGACATAGAATATCAAATTTTCATAATATATATATATATATATATAAAATTTAATGTTCAAAATTGAATTTCCTCTATACAAGATATCAACTAAATTATATATATTATGTGATTATCAGAAACTATTATCGATGCTCAATAGAAGGTTGTTTGATCAAGAAGAGAGTAGAAAGAGATAAAGATGATGCACGATATGTAATAACAACCTATGAAGGGGTCCATAATCACCCCACCTCTTCCTAAGTTTATGGTAATTTTGAATTTGTTTAGATGATAGTATTGCATTTAGTGACACTTGTTAATTAAACATATTAAAATTAAAATTAATTTTTCTTGTTATTCTAGGTTTAAATCTTTGAATGTTATCTAATATTATTAGTCTTTGGTTAATCATTATTCCACTCCTGCTTTTTTTTTAAAAAAATAAATAAATGTGGCAACCATTCAAAGATAAAAATGAAGAAACAGGGATTAAAAGAAAAATGAAATCTTTCACAAACAATCAACTGAACAAGAAGAGACAGAGATGAATACTAAAAATTAATGATATGAAAGGCTTTGTTCGGTTTCAGGAAAGGAAGTAGAAGGTGTCTTTGATGCACAGATGGTGTGATGAGAAACAGGCAGGTTAGATCGATCCTGCTTGCCCGCACGCAATGGGAAATGATGGAAAAAAAACCTTGAATGAAGCCTTGACTTAGTGTTGGTGAAAGTCCACTTTTGATAGATCAATTTGTAATTTTATGTGGGAGATGAATTTGCTGATTACAATTATCTCCTCCTCCTTTACTATTCAAAACAAATATTAAACCTTTCGTTAAGAGCCTTATTACCTTTTAATTGGCTATTCACTAAAAGGAGCATCTTTCTAGATGAAAAATTTTGACTGGATTGATTGAGATAGGCAATTGATTCTAATATTACGGATTCTTTTTCTCTTCTTTTTTTTTTCTTTTATTAATGTAAGGGAGATACATGTTCTTTAAAGGATTAGGATGATTTAGGTTTATCTAAATATGATAGACTATGTTAATATAATTCTAACCATTCACTTAACTATGAATGGTTTGAAAAGAAAAAAAAAGTATTTAGTAAGATTTAAATTTAATCATTCATTCCAATAAATTATTCAGACATTACTTGAAATATATATATAATATGTAACAATTCAGTATTCGAATTATTATTTATAACTAAAAATATATAAATTATTATTTTGTAATAATAAAATACATCTCTTATATGTTGTTGATGTGCTCTAATGACATGCTAAGTTGTAATCATATTTATTTAAACATACGTTACTCTAATTATTAACAATATAATAACATGATACTCCACTTAATAATAATCTAACAACATAATATTTCAATTACCGACAATTTGCATTATCGCATGACAGAGATAATTTATTATTACAAAATAATAATTATGTATTTTATAGTTACAAATAATGATTTGAATATTGAGTTATTGCGTGATATATATTTTAAGTATCATATGTGTAATTCACCCTCATTCAAGAAACTAACATAACTTATTTATATGGAGGTAAAATAAGAGGATTATAATCCTTCTTTAAAAAATGGATTAGGATCCCACATTTACGAATATGATAGATTATGTTTGATAATTTTAACCAATAATTTATTCATTTATAAATGGTTAAGATTAATTTCATGAATATTTAGAATTAAATTATTTATTAAAATTTAATTTTAACCATTCACTAGGTTATGTACAATTCAGAATCTAATTTATGACCAAACCATCATGAGATATGTTTACACTATGTTTGAAAGGAAGGAAAATATGAGCGAGAAAAAATAAGAAAATAAAATATGGAGAGATTGTTACTTTATTTTGTTTAGATAAAAAGAGAAAATATGAATGGGAGGAAAAAATCTCATATTTTTCTCTTTTAATGTTCTCTCCAAAATGGAGAGAAAATGAAGGGAATGACGAGGAAAATAATATTGTTGAATGTAAAATTATTATTTTATCCTTTCAAGCTTTGAGTTTAAATAATAAAAAATAGAAAATCTGCTTAAAGCCAATTTCAAATGAGAAAGCATTGGTAAAACCGGAGGTTAACATTTTTTACTTAATTAATGACTTAATTACAATTTTTTTTGGTCGGACAAATAATCATGATTATAATAATATTAATAAGCATGTTTAACTAGTATTGTAACTATTGTTCATTTATAATTGGCCTTAAGGATGACAATTTGGACATGACTAGAGGTGCTCGGTTTCAAATGGTACATACTTTTTTCATTTTTTTCCACATTGATTCTAAATTTTTTTTGTTGGAGACCGGACGAAAATGATATATACATACTCCGAATCCAATTTATATATTTAATTAATTAATTAAAATAAAAAATATTAAAATATTTTTAATATTAAAATAAAATAAATTTAATTAATAAAAATGAAATTCCTATTCTTGCATAGTACCGGGACGTGAATTCTAATTTTTTTTTTTTCAATAGAGTGAGACGGGATTCGGAATTAGAAATAAAAAATTTCATCATGAATTTATCTCGTTGTCATTCTCAGATTTTAGAATTTTGCCTACCCAACTGGACAAGTCACTAGGGGAAAAACAATAATAAACTATGTGTGTTCGCATGTGAAAAAATTTCAACTAAAGTAGAAGCCAATGAGTTTGAATTAAACCTAAATTTAGACGATATTTGTTTTGACAAGTTTTATAAATAAATTTGTAAATGATTTAATTATAAATTATTACATATTAAAATGATAATTATATATATATATATAATAATTTGTAATTAATTTAAAAAAATATTATTTTTCTTCTATCTCTCCTTTAATTTTATTTCAATTCAGGAAAGAAAATAAGTTTTATTTTTTCTTTTCTTACGAAGCCTGTGAAAGTTCTCATTGATGGAAACATTAGTACCTAAAGCAACTGCCAATATAAAACTGACACGTGTTGCCTTAACCTTTTCTTCCTCAAAAATAAAACAGAGAAAGTAGAGAGTGGGCTGAGCTCCATTGATCATTTCGACACAACATAGATCAAAAAACAGAGAAAGAAAATAGGAAGAACAAAGATGGAAAAAAAATAAGAAATGAAAGGGTGCGAGCTCTGTAATGGCATAGCAAGAATGTATTGTGAATCAGACCAAGCTAGCTTGTTTTGGGAATGCGATGAGAAGGCTCACTATCCTAACTTTCTTATTGCTAAGCAGTGTAGATGCCTTCTCTACCAAATTTGTCAATCTTCAGTGCAGGGGAAAGCCTTCGATCCTAAGTTTGGTCCTACAATTTCCATCAGTGAGTCTTGCTTTTCTTTGCAGGATGGAAATAAGGAAGAGCAACAGAGCCAAGTGGAGAAGAAATCAGGCGCATCACATACTGCAACCATCTTGTAGCAGAGAGACGCCTATAGCAGCAAAATCGCGACCACCAGTGCCTACCTCGATTTTCCATTAAATCTGCAGAAGCGTTACCACTGTATCGTCGCCCAGACCAGTCGAAGCGCCACCATCGCAGCGTTCCCAAGACCAACAGAAGCGCCGCCACTGCACAGGACCACCAGATGTTCTTGCCAGCACTGTAGACATCTTTATCTGAAGACGCTGGTCTTTGATTTTTCGCAATCACCATAATTGTGTCTAGGTTGGAGTTAGGGATTAGGATTAAAGTAATTTTAGATTTTTTAAAGAGTTATAAATTTTAGTTGAAGTTAAATTATGAAGAATTAGGGATGTTAATTTTTTATTAATTTCTTAATTATTAATTATATTTTAATTTTTAATTATTTCATTTATCTGGCCACGTGCAATAAACGGCTCCACAAGTCACCAGAGGCTTAGATTAAATAGA
The DNA here is from genome assembly GCA_023653625.1 of Triadica sebifera. NCBI lineage: Eukaryota > Viridiplantae > Streptophyta > Magnoliopsida > Malpighiales > Euphorbiaceae > Triadica > Triadica sebifera. The sequence goes on along the minus strand of CM042910.1, from coordinate 23,347,859 downwards.
CTTAATTATAAATTTAGAATTTTGATAGTTAACAATTAAATATTCGGCGTCCCATCACATTAAAGATTTATAATATTGATAAAAATTTAGTTTATCGCGTTACATTAATTATTATATATATATATATATATGAATAAAATTATTAAATACGATTGATTATAAAAATTGAAAAATAAAAATTATGATTTTTTCTCGTTCGGCAAATTTTCAATTTATGACTTTTCACTTACGCAGGCAATACGCCAAAATATTTAATAAGAGTTCTTTTTTTTTTTGAAAATTAATAAGAATTTTTTTTACTCCATAAAAAAATAGTCTAAAATGCATATGAAACCTCAACAGTGAATAGAGACAGAATAATTGAACCTAACTATTAAAATAAAGAAAGAAAAGATATGCTTTTTTAATAAAAATACATATTTAAGGAAATACATCATGTAAACAAGAATGAATACATTACCTAGTTGGATTTCACCTTTTCTCGTTGTTCCTCAAAATAAACCAGATTATCCTTTATCTAATACGTTACCAACAAAATAGCAATGCTATACGGTACAGCTTGGTATACTTCAAGAAATCTACAAGTATGCTTTATTCACTCGGCAAAATATAACGTGGATTAGTAAAAAAAATTAGGATGTTCTCATTCAGGAAAGATGACATTAGGGTTTCTTGTATGTGGAACAAATCCAGCAAACTTGTTCCAACTGCATTCTGTGACATTAGCATGTAAGCTTATGCTCCACAACAAATCATTATTATGTACCTTGCTCATGGATGGAGGGTGTGACACTACAATGGCTCTTGATTTTGAAAATGGATGCCTAGAGGACTTAGACATGCCACTGGCAAGAAGCCAGCGAGTCCCGTACTGCTGCTGCCTTTTGGTACCCCAGTGATGCGTCTTCCCAGGCTCAGCATTCAACCCTGAAAGATGGACTTCGGTGATTTTAAACCCAATGGAATATTCGTCTTCTTCCTCCTCCTCTGTTAATCTGTTGCCAAATGTATCCTCATTTTGAATCCATTCGTGATCCTCTTCTTTGTGGTTGCTTTTTTCTAACACCGTGCCATACACTTTTGGCTTAAGACGGAAAAAAGACCTCTCCACTTGAACCAGTGCAAGCATCGAGGCGCCAACTGGCTCATAATTTCGAAAAGGGTCTCTAAGTAGCATCATTAGAGCGATAGTGAGGTTGTTCCCCAATAATCCATGCCTTCTACCAGATGCATTATCCCAATCGATGTCTCTTGTCAATCTCCTATTAATAAAGTCCATGCACTTAGCATGATGAGCTGCAAGGATCTCTGTTGCAAGGTTGTTGTCGGTGATTCCAGCATCAAGGCTTGACCACTCCTCCAGTGTTATGGACAATTTCAATAATCTTTCCACATCACTGTTGCAATCTCCGGCTTTAGGTGCTTGCAATTCTGTAGACCTTTCCAAATTGATAATCTGTCCAAGACTTGTACTCTTCCCTTCAAATGCTAATATCTTTCTGATAGGTTGGGAAGCAATGCTTGATGGAGCTGCTTCACCAGACATTCTAGACTGAATTTTCAACCCTTCAACTAACATGGCTTCTATCTTATCCATTGCTGAAGGAGCAAGAGATTCAAGTGCTACATAGTCTGAGAGCATTTCAGCATCCAAAAGTATACCTTGCTCAAGCAATGAGTCACAACGCAGGGGAGTCTGCCTGAGACAGCCATGAGAAAAGATGAGTTGGTAAGCAAGGCAACTTGAGAACAAAATGAAAGTGCATATGAAGATGATCAAGTAATATTCTAATAAACCTGACAGGCACAGCAGCTCCAAGGGCAGCATCCTGTGCTATTTGTTGCAATGTCTTTCCAGTGATATCCTCCAAAGGCATTAATTTATTTGCCTGCAGGGTGAACCTCTGAATTCCAATTGATGCCAAATGCTGTAATATCTCTATAATATCAGAACCCAGTTCTGCAGGTAGCACAACCGCTTGGGAAACTTGCATGATCAAGTTCCCAACATTTTTAGAATTTCTGAAAAGAGAAGGATTCATGGACCGCAGATAACCCCCATCCTTTGTCTGGACCAAATGTCCATATCCATCTCCAAGCGGAGGTAATTCAACCATCTCCTCAGGAAGTAACTCAACTGGACTTCCAAATCCATCAGAGCAATAGCGTGGAGAGCTCCGAAAGGTTTCCTCATTTAAGCCCCATTGTTTCATTAGAGCTTCAGTCTCCAAATCTTCAAGCACCTTGGCCTTCCTTCTTCTATTTGGCAATTGGCTTGCGCTTTCATGATCCTCCTCAGCAGCTTGGATAGCTACAGAAAAATCAAAATCCCCAGAAAGATCCTCTGAATCAGATATAGCCGAAGCAATGCCTCTGAATTCTTCATTCATTCCATCTTCACCATATTTGATAATAAAGTTGCCAGAAGCTATAGCCTCTTCTTCGAACTCCCTTAACAGACGCTCTCTAGGAGACTCAGGATCACCATCAGAAGTCAAACCAAATGAGGGGCTATGTTCAATCCCAAGCATATTTAAGAAATCAGTTGCCACAGATTCAGTGATTTCATCCAAGCTGAGTGATTTTTTCATCTCTTTACCAGTCTTGTAATTTGATTTCGTCTCCATGTAACCTTCCTGCCCGACAGACTTGCTCATAATAAATGGGAGTTCCAGTTTTGCAGATTCTTTAGTCAGAAAGCAATTGAATGTGAACTCCAGATCTTCCCTGCTAGATCCTGTTTTACAAACAATACTCCCTTTATGTTTGCAGTCATCCACCAAACCCACATCCACATAATTCTCAAGGATGTTATCCTCTGAATGAAATTTTGTCTTCCGATCAAGCTCTAGATCATCATCCTTAAAGATTTCATCCACATCAATGGTTTCAATTTGAGGAACATCAACAGACTGAATATCACTCTCTTCTAATTCCAAGTCCTTTTTAGACATTTCTATTCCCTGTTCAATGACAGTAAACTCAGTGGAATCACAATCATTTCCACTAATATCTTTGTCAGACTCATGCTCCAGACCAGCCTTGATTTTGACGGGTTGTACATGTTCGGAAAAGACATGAAGCTCTTCTGTACTGTGTATATTCACCTCATTAAGTTTCTGATAAAGAAAATTAATTGACTTGGAGAATTCTAACCCCAAGTTTGGTGAAACTTCATCACAAATTTTTACATCAATGGATTGAGAAGATGGATTATAAGATCTAGAGTTCAAATTGCTAGGAACACTTCCAACCCGCCGAAGCATTCCATTATTGTTATTTGACCCAAAACCTGTTATTTGCTCCACTGCACATGGCTGATTGTGCAATATGTTAACAAGCTCAGAGACATACATACTCCTTCTGGATTCCATCAAACTGTCCCTGACTACTGAGAAACCTAAACTAACATTTAGAGTAGCGCCGTTAGCCTCGCCCGCAAGTTTAAAGCTTGTAGTCCATTTACCACTTTTCTGGCCCTCTAGTTCCTCCAAAGTGACTGGCAACAGCCTTGTGAGATCTATCCACTGCTTCCCTATGTCAACGAACGGAGCCCCAATTACAGATACATAAATCAAGAAAAGTTTCACTTCATACTTTGCTGAATGGTGGGGTCCACTTTTACTCCCATATACACTACAGTTATGCATCAAAATCTCGTCAAATTCAGCAGTTCGATTCAAGACCTTTGATTCACGAGTCTGCAAAACCTCATCCTTCCTCTTCCAATGCACAGACAAATTCATTTCATTAAAGCCCGGGGGTAACCCTTCAATTGAATGCACATGTAAAAAGAAACAGATATTAAACTTTTGATGATGTATATGGGCTAGAGCTTTTAAGGGCTTCTTCCATTTCCATATTGAAGGTGATTTCTTATCCTTATAAGACGCATTTGCATCAATATTTCTTGGGTTCAAGCTTGATTTTGATTCTGACAACCGAGGTTTCTCAACTGATTTAGAGCGAACTGTGGGTTTGGAAATGAATGGCTGTTGGGGGGTTTTCTGCAGATAAAGGGCTTTGCTTATTGCTTCAATATCGCGCAGCAACTGACCATTATTTGAATTTCCATCACTATCACTATTTGCAGACCCAATTTTCGGCAGCATCATTTTGGCATCCAAAGAGAAAATGCAAGCTCACATATATAACACAAATCAACATAGAACCTCTTGCGGCTTCAGTTCATATATCTTCAGTAAGACTCTTGGATCAGTTCTCTAAGATACAAACAACACAAAAATTAAAGATAACTAAAAATTGTGTTTAAAACAAAATTCACCATTCAATCAATAAGAATTAATACATGGAAAAACAAGCTACCAAATCAAATAGCCAAAAACCCACATTAATTGACTACTGAAAATCACAAAACAACAAAATTTCGTAAATAATCTATAAATCAATCCAACAGTACGGAAATCCCACCCCAGATCACTCTTTTCACAGCAATATCGGGAAAACCAAATAAGTGAAGCAATGGCAGAGGAATTTACATACCGAGATCAAAATTCACTTCTCTGAAGCTAATCATGCAAAGAAAAATCCTAGTGTTTAGGGCTCGGTTCCGCAGCTCTGTGTTGATGGAGAGATGGAAAAAGAATGAGAAGATAAAAATATCTAAGAAATAATGAGTTTAGGCTGGTATGCTTATGGTATTCTGAGAAATCTTGTAATCTTCTTCCCTATGCTTCTCCCCGGAAAATTTCACGAGATAGGCGTGAGAAAATTAAAGTTTTGTCTTGTGCTGACGTGTCTAGCGTGTGGTAGGTGAACTTTGTTGTTTTGGGATATCTCGGCATACAATCGGATCTACTTTGCCAATGTAGAATCTATCTTTCGTAAGATCACTGGCGACCTAAGATTAGACATTATTTATATATACACACACATTTTACAAATTATTTTTTATTCAATGGTGGCTAACAATATGGGTGAGTATATGTCAGGTTAATTAGTTCATGAATAATTTTTTGAATTCAATCCATTAAGTTTAATTTTGTAAAGTAAAAACATAAATCTATCTATTTAAATCTATTAACTATTAATTTAGCCTAAATATCTATTATTTTTTAAAACCAAAAATCCTGTCCAAATTAAATTTAAAAATTAAAACGAAATTTTTTCTTTCTTGTTTTAATGGATAGCCTATTTTTTAATTTAGTTTCAATTTGACTTTTTTATTTTATTTTGCATTATTTTTCTTAGTTTTGGAGTGGCTAATAAGTCTCCTTGAGATTTTTGCACATAGCTTTTAGGGAGTGTTTTGAAATTGTGGGTGGAGGTCAAAAAAAATATATTTATAATTTTTTTATTTAGTTGATTAATTTTTATTTTTTTAAATTATTTTTTTGAACATGATCTTACAAAAAATATATATTTTTCATTTTTTATAAATTATTTTTCTTGAATATGATCTTGCAAAAAATATATATATTTACATATTTCTTCCTAAAAATAGTTTTTAAAACTAAAAAAATATTTTTTTAAAACTCAACACCAAACATAGTTTTAGTGGTTTAACAAACTTTTAGTTGAACTAAGTGCTTCATTAGTTTTTTTTTAAGGAAAATATTTGGTTAGTTAAGTTTTGAGCAATCAGACAATTCAAATAATTGAATTTAGTGTTGAATTGAAAATTTTAATTAATAGCTTGCAAAATTTATACCAAGAAAATTTGTTATTTTTACTTTTTCACATCAAAATTGTCTTTTAGATATTTAATACATAAAATATTTTTTATATTTTAAATATCTTTAAATTAATTTATAATAATTTTATTGACTAAAAAAGTTATATTTTTATTATATTTTTCTATTTAATTAATTATTTTTTACATGTTATATGATATGTAATATGAAAAGTTAGTATATATACCATACTAATAATATAATTATAATTAATTTTCAAATTGCTTAGCTATTAAACCGTTTAAAATCAATTATAAATAAATCAGATAACCGATTAACAGCTAAATATCACAGTTGAACTAAATAAATTATAAGCTTTCTAATAAAATAATTTGCTTGTAATAATCTTTTCATAATTAATAAATAATTAAATAAATCAAAAATTTTTATTCTTATCCTTAATAAATTGCGAACATAAGTGTGTGCTGAAAGTTAAAAAACAATAATATGCGACAAAACTCGAAGATAAATTTCTTAAATCAAATAAATCATTTCATTACTAAGGAATAGCCAAACACAACAGATGCATACATGTAAATTCATGCTCAGAAATCTCAAATCTAAGAGATAGTAAACCTACCCCACAGACCATAATCGGCTACAAAATTTGATTGTTTATCTATTATTATTTATATTATACAATATTTATTTTTTAGGTATCACAATGCATATCATATACAATATAAAAAAATAACTAACTAAACTTTAAATTTTAATAGAAAGTATAATTTTTTATCAATAAAAAATTACTAATATAGATTAATATAAATACAAATAAAAAAATTATTATAGATATTAAATTTCTAAAAGTTAACTTTTTGATACGAAAATTTTACAGTTTCAGTTTTTTCTTAAAAACTAATTTTTACTATAAATTTTAAAAATAATAGTTGAAATTTTCGATCCTTAACTATTACTCAATTGTCAGAATTATTATTTTTTTTGTTTTGTCGATAGCTCAATTGTCAAAAGTTTTGAAAAATGACTTATTATAGAACACTCAATTAGCTTTTAATTTATTTAAGATAGAAAGTTAGAGTAAAAACTTGAAAAAAAGAAAAAACAAAATGTTCAACCTTTGTTTTGTTTTTTTCCCCGAAGAATACAAATGCTTGATTGTGATAAATAAAAAATAAAAAATTGAAAAACTTACCGAACTTCATCCGAAGAAGGAAAACGAATGAACAATATGGGCAGGAAGCTGAATCCTGATCTACTTCTTAAACTAACCCAAACAACTAAAGCGGAAAAGATCACAATTCACAAATTCTGCTGGGAGGTATTTAGGATTGAAAAATAGGTTTAAATTTTTTTTATTTAATTAATTAATTTTTTTAATTTTTTATAAATTATTTTTTTAAAATCTATCTCTTAAAAAAATTATTTATCTGTTTATTTTTAAAATATTTTTAAAATTTAAAAAAATTATAAATATATATTTTTTAAAACATTTTTCTAAATTCAGTACCAAACGGAAATGATTGGGAAAAAAAAAAAGAAAGCCAGATGGACGTTAAGTGGCTAACCGTACAGCCCAAATTTCAAACCATTGAATAAAAATGCTTATACCCAGGCGATGAAGGCATCCACACAATCTTTTTCATGATTGAATAGAATCTTATCCAATCTAGAAAAGTTAAAATTTCTCTACCCAGAAAGCCTAAATTCCTGAAAATGGAGGGGTTAATGCACCTAACTTACAATCCCACCGTCAAGTTAATGTTAGCTTCACTGGAACGAAACTTGCTTCCCGACGCCGTCATTAGGAGGCTTACTCGCTTGCTATTGGCCAGTCGCCTTCGTTCTTGTTACAAGCCTTCCTCTGAGCTTCACCTCATTGATCTCATCCAGTTTGTGCACTGTAATTGATGTTTTCCATCACTGAAATATTCTTTTCATTTCTTTCTTTTTTTGATTGCTGAATGAGCATCCTTTTACTCTGTTTTTTTTTTTTTAAGCTTTGAAAGAAATGCCTATAGCTGTCAAGACGGATAAGCCCAAAACCCAGCATTACGAACTACCTACTTCTTTCTTCAAGTTGGTTCTGGGCGAAAATCTCAAGTACAGGTATATTTTCTTTATCGTAGTACGTAATGCTAATATATATCTGTCTGTGTGTGTGAATATTAAGTGTACCTATTGAATAGGCTATGGGTAATCCTTTTGCTAAGGCAAAATATGAGTTTTGTATATTGATCTCTGCTGAAATTTAAGTTTTCATTTATTGCGGGAGAAATCAGGATTATTCACTCTGTTCTTATATTTGCTGTTTCGGATTAGACTAGTCCCGACCTTGTTCCGATGCATATAGCAACTGATTTTTTTCTTTATTGGTTTTCTGCCCAAGTAAATTCAACCCTTGCTTAATAAATTTCTATACTTTTTAGCCTTTTTATGCAAATTGAACAAATTACATTTTACTCCATATGTTTTTAACAAATTATAACTAGAAATAAATTTTTAAAAAACTAATAGTTAATACTCTTTCATTTGATAAAAATATTATTTATAAAAATTAGAAACAATGAAATTTGAATTTGCTAGTTATTTTGCAGTTATAGTCATTTGTATTAAGTAAAAGCTTTAAATTTTTATTAAATTTCATTAGACTACACAAAAAAATCTTAAAGAATTTATACAAAAATATTTTAAACATAAAAAAATAATGCGATATATTTCATTATAATATTTGAAATTCATACAATATCAAATAAATAGACATTTTATCAAAGTATACGTGCGTAAACTGTTAGTATTTTTAAAAATTTATTTTTTATTATAATTTATTAAAATATCATAAATAAAGTATAATTTGTTCCAGCAAATTAGTAGACAAGTTTCTTTTTGACCCTCGAAAAATTAGTAAAGAACTATTTTTTTATTGGTTTCCATAAACTTTTGAACATTAATAGTGTGATGTGAAAATTCACTGGTAGTCAACGTTTCTGCTGCCATTAAGTTTCAGGATGAAAGTGGTTGTTCGAAACCTCTTCAGCTTGATATTTTTTGGGATGATGTTTAATGGTTTGTATATGAACTATAACAGTTGTTGTTATTTTTCTGATAAATCAAACACCTTGGAGGATGCTGAAAAAGCAATGTTGGAGCTATACTGCGAGAGGTCACAGCTAAAAGATGGACACACTGTCCTTGATGTTGGATGTGGTTGGGGATCGCTCTCTCTGTACATTGCCCAAAAGTACAGTAATTGTAGGATTACTGGGATTTGCAATTCAACTACACAGAAAGCGCACATCGACGAGCAGTGTCGGTATGCTGCTTGATACCTTAACAATTTAGCATTCTCTTCAAAGAGTAGCTTTTGTGTGCAATATGTATCCTTTATCGTCTAAACAAAACCTATATTCTCCTTTTGGTGTTTTAAGTAGCACATTCTTTGTTTTCTTTACAAATTAGTCATTACAAAGGTCATATAATTTTGTTGAACCATGTAGTCGCTCTTTTCTGTAGGAATCTTAAACTGCAGAATGTGGAAATAATTGTTGCAGATATTAGCACATTTGAAATGGATGTGTTCTATGACCGCATATACTCCATCGAAATGTTCGAGGTAGCAATTTTTATGCCACCCTTGAGATGGTGCGGTTAAAGTTGATGTGATTAACCATATACAAGTTTTTGTCATCTGGCAGCATATGAAGAATTACAAGAATCTTCTTCACAAGATATCCAAGTGGATGAAACAAGATAGTCTTCTTTTTGTTCATCATTTCTGTCACAAGACATTTGCTTATCACTTTGAGGTATACCTGATCGTAATCATCTCTTTAAGCATCTATTTTTTGAGCTCCTGTATGTATTTTATTTACTTGGTCTATATGACAGGCTCTTGCATATGTGATAAGGTACTTTACCTTTATCTGTTTCTTTCCAGGATGTAAATGAAGATGACTGGATTACTAGGTATTTCTTTACTGGAGGAACAATGCCTGCTGCAAATCTGTTGCTTTATTTCCAGGTTAGCTCTGAAACCCTTACTATCAAACTTGTTTCTGAAAGAATGTGCACGGTAAGCTTAGCTTTCTTATAGAAGGCTTCTTCTTGCTGAAAGCTTATGTGTGCAGGATGATGTTTCTGTTGTCAATCATTGGCTTGTGAACGGGAAACACTATGCACAGACCAGGTGAGGATTGATAATCAAAAAATTATGGTAGCAGTAATAATAGACTTTCCAGATTCATCTCACTCGTATGTTTGTGCAATAGATAATGTCAATGTTTAAGATATAGTGAAAATTTGCAGTGAGGAGTGGCTTAAAAGAATGGACTGGAACTTGACTTTAGTTAAGCCAATAATGGAGTCAACCTATGGCAAGGATCAATCTCTCAAGTGGACAGTCTACTGGAGAACATTCTTTATAGCTGTTGCTGAACTTTTCCGATACAACGATGGAGAAGAATGGATGGTTGCTCATTTCCTATTTAAGAAAAAATGAAGCATGTCAACAGACCTTTCAGTTGGAGTTGGGAATTATATATTGGCAATTGTAGCTATTATATAATTGGATTAATATTCTTTCCAACTTACTAAACACGAAATCTTATTTGCATAATTTTCAACGATTGAATTCAAAATAAATGGTGATTTTAATTTTCATTCATATTGGTTCAGTAATATGATAGTAGAGTCTCTATCTTGTGATGCAGCTGGAAATCCCCATGGTTTCAAATAAATCATCTGTATGATGCACAAGAATCTCTACGATGTCTCCAACTGGGATGAATGTGCTTCTCCAGTGAAGGGAGCATATGGTAATTATGTGCAGCAAAATTTCAATTTCACGGATTTCCCAGAAGAAAACACAACTATTATCAGTCAACCGCAATTGATCACTAAATTCAACCGCAATCATAGGTCTGGAAACCCTAAATTAATGACTTACAAACGAAAACCCATTGGATCAACAAAATTCCTAACAGAAAGATTGTCATGGTTTTTGTTTGGGCAGGTGAGCTATCTTGCTGCTGATACCAAGTTGTCATAGTTTATTGCACTTGACATAATCACGCTGTCAGAGGTCCCTTGCTTCATACATCAAAAAGTATGCTTATTCAAAAGCAAAGACAGAAGACTTGTGGGATGCCCTTGAGGAGGGATCTGATAAGCCTGTGAACAAGCTAATGAATTCTTGGACAAGGCAGAAGGGGTACCCAGTTGTATCTGTCAAACTCAAAGATCAGAAGATGGAAATTGAACAGTATTTTTTTTTTTTCCTGTTGGCATCACCCAATATTTTAAATTCTCAATTTATAATCTATATAAATTTTGAAATTACCTTTTTTTGACTTGAATTCAAAGGAATATCTGATAATTATGATATTGTCAGTTATTGATGTTAGTTGATAAATGGCAGTCGCAATTTCTGTCAAGTGGTTCCTATGGAGAAGGGCAGTGTATTGTCCCAATAACTTTATGCTGCTGCTCATATGATGTGTAAGCAAGAATTTTTCTTCTTGCAAACAAAAATCTGAAACTCTTGATGGTAAGGAATCTGGCCTTGTGGAAATTGGATGTGCTTGGGTAAAACTCAATGCAAATCAGACTGGTTTCTATAGGTTGAAATATGATGAGGATCTTGCTGCTAGACTTAGATATGCCATAGAGAAGAAGTACCTGACTGAAACAGATAGATTTGGTCATTTGGATCATTTCACTTGCACTAACTTCGTCTCTTAGATTCTTACAAGAGAAGCTGACTTCTTATTGTACTTTTAAATTTCTTAAATCAAATAAATCATTTCATTCTTAAGGAATAGCCAAACACAACAGATGCATACATGTAAATTCATGTTCAGAAATTCAAATCTAACGAGATAGCAAACCTACCCCACAGACCATAATCGGCTGCAAAATTTGATTGTTTATATATTATTATTTATATTATACAATATTTATTTTTTTATGTATCACAATGCATATCATATACAATATAAAAAAAATAACTAAACTTAAAATTTTAATAGAAAGTATAATTTTTTTATCAATAAAAAATTATTAATATAGATACAAATAAAATAATTATTATAGATACTAAATTTCTAGAAGTTAACTTTTTGATACGAAAAATTTATATTTTCAGTTTTTTCTTAAAAACCAATAGTTGAAATTTTCGATCATTAACTATTACTCAATTGTCAGAATTATTTATTTTTTTGTTTTGTCGTGAATTGTCAAAATTTTTGAAAATTGACTTATTATAGAACACTCAATTAGCTTTTAATTTATTTAAAATAGAAAGTTAGAGTAAAAAGTTGAAAAAAAAATAACAAAATGTTCAACCTTTGTTTTGGTTTTTTTCCCCGAAAAATTCAAATGCTTGAATTGTGATAAATAAAAAAATAAAAAAAATTGAAAAACTTAATGAACTTCATCCGAAGAAGGAAAACGAATGAGCAATATGGGCAGGAAGCTGAATCCTGCTCTACTTCTTAAACTAACCCAAACTACCAAAGCGGATACGATCACAATTCACAAATTCCGCCAGATGGAGCCTTGAATGCCTAACCGTACAGCCCAAATTTCAAACCCATAATAGCCATTGAATAAAAATGCTTATACCCAGGCGACGAAAGCATCCGCACAATCTTTTTTATGATTGATAGTGTAAGATTTTTAGGATAGTAGATACTTACTAATTGAGTGTAAATCGCGTATTTGCAATATTTCTGATGGAGTTTAATTACGAGAACCAAACTCGATTCTACAATACGAACGTCTTAATTCACTTGAGATTGAACGAAGATGAAAAAATTTCTTTTCCGATTTTCAGAGAGAATTTTCTAATAAAAATTACATTTTGTAACTTAAGAAAGAGCGATTTTTTTTTCATAACAAAAACTGTTTTTTTTTTTTATATTAACTCAATCGAGCTTAGACTTGGGTTTGGGTTGGGTCAAGCCCACTTGGGCGCTCCAACAACATCAAAACCTAACATCTCTCACCCATCTAAAATGGATTTGACTAAATCCAAAATATCATCTCACATCTCAAATTTAAACAGAAAATCTTTCATACAGGTGAACAAACCGTGCGACTTGAAGCATACAAATTGTGAAAACTCAAATATACAAACCTAATTATAAGCCATAGATGAGACATCAATCCAAAAATGTAATTATTTTCGATAATGTACTTATTTACCCTAAGTATATTTCTCAATACACTTAATTGAGTATCATTCAATCCATCATGAATCCTTACTCAAATTATTCTTACAATTACTTGTATTCTAACTTACTTCTCGCTACATCAAGCGTAATAACTCTGGCTAATGAACACAAGCAGTAAGTGCATAAGCAAAATACTCTTTATTTCGCCCTCATATCAATCAGATTTGAATTAACTCACTTTTCTAGAAGCGTTCCATTAAGTCGAATCATTCTGTGACTATAGGATACATCATAAGATAGCCAATATTAATTCATCACATCATGATATAGTCAAAAGTCACAAAAGGTAAAAATTGTTTGAAATCAATTTTTATGATTTCTAGGATTCACATAGCAAAGAAGCTGATATTCATTCTTTCGCTTCCTAATAGGTCGTATAGCACATGCAGTATGAAATGCATGTTATGGTGGAGCTACTCTTTTCTTGTCAAATATGAAAGAGTATATGTTTTGCTTTTAGTTCAAAATAAATAAACACTATATGAGTCTTAGTCTTACCGCTCTGAATGCATCAAACTTGAAACTTTTGTTTACACATTCAACAATTTTAAACAAAAAATTTCACACTCAGCTTCCTCTATGTAGACACATGAATGGTAGAAGTCATTCATGTTGATTCTTATATATATGAAGAATCTCATCTTAATCCTCATCAAGGCGACCTTAAAAAAATGAATGAGACTAAGACCACTCCTACTGCATTTTAGTCATTCACTTAATACCTCTGCATTTATGGTCTCATCTCTGCTCGCTCCATAGCATGAAAGACGATTACTCGTGTGAGTGAGTCAATCTAAGTCTATCGACATACTTATTTGAATTGTGTTAACTGGTATTTACAATATATTCATATAATTGAAAAAATATTAAACAATTAAATTGATATATTGTTTGTAAAAACCAAGTGATTTGACATAACATATATTGATTACATTCTACATAAGCATAGGGATTTTACATGTCTTGCAAATGCATTCCTAGTTATTGGTTTAGTAAATGGATTTGCTACCATTTTGTTTGTAAAATGTGTTTCAGAGTCACTTTTTTTTTTGTAATCATGTCTCTAACATTGTGATATATAATCTGGATATGTTTGGTCTTTCCATAATATTTTGGATCCTTAGCATAAGCTAATGTAGTCATACTATCACAATGGATTGTCATAGGTTTAGATACTGACTTGACAATCTCTAAGTGCTGTAAAAACCTTTTCAACCAAACTGCTTCTTGTATAGTTGAGAAACATGCTACATACTCAGCTTCCATCGTCGATAACGTTATACAAGATTGTTTCTTGCTACTCCATGAAATTGCATAATCATTAAGCAAGAATGCATATCCAAAAGTTGATTTGCACTGATCTATATCACCTCCCCAATCAGCATCAATATAACCAATTAAGCGCAAATCTTTCCCTTGATAGCATAGAACATAGTTTGAAGTTCCTTTTAGATATCTAAATATTCTCTTGACTATCATCCAGTGTTTCAGACCTATATTGGATTGAAATCTGCTTACTAGCCCAACAACATAACAAATGTCTGGACGTGTATACATCATTGCATACATCAGACTATCGACAACACTGAAATAGGGTACTCTAGACATTCATTCTTTTTCATCTGATGTCTTGGGACACATATCGAAACTAAGACTCAGATTTCTTTCGACATGGGTATCCATAGGCTTACATTTATGCATATGGTCACGTTATAACATTTTTTTTTATATAAGTCTCCTGAGATAGACCCAAAAGGCTTTTAGAGCGATCCTTTAAGATTTTAACACCAAGTACATAGCTAGCATCACCCATATCTTTCATTTTAAAGTTCGATGATAACTATTTCTTGGTAGTATCAATCAACTTCTTATTATTTTCAGTTATTAAAATGTCATTGACATATAAGGACATAATTATAAAACTATCGTTAGAACGTTTAATATACACGCAATGGTCTTCCTCCATCATCATAAAACCATCCTTTAATATAGCTTGATGAAATTTGAGATTCTACTATCTTGATGTTTGCTTAAGACCGTAAATGGATCTTTTGAGCTTGTAAACTTTGTGCTCTTGTCCTTTGAGTTCAAAACCCTCCAGTTGATACATATAGATCTCTTCATCTAGTTCTCCATTGAGAAAAATAGTTTTAACGTCCATTTGATATAATTCTAAGTCCATTCGTGCTACTATAGCCAGAATGAGGCGAACTGATGCAAACCTAACTACAGGTGAGAATGTATCTTCATAGTCAATTTCATCTTTTTGTGTGTAGCCTTTAGCTACTAATTGAGCTTTATATCTTTCTATTGTCCCATATGTCTTGCGCTCTATTTTAAGAATCCATTTATTCCCAATAGTCTTACAACCAGACGGTTTCTCAACCAAATCTTAGACTTGATTGTATATCATCGAATCCATTTCATCTTCCATAGCTTTAATCCATTCATTTGCTTTAGAACCAGAGAAAGCTTGTTGTATTGTTTTAGGTTCTTCTTTACCTAGAGCAATTATAAAAGCTTCCCCCTCAATATCTAATCGATGACGGAGAATCTTGTCACGATTACTACGTCGAGGTTGAGATTGTTCATGGTCTTGCTCCATTAGAACAAAATATGACATCCTTTCACTCCCACTTGCTTCAGGAGGAGCATTGAATTCTTACTCTGTGAGTCCTAAATCAATCATTCTTGCACTCCCACTAGTCTCAGGATCTTTCATTTCATAAAGTTGGAAATCCTTATTTATCTCACCTATTTCAGGAAAGTTATCTTCTAAGAAAATGACATCTCATGACTCAACTTTTATTACTCTTCCATATGTGTCTTCCCCCAAAAATACATATCATTTGAAAAATTTTGAGTATCTTATAAAAATACATTTCCTCCCCCTCGGACCAAGCCTTCCATATTAATGGGAAGTGTTGTGGAATAAGCTGCGCAATCCCATGGGCGCATATTGCTTAAGTCAGACTTTTCGCTTTTCCACAATTTATATGGGGTGGAATTAACAGATTTTAATGGCACATGATTTAGAATGTAGGCAGCAGTCATTAATGCATCTTTCCAAAAAGAAATAGATAAATTAGTTTGTGCCATCATTGACCTAATCATTTCCAATAGGGTTTTATTTATTCTTTATGCTACGCCATTTTGTTGCAGAGTAGAAGAAATAGTTAGCTGCCTAGCTATACCATTATCATCACAATAAATTTTGAATAAATTAGATAGATATTCATGTACTCGATCGATTTGCAATGATTTGATATTCAAATTTAATTGATTCTCAACCAATTTACTATAACGTATGAAGCAATATAATACTTCAAATTTATGGAAGATTAAATAAACATGACCGTATCTGGTGAAATCATCTATGAAAGTGATGAAATAGTGAGTATCATGTCTTGCTCTCACATTTATTTAGCCACAAATGTTAGAATGTATAAGATGTAAAGGAAATGTGGCTTTTTGGCTTTGTCAAATGGTAATCTTATTGTTTTTCCAGTTAGGCAATGCTCACAAATAGACAAATCTATTTTCTCAACAGATCCTAAAATATCAGCTTTTGCTAATCTTTTTAAACGATCTTGCTCAATGTGTTCTAATCTAACATGTCATTTAACATCATCATTTAATAAAATATTATTGGAATTGCCAACAACAAATATATATTGCTTAACATCCATAAAAATAGTGTCTAGCACTATAAAACCATTCAACATATGTCCAAAACTATAAAAAAATTTGTCCAAAAATATTTTAACACAACCATCTTCAAAAATAATTTTGAAGCCAAGTCCAAGCAGAACAATGATAGAAACTAAATTTCTTCGAATATCATGAGCATAAAGCACATCATGGAGATAAAGCGTGCGACCTCCCCGCAGCACTAGCTTGCAGGTACCGATCCTAAGTACGTTATCCGAAACATTATTCCCCATATAGATTTTTCTACTCCCTTTTGGAATTAGATAAAATTCCACAAAGGCAGATGTGTCACTTGCTATGTGGTTTGTTGCTGCTGAGTCTATAGTCTAATAAGGAATAGTTTCAGCTAACATCAAGCAGCTACTAACATATAAATCTGATAGACTAATTTGGTCAAACAATACATTTGGCTCAGTGCAATCACGAGCAAAGTGACCAAACGTCCCACAATTGAAGCAATTCATGTTATTTCATTTATTTCTGACGCGTTTTCCACGCTTGCATTTATTTTCGCTAAATTTTGCCTTATTTTCTTTCCTGCCTTGCCATTTTCCCTTACACTTCCATTTCTTTTACCCAGAACTTGAAACCCCTTTGCCTCTAGACTCAGTCATATAAGCCTCTCCTTCAGGCTTATCAGTGAGAAGTCGATCCTCCTCTAGCTCAACATGTCGAGCAATATCACAAAACTTTTGATGTTGTCATTATGGGTAAGGTTGACATGCATGTGTTCCCAGGCTTTTAGAAGAGAGAGAATTACAGCTTGGACTTGTTGCTTATCAGTCATCTCATGGCCAACATCTTTCAATTCACTTATCAAGTTAGACATGAAAGTAAGGTGTTGTCTCATTGTATAATTAAAATTCTTCTTATTAGCATCAAATTTCAAAATTAACTGAGTAGCCTTATTGTTGAGGTTTCACCAAACTGAACCTTAATAGCATCCCAAATTGCCTAGGTTGAGCGGTACTTCTCAAAGCGTAGCATCAATTCATTTCTCATGCTGCTCAGCATCAATATGCGAGCAATTTTGTCCTTACGCTTATAGGCTTGATATGCCTCCATATCCCGCCTATGTTGAGCAGTGTTTCAATGCTCAGGTTCATCTATTGATTGTGTGATTGTTTCTAGCATATCTTGCTCTTCCAGGCGATATTGAATTTTACGATGTCAAATGTCATAGTTTTTATCATTCAGCTTATCTCCTTGATTTAAGTCAGCAATAATGTTTTTTGCTGTAGCCATTTCAACTATTTAGAAACAATAATTATAATTAGGGTCAGCATAATTCATTATTACTTTTATCAATTTCAAGTTACAATACTTTAAATTAATCAATAATAACCTAACACAAGCAGTAAAAACAAAAAAACTGTTTATACAACTCAATCAATTCCTACTGACATAGTATAGTTATCATTGTTTAATTTAAACATGCGTCAATTAATTTTATATTAAATGAGATTCATTAATCTACCAATCTAATATTCTCACAATACATTTATCATTTCATGCAATATAACAATTGTGATACCCCTTACCCTTCCGTACATCCATCCGTATACTTGATGGATAAGAGGTGTTATGTAAAATAATTTTAAACATATATAATATAAAAAATTTAAAATATATAAATAAAATATTATGCAAACATCTCCTAATTATAACTTTTTTTTCATATATATATATATATATACATCCATAATGAAATCTGAAAAAACATGTATATATATATATATATCAAAATACAATAAGAAAACCAACCCATTTGGGGTGACTACCGCTATGCTCTATCACGTGAGTCCGCAAATCAGTGTTTCTTAACTATAAGTCCAAACGCTATCTGCTACTCTTGTAACCTACGTGAGAAAATATAAACTCCCGCGATTAGTATATAACTCAATGGTGCAAAATTCTTATAATAATAGTCATTAAAATAAAATATATATTTAAAGTGAAACCAATTCAAAATTTAAATCTTTTTTTATAAATGCAATAATATAATATTTATATAATTCATTTAATTCATAATTCAATATATTTATGATTTCTTAATAATATTTTTTTTCATATACCCACATATTATAACATCCTAGACTTGCTCATAAGGAATCAAAGGAGTATCTTATCATATATCAACTTAGAATCCACAGAAATGCACAAGATCCAAATATAACCACAAAAATGCACATGACTGAAAATGTATAAGGTGATTCATAGAAATGCACAGGATCACTATATTTCATTAGTCCACAGAAATGCATAGGACCGTATTTTCTACCATATTTGCATGTCAACAATACCCTAGTTTACGTCTAGACTAATATGTTGGCAAAATTTCTCATATTCATAATTCAACTAATTTTTTCATAAAATAAATAAATAATATTTTCATTCCAAAATAAATATTATAAATCATTTGAATATAAAATTTCCTTATTACTTCAGAAAAATATGATTGTTTTTAATTACTTACTTATATATATATGACTAAAATTATAAAAATAATTGCACTAATCTCTTTATGTTTTGCTAGTGTCTGCTGGTTTTTTCCCTTTATTTCGAAGTGAAGCCTGCCCCGACGTCGCTTCTAGAAATAGACAAATTTCAATTAGTTATTGAATCTCACACGATATAAATTTTGAAAAAATTTAAATTTTTCGACGATTATCCGCTCTCACGTATATCTAGATTCAATAATTAAAATTTTTTTCATTATGCGTTTTTAATGTATAGATCACGGTTTTAGTAATCATTACGCTTTCTGGTGAGACCAAAAATTCAATTATTAATTTTCTTTTATAATACTTTATTTCTTTATTTTTCTACTTTCAAAATTATTTTTCTCCATTTATTTCTTTTATTCTTCTAATGTTCATTTCAAATTCAAAAATTCTCATCAATTCAATAAATACTCTAAAAATTCCAAATAAATTACTATAATCACTTTAACTCATTTTCTTTCATTTTCCATAAATAATTTCACCAAAATAATATTGAATAACTCCCAATAAAATTTTTCATAATTAGGCTAAAAATCTAAAAATTCACCAAAAATCCTATTAAATATTTTTTCCATTCCAAAATTTATTTTCCACTTCTAAACACTCTAATTAACTCCGTTATCTTCAATTTGAGGTAAAATTCCTCCAAAATAATTTTTTTGGAATTTAACCATAATTATGCAAATTCTCTAACAATTCCACAAAATTTTCTAAAAATTATTTCCATCAATTCTTCACTATATCCATCATCCTCAAGCTTTGTTCTTTTTATTTCCTTTTTTTTAATCTAATTGTTCAATATTTTTGCCATAAACCCTAACTTTCCATCAACCAAATTCAAACAATATCACACCATAACTCAAAAGAATAAATATGACAATAATCAAACCAAAAAAATTTAATGGAGAAATAAACAAAATTATCACATTCTTCAAATGGGAATTAAGCTAAGTTTTGATTTTTTTTTTGCCAAAACTTCACTCTTTTACTTTTTTTTATTCACACCAATACTACCTTAATCCTTTTGATTATTGAATAAATATGATTTAAAGAAAAAAAATTGAAGGAATCAAGAGATGTGAGCTTTGAGTGGTTCAGCCATGGTGGAGAAAAAGGAAGAAGATGGAGATTTGTTATTTGTGTAGAGAATTTTAATTAACTTCCTATTTATACTCCAATTAACTTAATTAATTTTAATTAATTCTTTAATCAATTTTCTCATTGGCTAATAGCACAATTAGTTATCCCCTAAAATTGGCATATGACCCAATCAAAATTAAATAAATTTTGACTTAACAATTTTTTTCTACCAATCACAAATTTCTTTTATTTTAATTCATAATTAAATTTAATTCCCCAAAATTCAACCTCTAAACAACTTAATTTCAATAAATTAAATATTCCAAAAATTATAAAATAATTTTCTCTTCGAAACGGTTTCTTCGATTTTACGAAACGATCAACGGTGAGAAAATTGCGTTTTTACGATTTAATCATTTTTCTTAATTTTACCCGTAAAAATTCATCTGTCGTCCGATTTCTAATTTATTAGTTTTAAAAATATTAAACTTCAATTTTAATCACATCGTCCCTATTGCGATCATGAACACATCTCTCTAACTCTTGATCCTAAAAATCAAGCTGTAAACCTGCACTGAGAATCATATTTTCACAATTCAATCCCTTAACCTTAAAATCTCACCTTATAACTCTATTTATGGCCTTAAAATAATATTTTACATATTTCGGTATGTTTAAATTATAATTTTACTACCGAACGAAAAAACTAAATTTCGATCCGAGTTGTCATCTCGATTTGCGTGCATAACACGAAAATTGCATTGTTTCATTTGATAAAATTCTTATTCCTATTATGATATTAATATAATTTTTTTATTTATTTATCCATATTTAGATTCCGATCGTATGTATCTATATCGCAGTATAAACAACCGTAGTACACGTATACGGTTAGCATCTAACTTGCGAATGTGACAAAAATAAAATATATATATATATAAGATAAACATTCAATATATGTCTTTTTTTAAAAAATAACATATAGTCACACACAAAACAAAATAAAATTAAACATTTTCTAATGTTAAGTTCAATTTATTTATCATCTGGTTAAACTGGTGGTTCCCTCTCAGCAAATTCTCTTTTTACTAAAGTACCGGACACATTTTTCATCCTTGAGAAACTATTCATTTACTTACTAGATCGTCTAATATTATCTTGTATCCGACGCTCCAGTTTCTGATCCAAAAATTTTTCAAGATTTTCATAAGTTAAGTCGTTTAATCTTTCTTTAAGCGTCTTCCTTTCATTTTTCAATGAATTAAGTAAGGAATCAAGAACTATAGACATTTGTTGTTCCACAACTAAGTCATAGTGTTCACTAAATATCATATATAAAATCCAAAATTTATGAAACATCTCATCAATATGCTTCTTAAGAGAATATTCCAAATCTTTCTTATATGCACATAATCGTTCCAAAGCGTAAAGCTTCAGATTCCACACACACACACACACACATATATATATATATATATAACATATGTTATGTGATACAAAAAAAATACACACACACACACACACACACACATATATATATATATATATATATTAGTAATTATGTTTCAATATGCATATTTTTCTCCAAATTCTTCACCAAATAGTCATAAAAAAATTTTGAAAAAATATCTATTAAATTGAAAATTATATTTTGAGAATTTTGAAAAAAAAAATTGGACAAAAAATACCTGTTCATGCTCCCCCACGCGTTGCCAGTGTACACGCCGCCTGCCACATAATTGAGACGTCAGCGTTTCGTGAACCAACTAAAGGAATCCACGTGGACGAATATGCCACGTGTCACGGACACATGGCATGACACGTGAATTAACCATTCCACGCCAACCGCCATCGCATGACGCTCCGCCTTCCGGATGTTATTTTTTATCGATTTTTCATATTTTACACGTTTTTACCGTTTTAAACCTACTAAAACCGTTTTTAGTCCGTTTTAATATCATTTTGGTCATGTTTGGACAACACATACTTGATCCGAGAGTGAAAATCGTTTTAATAACAGTTTTTCAAAAAAATATACTTAAAAACTTTGAAAAATTATAAAAATTCAATCACTTATTAGAAAATTATACAAAAATACTCGTTAGAAAGCTTGTGATGAGAAATTTCCAACGATACCAAATTCGAACTATGAAAGTGAATAATTAAATTTACGAAAATTAAAAAAATTTTGAATTTTTATAGTTAATTTCTCAAAAAATGTTACAATCACAATTTTAAGTACAAAAACGTATAAAACACGATCTGATGCCAATGTAAGATTTTTAGGGCAGTAGATATTTATTAGTTGAGTATAGATAATGTATTTTCAATACTTCTGACGGAATGTAATTACTAGAATTAAATTTAATTCTACAGTTAAAACGCTTTAATTCACTTAAATTTAAACAGAGATAAAAAAAAATTTCCAATTTTTTAAAGAAATTTTATAATAAAAATTACGTTTTGTAAGTTATGATATAACGATTTTTTTTCATAACAAAAACTACCTCTCTGAATCAAGTGCACGTCGGTGGCCATCAACATCAAAAACCAATAAATAGAATCTTATCCAATCTAGAAAAGGCAAATTTCTCTACCCAGAAAGCCTAAATTCCTGAAAATGGAGGGGTTAATGCACCTAATTTACAATCCCACCGTCAAGTTAATGTTAGCTTCACTGGAACGAAACTTGCTTCCGGACACCGTCATTAGGAGGCTTACTCGCTTGCTATTGGCCGGTCGCCTTCGTTCTTGTTACAAGCCTTCCTCTGAGCTTCACCTCATTGATCTCCTCCAGTTTGTGCACTGTAATTGATGTTTTCCATCACTGGAATATTCTTTTCATTTCCTTCTTTTTTTGATTGCTGAATGAGCATCCTTTTTTCTGTTTTTCTTTTTTTTTTTTTTTTTGTTAAGCTTTGAAAGAGATGCCTATAGCTGTCAAGACAGATAAGCCCAAAACTCAGCATTATGAACTACCTACTACTTTCTTCAAGTTGGTTCTGGGCCAAAATCTCAAGTACAGGTATATTTTCTTTATCGTAGTACGTAATGCCAATATATATCTGTGTGTGTGGATATATTAAGTGTGCCTATTGAATAGGCTATTGGTAATCCTTTTGCTAGGGCAAAATAGGAGTTTTGTATATTGATCTCTGCTGAAATTTAAGTTTCATTTGTTGCGGGAAAAATCAGGATTATTCACTCTGTTCTTATATTTGCTGTTTTGGATTATACTAGTCCCGACCTTGTTCTGATGCATATAGCAACTGATTTTTTTTCTTTATTGGTTTTCTGCCCTAAGTAAATTCAACACCTGTTTAATAAATTTCTATACTTTTTAGTCTTTTCCTTTGCAAATTGAACAAATTACATTTTACTCTCTAAGATTTTAGCAAATTACAATTAGAAATAAATTTTTAAAAAATTAATAATTTATCCTCTATAAAAATATTGTTCAAGATAAAAATTAGAAATAATAAGACTTGAATGTACTGGTTACTTTATAATTATAGTCGTTTGTATTAAATAAAAGCTCTAAACTTTTATAAAATATCATTAGACTATACATAAAATCTTAAAAAATTCATATAAAAACATTTTAAATATAAAAAAAATCATGTGACATATTGTATTGCAATATTTAAAATTTATATAATATCAAATGAATAGACATTTTATTAAAGGATAGATGGGTAAACTGTAAGCTTTTAAAAATTTATTTTTTGTTTTAATTTATTAAAACATCGAGAGGGAAACTATAATTTGTTCTAGCAAATTAGTAGACAAGTTTCTTTTTGTCCCTCTAAAAATTAGTAAAGAACTATTTTTTTACTGGTTTCCATAAACTTTTGAACATTAATAGTGTGATGTGAAGATTCATTGGCAGGCAACGTTTCTACTGCCATTAAGTTTCAGGATGAAAGTGGTTGTTCGAAACCTCTTCAGCTTGATATTTTTTGGGATGATGTTTAATGGTTTGTATATGAACTATAACAGTTGTTGTTATTTTTCTGATAAATCAAACACCTTGGAGGATGCTGAAAAAGCAATGTTGGAGCTATACTGCGAGAGGTCACAGCTAAAAGATGGACACACTGTCCTTGATGTTGGATGTGGTTGGGGATCGCTCTCTCTGTACATTGCCCAAAAGTACAGTAATTGTAGGATTACTGGGATTTGCAATTCGACTACACAGAAAGCGCACATCGACGAGCAGTGTCGGTATGCTGCTTGATACCTTAACAATTTAGCATTCTCTTCAAAGAGTAGCTTTTGTGTGCAATATGTATCCTTTATCGTCTAAACAAAACCTATATTCTCCTTTTGGTGTTTCAAGTAGCATATTCTTTGTTTTCTTAACAAATTAGTCATTTCAAAGGTCATATAATTTTGTTGAACCATGTAGTCGCCCTTTCTGTAGGAATCTTAAACTGCAGAATGTGGAAATAGTTGTTGCAGATATTAGCACATTCGAAATGGATGTGTTCTATGACCGCATATACTCCATCGGAATGTTCGAGGTAGCAATTTTCATGCCACCCTTGAGATGGTGCGGTTAAAGTTGATGTGATTAACCATATACAAGTTTTTGTCATCTGGCAGCATATGAAGAATTACAAGAATCTTCTTCACAAGATATCCAAGTGGATGAAACAAGATAGTCTTCTTTTTGTTCATCATTTCTGTCACAAGACATTTGCTTATCACTTTGAGGTATACCTGATCGTAATCATCTCTTTAAGCATTCTATTTTTTGAGCTCCTGTATGTATTTTATTAACTTGGTCTATATGACAGACTCTTGCATAAGTAATAAGGTACTTTACCTTTATCTGTTTCTTTCCAGGATGTAAATGAAGATGACTGGATTACTAGGTATTTCTTTACTGGAGGAACAATGCCTGCTGCAAATCTGTTGCTTTATTTCCAGGTTAGCTCTGAAACCCTTACTATCAAACTTGTTTCTGAAAGAATGTGCACGGTAAGCTTAGCTTTCTTATAGAAGGCTTCTTCTTGCTGAAAGCTTATGTGTGCAGGATGATGTTTCTGTTGTCAATCATTGGCTTGTGAACGGGAAACACTATGCACAGACCAGGTGAGGATTGATAATCAAAAAATTATGGTAGCAGTAATAATAGACTTTCCAGATTCATCTCACTCGTATGTTTGTGCAATAGACAATATCGATGTTTAAGATATAGTGAAAATTTGCAGTGAGGAGTGGCTTAAAAGAATGGACTGGAACTTGACTTTAGTTAAGCCAATAATGGAGTCAACCTATGGCAAGGATCAATCTCTCAAGTGGACAGTCTACTGGAGAACATTCTTTATAGCTGTTGCTGAACTTTTCCGATACAACGATGGAGAAGAATGGATGGTTGCTCATTTCCTATTTAAGAAAAAATGAAGCATGTCAACAGACCTTTCAGTTGGGGTTGGGAATTATATATTGGCAATTGTAGCTATTATATAATTGGATTAATATTCTTTCCAACTTACTAAACACGAAAGCTTATTTGCATAATTTTCAACGATTGAATTCAAAATAAATGGTGATTTTAATTACCATTCATATTGGTTCAGTAATATGATAGTAGAGTCTCTATCTTGTGATGCAGCTGGAAATCCCCATGGTTTCAAATAAATCAGCTGTATGATGCACAAGAATCTCTACGATGTCTCCAACTGGGATGAATGTGCTTCTCCACTGAAGGGAGCATATGGTAATTATGTGCAGCAAAATTTCAATTTCACGGATTTCCCAGAAGAAAACACAACTATTATCAGTCAACCGCAATTGATCACTAAATTCAACCGCAATCATAGGTCTGGAAACCCTAAATTAATGACTTACAAACGAAAACCAATTGGATCAACAAAATTCCTAACAGAAAAAGCAAAGTTTCTCTAATTCATTAATCAGCTGAAGATCAATGAATAGTGTTAATTAATGGGAAACAGCATCAGCAGAAGAAGTACCATCAACTGGGTTTCCCAAATCAGCTGGGATGATTTCAGATTCCAAGAAGCGACGCAGATGCTTATCATCCAAATGTTCCTGTTAAGAATATGAAAAATACAAGAAAGAAGGTTTACTAGTAGAACGCACAAAATTATATAATAGAAAAGAAGAAAGCAGAGAAAAGGGGAATGGAAGATACTGAGAGGCAGGCTCTGTATTTTTGCCACTCGGAAACGCATTCCTCTTTGTCCCATTGACCCTTCACAAACTTGTCTGCGTACCATCTTAACAAATCGTTCAAAAATTACATTTTAGAAAGATTAAGATCAAATTTTAAGGTTTAAGAAATTTCCTTCATTTTTTTTTAAAAATGATTCAAGTAAAGACAGCCACCATAGTTAAATTGAGGTAGGGGAGACACCGACCTGTTGAAGCAATTGTGGTATGCAGCTCTCAGACGAGCACAAGGCGTCGAAGAGGAAGATGAAGATGAAGAAGTTTCGCCCTTTTTCTCTTTCTTAATAAAACCCATCCCGCATCCCCATTGATTTTGCCCCCTTCTCTCTTAAATTATCTCCCACTGTCGCCGAAGCAGCTTTTAATTTTAGCGACGACAAGTTTTAGGTAGGATTTAATTCTATATCGGGAAAAATTTGAGACGGCATTTTTTCCATTAAAGTCTTATTATTGTTTTCTTTACTTTTGGAATAGTTTTTC
Organism: Triadica sebifera; assembly: GCA_023653625.1. Classification (NCBI taxonomy): domain Eukaryota; kingdom Viridiplantae; phylum Streptophyta; class Magnoliopsida; order Malpighiales; family Euphorbiaceae; genus Triadica; species Triadica sebifera. Next base: position 23,321,000 of record CM042910.1, on the reverse strand, counting down.
AGTTTTAATTTTGTTATTTTTTATCAAAAAATTGATAAAAAGATAATGTGAATATAGTGTTGAAATTAGTATTTTAAATACATAACTAATAAAAAATAATAATAATTTATCTTGTTCCATTTAAGTCTATTGGGTTTATTTCTAAGGTGTCCAAATCCAATAAATCTAAATGGGTAAATTTGAAAAATTATGTTAAGTGCATATGCAATTATATGCAATTTAAATGAGTATATGCAAGACATGTGTGCAACTTATATTTTGATTTTCATATGTTAGTTTTTGGGTTGATTCATTTGATTTAAATTGTAGAGCAAATTTTATTTAGTTTTTCTACTGTTTGTAATTTGTATTCTAGTTTTGTTTTGTCTTTTTCAACAGATATTAAAGTTTTTTTTGTTTGTTTAGTCACTATAAATATATAGTACCTCATTATTATGTGTAAAATATCATATATGATTTTAGATTATCAATTTATAAGAATTATTTCCTTGGGAGCTGAATTTGCTATTTGAGTTCTTTTTTGAACTCCTATGTTGAACTTATCAATTGATAACCCAATTGTGGCGTTTATCTTTTTGACTTATCAAGAGAGCTAGTGTACTCTTGTGGCGTCTTCTGAACATTGATAATCCTTCATAAGATTCCTTTGTTTTACCATTTTGAATCTAATTTGAGAATTAGATTTTTTTTGTTTGTTTGTGTCAAATCTGATGTGGTCGTTTTCCAGCCAACAAAGCCCCAAACTTAAACTCCTGCATCAACCTACCAATCAAAATCTTAGGACGACGATTTCAAGGATTCCTGAACAAATCTGGTGCCACTACCAATAACATTAAAAACTAGGAATCCCTGAAGACCAGTGCAGTTGTCAGCAAGCTTCCTAATATGATCCAAGGTGCTTCTTGATGGAAATCCTCTTCTTCGACATCATCAAAATAACAATATTCTTCGCCTTTAACAGGAACTCTAACAAGAATAGTGTATAGAGATCCTATTCCTTTCTGGCAGCAGAATTGATACTCTTTTTGTTTTTCCCCTCAATCTTGAACAAGGCTTCTTTTGGTTTACTTTTGTTGCTTCCTCCTTTGAACCAAGTTAATTTCCTCATCCTCCTTCCTTTGAAATTGTCTGTTGAATTTCCTGTGTAATAACTTTTGTGTTGTCAATTGATTAGAAAATGGGTGTTTTTAGATGGGGATCTCAGAAATTGTTTTAGCAGTATCTGATTAAGAATTTTTTGGGTTTTACTTACCAATTTTTATCTCCCTTTTAGAAGAAAATTATTTTAATTTTTAAATAATATAAACCTGAGACATATTTATATGCTTGTCGCACGCCTTAATGGCTCGTGCATTACCCCTCAGTTGGATCTGTTAACTCGGACTCAAAAATGTGAAAAGTGTAAGAGGTTAAGGATCTAATCAAACAAAAATAATAGTTTGAGGATCTAATTGAATCCAATAAAAAAAATTAGGATCCAATTCCAATCAAATAATTGATTATATAATTCAGGAAACTGAAAATGAGTTTTGCTTTTAATTTTTTGAAAAATTAAATATAGATAAAAATAAATAAAAGTTAAATAAGGATATGATTGATTTACTTTATAATATTTAAAAATATAAGAAAATGGTGTAATTAAGGCTCTAAAGTTTAGGGCAAATAGCCCACTCTAATTAAGCCCACAATGTATGATTTTAGAATAAATTAACCCCTTAACGTTCAAGTCCTTTACATCTCTAAAAGGCAACTAACCTGGCATGTTGAAGGTCACACATTTGATGGGTACCATGGTACTCTGATTCAGTTTTTTTGTTAATTATAGCACTACCCTTGTGCGTTATTGTGGTGTAATCTCGGTCAATCTAAACAGGGACCAAAGTTCGAGTATATTGTCAAAGTTGGAAAGATAAATCAAGGAAATTCGCACTGCATGCGTTGTGAATACACTTGAATTATACGAAAAAAAATGCTAACAATTTCTTAAACACTTGCTCTATAATTAGCCCACATTATCAAAATTTTAACTTAGAAAAATTTACTGCTTAATTTAACAAATTAAATTCGATAATCTGAACCAATTATGAAGAAAGTGTCAAAAAATGTTGAAAAAAGTGCTACTATTCTACAAAGAGTATGTTTACCAAGTTGCTCTTGAATTTGTCAAAACTATCCAGTTCAAGCAGATGGATATAAATAAACAACAATTTTCAGTATTAATTCTTTTGCAAATTTATTTGACATACAGCGTCGAAGAACTATTGGAATTTATGCAGATATTTTGCTGTTCAATATCCTCTGGCCAAATTGGATATGATTGCAATCCCTGATTTTGCTGCTGGGGCCATGTAGAATTATGGTTTAGTTACATATCGTGTGACAGGCTACAGCCTTACTCTTTGATGACAAGCATTTTGCTGCTGCTAACAAGCAAAGGGTATTTGGAACTTACTGGTCCCAATTTTCTGTTGCAAATTTATGATTTCCATATAGAAACTTCGCTAATTGCTGTTCTGGCTATTGTTAAGGTTGCTTCAGTAGTTGCACATGAGCTGCCACGTCAGTGGTTTGGCAATCCTGTAACAATGGAATGGTGGACGCACCTGTGGCTTAATGAGGGTTTTGCAACTTGGATATAATTTTTTATTCTCATTCACTTCCACCATGTTTCTCTTAATACATTCATATAGAATGATTTTTGTTTGGGCAGGTGAGCTATCTTGCTGCTGATAGCTTGTTTCCAGAATGGAAGATATGGACTCAGTTTCTTGATGAAATTACTGAAGGTCTTAGGCTGGATGGCCTTGAAGAATCTCATCCCATTGAGGTGAAGGGGGCAAACTAGTTCCCATTGAAGTCTCATTTATTGAGAGCATTTATCACTTCAATTAAGATTTTCATTACAGGTGGAGATGAATCATGCCAGTGAGATTGATAAAAAATATAAGATGCAATAAGCTATAGAAAAGTTGCCTCTGCTATCCAAATGTTGCAAAGCTTTCAGGTTGGTGATCTGATAATCTGAGAGTCAAAATGTCTCCATGATTGAATTAACATAAAGACGTTGAGAAAGTTGTCAACTAGTTATGTAAGAATGTTGCTGGCTGGGCCTTCTAAAATAATCGGACTTATTTTGCTTGTATCATTGCTGAAGACAGGATTCTTTGTTTTGCTTTTCTAATCAATCATCTCATGGATTTATGGGACAGAATAAATGTTTTCTTCCTCCATGGTAGCAAAATGTATGAAACTGAAATAAACATAGTTATTGAGAATTTTTGAGATTGCAACAAACTCAGTATGTCTTCCCATTGAAAATTGGGGATGTCTTTATTGTAGTATGCCTCTTTGATCTTTTTTTTTTTTTTTTTTTGAAAAATAACTTTCTGTGAAGTTGTCATGGTTTATTGCACTTGGCATAATTATGCTGTCAGAGGTCCCTTGCTTCATACATCAAAAAGTATGCTTATTCAAATGCAAAGACAGAAGACTCGTGGGCTGCCCTTGAGCTAATGAATTCATGGACAAGGCAGAAGGGGTACCCAGTTGTATCTGTCAAACTCAAAGATCAGAAGTTGGAAATTGAACAGGTTTTCTTTTTTTTTTTTTTCTTTTTTTTTTCCTGTTGGCATCACCCAATATTTTAAATTCTCAATTTATAATCTATATACATTTTGAAATTACTTTTTTTTACTTGAATTCAAAGGAATATCTGATAATTATGATATTGTCAGTTATTGATGTTAGTTGATAAATGGCAGTCACAATTTCTGTCAAGTGGTTCCTATGGAGAAGGGCAGTGGATTGTCCCAATAACTTTATGCTGCTGCTCATATGATGTGTAGGCAAGAATTTCTTCTTGCAAACAAAAATCTAAAACTCTTGATGGTAAGGAATCTGGCCTTGTGGAAATTGGATGTGCTTGGGTAAAACTCAATGCAAATCAGACTGGTTTCTATAGGTTGAAATATGATGAGGATCTTGTTGCTAGACTTAGATATGCCATAGAGAAGAAGTACCTGACTGAAACAGATAGATTTGGTCATTTGGATCATTTCACTTGCACTCACTTCGTCTCTTAGATTCTTACAAGAGAAGCTAACTACTTATTGTACCTTTACCAGGAATTTTGAATGATTCATTTGTCCTTTGTATCGCTCGTCACCAGTCTTTGACGTCTTTGCTTACACTGATGGGTGCTTACAGGGAGGAACTCGAGTATACTGAGCTGTCTGACTTAATTAGTGCAATGTTCAGCTCTATATCATATTCACACTGTTATTTCTTTTATTCTATTAATCCAAATTCTCCATCCTTCTTTTCACAGATAAGTTATAAAGTTATGAGGATTGCAGCATATGCAACCCTGAACTATTGGATGAAATTAACCAATTTTCATTAATATTTTCCAGTATTCTGCGGAGCAAGTTCTTTTAGTTAAAAAGTTTAGCACATGGTGATAATTCTTTAAACAGCGGAACTGTACTAGCTGTTAAGATATTAATTCACTGCAAAATTTCAGGGATCAAAAATCTTTTTGTTTCTGTTTCTTGCTTTTGACAATTCTCTTTGATTCCAAGTGGCAAACTCATAAAAGTAATGCTGAGTTTACCAAAATTGTAATTTATGCTGAAGTGAGGGAAGAAATCACATCTAATAAATAAATTTCTTTTCCAAAATCCATGAGCCCTATCATGTATGCTTCAACACTTTTATTCTCCAACTTTTTCCAACATTTGAAATCCATTTACAGGAAGCCTGGTTGGGACCCTAAACAGGATGAAGCCATCTTGATGCAAAGTTGAGAGGAGAAATTTTGACTGCCCTTGCAGTATTTGGCCATGATCCGACACTAAATGAAGCAAATAGGAGATTTCAAGCATTTTTAGATGACAGAAATACACCACTTCTGCCACCTGATAAATAAAAGAGGTTAGTAAGCATGACTTATCTTAGTGCATGTGTTATTGTTGCAGTCCTCCAATGTTATTGATAATGTTGCAGGCAGTATATGTGGCAGTAATGCAAAAAGTTAGTGCATCAAATAGATTGAGTTATGAATCACTCCCGAGAGTCTATAAGGATACTGATCTAAGCCAGGAGAAAACTCACATTTTGAGTACTGATTATTCTTTTATTAAACTGTTGTAGAATATATAGATATGATGTTTTTGTATTAGTTATTTATCCTTTTCTGCGTTGCAGGTTCATTAGCATCATGTCAAGATCCGAATATAGTTCATGAAATTCTCAACTTTGTGTTGTCTTCTGAGGTAGGATGGATTTTGTATATTTACCTCATTGACATGAATGTTTATACTCAAATTGATATAATATATATATTATTTTAAGGTTCGTAGTCAACATGTTTTTGAACTTGCTGTTTCAAAGGAAGGATGGGAACACAAACGAAACTCTAAGACTATTTAAATTGAGAAATTTTAAATGAGATGATTAAAATAATTTATAAATTTACACTAAATTTATTGTTTAACTACTTAAAAAAAATTAAAATCCATGAATTTTGAAAAATCTCTAACCCATTAAAATCTTTCATTTTTTAGAATTTAATTTGCTCCCTCCTGGATGGAAAAGTTCAAAATCCACCATTTTTTATTCATGAAAAATTGTTGTCAGATTTTTTTTATTCTAATATTGTCCTTAGTAAATTAATAGTATTCCAAAATTATCCTTAAATCCAAAAATCATTTATCAAATTTTTGTGTTCTATTTTCACTTATTTTATATATATTGGTTCGAATATGAATAAAAAGATATTAACGAGTTCTTTCAAAAAAGAAAAAAAATATTAATGGTTTAATTTATTTGTAAATATAGTACAAATAATAAGTACCAGACTAGTGCACCCGAACCTCTAGATCCACTCTGAAATCTACTACCAGAAAACCTGATATTCTTACTAGTGGAGGAACTTGCACCCAGCTAAAAGAATGGTCTCTTGTGGTGGCTCGGAACTACTGTCTTCATCTCTTAAGCAACGGCCTCCTCAACTACCTCAGCAGTAGTTCTCAAAGCAATAAACTCTTTAATCTGTGATCTTGCAAACCTAGCCTTAATAGGAGGTCGCAGTCCCTTCTCAAACCTCCTGCATCTATCAACCTCATCAGCAATGATATCTTCTGCATACTTGCTAAGGTTGGTGTACTCTTTATCGTATTCCTCTACGGTCATATTCCCTTGTCTGAGATCTATGAATTCCTATCTCTTCCGATCAGTATATGCCCTAGGAATGTATCTCTTTCTGAACTGCTCCAGAAAGAATCTCCAGGAAGGTGAGTTTGGTGTCTGAGGGCGTTGTAGTATTGTTTTCCACTAGTCATGCGCCCCCTCTTGCAGCAAAGACTCCACATATCTATATTTTTCTCGAGATGTGCAATTCATCTGTCTAAACACTCTTTCTACCCTCTCCAGCCATTATTCTGCAGCCCCGCATCATCCTCCTTACGGCCGTAAAAATCTAGAGTTTCCAACTTTTGAAGCCTTTCAAATCCCATCTCAGTAGTGACTGGTCTGGTAAAACGCCATAAGATCTCAGCCATATCCTCTAGCAGCTCCTTTCTAGTTGAACCCGAAACCGGAGTATGTCTCTCATGTATATTTGATCTATCAGATCTACGAGCGATTGCACTGCCCTTAACTGTCCTCCGTTGGGATAAAGGGTATGAAGCATTAGTGTTAAGGGGCTCATAAGTATCCGGGGTCTCTTCTCTAACCCTCCGCAATTGGAATCTATCACCCTATAAATCACAATAATAACCCACATTAGGAAGCAGTAGCAGTTATATTTATACATTCAAATCATTTTTCAAAAACCAATGTATGTGCAGACAATCTTGATTCTACCCATTGTTATCCTAGAACCGTCTAAACCACGCTCTGATACCAATAAAATTATTAAATTATAAAATAAATTAAGAAAAATGTTAATTGAGCAAAATTAAAAATATGGGATGTTACAATAATGAGAAAGAGAAAATATTTTGTAGACTCATTTTGCACACGTGTAATTTACAGGTGAAATTTTTTTGCGGACATGAAAAATTCACATCAGCATTCCATTAAATGATTTAACAGACTTGGATAGCAGAAGGTTATGTGTTACAAATTAAAATTTAAGAAATTTTCTATTACAAATAATAGTTTAAATGTTGTATTGTTATGAGTTAGATAATTAAAATACCATTTGTGTAATTCACCATGAGTTTTGTATATTTACCTCATTGACATGAATCTTTATACTCAAATTGAGACAAAGCTTTTGAAGCTTGACTATATTATTATTGTTGTTGTTTTTAGGTTCGTAGTCAAAATGTTTTTGGACTTGCTGTTGCCAAGTAAGGACGGGAAACAGCTTGGATACGGCTAAAGGTAATGAACTCACCTAGATGATCTCTCTAAAAGCACGAAAGACATCTTTAAAGTGAGAGACATTGATTTTCTAGCTAGTCATCTAATTTCTATGTACTTATTCGTTATATCAGTTGTTAATATTTTATTTAAACCTATAATTTATTGGAATACAGGATAAGTGGTATTACATTTCAAAAACCTGGGAGTTCTGGATTGTTAATTACTCGCTTTGTCAGTGCAATTGTCTCACCGGTTTCGCCTCCTCTCTTTTCTTTATTGGTTCTTCAGTTTTTGAGTTCTGCTTGTCTTTTCAATTATAATGTTTTAGCCCTCCTGCAGATAAAAGCGAAATTGTTGGCTGAAGTTTTTTGCCATTAATGTTGATTTGTTCCTACAGTTTGCTTCATCTGAAAAGGTCAAGGAAGTAGAGGATTCTTTGCAAGCCGTACTAAGCCTTCCTCGCTAGAACTTTGAAGCAGAGCATTGAACGGGTCAACATTAATACAAAGTGGGTTCAAAGCATTCCAAGTGAGAAGCATCTTGCAGAGGTTGTGAAAGAATTAGCATACAGGAAATACTAGAGTTGCATATCCATTTCCTATTCACAAAATTGTCACGTTCACTTTTATGGTTTTTGTAACAAACTGCAAAAAATAACTGTGGTGGTGTGCGCATGTATCACTGCAACTCAACTCTATATCACAATGGATATTTTCCCGATCTCCTATTTGCTGAATAGAAGTTTGGTTATTTTTTTCTCCCTCTTCTATTTATTTATTTATTTTCCTTACCTTGTTTGCATATGCAAAAAACAGTATAGCAATAAGAAGAAATTATTCTAGTTACATGTGCTCTAAACCATAATTTTGGTGTGGGGGTAGACCTAATAAAAAGAATATCACAATCTGATAAGCTACTGCTCCAATTTTGCTATTTCCTTCACAATAAACAAGCAATTAGAGTAAAATAATAACGTGTAATACCTCTCACAGAGCAGCTTTTTAACTCGGGAGGCAAATGAATACAACTACTGCCCACAATGCCCCAGCAAGGAACTGCTACAATCTCCTACTCCCTAAAACAAATAGCTAAACATTTACATCGGCATGATGTATGTTAGAATTATTCAAATCAATGAATGAGTTCTACGGCGATCATTTACCTTTCTATAGTACATAAAGGTACCCATACGCCTACATGAAAAACAAATGGGCATATAACTATATTGTAGTTGTACCCAACCAAGTTTAACACACATAAAAGCTGCAAGGATTATGAACTGTCATGTTTTGCTCTTGAGCTTCCTTTGAGATTTCAGATCCACCACGATGATGGTGATGTTGTCCTTACTTCCTTTTTGAAGAGCACGGTTTGAAAGGTACTCAGCTGCTGCTTGAGCAGCGGGATCAATTGTCTCACCCTTTGAGGAGGGATTCGGAGCCCCATTCTTTTTATGCCAGACAAGTATTCGTCTCCGAGCAAGATCACACGCCTCTTCGTTCGACATTACATCCCATAAACCATCACTGGCCAGAATGAGGCATTCATCTTCTTTTGCCCGAGGAATAAATGCCACTTCCGGTTCTGGAATGATCCATGGTTTCAGATATCTATCGCCTGCATCCAGGGAAAAGCCACATCAACTGTTACATCATGCAGTGGATAAAATTTTGCTATGCAGGAAACTTAACTGTACTAAAAATCAACACTGTTTGTGCATGTATTCTGTTTGCTCATCTTCAATGAAATAGCTAAAGAAACAATCTTTTAAGGTTAAGCCATATTCTATTGAAACAATGTTCAATGTTCAATCTCTCATCTCAAGCAAAATTTTTAAGTTTATGACCAGAAACAACGTTCAATCATCACATCGACAGCAAGTGGAATATTGAATTGTCACATCAACATACCAAACATTCTCCATCACACAAAAGGTCACAGTACACAAATTTAAGTTCTTCCACATAGTGAATTTACTCATTCTGCAGGAACCACCTTGGCAATAGGCATTCAGAAGAACGTAACAATAACTTTAATAACAAATGAAACCTGGTGACAGATATTGATGATGCCATGGTTAAATTAGAAAAGAACAAATTTAAGAAGCACATACCAATAGATCTTGACATCGCAAGAACACCAAAGACACGATGTCCATTCCATTGTATAACCTTGCCTCCAGCTGCTTCTATCCTTGCATATTCATCTTCTCGATTTGGCTGAAATAACACAAACAAGATGAAAAAAATTGGCCATTAGCTACCCCAGTCAACAGATAACAGAAAGAGGCAAGCTTATAGCTTTTGAGGGACTTTTACTTTATGATCCACTGATAATGCCATTGGTTCTTTCCCACGACATAAAACTGCTCGTGAGTCTCCACAGTTTGCTACTATAATGTGGGATGAACAAATAACAGCAACAACAGCAGTTGAACCCACAGTTTCCGGGGCAACTGGTTCAGCACTGCCTTTTCCTCCAACTTCAGCATCTACCTTCAAAAAACAATTGGTGAATGCTTTTTCCCACTGGTCTTGGCAACTGTCCTTTACTCCTCTATCATTAAGGTCATTCTTTACAAATTCTATCTCCTCAGTCAAAGCCAAATGGATTCGGTCACGACAATAATTTGCAACCTGAACAAAACACCAACCATAAGTCAGATATTTATAGTAGAAAAGAAAATATTGCATGATTTGCTGTTAAGAAGAAACTTAAAAAGAAGAAAAGAGACGGAGTTGAAGGCAAATATTACCTGTGAACCTCCATGACCGTCATATACTCCAAAGAAATGAAGAGTCTGGTGAGCCATATACTTGCTCATACCATCAAGCACTCGATCACCAATTAGCATTTGGATAGGAATTTTCACAAACTGATGCACAGTAGCAACAGCATCTTCCATCTCAGGTCTCCTTCCACATATAGAAGTATATCCCCAAAGAGGAACATAGTCCACCTCAAAAACACATCGTGAGACTGTTCTGCTCACCCCTTTTCCCAGAGCCAACTGAAGTAAAACTGCAGATGGCTTCAGTTCTGACCCATCTACAATATTTTCCTCAAGGCTCATAGCAACAGAAACAGAATCTGTCATAACATCTGTGTCAACATTTGACTCCACCAAATCTGTGGCGTTAGCAATAATACCAACACTGCAAATGCTCTTTTGAATATCTGCAGAATTCAGTGCTCCTATCTCAGAGGTGGCCTCAAAACCAAGGAAATCCTCGCCACATAAGCTGCTCGTCTCACTAGCCACTGAAAGAGAACAAGAACTATCAAAAATGGGATCACCCTCCAACGAAAAGGAATCATCTTCTTCACTTTGCTGACTTGCAACATCATCACTAACCACCCAATTGCTTTTGTTTTCAGAGATCATGCCCAACAAAGGGCCTCCAGCACCTTTGTCTTCATCCTGAACTGCTACTTTTGCATCACTGACATCATTATCCAAATCACCACAATTCCAATCCTTATCCTTAAGGGTGGAAAGCTTTGTTACAGAATCAGATAATGAGCCTGCCCTGTCTGCCATCAACTTAAGTCTTGTGATATCCAAATGGGTATCTATGGTTGGGTTTTCACAGACTGAATTACCTATTCTAAATGGCACTGCAACCGTCGGGGACATCTCCTCCATCAACCTCCCTATCTGGGCAGTACAAAAAGTTACCCTCCAACCCGTCTAAAATCATATAACCTGTCATTGTTCAACTATATTATCAACTCCTCTTTTCAACAATGATTTTTGGAACGTGAATGCCAGTTTCTAGAAGACCATTTTCCATGCCTTCACAATAGTTAAGAAAAAGATTATAAATATAATATACCTGAATCAAGAAACAGACTTCGGAGAATAGAGATATGGGTGAGCTAAAAGGGGGTGAAAGGGATAGATAGTCAGATCTGGTAAACAAGAATCGACCCTGATATCCATTTGTAGAAATTTACAAACCTAAAAGATGGTAAATGGATTGGCTACACCTGTTTTTATCAGCTTCTTCTTCTCTGGAATCTTCTCTATCTGTCTCCATCAACTATGGTGACAGAAACACAACCACAAATTAACTTCAAATCCACAGAAAATTAACAAAATTTCAGAAAAATTTAAGGAACCACCATGTTTAAAACCTACCGCTTATTTGGAACACAAGAAAGAAAAAGAAAAAGAGTCATGAAAAGAACCCAGGAAAGCTGAAGTCCCAAGAATCGTAGGAAAACCCTAAAAAGATGGCACTCATTTTCACATGTTTACTTGAGTTTCCTGGATCTGAGGCAACACATCCCAGCCTCTTGTAGATTAACTCTCTCTAATAATTATCACTATTAGTCCACAAAGAAAGTAAAGAAGATGCCAAAAAACAAGTAGTAGCTACCTAATATCATCAACTGCAAAAAAGTGCTTCCCTTCCCTTTTGTATCTTCGTCTCTTCAAAAAAAGATACTCCTTTCAAAATTCTGAAAGCCATGGAAAGATCTTGGGAAGAATCAAGAAACAAGATTTTTAAGAGTTTTGCTTACCATTTACAAACTAACAAAGCTCAAGTGCGATACTAAAGACTTTCCTTTCTTGATTCTTTGTTAGTTTTAGACATAATATTTAATCATATCTGGGTGTTGAAAGCATGGAGGAACAAGAAAGGGAGTGGACAATAAAATGAGTAAAATAAAATAAAATAAAATAACTTGCAAAAGAAAAAGAAAAGAAAAGAAAGAGAGACAGAACAGTGTAAAGCGGGTGAGTGAGAGAGGAGAAGAAATGGACAGGTGTCAATTTTACAAGAGCATATTAGAGCGTCTTCACCCGTCTCAAGCTCCTTCCTTTTCCTCCTCCAATCCATAGGTTTTTTTATTTTTTATTACACACCACACAGAGACAGTACAGTACATCGTCTTGCAGGGTTTTTTTTCTGTTTTTTTTAAAGAATCAGCAAAGGAAAATAAGATGAATGATTGAAAACCTTGACAATCATGTAAATTTTTTCGTTAAAGCTCGAGATTTACAATCATGCTAAAATTTAGGGATGAAAATAAACAAATTGTTAGAAAAACAATTTTTACATTGTTTATTATCGTTAACAAATCAAACTTAAATTTATATTTAAATTCAATTTAATATTATTTGATTTATTAATTTATAAAATATATCTATTTAAGAATTTATAAATATATTTATTTAAAAATTAACTAACTTATCCGTTTAAAAATTTGAAAATACATTTATTTTATGATTTATTTATGTTATATTTTATTATCGAATTTAAATTCGAATTCATGTTTTTATCATTAAATTAACGAATTGAACTTAAGTTAAATTAAATATAATAAACGAATTTTTTTATGAATCGAGCTCGAACTGCTTCTGAACTTAATAATTTTAAATAAACTGAACTCGAGCTGAGTTTGAAGTTGTAATAGACTTAAACAAATCTAGTTCAAATTTATCAATATGTGATTCGACTCATTTACAGTTTAATAAAATTTTTTATTAAAGGTCAAAAACTTTCTTAATCAGAACATACTATTTTGTATAGCAAAAGTATTTTTATTCTTTTATCGGAACAAATTTTATGAATGATTGATAAATTCTATAAGTGATTTGAATTCAACTTTTTCTAGGGAGATCTTTTATCAAAAGCAAAATCTCAAATTAGAGATCTTTTATCAAAAGCAAAAGCAAAATCTCATATGTTTGCTAGGCAGAAGCCTTTACTATAATTTTTCCTCCCCTAATTGTTATAATGGTAAATAAAAGAAAAAAAAACTTACTTAATATAAGGAATTGAGGTAAGAATATTTAGTGAATTTTATAATTTGTTGGAAGATATTTTCTATTGAGTAATATGATACCAAAAGCTATTTTATATATGCTTACAACAATAAGAAATGTTGTTGTCGCCCAACTTACTTGTCTTCAGCTTCAGTTTTTATTTACTATACATCGATCGTCCTTTAATTTTACTTTCCAAGAAAAAATGGATAAGACTTTAAAGATCCTCAAATAATATTTGTGCTAAAATTTATAATAAATAGGAAAAATATATAATGTGATTCTTAAATTTGTCATATTTATTCTATTTATTTTGAACTTTTTCTGTTTTATTTTATTGCATTTTCAAATAATAATCTATTCACATATATAAGATAAATAATATACAAGTGGTTTGATTTTTTGGATTTGATATTCTAATGATTTTTTTAATTTTTCGTGTATAAAATTAATTATCAAAGGATTCAATAAAACAAATATAATCATTTAAGGATTCCATAAAAAAAAAAAAAAGAAGCAATATGCATGAGATAAATTATTTTCAATAAAATTACTTATTTTTCACAAAAATAAGTATAATTAAATATATTATAAGTATTTTGTATAATTAAATAAGTTTTTTTTTTATCATTTTAGTATAACATTTAATGAATATTATTTTAAGTTGTCATTTTACTAGGAAAAAAGTCAAACATATAATATATAAAAAAAATAAATGTATATAAAAGATATCATATTAAAATTAGATATAGTTATGTTACAGACAGCAACATAAAAAGTAAATGACCATGAAATAACATTTTGAGAAATAAAATAATAAATAATTTTCTAATTATATTTATATGAATAATATTATTCAAAAATAAAGTATTGAAAACTTGCTGATTTATAATTTTTTATTCAATAATTGAATTACTCTTGAAATTTTTTAATGGTTCTTGTTATGATAATTTAATTATTAATTTCAAACTAATTTAACCTCTCAATACTGAAACTTATGAATTAACTAGCATTGTTTAGATGTTAAATATTTCATAAATTGAGACTAAATAAAAAAAAAATTTAACTGACTATATTAATTATTATTAATTATATATTAAATGTTTCATAATTCAAGATTAAATTTGTTCAAAATTGCTAGTTAATGAGTCAATTGAACAAATTTTTAGTTTAGAAATTTAACAGCACAAATTTATAAAATTCAAGAATCAAAATATTTTTTTTGTCTAAAATTTATTAATTTTTTAAAATACAAGTAGATTAAACCCTTAAAATATAAGGTTATAGAATAATTTTATCTGGAATCCTCACAGGAACAGCAGTCAAATAATCAACATCCCTACTTTAGAAAGATTATGTAGAAGGAGATTATTTGGTTAACCTGGATTTGGTAACTGAAAATATTCAAAAAGAAAATAATAATAATAATAATAATAATAATAATAATAATAATAATAATAATAATAATAATAATAATAATAATAATAATAATAATAATAATAATAATAATAATCAAAAAGAAAATGGCAGCACTCAATCAAATTTAAGTGATGATAAAGGGTTAGCTGATCTTATTGGAATCAAAATAATCTAAATTAACTTAAAATTTTCTATTCATATCAAATTTTGATCTAATTTAATTTGATAGGTTTTCTAAAATAAGCAGCAAAGGGCTGACCAAACCCATTTTTTTAACATTAATTAATTACAAAATATTGTATTTTAGGACATGTGGAAATGCTATTTTATTCTGTTAGAAAAAAAATTGGAAGATTTAATTAAAGACTTTTGATTTCTGAAAAAAAAAAATTATTGTTTTTGAGGAACAAAATTAAAGACTTTGTTTTCTGAATACGTAGGAATATTACAGACTTATTTGTAAATAAATTTATACTAATATGTTACAGCTTAAAAGATACAATTCAATTAATTTCTAAGGTGATTATGTTTAGAATTGAAATTTCATCATACTTTATTGTTTAATATACCATTGAAATAATAATCTTATAAAAATAAGTAATAATCATAAATTATATTTATTTTAGTTTAAAATAATAATTTTAGTCCAGTATGATGAAATCAATAATTTTTCATGGTGTAAGTTTAATGTTACAAATAATAAGTTTAATGTTGCAATTGCTTGTTGGTTTGTGTGGAAGAGAAGGAATGAGAGGGATTTTTAATAACGCATTTGATCTAGGGAATGATGTTTGGAATGATTGTGTGCGAATGGCGAAGGAGGCTAATGGGGGCTTACCAGGTCAGCAACGAAGGGTGAGGATTATCAAATGGGAACCGCCTTCCGAGGGGTGGATTAAGATTAATGCTGATGGGGGCTGGAGATAAACTTGCGGGTTATGCTACTGCTGGAGGTCTGATCAGAAATCATTCGGGTAGCTGGGTGGCTGGTGGTGTCAGAAATATTGGGGCTTGTTCTGCGTTACAAGCTGAGATGTGGGGTGTTTTTGATTTACTTAACTTAGCATGGAACAGAGGCTATCGTAGGGTCGTACTGGAAGTTGAAAATAAAATGCGTGGCACTGGCAGGGAAAGGGAAAGAGATTAGTAGGTACTCTATGTGCAGATCTGTAATTTCTTTGCTCAAAAGGGATTGGGAAGTGCAGGTTTGCCATGTACGTATCGTGAAGGCAACAATTTTGCTGATAAGTTGGACCATTTTGCTGGTAATTATGCTCTGGTCTGGGTCTGCATATTTTGAATGTTGCACCAGCAATGGTCTTGCAGGATCTTGTGAAGGAAAGAGAAGGTGCTGGAATGGCCCGCTCCTGCGTGGCATAGGCTTCTTGCGCCTGTTTTCCATTGTATCAAAAAAGAAAAAAGAAAAAACAAATCCATAGACCATTGACGAAAAGACAGACGCTGGACGGGGAAAAATGTGAAAAAATAATGATTATGTTAGAATGATTTTAATTATTAATTTATAAATGAATAGGTAAAATTAAAATTAAAATTAAAATTAAAATTTTAATATTTAATTTTAATCATTTATTTATAAATAAATGTTTAATATTATCTAATAAGGACATTTTAATAAAAAAAAAACACGGCAAGGGAAGAAAGAGAGAGAGAGAGAGAGAAAGGGAAGAAAGAAAGAGAGAGAGAGAGAGAAAGGGAAGAAAGAGAGAGAAGAACAAACATATTATGTTATTTAAATTGTGTGCAATTCATTGAAAATATTCTAGAATTTGATTCAATTATGTTCAGTCTCACAAAATAAAAATTAGAAAATTGATATGAATGGCTTTTTTTTTTTAATTTCAAAATAAAATATTTTCAAATAATGAACGAATTTCACAAAAAAAAAATTCATGAAATTTATTTAAATCAAACAAGCCGTAAACCAAAAGTTCTAACTTCTAACTCTCACTAGTAGCTATTTCAAGCATAAAATCCCTTTATGAGATCGTAAACTAAATTAATATATATATATCATTATATAATTCGGTTGATTTGTTCTTAAAATGATATTCTTTCTGATTTTCCCTCCAATTTTATAATCGTAAAATTTAAAAATTATCTAAATGTCAACTTAAGACCTGGAGGCTGTAATTCGGTTGTGCACTTGTGCCTCTTTTCTATAATTTAGAACTGTAGAAAATTACTTCACCAACTGTAATAAATTAAATGCTTCTTTCACTTGAGAAAGACCATAAATCCAAAGCCACAGAAGAAATTTCCCATTATTGTTTTTTTCTAACGATTGAGCCATTGAGGAAGAAAGAGACCAAATCTGCATTGGACCGCTGGCCCAATAACTTTCTAGTACATCTCATAGGTTTCTTTATCTTGCAATTCAAAACAGAAAGACAGAAAAACTTGCTTTCGTATCCTAAAAAGACACAGCAGAGCCAAACCAAAGTAAAATCAACAAATTGTTATTTCACAAATTAACAACGCAAAATAAAATTAAAAAAAAAAAAAAGAAAAGAAAGGACTTTATAATTTATTTCACATTATCAGTGGCAAATTACTTCTCAGATATATCTTTCTTTTCTTCAAGAACTAATATTTAGTCCGTCCATGAAACATACACACGAAACCCATTATGTGGAATAATTCATTAAAACAGCGAGTTTCTTAGTAGTTCGCTTCCAATTAGAATTTGACCAGAAACTGCCGCGAGAGAAGGCATGTTTTTACCACAAAACCCACCTGGGCAGCCAGGGCATAAGCTTCATAGGTTTGTTCTAAATCTAATACACAGAGCTTTTTTTAGCGATAAATCTCATTTGTTCTACCAGTTAACCCATGAGTGGGCTTCAGACAGATTTCTCAATTACTGCTGTACACTTGAGGAATAGTTCTGCAAGTTGTATGGCAGCCAAACCCATGTCCAATATGGATTTTGGAGAAACACCCAACTCAAAATGGGATGCACCAGCATCCCAAATCACTGGATTGAGATTTTGTTATATTATGGTTCCATCGGATCGCCTGATGATGTAAGCATTTGCACTTCTGTTTCCTTAACTGGCCGTTTGGTAGTATAATCCGCCCCAGAACCACCTACACATTATCAACCAAATTTTGTTCATTTGAATATGCGAGAGATCCAGCAGTCATAAAGATAACCATCAGCAAAATGTTGGGAAAAAAGTAAAGATCTAATACTGAATATAGAATTAATAGATGGCCGTTGTGGTGACATACTCCGTTTGGGATCTGCAAGCATTCAAATTGTTTATAAAATTTAATTTCTTTGCACTCTAGGCAAATACAAACATAAGCGGAAGCAAAAAAAAAAAATTAACACAAGATTAGTTGGATAGTCTGCGAGCAAGAAAAGACACCATTGGCTGTTTAATTTTATTTTCGTATACTTGCTTATGAATAACTTAGAAAAAACTGACATACTTTGCTTGCCGATAACTTTGCGGATTGAATTCATAATTAGGAGGATCTGCAAGGTTACCCTATTATCATGACAATGAGCATATACTCTTTTAAAGACTCTATCCATTTCAACTGTCTGGCTTAATCTGGATTCATCCACCCAAGTTGCCAATCCTTGCACAGTATACACTTGGAGGATGTTCACAAAAGCTATTTTCAATAGAAACTTATAAAATTGAAAGCAGGTTATGTTTCCTAGAGAACTTTATTTCTTTATCAAAGCTGAAGTGGCTACACATCAAAATTTTCCATAATTACAGATTGAGTGTGTGTTCTAAGATATTCACACGTATTACATCAATTTAATGACAAGAACAATCAAAGACAACAGGTCTTCTGGTATCTCAGAAAAATGATGTACAGTGCAGTCCTAATATCAATATATCACTACGCTATTGGTGATCATTAAATTAGGATCGCCATCTTAAAAGGCTAGGCATCCAAAACTAAGTGTAAATGTTGAGTCTAAATTCCTAAAACTTCTATTTTTTTTATTTTTTATTTTCCTTCAACAACCTGAAGAACAGGGATCTGAATCTATTTTACCCATTTGACTAAGAGCTGCCTCCACAGTGCCACTCCACCCTCACTCAGGAGTAGTGCATAACTAGTTGGATAGCCTATATCCTATTCCTTTTGAAAAGGGTAATGCTTGCCTCTCATCCACCACATCCACATATTTTAAAAAATTATGATGCATTTTCATAAAATAGATAAAACTAAAGTGAAAACTTATGATACAAAATCAAATACCATAAAGACATCATATAAGTGTAATAATTTCTATTAGCAAAGCCGTTGGGTGGGGGGGAAGGGTGTGGGTGGTGTATTCCATCACCCGTGTGTTTGTACAAAGTTGTCCACATGGTGAAAAGATATTTCTATCTTCGATATCATAAAGTAGAAAAAACATTGCATATAAAAATGTCTATCAATTGAAAAAAATACATAGAATCAAACTAGTAAAATAAATGCTAGAAATGTAAATGAATTATAAATAAGATCAACCTCTCAGACACGAATTTACATACCAAAAGAATGCAGTCCTTTGACAGCATCAAAATTCTTGTACGTATAGCCAACAAAACTTAAATCTTTGGGGGTTAATAGCATCTGCACAAAAAGCGGACCTTAAAATTCATAGTTTTAGTTTATTTGAGAAAGTGTAGCCCTATAATGGTAGGTTTGCACTATTATCAGGTCAGACACTCAAAACAAAACACAAACTTCGGGATGGGGAAAAACCACAGATAAGGTATATTTATATAGAGCCAATAGTTTGTAACATCAATAACATCTCAAATTACAGAGAACAAGAGAGAGCAAACAATCTGACAAATCACCCAAAACAGTCGAATTAATTTTTTTCCTCAGTTAACACACTTATTTTGGCAGATAGTTGACGTATAAACAACTGTCTGAAATATGAAATCAGAGAAAGCATGGAGATATAAAAGTATAATGCAATCAAAAGCCATGGAAATAAATTCTACGGTACACATTCAATTTAATTGCTCTCTAAATTTTTTAGAACAAATTAGTGAAATAAAGAGCATACATGGAAACATTGAAGCATATCA
Organism: Triadica sebifera; assembly: GCA_023653625.1. Taxonomy (NCBI): domain Eukaryota; kingdom Viridiplantae; phylum Streptophyta; class Magnoliopsida; order Malpighiales; family Euphorbiaceae; genus Triadica; species Triadica sebifera. The sequence goes on along the minus strand of CM042910.1, from coordinate 23,301,359 downwards.
CCAAAGTTCCATGTAACAACTTCACACTTAACATACAAATTCCCCACATATAGATACTTGGGATGTTCTACCTCAAAAATTCTTGCTGATTAATGAATATTTACATCAAGAAGTTTGGAAGGACTATTTATGCTTTAAGTTCAAATGTTTACTAAATCGGAATTGATCTACCTTTCTAATGCATAAATTTGACAGTAAGATATATTCAACAAGAGCAACTGCTGATACATATTAACGTATTACAGTTTAATGAAATGCAAATCACAAATACCTTCCTTGACGGTCCTGAGCTCGTTCTTGCAGCTGCTGGAGGATCCAACTGATGACAAATTGAAAATTATGAACTCTTAAATAAAGAAGTCTAAGAAGGAACAATAATTAACAAAACTATAGAATGAAAGAAAAAAGACATCACATGTGATGAAGCAACAGAATAAAACCAAACAAGGTTGTAGGTAGATGGATCTTTTTCCAGGCCATAGTTTAGATAATATTCATTTCCTTAGTATTAAGAAAGCATTTATAGATATCTCAATTTCCCACTGCATTTCGTTACTCTACATTACAGGCAAAAGGTATGTTTTTCAAAGATAAAAATTCACATGCCACTCTCAAAAGTATATAATTGTTTAATTGACTTGACAAAAACGTAGTATTGCACCTTGCAATAGTTTATGGGAATTACTGCTTGTTTTGACATGCATAAAGATTTATGAATTCAGTATCACACTAATCATTTCCTTAATACAGCAGGCCTTTTCTGAAATAAGATGAGCAGACGTTTGTGTGATAATTGTCTGCATTACAAATTCTGAATTCAGAAGAAATAGCAATCTATTGCACTTTGACATTAAAAGAAAAATAGAAGTAAAATTAAGCAAAAGTATAGTACTTCATCAAATTTCATAAAGTTCCGAGTGTCTAGCTCTCCGTTGACTTCTGGCCTAAATGCTGCCTCCGTTTCATAGAGTTTATCCCATATAATGTCCCTAAACCAAGGGTGAGCCTGGCACAAAAGAATTTTAAATTCTATGTAGATAGGAAGACGACTGAAACAAAATAAAACACACATAAATAAATTCAAGTTTCTTACTTTAATTTGGTGCATCCCTCCAGTACCCAGCCTATGATCAACATCACACAATAACCTACAAATGAGATCCTTTGACTCAGGAGATAACCTTGCATCTTCTGGGAATTTAAGGTGATTTCTCCAGTGAACAATCTGAAGGAATTGATGAACAAAATGCTAGTGAAAACAGTAAATCAATTTGACTCATAATAAAATAACTATAATTGGCTAAATAATTTGGAAATAAAACTATACCAAAAGAGAGAAAGAAAAGGGATGATCTGTAACGATAAGGGAAAACTATTTGCCATGGAGCCGAGATATCATACAGTTTCTCCAGAAAATGCTAGATAACAAATGATCTGATGAAAAGCGACCAACAACATGTCTAGCCTAATACTGTGTAATTCACTGACAAGCTATCCGATATAGAGAAGATAAGAGCCCGCAAAAAATAGAATTGGAAAGCTAAAATTTTGAAAGAAAAAAAAAAGAAAAACCTTACTTGGTATTGAAAAAAAAGCACAAAATTGAATGCCAAAAATCAACTGAAGTTGAGAGAATATAGCAAACAAAGGGAAATTGTCTTGTAACCTTTCTGCACGTGGTTATGGGGTCATCCGAGTAAAAAGGAGGGTATCCAACTAGCATTTCGTACATTATTGCTCCAAGAGACCACCTGAATGGAGTTCAGATAAATAAAAAGCTATTACTATTTAGATACTAAAAATAAGAATCACACACAAAAAGGAATGTATCTTCAAGAAAAGAACAAGGTTCTCCATATATACAGTTGGCATCCACAAAATTCTATGAGAAACATTCTAGTTTAAGTTCACCACTTACTAGAATGACCAAGATATATGAATATATAATACAACTTGGAGAAAAAAATGACTACAATCACCATGAAAAAGGAATAGAAATACTAGAACTAAAAACTAGAGACAAGTTAGAAATCCCTATAACAAGAGAATTTCAATAAATAAATCAACAAGAAACTGAAACTAACCAGTCACACTCCATGCCATATCCTTTCTTCAGTAATACTTCAGGAGCAATGTAATCTGGTGTTCCCACAGTAGAGAATGCCTTTCACATAAAGATAATAAATTTTTAGGCGTTACAGTCCAAGATGTGATGACATCTTAGTAATTAAGGTTCAATACAAATCATATGAGATGTTAACAAGGCCATGCTAAAGGCAAATGAAATTCAAATGTGTCCACCTTTCTAGCCTATAAATTATCATGTGCCCTGCTCAATCTACAATCATAACCATAAAAAAAGTGAAGTATCGTGCTCAAGATTGACATCAAAACCACAATTTGTAGGATATCAAAGCAACAAAAACAATCAGCACATCCATATTTGAGCATTTAAAGAAACATAGTGACAAAATTATATGGAACTTCTTAACCACTCCAGCAACCTCAATGAAAACTATGGGTGAGATTACATCATTTACCAAATTACATTCCTCAACACATAATTTCAGTAATTTTGAGACATTCTGATTCTGATATTTGGGCTTATAGATATTATTTAGAAAGAACTCTAAGAAAGATAGCAACATCAATAAAAGCATGTTTCTTACCAACTTCCTCCTGTTCATTTGCCAATGCTGAAGCTGTTCATGAGGGCTTTTCCAGTTACTCTTATTGTCCGCATCAGGGATACATCCATCAATATCCATTGGTTCAGTCATATTTTCATCATCAATTGTTTTATTTTCATGAATCACAGATAAAGCTGTACAATCAAGAGGCTTACAAAGCCCAAAATCAGATAGCTTCATATGACCATTTTTATCCAGAAGAAGGTTGTCAGGCTTTATATCTCTGGAACAAAAACAAATGAAACATAATGAGAAAGTACATATATCTGATTTAAGGAAAATTTCAAACAAGTCATCAAGTAATCTAATTTTAAGATACAATGATGTGTATTTAGGGAACATGATTTTCAACCTGTGAATGTAATTATGTTTGTGAATTGACTCAATTGCAAGAACACTTTGCGCAATGTAAAACCTAGCCACATTTTCAGTTAATGTGTCCTCCCTCATTAGCAGAGTCATCATGTCACCACCTGGCAGATATTCCATAATAAGATACAAAAACTCAGCATCTTGAAATGAGTAATAGAGTTTGACAATGCAGTGACTCCCAACTTCTGCCAGCAAGTTCCTTTCAGCTCTAACATGTTCCACCTGTAGAGAAAAGTGCATTTTTTCAGAATATATAAGAAGCACCATATAGATTTATACAAACTATAAAAGAGCACAATAAAATAATTTCATAGGAGTCCAGTACAAGAAAGACTGCACATCCTCACATCCTCATCAAACATTGCAAATACAGAAACTTCAAAAGGTTGAGACAAAGCTGAAAGAAACTGCTTATCCTTCACAATTTTTAACGTAAATTTACTATGGAAAATAATTAAACAAAGACATTAAAATATGCTTCCCTTTTAAACAAAATAAAATTCAAGTAGGCAAGTAAGCAAACAGTAATACCATGCCAGATTTAGTAGTAGTAATGATTATAATGTTCAGTTATACACCTTAGTTAATTATCCTACATAACATCCTAACAGTTAAACTGTTTGAGGCTTCCCATAAATGTTCTAGAAATGGAAATGCCAATAACCAACAAAGTAATAAACTACAAGATAAAAATAAGCAACTATCACCGAGTCCCCAGCTCAGTCAAAATGTCATCTATTCCCACACAAACAAGTATACACCAAAATTGATTGAGGACAGCAGGGAGATAGAGACAGTGTGGCTGTCACTACAATAAAAATGTGACAATCATACACGATGACGTTAAAACAGTTGGTAATATGATAATCCCATGGGTGCTTAATATTAGAAAGATTAAGTGATAATGTTTCTCATTTCACCTGCCCTCTCATCAGCATTTCAGATTTCTTTAACTTTTTCATGGCATAAATATTGCCAGATTTCTTCTCCCGGCACAAGCGAACCTGCCATCATAGAGCATCAGAAAGAGAAAAATTCTAAACTTCCAATATGTGATAAGCATATAACAGCAGGAAAAAAAGAAAAATAATTAATTAAAAAGAAGGATTTAACAGAAAGACATGTCATTCAATGCTTTGTGCATATGTCAAGTGCATCCCTAACCTCACCAAAGGCTCCTCTACCAATGATGGTTAAAAGCTCAAAATCATCGACACATATCTTATGTCTTTTGAGTCGCATAAATTCCGTCTCTTTTCTTTCCAAGTCTTTAATCAGATTAATCTGTTCCTCCTTGGGCACATCAGAAGAAGCTAGCTTCCTTTCTAACACCCACCGTCTGTAGTGGAAGCCAATCATGACAACAAGAGTCAAAAGCGCATCTTTACATCAAGCAAGTTAACATAAAAATAAATCTTTAAAACAAGTTTTTGCATGAACATCGCGTATTTTTGGTGATAATGCATAATGAAAACCTTAATTGCAACTGGTACTGTATCATCTAAAGCCATCTTCTAAAAGCTAACAAGATTTGATGATATGAAGACAAAGTGAACATGCCACTTGCACTAAATACCATTGATTAATGGAGCTTCAGGAAACAAAGAAAAGACAATAAAGTTCAGTTATATCTACCCAAGATCAACAATGACCAATCCAGCCTGGTACCAGGAAACATCTGTAGCCTAAAGTTGTTTGAGTGTATCACAAAATCCCCATGTTTATCAAATTTGATGCTAAAAGAAGTAAACAGAGCAAATTTGAAAAGAAGCGATTTCTGTTTAAACCATCCACCACATGTCCATAACAGTAACATGAATTATTTTATTGCACACATCACATGGCCATGAGTCAAACTAAAGTGACAACATTTAGTCCACATCCAAGTTGCTATACTCATCCAATTGAGGTCCATAACACTGACAGTAATCATTTTATTGCATGCATCACAGGACCATGATTCAATCTAAAGTGACAACATTTAGTCCACATCCAAGTTGCTATTCTTATCCAACTCAGGTCTTTAGAGTGAAATTTACTGAAATTCAAGCCTAGTTTACTGGAAATTCAAAAATTGGGCATGGAAATCCCCACACTTCTGAGAAGAGCTTTATCAAGGAGAAAAAAAAAACTAGCAAGGACAGGCTCTAATTAATTAAAGTTGGTAACCACGTGGATATGGGAGTGACAAAACACTCTTGAGTATCTTGTTGAGGATTCTGAAAAACAAAAGTTCTATGACCTTGGGATTATATTATAGTTGAAAAAATGTTGATCCTCTCTTCTAATTGACCTCCTTAAACTATTCTGACAGATAAAAAAAATTTCATAGTAAACAAAGAAATCTAATGCAGCAACCACCATTGCCCTCAGCTAAACTTAAGGCCTTAATCACAATTAGCGAATAGCATTGACTTAGAGATAATATGTCAAAAACAAACTATAAGGAATTTAATGAAGTCCTAATTTAATAGCAAAGACAAGAAAGAGTGAATTGTCGCATTATAGTTACCTTCATCTAATACTGCATTTCACCATCCAAAAATTACAGTAAAATAATAAATACATATTTGTCTAAGTTCCAAGCATACAATTTCTTAACTTCACATGCATTTTCCCTGCTCTATCAGATAAAGGAAACCGATAAACAGGAACAAATCAAGACTAAGTAATTTACGAACCAGCCATCCAGCACCAACTGCAACCTATTGCGTATTACACTCTTCGGATCCAACAATCTAAGAATCCAAATAGTAAATTCAATGGTAATGAGGAAACAGATCACTCAATCAACAAAGCCTAACACTTGAACACAGCTCCAGCTAAGCAGACATTCTAGATTTCTCTCTCAGTTCCCACAAATAATGCACAATGCAACATTCACAAAATATCAATTCACTCTCTCACAGAAGACAAACACAGCACTGAAACAACAAGAAGGATACCCAAATTTTAATCAATCAATTGCAAGCAGAGAGATACCTCTCTTTTCTCTCTTGAATATTCTTCATCTGAGCTCTATAGTGATTCTCTATGAACTGCTTCGCTGCCGCCACTCTCTCCATCGTCAAACTCGAACCCAACACTTCTTCTTCTTCTTTTCCTCCGTTCCCTTCCTCTTCTATATCTTCCATTCTTTGTATCCCTGTGTCTCTTGAATCTCTATCTACAGCAGAAATTTCTCTTTTTCTTCTTCTAAGAATCTCCCGAGCCGAGACTTCGAATTCTCTCTCTCTAAAACCTCACTTTCTCTCTCTAAAAATAAAGCATCTGAAACTCTCATTTATTGAAACGCGAGGAGATGATGCGAGGAGAGAACCTCAAAAAAACCCCAAATGGAGGACTTTCTGATCCTCTGCACCGACTCCTTTTACACATTAAAAATCACCGAATCCGAAATCGCCACGTCAACGTTCGAGTGTATCACGCAGGGGCAGGCATACATGTACCGTACAATAAACGTAGATGATACATTCCCTAAGTATAACAAATGAGTTTAACGATTATTGTCATAGGAGGTGAGTGAAAGGCTCACGCGCGCTAAATTTTGAGTGTAGCGAAGAAAAGTGGGGTGTCTCCATCGGGGTAATGAATGACGTTTCAGCGCATTTTTAGTACAAGGAAAATGGGTGGAGGGCCCACAAGTACAATGTGAGTTGTGATTGGACCGTGTATATCACTCGCCTTAGTGGTGATGTGGATATATTAATTCTCTGGCCCGTGATTGGGTGTCTCTGCCTGAGTGGGTCTGTTGTGTTATGCGCTTACCCATTTAATTGCTGTATTAATTTGACTGTACTTGTGTATGAGTGTGATATAAAATAGAAAAGTATTAAAAAAATTAAAAGAAGGAAAAAAATGTTATTATAGCTCCATCAATAGAAGTTGGCACTTCATTTATAAACCAAAAATCTTTATTATTACATTAAATTCTGATTTAATTATTTATAGATGCTAAACATTAAAGACACTAGTACGAAGCATACAATCTCTTCTGTTAGAAGAAAAAAAGAAAAATAGTAAAATTCAAATATTTTAATTCAATTCGATTTAAGCATATATATAGTTTAAATGGTTTAAGAATTTTTTATCAAAATAAATAACTGAAATTTTCAAAAAATTTCAACTTACCCCATCCGTTACAATGAAAGTATGGCTTTTTAAAGTTTCACATGGATTTGAAAAAAGTGTTTAATAGATATAAATATAGGTGAATAGGACTAAATTGCCCCTATTTTGATAAACTCAATATTTATTACAAGGATAAATATATAAATGATGATAAGGTTATTACAAGGATAAAATAAGAAAAAAATAATTAATGTTTTCTTGAATTCACAAAATGGATAGATAGTTGAAATTTATTTTTTTTCTAAAAAATGACACTTATATTGGAGCGGAGGGTATAGTTTTTAATATGGATTACTCAGACCTAATTCTACTAAATAAAGTACTAATATATTAAATCAAAAATTTACGTTCTAATTAATTGGAGATGAGAAAAAATTTCTAAAATTTAATTTTTTATTATATTTTTTAATTAATTAGAAATTGAGTATTTAAAAGTGTTATTAGGCATAGTCAAATTTAAATGAGTGCATGTCCGACAAATAGTGAGTTGGAAAAAAAAAAGGAATTTGGACAGAAATCTTACCACACACCCAGTTGACAGTCTAGCTGTTAACCGGCAACAGACTGCCGCAACCATGTGCTGCGCTGTGGTATGATTAAGGCCACGTGCGATGAATCCACTACAAACATCATCATCAATAATATAGCGTGGACTTCTCTGATTGGTCATCGGACAGGAAAAGGAAAGCCAAACTGAATCAGGACCAGAGCTTAGGTGAAACCTGGTAGAGCGAAGTATATGGCTGGCTTTAGTAGGATTAAAGAAAAAGCAGCAGCAGCAGTTTCACTTCGGAACAGCTGTGGGATTTGGTGGGTTTTAGAGAAGTGTCTTAAAAAGGACAAACCAAAAATATTAAGTAGAGATACCCAAGAGGAAATTTTGGCATGAAAGGACTCTCTGCTCATTAATTTTAATTATACCAAAGAACGTACGAGTTGGGATTAAAGTAATATAAATGTAAAGGTACATACAAATGTTTGAGTCATTCCTATTTCGGTGCTCTCTTCTTCTTCTTCTTCCTCCTTTTTAATTCGTTCATTCACCGCTCCCAAAATTCATTTACCGCAAAGACTTTCAATAAATTAATCGGTTAATGTGATTATTTTTATCGATTAATCAAAATTAAATTCATTATTATTTTATTTTTAATTTTAACAATGTCAAATTTTAATTTTCCATTTAATCCACATTAAAGTTCAAAAATTTAAGAAACAACACAGTTCAACGTAAATAATTTTAAAATTACAGTAATAATTAAATATAAAAATAAATTTACAATAAAAATATAATTAAATTCAAATAAATTAATAATTTCAAATAAATCGGATTAATTCGGTGAAATTTAGGTTAACCGTAAAATTTAACCGAATTAATCGAAATTAAAAAATCCCTAACTATTTTAATTATTTACCACACTAAAATATCATATAAAATATCAATCACTTAACTAAACTATAATTGATTCGATTTTAACTGAATTCATGCTCACCCTAATGAACATTTTGAAGTGAAATTCTTTTAGGAAAAAAAAAAATTGAAGTGAAATCACTATAAGGAACATTTTTACCCATTTATTTATCCGTTCCGTTTTACGTTATTTATTCTGCATCAAATTAGAAGTGTACAACAATCAATTCGAATCAATATTAAAATCCAAACTTCAATCTCCTAAAGCCACCCCTGGAAGGAATTAAACCTGGAAAAATTGAAATCTTTAATTCGGATTGATTGAATTTGAGTTAGATGGTAAAATAAATCATAAAGGACCAAATCAAAATAACAAAACTCAATTTTTAAAAAATATTTAGGATATATTTGTCATTGCATTATAAAAAACAATTTTTAATATGGAAAAAAATGTAACACCTCTTTAACCTACTATAATTCAGCAAGATAAGTGAGAATTATCCGTCTTGCTGTTTTATAAAATTAACGAAGTTAAGTAAATTTTTTTTTTTACAAAAAATACTGCAGACACTGAAATAAAAATTATTACAAGTATAAATACTCAAAATTTTATTTATTTATAAAGTACATTAATTTACATTATAATTCATGTTTATAATATACACTATTAGAAATAAAATCATAATTTAATTTATAAATTTTTTGATAAAATATACCAAAAACAAAACCAAAGCTTTTCTGCTTCATTTCGGATGTCATTTTTTTCTGATAATTCTATTATCTACGGCTACCTTTCTAAAACTTGCGCGAGACAAAACCATTAGCGCTAAGCTACTAGCTTAATTGTACTTCAATAATAAAAATTTTATATACACATATTTTCTTTCATATTAATTAACCATGTAATAACTAAGATATAAAATAAAAAATTATATAAAATTAAATAAATTTCATTCAACATGTTAACAAATTTAATTCATATAATATTAGTAAAATGACATACTTTAACATTATTATTATTATTATTATTCATTTTTCTTTTGTTGTGCCCATAACACTTATAACCAAATTAATTAATAGGAATAACGAGATTGTCATTTCCGGCTTTCATAATATTGCATCGAGCGTTTTTATTATAATGTCATTATTGACTTTTGTAATATTGTCATTACCAACTTAATAATTTTGCGCCGAACACACTTATATATTGTCATGTCAAACTATTCTTTATTTTAGTTTTAGATTAGGTGTCATAGAGTTTAACTATTTTTATATTAATTCACAATATTTTCAAAAATGACAATATTATTCAATTATCATAATTATGCTTATTTATTTTTTTATTTCCATTATTATTGCACTAAAATATCACTTATAAATAATTTATTAAACATTTAAAATTATCATTAAAGTAAATATTTACATTAATTATTATATATAATTATCACAACACATGTAAAAGTCCAATATTTCATATTTTTACTTATGACATATTTCAGATATATTTTTGAGCTTTATTTTTAGCTCATTTATAATTCGAATTGAGAATTTTGGTCTTCTAACAATTTTTAGCTTAATGTCTTATATTTCAGACGCATCAAAAATCACTCAAATTCCAGTTTTCTATCAAAAGTTATGATCAATTGAATACAACTTTATTACAGAAATTTCTGTCCAAAATTTTATAAACAGATTATAGGTTTGAACTTCATGTATTTTTCTAGAAAAATTCAGATATATTTAAGTTTTATGGTTTCAATAAAAGTTAAAGTGATATGTCTTAACTTTCATTTCCAATAAAAAACACATACAAAACGGAGTTTCAGAATTCAAGTTATAATCAAAATAGTCAATAATGTTCTTGAAATTATATATCTGAGTCATCAATGACACAATTTTATCTTTTAAATACATTTATCATATGCATTAATTTTTATACCAAAATTTTTTGATCACATTTACATTTACATATTTTAATTATTTCACATAATTTAGTCTCATTTTCATATAAAATATCAAAAGCAACAACTAATCATATTACATATCAAAACATATAATCATATCAAACCTCAATATATAGTTACACATATATAAATATCATGTAAGATTTTTATCAATGAACCACATACTTAATCAGCATTGACTATTCTCTTAATCCTTCATTTTTCTCCCCTTATTAGCTAATTTTCTCATTATTTTTGTTATCTTCTTGAGAGTATCTCATTTGTTTATTTGATTTTTCTACACAATAATACCATATATCAATTTAGCAGTAGTTTTATTTCGGAACAGCTGTGGGATTTGGTGGGTTTTAGAGAAGTGTCTTAAAAATGACAAACCAAAAATATTAAGTAGAGATACCCAAGAGGAAATTTTGGCATGAAAGGACTTTGCTCATTAACTTTAATAATACCAAAGAACGTGCAAGTTGGGATTAAAGTAATATAAATGTCAAGGTACATACAAATGTTTGAGTCATTCCTATTTCGGTGCTCTCTTCTTCTTCTTCCTCCTTTTTAATTCGTCCATTCACCGCGCCCAAAATTCATTTACCGCAAAGTCTTTCAACAAATTAATCGGCTAATGTGATTATTTTTATCGATTAATCAAAATTAAATTCATTATTATTTTATTTTTAATTTTATCAATCTCAAATTTTAATTTTCCATTTAATCCACATTAAAGTTAAAAAAATTTAAGAAACAACACGGTTCAACATAAACAATTTTAAAATTACAGTAATAATTAAATATAAAAATAAATTTACAATAAAAATATAATTAAATTCAAATAAATTAATAATTTCAAATAAATCGGATTAATTCGGTGAAATTTAGGTTAGCTGTAAAATTTAACCGAATTAATCAAAATTAAAAAATCCCTAACTATTTTAATCATTTACCACACTAAAATATCATATAAAAAATCAATCAATTAACTAAACTATAATTGATTCGATTTTAACTGAATTCATGCAAAAAAAAAAAACTTGAAGTGAAATCACTATAAAGAACATTTTGACCCATTTATTTATCCATTTCGTTTTACATTATTTATTCTGCATCAAATTAGGGGTGTGCAACCATCGATTCGAATCAATATTAAAATCCAAACTTCAATCTCCTAAAGCCACCCCTGGATCCAATTAAACCTGGAAACATTGAAATCCTTAATTTGGATTGATTGAATTTGAGTTAGATGGTAAAAGAAATCATAAAGGACCAAATCAAAATAACAAAAGTCAATTTTTAAAAAATATTTAGAATATATTTGTCATTTCATTTGAACTTTTAAATAGTTGTAGATGTTTGATATAAACTCTAACAAAATTTATTATTTTTTTATTTTTTTCATAATTATTCCCTAAAAATTGATTTATCGTTTTATATATTATGATGGATATAATAATGATATATCCAACTATTGAATAAGGTCACGTTTAAGAAGCTTGAAATTATTACCTGAGTTGCTAATAATTTAAGGAATAACACATTAATAAATAAAAACTATTTAGTATTTACAATATCTTAAAGAGTGATTTTTCCAAAAAAAAAATTCAAACTATTTATTAGAAGTGATTAAAGTACAAAGGAAGGGCAAAGTAAATAAACAAATCGATCCATTGATCGAAATTTGAAAAGGAGAAAAAATAATGATTAATTAATTAAATTATTTATTTATTCAACTCAGTATATAGTTTTTATTCTATGAAATTCTTGATCAATCCAACTAAATAGTTGACATAAAAATATAAAAATTTTCAATACCCAACCTCTATAAATTATATAAAAAAAATATAAAAATTTATTATTTTGAGCTGATAAATTAAATAAAAAAAATCAAATGTAAGAGTTAATCAATTAAGTTTAAATTCAAGAGACTGTATCATGGTTAGATTAATCCAACCATACAAATCACTAATTTTAAATAGAATCAGTGTTGTGGCCCTGATGGGTTCGGAGCTTACCGATTGGGCCGAGCTCCAACCCAGCACCAAAGGCTAAAAAAAGGGATAAAAAACAATAAAAAGGAAAACTCCTTTAAAAGTGAAACGCTGTCGTTTTGGTTTTCTTCGCGAAACAAATCGAAAGACGAGTTTTCCAACTGGAAGCAGAAAAGAAAGAGAGGGAAACCTGAAAGCGATTAAAAACTATAATGGCAGATCCTTACTATAGGTACGGAGCTCTCCCTGACCGAGGTAGTCTTTCCCTCACGTCTCCCTAACCCTAAATCTCTTATAATGTTCTTTGTAGTTTCCATCTATTTCTAAAAATTGCGGTTCGCCCGTTTGCCTGCTTAGAAAATGCGGGATACTTTGGTTTACTTCGTTACTTGGTTATTGGAATTGAAGATAGCTTATTCTTTGAGGGTTTGGTTGTAGTATATTTAAAAAGCATCCAGGCCAATAAATTTTGGAAGCACCATAGCCTAGGGGTTATCAATTATTACGTATTTGTGGTTCAATTTTGATTTTTAACTTCATTTATTTTATAAAATGATACATTTAAGGGGTAATTGTTGCTTTTTTTTTTTTTTTTAAAAGTTATGGATGCTAAATTCAGTAAACTGTCATCAATACTTGGTGAGGCTTTGAGTTTTTGCTCTTTTGGGGGATGAATTTTGAGGCTTTAAAACCTCTATTTTACCCTAAGTCAGTTTATTTCTTATAGGGGCAGCAGCATCTGCATTGAGGGATATGGTTTTGGCTGAGAGTCTGTATAGTTGTAGCAAACCTCTGCAATGAGCAGGGATGATGCCAATTTTTACCATGTCAGTCAGTATGGCTGGTTTAAGTGGGGCAAAATATAGCCATTCACTATGCCTAGTTGGTTTCTTTTCTTCCTTTTCTTCTTTGCATTAAATTTTGACACAAATTTTTTGTTGTTATAACAGGTGCACCTCATTTTCCTGGCTACTTGTCATCAGAAACACCATCATTGTCTTCTTATCATATTCCAGGCCCTAGTGAATTGCGAGATGCTGTTTCAGATTTTTCTAAGGGAGAGGTTATATTTTTTTTTTTATAGCAACTTTGTAGAAAAACCTGTCTTTTTTGTCTTTTAAAAATTAGTTTAACTTGCAGATGACTCCATCACAGCCTGGGTCTTATGGCTTGGATAATATTGCCGGCATTGCTGTTCATTCTGAGCCAGCTATTGGTGGAGCAATAGCTGAATCTGGTGGAAAGGGATACCCATCTCCTCTAAAATAGCCAAGCTCACCAAGCCAAAGACGAGATGGTTTAGGTAATGTTACTTCAGCCATTCCTGACATGATAAATGACAGGCCCAATTCTTTGAGAAATATTGATGGTCCTTCAGTCTCAAGAAAGGAATCAAAAATTTTGTTTGTTGATGGGCTCCTTACCGATTGCACGAGAAGAGAAGTAGGCCGTATCCTTATTGACATGAAGTTCTATTATGAAATGAAACGTGTATGTTTCACTTAAAGTGCTTTTGAAGTTACCCAGTTGCAATTTTTTTCTTTTTGAAATGAAGTGAACATGCTCATTAATGCTGCGCTTAGTATCTGGAATGTCTGAAAAATTATTTAACTATATTTCTTTCCTTGATTTTTATAATCATAGATCTTTTCCGTCCATTTATTGGCTACAAAGACATCAAAGTAATTCACAAGGAGCCCAGACATGTAAGTCTGCTATTTTACCTTGCTCAATTCAGTTTGATTTAATGCATGGTTTTCAGTGCAAAAGTCAAATAGCTGCATTGATTACTATGTTCAAATACTACTTGTGCTTATGTCATTGCTCAATTCCAATCACACATTCTTTTTCTCAGGTTTTTAAATTAATTTTTTCTTAATTTCGCTACAATTGTAGAGTGGAGATAAGGCCATGGTCTTCTGCTTTGTGGAGTTTGTTGACGCAAATTGTGCTATTACTGCGATGAAAGCCCTTCAAGGTAACAGCATGCAAAAATAAGCACTTTTTTTTTTCCTTCATTCTATTAACAGGGTTGCAGCATATTATCTTCTATACTTCTTTCTTTTGGAAATTATGGAATCTGTTTTTGCCAGTAATCAACTGCTGTTCCTCTATATTCATGACAGACATTATTCTCAGTCTGTAAAACCTTAGATCAGTCAGAATGCAATTGAAATACCAGTGTATTTCAGTAATACATTATCTCATGTTTGCAAATGATTTCATCTTATTTTCTGCTTGCAGAATTCTTATCAAAGAATATTGAAAATGCTCAAGCAGTAAGAGTACTGAAATACACTGGTATATGTATTTTCTGGTTGTGGAATATTGATTTTGTGCAGGTTACATGTTTGATGATAAGAGACCAAACTCCCCTGTCCTGAAGATCGACTTTGCCCATTTCCCTTTGCGTCTTCCATCTGATTGTGATGAACAGCGCATTGGGACTCAGCGTTAATATAAAGTCTGCAATGGAGTGAGAATGATACGAGCCGCCTTGCATTTGTTATGATACAAATAGAAACGCGTCCTGTTTCCAATTACAGAGATAACCTGCTACCACTATATATGTAATTTACGTGGGTTAAAGCTGGAAAACATTGAAGGGAAAAGCTGGTTTCTGACACGGGTGCATTGCCGGGTGCCACATGCTACTTTATGTATTTTTCCTGTAATAATTTAGGTCTGAAAATCTGAAACTTTGCTGGAAAAATGCCCCAGGATTATTTCTTTTCTTTCTTAAGCTGACAAGTTGTGGTAGGGTTTGATTGTTCATAATGCTTGCATTTTTTATTACCATTATATGATTAGATGGCTGCAAAGCCTGGAATCAGAACAATCTGCTATTCAGATTAGCAAATCATCTGGGTAATTGGGTATTGATATTGCTTCTGGCTTCGCATTGGAGTCTGATACGGTGACTTTATTGGTGTGTGGTGGCTGGATATAAGCTAGTTAACAACCGACTGCTTTTACAAATTACAATCGAATATCATTTTACTTGAATTAGAGATGTTAATGGCCTAACAGTTTCATGATGACTCCAAGCAAATTAGTGAGGACAAAGATAATATCTAAAAATTTGCCTTTTCTGATCTCAAATATATTTAATTTTGAAGATTACACCACAAGTGCCCACTGAGGGGATTTAAAGGGAGAAGCAGCAAGTTGCAGTCTATAATAGCTTGTAAATTACAGTACAAACTATATCATGTTCTTTCACTTTTCTTTAACTACAAAATATATGAGGATGAGGAATATCTTTCGATTGAATATAGTATGTCATTAAAGGAATCTGCTTTAGATAATAATAAACAAGTCCTTAGAATCTCTTAACATCATACATTAAGGGTGTTGCAAGTATCATTTTGTTCGGTAAATATAGCATACGCTAGTTGAATACGATATAATATTAAGTTAAGGTAGTTGAGAAATAGTTGATGAGATTGCTATCACTGATCCTCAAATTGCTCAGCAATGTACCTGTTGAATCATCAAGACATTTACCCCCTGATTGGAATGAATGAATATTTGCAAATGAATTGTATTCGAAATTCATTTATAAATAAATTCTCACGTTTGGAAGAATATGACTTAAAATATGAAATTCAATTGAATTTTGGAAAAATCTAGAATTAGATATTCATTTGCATATTTTCCTAAATTATCTTTATAAAAACAAAAAAAATATGTAGAAAAGACTCATTATCTGTACTTGTGTTATAACTTATAAAATAATAACATCCAAACAGTAGTGGTGGACACATGATTTACAATGAGTGGGCACTAAAAATATATACATTTTTATTTGTTAAATATTATATATTTTGTACATAATATAGTTAATTTTATACGTATAAGAATGAAAAATATATTTTCGATGAATATAGTATGTCATTAAAGGAACCTACTTTAGATAATAATAAAGAAGTCTTCGGAATCTCTTAACATTAGACATTAAGGGCATAATAAGTGTCATTTTATTCAATAAATATAGTTGGATATGATATAATATTTTTTTGGTGTATTACCTACCTAATGGTTTCCATAAATTTATGAGTTTTGACTAATCGGGTTCAAGCTCATTGTTGGCCCATTAGTGGATAAAATTTTTTTAGCGCAGATTTTTTTCATACATAAGTTTTTAACTGGAGATCTTACTTGATGAAAAGGGATGTTAAATCACTTCAACCAACCATGCATTGGGGGATATGATATAATATTAGTAGTTAAAGTAGTTGAGAAGCAATTGATGAGATTTTGCTACTATCACGGATCCTCAAAATACTCAGCAAGATACTTGTTGAATCATCAAGACATTTAGAATCAATGAACTTAAAAAATTGATGCAGACAAGCAGATCATTGGTAGGCATAAAGGCTCAGACCAAGTACTCGATTAATGTCGACAAGGTTCGTGATACTACCTCTATGCAAACATGAACCATCCAAATGTTGCTGTCTGTCAATGAAATAAGAGACACAAATGTAACACATCGTGGACTGCAAAATGATCAACTAAACACTTCAGCATATGATACAGTGCAGCAAATCCAAGATAAGTGATAAGCCAATCTTATGATGAGTCATTTCCTTGGCCAACAAAAGATTATTAGCTCATATTTAAGTCCAGAATAAGAACCATTGTCATAGTTTGCCACCCTTTCTAAACGTAACAATAAGAAGCCAAAATTACTACAATTTCTGCACGAGTTATGCAATTTTACAGAGTTTAATGGCAAAAGCAGCTTTTGCAAGATGCCAAGAGAGAGATTTCAGCTAGAATTCATAACATATACCTTAGGACTCAACCAGAAGAAGCAAAAAAGTGGTATCAGCAAACTTCAACTAGTAAATTTCAAGAGGGTTAGTCTAATAAAGCCAGTTACAATTTGCAAACCTTAACTAATAATTAAACCAAACATGACCACAAAACAATAAGTCATGAAACATGCATTGTTGGACATTAGGGCTAATAAAAGGTTTGATGTCAAAGGTTGATATATAAATATATATTACAATGTCAACTTCATTCATCTTCATATTTTGAATTTTAGTGTGGCGATTGGTTACATGATGTTGCTGTAATCTATAACTTAAAGCTACAAAGCCTACTATCAGCTAGTTGATGAGGGGACACATACTGTTGATATAGCCCCTTCAATAAATCATCAAGAATGGCAATGGTGTTATTCTACAATACAATTATAACAAACGAAAGGCGAAAGAATTTCAATATCTGGGAAATAAATAACTCTATGACTTATAAAAAACCAGTGCCAGCATGACAGTGGTGCAAAAGATTATGCGCAATAGCATCTCTAGCCTTCATTGAGCTTACAGATCTCAAAGCAACATCAGGTGCCATCTCATCATCAACAAGTTCAATATTCAGCTTGGGATCGAGTTCCTCTTTACGCATTTCGCAAATGTTGTGCAACACACAACAAGCCCCGAGAACCACAGGCAAGTCCTGCAGTTTCACCTCAGTTCTTTTCTGCAAGCAACTCCACCTGGCTTTCAATCTTGCAAACGCATCCTTGGCGATCTTCTGAATCTCCCCAATCTTCTCATTAAAAGCATGCTGAGTCCATGTCAAATGTTGTTGTGTGTAAGGCACCAAAACCCAATCCATTAAAGGATAACCTGAACTCCCAACAATCCAAACATCCTTCAGAAGACCTCCATTAGCTCTTTGATATAAAGCAGACTTCTCCAAAACCTGATCATCAGGCATTGAACCAGGCCAACCAATACACACATCAGTAAAAACCCCTATTGGATCAACAACACCTTGAACTGTAATTGAATAGGATGTTTTCTGATTCCTCTCAGTATGCCTCTTATTAAAATAAGCAGCAACACTAATCTTTGGAGCTATAATAGGAATATGGGTTGTATACATAGACCCAACAACATTAGGTATTCCCGAAATTGATTCAAATTCATTCTTTATCTTATTCAAACTATCCTCATGAGGCCATTGTAGATATTTAGGCATTAAAACATTCCTAATAGCAGCACAGACTTCTAGAACTAATTTATGACAAGTAGAAATACCTAAACCAAACCTCTTGGATACAAGTCTGAGTGGTTCACCAGTAGCTAATCTCCAAATACAGACAGCAACTCTTTGCCTCACAGGAATTGCATTTCGCAAAGTGGTATCCTCTTTGGCTATGAATGAATGAAGCTCATCGCATATCATTTCAAAAGTAGCTTTGCTCATTCTAAACGATTGCTTGAACTCCTCTTCTGGATAATCTGGCCTGTTACATTCATCCCACCACTCTTTGTCTCTGTCTTTAACCCATAACCTTCTTTGTTGACCACCACCGCTCCCTTGCTTTGCATCGCTAGTTCCTTTATCGGCGAGCCCACTAGAGGCAGCAGAAGCAGCGATAGCACCAGCTATTGCACGAGACTTCTTGCGCTTCACTCTGTTTGTTTCTTCAATTTCTGAATAGTAATCTTGAAGATTGGAATAGTAGTCAACCATGGTTCTGGTAGTTTTCTTGTGGTTTGCTTCGAGCAATTGCTTCTCTTCACACAAGGCCTTGTTATGCTCTTCTTGATCACTCTTTTCTTGCTCTTCTAATAACATCAATGATGTGATTATACCCTTTAATTCTTTCCTCTTCTTATTGCTGTTATTGCTGTCTTCTTCAAACGAATTATTACGATCCTCATCGCTTTTTCCAGTATCTTTTCTTGGCCTTTTCTTGGTGTTCTTGGTTTCGTTCATTTGGCTAAGTGAGGATTCAAGCAAGCTATAGACAAAGGATAAGTAGTCTTGTGGGTTTTCTAAAGAAGGGAGATTCATATAATAGAAGATAAATCAAAGAAAAGGGGGAAAAAGGTTTCAAACTAAGACAGAAGAGAGAGAGAGGAGGAAGAAATAGGAAAGTCTTCTTGTTGTTGGCTTTCCAGAGAATGTGTGAGCCAAATGTGAACACATCCATTGACAATAAAGGCTAAGAGGCTATATGAAATAAAAATTCTTGCGCACTCAAATTTGGTAAGGTCACAAATATTATTATTAGGCGGCAATCTATCAATCTCCCAATTATAGCTCAAACTCATTACTCATTTTGATTGGAGCACACTAAATGACAACCGGGTTTTATCAAACATTGCAAGATTTAATGCATAATTGGATACATTAAAAAAAAAAATCAAATTTTGGTTTGTAAAAAAGTTTCTAACTTTTTAAGATATGATGGTGAGGATTTGCCACCTCATTCTTAGATCAGTTTATGATTAAATAAATATTTATTACCAGAAAAAGACTAATGCAAGTGTGAACATGGGTTTGTTGGGTACAAAAATTTTACGACTTTTTAAACAAATTGGGATGGTGGCGGTGGTAGGTGTGGGATGGTGACATGGGATTACACGGTTCTGATTTTTAGTTCGGCGTGATTGCTGTTGAAATTGATTCATAATTTTTAATTTAATTAACTGATTTTTTATAAATTAATTTTTTTAAAATTAAAAAAATATTTATTTATCTATTTATAAAAATAATTTTTAAAATTTAAAAAAATTATTTTTTTAAAACCGTTTTTTTAAATTCAATTTCAAACAAATACTTAATATCCTTCTTACTCCAATCGTTATCGTTTGGAATTACGGCTAGTTGTTAAAATAATATGTTTAAATTTTTTTAATTAATTAATTAATTTTTTAATATTTTATAAACTATTTTTTAAAATTTATTTTTGAAATAAATAATTATTTATCTGTATTTTTTAAAAAAATAGTTTTTAATTCGACATTTGGCATTTGTCTTAATTTATAAAGTTATAATAACCGCTCATTGGTGGGGCATTTAGGTCATGTAGGTCCTACTATAGGACGGGGTCTATATGCTGACATGGATTATAGATAGTCTTAATTCCTATATAAATTCGGGGGATTAGGAGTCTGGATGTAGCTTTCCCCCCCTTTTTTTTTTAAAAAAATCCTGATGGGGCCTTTGGATCTAAAACAAATCTGTTGTGTGCTTTGGTAGATTTCTCTTGTAATCAATGTGTTGTTATTGCCGGATGACATCTAAGATGATAATGTCCTTATGCTTTGGAAAAATGGGTTTTGTTGAAAAATGACAAGTGACGACGTGACGGTAAAGAAAAAGAAAAAGGGCAGAGGGCAACTAGAATCCTTGATACTTTATATGGAAGTAAAAAAAAAAAAAGAAAGAAAGAGAGAGGCTGGGGGAAAAAAACAATAAAAGTCATCCAAAATTAAGCATTTAACAAATTTGACCAAAACCTCAGATCCCCCTCTCGCAGTTAGTTGCTTCTTGTAAGCTACAAACAAGAACAATAACAATTTAAAAATGAAACCATGCTTAATTTGGATCAGTAGCAAAAGATAATAATTAATTTGTCGAATAACGACAAACTAAATGAGGCTTAGCATTATACAGACGAGTTAAATCTGATAAATTATTAATCTGTCCATGGGAACTAAATACATGAAATCGTGAAATACAATTCAAGAAGCAATTTGAGATTTAGAGTCCATTTTCATTCTGCCTTTTCAGAATAACGTTCAACAAATTAAAGTACTTTTCCATCACTATTCTCCTTGAAGATTTGACTAATGGGATGATGCTATTATAACAATAATAATACAAAAGAAATAATTCTCTTCATTGTCTATAATGGTTGGTGTAATAATGCAGTGAAAACATATATTTCCGGGGACATGATAACATAGCACTCTTGAAGATGCTAATAAATTCAACATAATCCACCACTGCTTTTGACCAAGCCACTAGCAAATACTAGGAGCAGTAAAAACTAAAAAAAAAAAAAGAGAATTAAGCTTACAGCAAAATTTCTAGTTGGCAGAACCATGTTTTACATGCCTAAATGTTTGAAAAAGATACAAATAGATTGGCCTAAATTCCAACGACATTTTGAACCCCGGTCTTTCTGCAGTGTGAAAACAAGAATCCCAGCTATCCGCCGCAGAATAAAAGTTGAAACTCCAGATGGTCAACAATCATAGGGTGCTTTTTAAACAAACGAATTATAGGAGTCTAAAGTCTAAGATATACAGACTTTGGATTCCTATTCCTATGGTCAACTACAGAATTTCTCTTCTACTCCAGCATTAATTAAGGAAAAAAAAATGCAAGTTTTTTATATTTCAGAAATAAATTTGTGGGGTTGGCCAACATCCAGAAAGTCAGAAACATACGCATCATGAGACAAACAACTGTTCAGACAGGCAATTGGACTCTTAAACCCATATCGTCGATGTGGTGTCTTTAGCCAAGATACGTACAATGGATAGAAAATTGATTGGTACAAGTTAAAGAGGAACAAGAAATTGCGTAAGAAGCAAGATAGCCAATACGATTGGTAATATGCCTCTGCCTAGGAACTTCTTTTGCTGGCAAAGCTGCTCTTCCATATCAATGATCCTACCAAGTAATAGGAATGAATTGCAGTTCAATAATGCACCTTCAGCTTCCCCATTTTCTTGGGAGAACGGTCAGCCAGCATGATTGAGAATTTTTCCTTTTTTACTATTTTGAGCACACAAACGAATTCATGAAATAATATACAGGAATAAGGATGAAACTAAGTAAGAGATTTGCCGGCCCATTCTCGTGCTCTTCTCTTTTGCTTGGCTTGCATCTGGTTAAATTTCTCTTTCCCCTTCTCCACAAGAGGATCATGCACAACATAGTCATTTGGGTCTTCTTTGCGAGACATATGATCCTGTTACAATTTAAGAAGTGGAAAACTTAATTTCGGCTGCTATAGAAGATCTTTTAAACAGGAGGGAACAAATTTAAAATCTCACAGCTATGCCATAATCTTTGTACCGTTTTAACTTTACTAAATTACAGTCAACTCAAGTCCCTACTATGTATTTTATGAAGTATCTGCATAAGCATACCACCACAGTATCTTCGGAAATAGATATCTTGTCCATGTGATTTCCAAAACTTTTCCAACTAATGAAACAAGACAATACTTCCTTCCGATGGTAAAGAGAATGAAGCTTACTTGGCCAGGTTCAGGTGCAAACTTTAGGCGTACAGTACTCCAGTCCGACAAATCCTCTTTGTAAGCACCTCCAGACTCGCTGTTTGAGGATTTAGGCTTTGCAGAATAAATAGACTGCTTAAACTGCTCAAGTTTAGCTAATACCTACAATTAATAAAACCAGAATCAAGACAATGCAAATAGGTTCGTATCACAATATACAATAAAAGTAGGTTACCAAACATAAGTCTTACTACAGAGAGTCTGCAGAGAGCTATATATTAATATGATGGAATGACAGTCTTCACACATGCAGGCGCCTTATTTCATATCATTTTTTTTTAATTAAAAAGTTGATATATACTTTTTTGATAATTGGGAGGGAAATGAGTTGGGGTTAATGTGAGAATTTTACAAATTATAACCAATATGAATAATAGTGCTTGAATTTCAAATTCTTTCATTTGCTTTTTTCCATTCAATAACCAAATAAAAGCATTCCCCTTGCCATTTACAAATGTTATCTTTAAATACAATTGACATTCACATCTTCATCTAGACCACATTAATTTATGAGCTACCCTTAATTTTTTGATCACACTATATTCATGGACTTATCTTGCATGGACGTTCCCAGAGTGACTAAAACAAAGAACTAGTGAGTATGGACATATGATCCTCCTCATCTCCATATCAATAAACATTAAGATAGATTTATAGAAAAATAACCTACGCCAAACAGAAACTAAGAAATAATAAAGAAAAAAATGTGAAGTATAATTTACAATGATACAACTTACCTCATCCTCGCGCCCTTGAAGTTTACGCTTCTTCTGTTTTTGCAGTAGTCTTCCTCGCTCTGATTCACTGAACAACTGTAAGTCTACATCTGCATTAGCCATGCGTTCAGCTCTGGCTTCAGATCCTATTCCCTTTTTCTTCATTAACAGCTTTTCCACCCTCGGTCGGTCATCATCAATGCTTTCAGCAGCAGACCTAACGAGATAAAACAGTAATTTTAACAAAAAGAAAAGCTAGAATTTTTAGTTTTCTTGGCACAGACTGCCAATCCGATGAAAATTCAACTCAAATAAAGATCGAAGTAATTCCACAGCAGAGCAGAATATACAACTATATCAGTAAACAATAAAACACCTACAATGGATCAGAGTAATTCTACAGCACAGCAGAATAAAAAACCCCTCAGCTGAATCAGCAGAAGTATTAAAATTTTAAAAAACCAATGCAGTATCATTCTAGAAGCTACTAACTCATAAAGTAAATCCTTCTCACAGTGAAAAGCAAACAAATAAGGTTAATGTATCCCAATGTTTGCAAATCCTCATTCTGTTCTCAACAAACTTTCTCAACAGCAATTTTTATTTTCAAATTATTCAAATGACGTGTTGCTGTGATCTTTTTTTCTATATGACCTCTCAGCTGAAATAAAGATCAAAGTAATTCCACAGCAGAGCAGAATATACAACTGTATCAATAAACAATAAAACAGCTACAATGGATCAGAGTAATTCTACAGCACAGCAGAATAAAAAACCTCTCAGGTGACACAGCAGAAGTATTAAAATTTTATAAAAAGCAATGCTGCATCATTCTACAAGCCACTAACTCATAAAGTAAATCCTTCTCACAGTGAAAAGCAAACAAATAAGGTTAATGTTTCCCAGTGTTTGCAAATCCTCATCTTCAGTTCTCAAGAAACTTTCTCAACAGAAATCTTATTTTTGAATTATTCATATGACGTGTTGCTGTGATCATTTTTTTTCATGACCCTTTTTGACCACATACAGTGAAATTTATCTATTAGTGTAATGGAAAGTGACCAAAATTTTGCTGCAGTATATGAAAGTTTGTCCTCATTGACCTAAAAATACTACATCATGATGTGGCATGTGAAAAAAGAAAGAAGAAAACTAAAAAGGGTCATGACATAGTTGGAAATGAAAATAAGGAAAACAAGCAGAGCCCTCTTTTAAGGAAATGTTAAAGACTCAAAGATCAGCAATTAAGCACAAACACTAAATTAACATGTATCTTTGCATGTTCCCCCAACAAATTGAAATTTCCTCCATCACATGATAATGATCTTGTACAAAACTCAGGGGCACTCATCATTTGAAGTTAAATAATGTAACATAACTTATAACATGAAGAGAGCCCTAGGAAGAGCTGCCAGAAGGAGATTCCTTCTTTTCTTATTGTTTATTTCCATCCTTTTTTCTTCTCCTTCATCTCCTTCTCTCTTCTTTTAGGAATAAGAACCCAGATAAGGAATTTAGTCTGCCTCGCATGCGAAAATACCCTACACAAATGTCTCTTCCTATCCTTGACTGACTACGTTGACTTCATATTGATTTATTCCCACTCAAAGTTCAAAGAAGAGACTGAAAATTCCACACTCCACCCACCTCCATCTCCTGTCCCTCTCCATAGGGGGAAAAAAAAGAAGAGGAAAGAAAGAAAGAAAGAAATTACTATATGTTACCTCGATGTAGATCCTTGACGTGATTTTGGACTAGTGCTCCCTGCACACACAAAACCCAAGCCAATGGAAATGCATTAACAACTAAAGCATTCGCAGACAGAAGTAGTAATCAATAAGCAAAAAACATATACAATAGAGGGGATGAGAAAAGTGTCAGATTGGCTGACCATTTCTTCTATGTCCAAACACCACTTTTTTAAATTAATGATGCACCTATTAGGCTATGGATCTAATTTGAATAGCAAAAATAACAAATACCAAAAAAGGGGTCTGGTCTGGAACTTTAGTGGCATATTTAGTGAAAGATAATCCTAAGAATCACAACCCTCCTCTCATATAACAGGTTTTGTTCAACAAATTGAAATAGCATTATCTAATAAAGTTAGCACACGGAACTTAGCATACTAGCCGAGATCATCCAATTTACTAATTATTAATTTATAAATTCTTAATACTCAACAAAGGCATCTGACATCCTAGAATTCTTCATTCCTCTCCATGCATGTTCTCGAGTAGAGGCACTCAGGAGCCTCAAGGCTAGAATCATTTTTAATGTTTCTAAGAGGAAATCTCTATTGAAATGAATTCACCAATCATCAAGATCAACTTATTCATTTAGCAAGGTCACTAGCATCCCACATCACCATTGCTTTTTATTTTGTTGGGGAAAGGGGCATGTAAAATCTTTAGATAGAGGGAGCAGATCTAATGCAACTATTACAGTATCACTATAAATTCTGTTTGAAATCACAGAGAGAGAGAGAGAGAGAGAGTACATCTTGAACAATCATGAAAAAAAATTCACCCATTGAAAATCTTGTGAAGACAGGTATATACTGTTTTGCTTTTGCTTTGATGGAATATCTCCCAAGTCCATTCTTCTTCCGAGTATTTGTTGCCGCATTCGTGCATCAAAATTGACCTCATCATCATCATCATCATCATCATCACCACCACCACTATTACAGAGTTCATCATCTGACTCTTTCTGCATTGCATCCTTCTTTGATTTTAATGCTTCTCTCACAGAGAACTGCAGATCCCTTCTCGCTTTAACCTCAGAAGAGTTCTGCATTGAAGAAGCTGTCTTAAGGACATATCCTGTAGATCATCAAATACATCTAAAATGAAAAAAAAAGGTACTTGCATTTTTCTGATTTATTATTGACCAACCAACCTCTGAGAAAGTGAGGATAATATCTGCTATAAAGAACAAGACTAGAGTAAGCAAACACATTCGGGATTCATAAATCATTTCATCTGTGATCTGTCTGAGGCAATCCTACTGAAAATTTGGCATGGCATTGGAGGGCAAGAGATGTCCACATAATGAAAAGAGGACTATAACCAAGTTATAATTAGAAGCACAAATAAATCATATTGAATCCACTTACATTTAGTTCAAAGCTAAAACAACCATGAAGGTATCATGCATTTTTGACATAAAACTCGTGGATAACAATTGCTCTGGAATATATTGCATCATTTAACAACATTTTGAATCTCGAATTGCAGTTAATATTCAATCATCAAAATGTATGCTACATGAATCTATGTCCTTTCGTCCTCATTCTTGCGAGTTTTTGTGCCCACATCCTATTATCATGGGCCATCTCCTAGATTAATATGATCATAGAAAGGGAAATGGGACACACTCAATTTTATTTTCAGCACATACCCTAGTATGAAGATGAAAAATCTTAGCGCTAATTATTGCACCATTACCAATTCTTTTTTTGGATGTTCTTCCTTTAGGAGACGAGGATCATCCAATACATCATGACTACTCTTGATTTTTTGCTTTACAGCTGCTAACTCCTTCTCCTCCTCTTCAGCTTCTTCTCCGAATGAAAGTAAGTTCAACTTTCTGCAACATGTAGATAGAATACACCTTAAATAACAGTATCAATGAAAATAAAAGCTTTTCCATTTCCAAAATCCAAGATATGCCATCTTATTAGCTCATAAATGTAAGGTAGAGGAACGAACTTCACCGCTTTCTTCTTTAAATCTCTATTTTCGGTATCCATAACAGATTGGCCCAAAGGTTTGGAGGGTCTTCTAGGAACAATATCTTCAAAAGGATTCCATAATACCTAAATCACAAATTTGAAAAATGAATCTGGGCAGTAAAGTCCCCCACAACTTTGAAAATAAGGTATTATTGATACAATGAAAATTCGCTTAAATCAGTACAACAGATGCAAAAGTAAAGGACATAAGATTTCATAAGTGAATGAAGTGAAAGTGAGGGATACAAGATTGGATAAGTAACAAAAGCATGAAAATAAAAGATCGATGAGAATTATATCTCTACAACATATTCTCAATATGCTATATAACTATATAAGTCTATCTTGTTAACAAGAGACCTACCACATGCAAGTATTTGCAGATCATTTATCTCAAATGCCAAAAGCATCAAAGTTTTAGCTGCTTCAAATGTCGCCCTCATCTTAGATAGATATAAATCTTAAAACACAGAGAAAGCCCTACCTCAACTGACTTGATCCTTGGTAGTGGATCCAATGGGCGATCATCCTTATCCGTTTCAACCTCACCAAGGGTGAGAAGGTTATATATTGAATCTCCAGTCACCTGAAAACAAAACATGAGTTACATTGACACCCTAAATGAATTTCAAAATTAAATTACCATCACCTTTCCAAAAATGGTACTCTTTTTATCAAGCCAATCACATTTATCCAAGGATATAAAGAATTGGCTCCCATTTGAATGTGGAGAACCAGCATTTGCACATGCAACTATCCCTCTGTGGTTGAATCTTAGACGTGAATGGAACTCATCAGCAAAAACACTTCCATATATACTTTCACCACCTGCAGAGATTAATATTCACCGGTTGTCAACTGAGTGTTACCACACACTGCGATACCCTTTGGGGAAAAAAAAGAAAAGAAAACGGTGACACCCTAGTGATTTATGATCTACATCTAATGATCTAGCTTATGGATCATTAGTGAAAATGAATCTCAAAACTTAACATTCTGATAATAATTGTTAGTGGAGAACCAAACAATATCAACCATTCAATTCTGTTTACTATGATGCTATGAGTATTAGGAATTTGAGGAATTTTAGTAGTATTGAAGTGGTTAACATTTTTAATTGAAAGGAATTTGTTATGCTTCTAAGATGTTAAATAATTCTCAAGGTTACTTTTCTTTTCATCGTGTTATGGTATTTTATACATATTTCATCACATATGTAATCCTGAAGCAAGGCATATCACATTTCTAGACTATAATGTTTTATGTCACTATCCTCACTATCTTAGCCGATTTCCAGGTAACCTTGGAATTAACAGCAACAATGGAAGATTGAAACAGATCATGCCAGAGGATTGGGAAATTAAAGCAGGTTCCTTTTAACTATGTGGTTGCTGAATATGTAAAATATCAACCGTAGGCCAAGTATATTTAGCCTTAAAACTTATTCCACTCCACAATTCATCAATTCCAAAATGAGTTCATCTATCTCAAAAACGTAACTAGAGTTCAACTGGAGCACATGTACCAATACCTAATCCAGAACATATAATTATATTTAAATTACAGAGTTAGAAAGGGGATCAATTGAGATAATTAAAACTTATAATCAGCAAGCAAAGCATATTATCAAGCACGGGAAATTCAACGAGAAGAGAAAAAAAAATCCTACTACAGCAACAAAATAGAATCCTAATAGAATTCCAACTTCAGCAAATCATAATGGCCAATTATTAGCCAAAGCAACCAATAATTTTCAATGAAAACTCCAAAATAATCAAGAACTGAAGACAGAAAGGAGGTTACCGGTGCCGGTTCCAGTAGGGTCGCCGCCCTGGACGAGGAAGCCCTTGATAATACGGTGAAAGATGGTGTTGTCGTAGTAGCCTTCGAGGCATAGCTGGACGAAGTTCCTGACAGCCTTAGGGGCCTCCTTAGGCCAGAGCTCCATGTCCAGTGGCCCATAAGTCGTGTTCAGTATAACCTTGCCCTTCGTCGGCGGTTCTAGCACGTATATTGTCGACATGATCTACCACCATACACACACGGAGGAGCCCTTGAGATTTTTCTTACAGGCTCTTTGGCATCGGCCTGTTTTGTAATTTCAATTGATGAAGTTAGGAGAATTTTCTTCCTGCCATCGATGATTCGAAACGATGCCGTTTCATACACTGGCGTAGCCTTTCATTATTTTACGGGAAAAACAAATATATTTCTGAATAAAATATTTTATTTACCTAATTTTCTTTGTAAACAGTTTTTAAAATTTTAAAAAATTAAAAAATATATTTTATAAAAATATTTTTCTCAAAAGAAATGTCAAACCGAGCATAAGGTATAATATAGCTAAAACGAATTTCACAAGATTTAAAATTTAGTACAAAAATTAATATATTTATTTTTTTTATGTTTATATTTTTCCTCTTATTTCAAAAATATGAATATAAAAAAACTGTAAATATATTAAAATTTATATCATATTGTAAAAGAATTTTGAAAAAGAATTTCATCAGTTATATCAAATTTATTTGAATTAAAGGTTACGTTTGATAAAAATAAATTTTATAAAATTAATAAAATAAATTTTAAAAGTTTATCCATATATTTTTTCTCTTTTAAAAAAAATATATACATAAAAAATAATAAATATATACTTAAATTAAATTTTAAAAGTTTGTAAATAAATATTTCCATTCTATTGATAACAAAAAGAGAAAAAGTAAACTAAAAGAATTTGAAATTTGTTTAATGGTTTGTATTGTGGTATATGTTTCAATTTAAAATTTAAAAGGATATGTAGTGGAAAACAAATTAAAAGGATGTGTAACTTTATTATAAATTTTAAATTTTTTATACTATGTAACTTTTTTGAAGGAAATAACATATATATTATTTAATTTTATAATAATAATAATAATGCATGAATTATTAACAACAAAAACTTATTTATTGAGCATTTATGGTATGTTTTCAATGCTTCAAACGGAATTAGATTCCTATAACTGCATTTAATTCTACAGTACGAATATCATGTCATCCTCTTAAATGAGTTAGGAGAAAGTAATTTAAAGAGAATATTTTTTTTGAGTTAGAATAAGTTTTTACGTTCTTTTAACTTTTGATCATTAATGGGAACAATTTTTTTATTAAAATAAAACTGCCATATTTATACTTGAATATATATGTTTGGGCGGAGTCAAGCCCACATGGACGATCCAATCCCATAAAATATCTCATTCCAAAACCCTATCTTAAATCTTGAAACTTAAACAAAAAATCTTTCATATA
This sequence comes from Triadica sebifera, assembly GCA_023653625.1. Taxonomy (NCBI): domain Eukaryota; kingdom Viridiplantae; phylum Streptophyta; class Magnoliopsida; order Malpighiales; family Euphorbiaceae; genus Triadica; species Triadica sebifera. Next base: position 23,271,009 of record CM042910.1, on the reverse strand, counting down.
AATGAACAGACCGTGCGATCTAAATAATACAAATTGTGGACACTCCAATATACAAACCTAATCATAAGTCATATAGGAGATATCAACTTAAATATGTAATTACTTTTGATAATGTGTTTATTTACTCCAAATATCTTTCTCAATATACTTGAATGAGCATCATTCAATCCCTCAAAAATTTATACTCATATCATTTTTACAATTATTAGTATTTTAAGTTACTTCAAACTTCATCAAGCGAAATAACTTCAGCTGGTAAATACAAGCAACGAGTGCTTAAGCCAAAATACTTTTTCTTTCACTCTCACATCAATTAGATTTGAATTAACTCTTTTTTTAGAAGTATTATATTAAGTCAAATCACCTCATAACTATAAAATATATTCTAAGATAATCAATATTAATTCATCACATCGTGATATAGTCAAAAATCACAAAGGGTAAAAATGTTTGAAATCAATTTATAGGATTTATAGGACTTGCATAGCAAAGAAGTAGAGATTCATTATTTCGCTTCCTAACATGTCGTATAACACATGTAGTATGAAATACATGTTATGGTGGAGCAACTCTTTTCTTATTAAAAATAAAAAAGTATATCTCTTGATCTTCGTTTAAAATTAATTAACACCATATGAATTTTAATCTTGTCGCTCTAAAATTGTAAAATTTAAAACTCTTATTTACACATTGAACAATATTAAACAACTAGTTTCACATTCAGTTTTTTAAATAGACATATGAATAGTGGGGAAGTTATTAATATTGATTTTTATAAAATATGAAAAATCTCATCTTAAACTTTATCAAGATGGCCTTGTTAAAAAAATGACCAAGACCACTCTAATATGACAACTGCATCTTAGTCATTCACTTAATGTTTTTACATTTATGGTAACATATCTGCTCACTCTATAGTGCTAGAGGCAATTATTTATGTGAGTGAGTCAATCTAAATCAATTGACATATTTCATTGAATTGTGCTAACTGATATTTACAACATATTCATATAATGAAAAATTATTAAACAATTAAATAATGAGAAATGATATAAATCATTGTTAGTAAAATCAAGTGGTATGTCACAATATATAACTTGGTCACATTCTACATAAGCTTAGCGATTTCATATGCCTAATAAATGCATCCCTACCTATTAGTTTGATAAATGGATCTGCTACCATTTTGTTTGTAGAAATGTGTTTCAGAACCATTTCTTTTTCCGTAATCATGTTTTTAACATAGTGATACCTAATATGGATATGTTTGATATTTCCATGATATTTCAGATCCTTAGCATAAGCTAATGCAACCATATTATTACAATGGATTGTCACAGGTTTTTATGTTGTCTTGACAAACTCTAAATGCTGCAAAAACTTCTTCAACCAAATCGCCTCTTGTATAGCTAAGAAATATACTATATATTCAGCTTTCAAAATTGATAAAGCTATATAAGATTACTTCTTGCTATTTCATGAAACTGCATAATCATTGAGTAAGATTGCATATCTAGAAGTCAATTTGCACTTATCAATATCACATCTCCAATCAACACCTGTATAACCAATTAAGTGCAAATCTTTCCATTAATAACACAAAATATAGTTTGAAATTTCTTTCAGATATTTCAATATTCTCTTGACTGTCATCCAGTGTTTTAGACCTGGATTATATTGGAATTTGCTTACTAGCCCAACGGCATAACAAATGTCTAGACGTATGTACATTATTGCATACATCAGACTACCGACAACACTAGAGTATAGTACTTTAGACATTCATGTTTTTTCATCTGATGTCTTATGACACATATCAAGATTAAGGCTCAAATTCCTTTCAATATAAATATCTATGGGCTTACAATCATGCATATAGTAGCGCTCTAATATTTTCTTGATATAAGTCTCTTAAATTAGACCCAGAAGCCTTTTGAAGCTCCTTTAGGATCTTAACACTAAGTACATAGCTGGTCTCACCCATATCTTTCATTTCGAAGTTCAATGATAACCATTTCTTGGTAGTATCAATCAACTTATTGTCATATTCTATTATTAAAATGTCATTGACATATAAGGACATAATTATGCAACCATCGTTAAAATATTTTAACATACATGCAATGGTCTGCCTCCATCATCATAAAACCATTCTTTAATATGGTTTGATGAAATTTAAGATTCTATTATCTTGATGCTTGCTTAAGACTGTAAATGAATTTTTTGAACTTACAAACTTTGTGCTCTTGTCTTTTAAGTTCAAAACCTAAAGATTGATCCATATAAATCTCTTTATCTAGTTCTCCATTGAGAAAAAAAGTCATAATATCCATTTGATATAACTCCAAGTTCATTTGTGCTATTATAGCTAGAATGAGGAGAATTGATGTAAATCTGACCACAAGTGAGAATGTCTCTTCATAGTCAGTTATCTCTTGTTGTGTGTAACTTTTGGCTACTAAACGAACTTTATATCTTTCAATTGTCTCATCTGTCTTATGTTTAATTTTGAAACTCACTTGTTCCCAATAGTCTTATGACATGATGATAAATCAATCGAATTCCAGACTTGATTAGATTTCATCGAATTTATTTTCTCTTTCATAACTTTAATCCATTCTTTAGCTTCAGGACTAAAAAGAGCTTGTTGTACTGTTTTAGGATTTTATTTATCTGGAGCAATCATAAAAATTTCTCCCTTAATCTCAAATCAACGATGAGAAATTTTGTCATGATTAGTATGTCAATGTTGAAATTGCTCATGATCTTGTTCTATAGGAACAAAATCTTGTAACTTTTCACTCCCACTTGCTTTAGGAGGAGCATGATAATCAATATCATCTTGCTCTGTGAGAGCTGAATCAATCATTTTTGTACTCCCACTAGTCTCAAGATCTTTCATTTTATAAAGTTAGAAATTCTTATTTATCTCACATCTTTCAAAAAAAGTCAACCTCTAAGAAAATGACATCTCATGAGTCAATTTCTGTTATTCTTCCATTTGTATCTTCCCCTAAAAATACGTATCATTTAGAAAATTATGAGTATCTTATAAATATGCATTTTATCCTTCGGATCAAACTTTCTATATTCATAAGAAATGTTATAGATGTAAGTCACACATCCCTATGGGAGCAAATTCCTTAATTCAGGCTTTTCGCCTTTCCATAATTCATATAGTGTGGAAGTAACAAATTTTGATGGCACACGATTACAAATGTAGGTGACAAATATTAGTGTATCTTCCCAAAAGAAAATGGATAAATTAGCTTGTACTATCATTGACCTAGCCATGTTTAATATAGTTATATTCCTTCTTTCTGCTACCCCATTTTATTGCAGAGTGGAAGAAATAGTTAATTGTTTAGCTATACCTTTGTTATTACAATAAATTTTGAATAAATCATATAAATATTCACGCTCTCAATCGGTTCGCAAAACTTTGATATTCAAATTTAATTGATTATCTACCAATTTACTATAATGTATGAAGTAATCAAATGCTTCAGATTTATGAGAGATTAAATAAATGTGACCGTATATGGTGCAATCATTTATGAATGTGATGAAATAATGAGCACCATGTCTTGCTCTCACATTTATTGGGCCACAAATGTCATAATGTATAAGCTGTAAAGGAAACGTGGCTCTTTTGGCTTCGTCAAATGGTAATTTTATTGTTTTTCCAGTTAGATATTGCTCACAAACCGATAAATCTATTTTCTCAAAATATCCTAAAAGACCAACTTTTGCTAACCTTTTTAATCGATTTTGCCTAATGTGTTCTAATCTAGCATGTCATTTAACTTCATCATTCAATAAACTAATATTGAAATTGCCAACAACAAATATAGATTGATTAATATCTATAAAGATAATGTTTAACACTATAAAACCATTCAGCATATAACCAGAACTATAAAAAATATTTGTCTAGAAGTAAATTCACACAACCATCGTCAAATACAATTTTAAAACAAAGTCCTAACAGAATAACAATAGAAACCAATTTTTTTCGAATATCAAGAGCATAAAGCACATCATGGAGAAAAAGTGTGCAACCTCCCTACTGCACTAGCTTGTAGGTACTGATCCCTAGCACGTTAACAGAAATATTATGCTCCATATAGATTTTTTTACTCCCCTTTGAAATCCGACGAAATTCTACAAAAGCAAATCGGTCTCTTGATATGTGGTTGGTTGCTGCAGAGTATACAGTCCAATAAGTAACAATTTCAGCTAACATTAAACAACTATTAACATATAGAGGGACGAATTTGATCACACAATACATTTGGCTTAGTGTAATCACGAGTAAAGTGACCAGACTTTCCACAATTGAAGCAATTCATGTTCTTACCTTTCTTACTGCCGTGTTTCCCACACTTGCGTTTATTTCTGCTAAATTTGGCTTTATTGCCTCTCTTGGCTTACCATTTACTCTTACCCTTCCGTTTCTTTTGTCCAAAGTCCGAAGCCCCTTTGCCTTTGGACTCAATTATATAAGCCTCTCCATCAGGCTTATCATCGAGAAGACGATCCTCCTCCAGCTCAACATATCGGGTAACATCAATAAAAGTTTTGATATTGTCATTATGGATAAAGTTGATACACGTGTTCTAAAGTAATTTATTAATGCATAATCTGTAAAAAGTTCCTATTGCTTCCTTAATCGGTAGTATGGCAAAAGAAATATCCTGAATTAATTTGAACCCACATTAATTTATTTTGCATATTTGACCGTGTTAACTCTACAATTGAAATAATTGGATTTTAAAGATTTGTATAATCCATAGTCTCGTGTGCTTTTCGTTATGGATTGATAAAATTTTGCAAGACAATAATCTAATGGTTCCATTTTAAATTACATACATGCTAAAAGTAGGGAGAAAGATTTAACAATTTCTCTTTAATTAGATAGTCTCATCCCTTTCTTCAAGGATATATATAGGGACGTTAAGGTAGGGGGAAATCGCAATTTACTTGGATAATTATTAGATCTCAATCCAAATTACTTAAATATTTGTAAATAAAATATTATATTATGTAGCAAATAATAATAATAAATAATAAGCACAAAACTATAGAAAAACATATTCACATGCATATATATATATATATATATATATATATATATATATATATATATATATATATGTAAAAGCAGAAGTAGCAAGTAAAGATATGGATTGACTTTTACACCTTTTGGATGACTAATAGTATGATTTCATAACATACATCATCAAAGGTATAATAATGTATAGTATGATATTGTAATTACTGTTTACTGTGTTTGGAAAAACTGTATGGTATGCAATGGTTAAGTAGCTGTTTATGTTTGGTTTGATGATATGGTATGGTACATAACTTATAAAATGATTAGAACGCCCTAAAATGGATATATATTAATATAAAATCATATAAAATTTAATTTTTTAAATACAAAAATTAAAATAAATTAAATGAATAAGAAAATTCTTATTTAAATCTTACAAAGTTGATGTCAAATTATTACTCATTAATTTTTTAAGCAACACTATACATTATGAGAATATTATATAAACAAATTTAACAATAAAATTAATGATTTCATTTTTCTAATAAAAGAATATTAAAAATAATATTTTAATTTTGGTATTTAGAATATATAATTGAAGTAATTTTGGTTTAAAAATAATTTTAGTATTTAAAATTTATTATGAGGGTAATTTTAGAATACAATTTTATTGAAAAATGAGTAAGCGGATGAATTCATAAAATAATAAAATAAAATAATATCATGTCTCTCTAAATAAAAACAAACAAATATTCATCAAATATCATACTATGTTAAATCATCCTCAATCATGAAACAAAAAGCTGTTAAGGTCAAAGGTTGAATTGTATCCAGAAAATCAATTTACCAAAAAAAGACAGAAGTTAACAAGGCCTGGTCAAAAAGGGCTAAAACAAGTAAATAAAGGAGAGGCACTAAATTTAAGTTTGTTAGATCCGTTTCTGATTGTATTGAATTTACATGGGTTTTCATCTCCATCTGGACAGGAAGAGAGAGAAGAAGCTAATTGGGTTAGCTTCTTTCTGCCTCCATTTCTGTTTCCTTTTCTTTCTTTTGGTGTACTCAAAAAAGAGAAGACAAGAAGAAGAAGAAGGAAAGAAACCAAAGTATAGGGTGGGGTGGCGGAGTTTGCGGTGCCAAACTTATTGCCATCACAAACTGTTAAACATTATTATTATTTTTTTATTTCTTTAATTTTGGGGTTTCAGATAATTGAATTTCGTTTGTGCAAGTAAAACATTAATCCTAAATGGCTCTGGTCCCTCAAGATGAATGTACGGTGATGAATGCAACAGCCGTAGCCATTGATAAAGACAAGAACAGCCAACATGCTGTTCGTTGGGCTATTGATCATCTTATAATCAATAATCCAGTTATCATCCTTATTCACGTCAAGCACAAGCACTCTCAATATCGTAGGTACCCTCCCTCATTCTCATTTATAAATATTAACTATGTTTAATGTAAGGATCATGATGATCAAGTAATTAGCTAGAAGTCAATTCCTGGCCTTTGGTATCTGATCTTTGTTTATGTTTCTTGATGTAATATTCTTGCAGATGCTGTTAATGGCAATCATGACGAATCTGATGAGATGCAACAGCTTTTCATTCCTTTTCGTGGATATTGTGCTCGTAAAGGGGTTGGTATTTTTTTTCCCTTATATCATCCATTTTGTAAATGGCATTATCATAAGTCATGGTTAAAAATTCAGGTTCAAATGAAGGAGATTGTACTGGAGGAGAACGATATTGTAAAAGCACTTCTGGATTACATCTCCAAGAACATGATTGGAAGTATTGCTGTTGGTGCTTCCTCAAGAAATGCCCTTACCAGGTTCTTATTTTGTTTCCTCCTCTCTGTCTTCAAAAAGATTAAGGAGGAAATAAAAAAAAATATATATATATAACACCACCTTGTGTGGCTACAGGAAATTCAAAAACCCAGATGTACCATCGAGCTTAATGAAGGCTGCACCAGATTTTTGTTCAGTTTATGTAGTTTCCAAAGGAAAGATTATGACAGTGCGAACAGCACAAAGGCCTGCTGCTAATCCTCCGGTTCCACCAAAATCACCAACACCACTCGCTCTTCCAGCTCCAAATCACCATGATCTCTATGAGCACGAGGACGGAAGCAAGTAAGCAAGTTTGCTTCATAAAAAAAAAAAATTAATTTTTTTTGCATATATGCTGTAATAAAGGTTAATTGTTTGCATATGTTTTTGGTTAAAGTAGAGGGCAGAATGCCAAAGGGTATTTCAGAAATGCAGGATCAGAGAGACTTGCTCTTGAAAAGAGCAGTGATTCGTTTAGAGGGCAACTTCGGGAAAGAAGCAGAAATCCAATGAATCTCTCTGTTGATAGCATCGACCTTTCATTTCCAGGACCTAGAATGTCTACTACTCGAGATTCTACGGTTGATGAATCTGATTTTTCAGGGCCGTTTGGGCTAGGATCCATTGACATTAACCATAATTTTGACATTCTTTCAGGGTCTCCCAGGGAAATGTCTGGCTCACAAACTTCAGTAAGTGCAAATTTCCTGTTGGATCTTATAGGTTTTGTATTATTAGCCATAAAGTAAGACATGAATGAATTAATTTATACGAATATGCAGCGAGAGTTAGAAGCTGAGATGCGAAGGCTGAAGGTTGAACTTAAGCAGACTATAGACATGTACAGCACAGCTTGCAGAGAAGCACTCTCAGCCAAAAAGAAGGTATTAATATTATACAATTCACTATTAAAAAAAAAACTTAAATGAATGGCCTTGTTTAATTCTGAATGCTGTGTATCCAGGCTAATGAGCTTCATCAATGGAAATTGGAGGAGTCTCGTAAATTTGAGGAAGCTAGGGTTGCAGAAGAGGCAGCTCTAGCTATTGCAGAAATGGAGAAGGCCAAGTGCAAAGCTGCTATGGACGCAGCTGAGAAATCACAGAGGCTAGCAGAGATAGAATCGCAAAAAAGGAAATATGCAGAAATGAAAGCTCAGCGAGAGGAACAAGAGAAGCATCGCGCACTGAATGCTTTAGCTCATAATGATGTTAGATACAGAAAATATGCTATTGAAGAGATAGAAGAAGCCACAGAGAAATTCTCACAAGCAAATAAAATTGGTGAAGGTGGATATGGACCGGTGTACAAAGGCAAACTTGATCATACGCCAGTTGCCATCAAGGTTTTAAGACCTGATGCTGCACAGGGAAAGAAGCAATTTCAACAGGAGGTAATGCCTGCCTTAAGTATGTATTAATTAATATGGCCATTAATCATAATACTTGGTCTGCAATTTTGGAAATGTATAGGTTGAGGTTCTCAGCTGCATTAGACACCCGCACATGGTCCTCCTTCTCGGTGCCTGCCCCGAATATGGATGCTTGGTATATGAGTATTTGGAAAATGGCAGCTTGGAAGATAGGCTGCTTAGAAAAGACAACACCCCGCCCATCCCATGGAGGAAAAGATTCAAGATATCTTGTGAAATTGCTACTGCTCTTCTATTCCTCCATCAAGCAAAGCCAGAGCCCCTTGTCCACCGTGATCTTAAACCAGCAAACATCCTTTTAGACAGAAACTATGTAAGCAAGATAAGTGATGTTGGGCTTGCACGGTTAGTCCCACAATCTGTAGCTGATAGTGTCACACAATATTACATGACCTCAGCTGCAGGTACATTTTGTTACATAGATCCTGAATATCAACAAACAGGCATGTTAACTACTAGATCCGATATATACTCATTGGGAATAATGTTGCTTCAAATTATTACTGCTAAGCCTCCAATGGGTCTAGCCCACCAGGTAGGGCGAGCAATCCAAAGAGGAACTTTTGAAGAAATGCTTGACCCATCGGTCACTGACTGGCCTGTTGATGAGGCACTAAACTACGCTAAGTTGGCATTGAAGTGTGCTGAACTAAGGAAGAAAGACAGGCCAAGTCTTGCCACAGTTATTTTGCCAGAGCTTGAACGGTTGAAAGATCTTGGCAGGAATACTGATCCTCAGTGTAGCACCGTTGATCATCGAAGTAGAAGTCGCAGCGCCGTACCACATTCCTCCCCAAATATCTCACATCCACATGTATCAAACATTATTCAGGTTCGTTACCAACTTATCATGTATAACAACCACTTGATACTTTTAGAATTCGAATTCGAATTTGTTTAACCACTAATTTGTCCATTCCATGTTAATTAACTAGGAAATGTCATACAAAACTGCTGGAGCAGGATTCTTGTCTCCTCGTGATCCTAAAGAAGAGGGAAGTGCAACAAGTTAAGAACCAACTCAGTCCCATACACAGCCAATAGCGGAAAACTGCTTGCTGATATAAACAAAGATAATGAGCAATTTGAAAATTGAGTTCCACGTTTGTCAATAGAAAAACCATGTAAAATTAGTAGCAATGGGGAACAAGAAGACATCTCTGATTCATTTAAGTCCTTGTACAAACAGCTTCTGGAATTTGTTCTTCAATTTTCAATTGCAGAGAAAGATAGCTATTTTGTTGATAAACAACACTGTAAAATCTTAAAGGTCCTGAGAATTTTCTTATATTCAGATACCACCTCAGAGAAGACCAAGATAGTGACACCATATTTTCACCCTACTCTCTGCAACTCTTATTTTTATCAAAATGATACATCAGACCAACACAGAATATCATCATATGCATATAGTTGGTTTTTTCCTTTCCTTTTTTTGTTTAAATGAACTGCACAATCATTCATTATAGCAGCCAGTTGAACTTCTCTGGTCTTATTGAACATATGTTGCCTTGTCAAGAAGAAACAAGAATGGATGTCAAATTCAATAGATTCAATGCAATAGTATTCCCTGCTCACTTTCGTCCCATAATTGGTATAAAGATTAATATGCTTTTTATCATCATAAGAAAAGCACTTTTGAAAAAATGAATAGAGATCTGGAGTCAGAAAGAAGATTCAGAAGCCCTCGCATGAAAGAAAAGCATAAAGGGGATACAGTGAAGAAAGAATTTGCATCCAGAAGGCTGGATTATATTTGGAGAAAGGTATTGAAAAAAGTAAGAATGAGATTGTCAAACAAGATTTTTGCTTAGGATTCCATTTCCATGAAAATGAAAGAAATACAAAATAAATAATAAATATTTCCAATATTCTCCATATATTATAATAAAATATACAATTATCATTGTTGCATTTAATTCCTTGAAATTAAATTTACTTATGCTAGTGGTCCTCCAGTCTACTTAATCTTTGAATTTAAGATCTAAATGTGAATCATTCTTGCAATATCAAACTCAAAAAAGTCATATATAGTGATTTCTTGGTCCAACCATCCACACATATATATCATCCATCACTATCACCACCGAAAGAGGGGTAAAATGTACATTGTTCATTATTCAAATGAGCTACAGAACCTTTTTTTTAATACACTAATGCCCCAATCTCAGGCACATATGTTGTCAAAGATTAAAAAAAGAGAAGTTAAATCTTATGCAAGCACACCATTTGTTTTCCACTCCAAAACTCATATACATAATTATCTATTTATATATATATATATATATATATATATATATATATATATATATATATATATATATATATATATATATATATAACATTTCATAACATTTGTATATTTATGAAGGAGAAATCCTTAAATATACTTAGTTTATTAGGCTAATACAATCACATTGTGACATGGTTGCATGTTTATTGGTGTATTCATATTAATAAAACAATTAAATATGTCTCAATGTCTGGTTAAATTAGTTTATAAATGACATAATAAACTGAATTTACCTAAAAAAATTTCATTAATATAATCTAGATCAATATGTGTGAGTATTTAAGTAATGAAAAATGACAAATAAAAGTGCTTAAATACTATAAATTCAAGTTTGGGCTTTGAAATTCAGTAGGTCATATAAGAAAAAATATGTGGCGCCTCAGGATTGAAAACTGGAGGTGGAAGTAAATATATAATATGGGTATCCTTTACAGCAATAAACCACTGGAGAATAAAAGAAGCATCTAAACTAACTTTTTTCAGAAGGCACCCTGTGAGCTTCAATTTTTGGCTCGCTCTTGCCCTCTATAAAGTCATTGTGAAAATAAGCCTAACAAGTTTATGATTTAGAACTTGTAATTCACATAATCTGGTTACCTCTTTCAAGCTTATACCAGCAGGATGAGTTATGTAAATTGTGTACTATCCCCGAGAGGAAGATGGTTCTTCGTGCTTTGGAAGATAGGAATCATGGGGATGATCATGGTTGCTGGAGTAGACTCCGAAGATGATCAAATAGAAGCACCTGCTGCTGCAGCTGGTTTACTATGCATAAGTGATTGTACAACTTGTCCAGTTATATGTTCACCACCTCCTCCATATTATTCACCCCCATCACTTCACCACTCTCCACCCCCTCCACCTCATCAATCCCCACTGCAGCCGCCTCCGCCGCCTCCCTCACCAAAATCGGCTGCGCCTCCGCCACAATCACCTAATTCAATATGGTATCCTTCTTGGGGTCCTCCTCCGCCTCCTTCTGGCTACCATCAAACACCAAGTGCTCAAACCCCACCTATGCAGGGACAGTACCCTTACCCTTACTACTATTTCTATGCCTCAAAGGCCTCTTCTCTTTCTCTTCATGCTTCCACTGTTGTTTTCATTTGTGTTCTTCCATACTTTGTTATTTAATATGTTCTGCAAAAGATATGTATATATGTTGAGTTGCTAAAGAGGGAAGGAGTAGAGTTCAATGTATGGAGAATTTCAGGTAAGATAGGTAGGCAGGGCGGGAGAAAGAAACTAGTTAATGGAAAATTGAAAATAAACTTAGTTTATTTGTACATCCACCAGAAATTTTCTGTTTATGAATGACAATGTTAAACATTGACTAATTTTGTTTTTCATAATTTATAATTTATATATTTTAATTTTTTAAAACGTTAAACTGTCATTATTATTGATGGATGATAACAAACAGATTCTAACTTGAAACCTATTTTTATTCACATAAATGAAAATATAAAGTCATTCTAATTGGTTAATAAAGTAAGGATTATTAGGGGATTAAGTAGAGTATCTATAAAATTTCTTTTATAACAAAGAATCGGATACCCCTTAAATTTTCTTGGAAATAATTTTGAGAATGAGAAAGAGGAATTTAATACATAAATTAAGTAATTTTGGATTAAATCAAACCAATACATTATGATATGATTTAAAAGAGACTAAATTCAACGTTTGAGTCAGCTTAGGAAAAAATGTAAGATTTTTTATGCAAAAATTGAATTAATCGATTGATCAGAACATGTCCCATTTTTTTAATTTGGATTAGATTGAGTTCAAATTTAAAGAATATTTTATGTATAGTTTAGGTTGGAATTGTTCCAATTCAGATTTGATAGGGTAGAGTTTCTAACCAACTCTCTTAGTTAAAACTTTTATAGATAAAACATATTTTCTTGAGAGATTGTGCAAGTAACTGCTTTTTCTAAATTATTTTAATTTTAAATTTGCTGGACTTTTTCTCGGCTTCAATTTCTCATTTCGCTCATTCAGTGATTATTTAGGGATTGTTTGAAATTATTGTTAGAAGTTTAAAAAAACAAATTTAAAATTTTTATAATTTAATTGATTTATTTTTTTAAAATTTTTTATTAACTTCTTTTTTCAAACATTTTTATGAAAAAAATATTTATTTATCTGTTTTTTTTCAAAATCAATTTTTAAAACTAAAAAAATAAAAACAAATTTTTTCATCCAAAAACGTTTTTTTTTCAAATGTAACGCCAAACAAACCTTTTAATATTTTAGAATCTTGAATTTATGTAGCACAGTTCATTTCGGCGAAATTAGGACTTCGGATTATATTCTTAAGATCGCGATAGCATGGTAGAGCATTCTAAAAGTCCGATTGAGTTGGTGATTGAGAAAATAAGTGAGAAGATACACGCTCATGATTCATCGTGGTTTTTTAATTTAGATTCAAAATCCGAGGAAAACATGTTTCCCCTCTGTCGACGAAGACGAAAATTTTTGGTTTGTTTGGCAGGGAGAGACCAGTTCACCATGTTCTTGGTGATGGAATGCGTACGATTTCCTAACTTCTTTATAGCTATACTAAAGCTTGGTACGAAGTGGTGGACTCTTAGGTATTTATTGTGTGATTTTCTTGTAATCTATCAGCTACAAAACATATGAGGCTAAGAATCGATTCGGGAGCAATGTGTTCTTATAAAATCAGAGAGTCTCTCTTGTTTATTGTTTGTTTGGACTGTAATATATATTTAAAATTTAAATTTAAATTTAAATTGTAAAAAGTTTGAATGTTTAAATTTTAAATTGAAAGAAGAGCATTAGAATAAAATTTTCTAATAAGAGAACTTATTTTTCATTTTTTTAGTGTTCTTCTTGAACTTTTATTTTCAAATTGGTTTGTAAGTGATACATGTAAACTCCATGTATTGTTTTAGGATATACATATTTGATATGAAAAAATATATTTTTATGAGATTTGTATAGATTTATTGAATTTAACTTTCACGAAACATGTAACGACTAGACCAGCCCTTTGCGCGCCCACCCGCCGTCTCACTGAGACCAACGGGCTGCCGGGGTCCATGGCCCAATACCTCCAACTCATCACTGCCATACCTTTGCTTAACAGTATGCACAGTAGGTTGTAACAACTGGTAGTATCTTACTGAGGCTAAAGGGAGGTTGAGAGTTTACAACTGGTAGTCTCTTACTGAGGCTAAAGGGAGGTTGAGGGTTCGACTCTTGCCACCAACAACCTACTGTGCATACTGTTAAGCAAAGGTATGTCAGTGATGGGTTGGAGGTATTGGGCCATGGACCCCGGCAGCCCGTTGGTCTCAGTGAGACGGCGGGTGGGCGCAGTCTGCTATGCAAAGAGCTGGTCCAGTCGTTACAAAACATATTTTGCACATACAACTTACATATAAATCTCATATACTTTTACCATTTTTTTAAATAATAATATATAATGTTATATGGAAACTTCCAAATATAAGTTGTATATAGATAATAAATATAATTGAATGTACCTTTGAACATATAATTTACATATAATATTTATTGTACTAAATATACATAGTACATACTATAATAAATGCACAAAATATATATTGTATCAAATATGAATATAATTTATACATAATGTAGATTTATAATTTGCAACATATTGAGGTTGCATTTCATAAACAACTTATAGCCTACATATATCTCACATATAAGTTATATATACTTAACACATATGATTGCATGTATAATGTAGAAAATATCTGTATAAAATGTAAGAGAGAGTTATACATATTTCATACGCATTAATGTAGCAAAGAGTTAAACATACTACACTATTATTATTATTAGGCTTTCACATAATTTTTTGAATTAAAAAACAAATATATCATTAACAACCGAAAGAAATAAATAAAGTAAAGTTGATTAAATTTCCATTAAAAAAAGAATTTTGCATGGACATTTGTCACGCACCGGAAATGAATACCAAGCTTATGACAAATGTCCCAGGCGTTCATATAATTTTTTTAAGTAAAAACACCAATAATTAAGTAATTAAATAGGAAGGAAGGAAAACTCAGTGACAACATGTGTGGGGATTGTTTGTGGGGCGTAGATATCTGATTGCGAGTGCAAAGCCAGATTTCATAGGGCTCTTTTTGTGGTCTCATATCCCTATTAATAATCAATTGTGGAAGTTAAATTCTCCTGAGGTCAAAACGGAAACTGAAGTGAAGGAAAGGCTCTTTTTGAAAGAATTTAATTTCGGAGGTCAAAAGGGAAATATTAGTGCTGATTAGGGTATTTGTGTCTATAACCCTAAAAATAATTCCTAAAGCTTGGTCCAGCCCAATCGGAAAATGATAATAGTATGAAATTTGATCAATGTATCTAGGAAAAACATTTTATTTGTTATATTTTTAAGAAATTAATTAAATTATATGTTCAAGTTCACTAGTAGGCCCATCTTTGTTCCATATTAAGGGTAAAAACCTCCGTATGAGCCTGACCCAAATCCGGCCCAATTGATGATGATAAGGTCCAACGTAGGTGGTCAGCCAAGAGATGGGACAGAATTACGTGGGGCCCAAACGAAACGACTTACTCAGGGGCCGGGGCGGCAAAATACCCGAGCGATCGGCCTCCTTTGCTTTCCAGTTTCCAGTTTCCAGATCTGAAAACAGAAATATAAAACAGTTTCAAGCTCTGGACACCGGTCAAGTCCATTTCAATTTTAATCTGTTCACCCTTATCTCTTGCATATCTTTACTTCTACCTGTGAACTAAGCCTAGATCCAAAGCTTAAAACCCTAATTCAGTCCTTTCACAGAAGAAAATGGAGGTGGACAATGCAGAGGAGACATCGACGGTGGCGAGTCTCCTCCCTCTCGCCTCCGTCTCTCAGCAGCCCTACGTATCTGAGCTTCTCTCCTTCACTCTCGATCGCCTCCACAAAGTATTTACTATATCTTTTATTCTTCATTCCTCTGGGATTTTTTAAGTGAATAATGCAAAATTTACCTTTTCATTTATAAGTCAATATGTGACAATTTGCGTGCTCTTTTGTTTGTTGGAAGGAACCAGAGCTACTGCGAGTTGATGCGGAGAGGATCCAGAGGCAAATGCAGGAAGTCGCTGTTGGCAATTACCGTGCGTTCATTGCTGCTGCTGATGCGCTACTTGCAATTAGAGAGGAAGTGTCTTCTATTGATAAACATCTCCAATCTATGGTACCGATTATTATTATTATTATTCAGTCTTATCTTATTGTGCTAAAATTACTTGAATTGAAAATTTGAACTGGGAGACATTTGTTTTGGTGGTATGCAATAGATATTTTATAAGTTAAAGGAAATTCATGTTGTGCATAAATGGATATATTGTCTTGCAATTTTTTCCACATTCTTTTTCTTTTGGGCGTCTGAGGTGCATGTTTCTAGAGAGCTTCAAATATAGGAGTTAGATTAGATAGAAAAACTTTTCACTAGCGTCTGAAATAGTGGAATAATCCTTTTTTATGAGGCAAAAAATGCTGAATAATAATATTTGTATAGGAAAATGTTGTGTCATCAATTCTGGGGCTCTTGTTTTTCACTTGAATTTGATTTTAATTCAATCTGAACGTACCGTTGTATCCTTCTGGTTGATTTCTGTTAAAAACATTTTATTAAAACGGAAAATGTGGGCACTGAAGTTGTTTTTGCTTTACCTTTCTAATATTTCTTTATAGGCTCTTAGGAATATTGCAAGATCATTATGTGCTGATATAACCTTCTTCCTTTGCCAGATAAGTGAGATCCCAAACTTGACGTCTGGTTGCACGGAGTTCATTGAATCTGCAGAACAAATATTAGAAGAAAGGAAGATGAACCAAACATTGCTAGCAAACCATAGTACATTGCTTGATTTGCTTGAAATTCCTCAGCTTATGGACACGTATGTGCTTTATGAAATTTGTTAAGGTCATTTATTACAGTTTAATCAATGATTAAAATTTTGAAGCTCTCAATTGTGGTTTCGTGAGCATTTGATATAGACTTGATTGTTAAAACACTTTCATGCATTTCTTGACTGGAGTATCCAAAGAACTATTACTCTGAACTCTATGCAATGCTTTAAGTATATAAATTAATCTGAGAATTCACAGAATTATTCCTGTTGCTCCAGAGATATCACATATGTAAACAGTGTGACTGACTTTTAACGTTGGGTTAAATAAATTTAAATATGTTTGGAGGATTCGATTATTATTCCTTGTTCTCAACCCACTTTGGAAGCTTGGATACATACATAAATTTGCCCCTTCGCTCTATGGAAAGATTTTGGTGGAACCTTTTTTCTTGAATCCATCATGCATCTCAATTTAAATTTTTCTTAGCATTTGAACAATTCTTGCTCATTGAAGTAGCATTTGTTTTTGTGCAATCTAATGTGAATTAAGATGTTAACTTATTCTTACTTTTTTATATAATTGGGTCCCACATAAATCCTCCTATTTTTAGCAACACATTTTCTATTTCCTTATCACATTCTGTATCTTTCTACCAAGGGCAAATTATATTACACCTTGCAAGTTTACTAATGATTTCCACAAGGCAGGAAACTCTTTTCATGCCAAGGATTTCAGTCTGTATGCTGGTATGCTGTGGATAATTTTCCTTTGGAGGCTTTTCCCTTAATATTAAGATATTTTATGACAAATTGATTCTTTATGAAAGAATTATCATCTAGTTTGAAAATTGAAACTGAAACTTAGTTAAGTTGATTTGCCTTATGATTGTTAGTGTTTACTTTCTAAGTGCAGAAGTTTATGTCATAGAATTAATACTTGAAAGCTACATTAATTTATTATCCTTTTGCAGATGTGTAAGAAATGGAAATTATGATGAAGCTCTTGATTTGGAAGCATTTGTATTGAGGCTCTCAACTATGCACCCCAAGTGAGTGATGCACATGATATTTCCTTCCAAATGATATTATCAAGCTGTTGATATTGTGATATTCAGATTACTTAGACCTTTTTCCTTCTCAAAGATTACCAGTCATTCAAACATTGGCTGCAGAAGTTAGACAGACCACTCAATCTCTTTTATCTCAACTTCTCCAGAAACTTCGATCCAATATCCAGGTATTATGATGACTATTTTTAGCTTGTACATTTAAATGTAATTTGATTAATTCTTGTGTTCATGCATGTCTGTGTTTGTGCCTATACTGCAGTTGCCTGAATGCCTCCGGATTATTGGATATTTACGTCGAATAGGAGTATTTAGTGAGTATGAAATTCGTTTACAGGTAACTCTACAAATGCTTTTTTGTGCGTAATTGTACTCGTGTTTTGGGATGCTAAAAATTTTGTATAGAAGATATCTTACTTGTTTTATACTTGCTATAAAGATATTTTAGTTGCTTTTATGCTTTTTCTTTTGGTTTGTGTCCAGTGTGCATTTGATTGACAGGATTAATATGTATTTCAGTTTCTGAAGTGTCGAGAGGCATGGGTTACTGGTATTCTGGAGGATCTGGACCAAAGAAATGCATACGAATACTTGAAAGGGATGATAAACTGCCATAGAATGCATCTTTTTGATGTTGTTAACCAATATCGAGCAATATTTGCTGATGACACTTCAGGAAGTGAAGAAAATTATGATGGTGGGCTTCTTTTTAGTTGGGCTATGCATCAGGTTACTGCTCACCTTAAAACTCTTAAAGTCATGCTCCCAAAGATAACTGAGGGTGGATCTCTGTCCAATATTCTGGACCAATGCATGGTAAGAACCTTATGTTTTAGAATTAGGTTTCACATTTATGATCTATTGTTTTTCTTAAAGCTCTTGATAGGAAGTTCACATGCTCTATGAATATAGGATTTCTTGAAGAATGCCATTATTTTCAATTGCATCTTTTGTTAACTCATATGATATCCTTTCTTCTTGTTTATGAAAAATTAAATCAAAGCTTGTAGTTCCAAATTTTTCGGCCAATGCAAGCAATTTTCAGGACTCACATTTTTTTTTTCATTTTTTCAAATGATTAGTGGTGATGTTACTACAATGATGTTTAAGATGTACAGGAATTTTCTGCATTATATTTCAATCTTGTGGGGATCTTTTTTTCCATTCTTATCCCAACCACTGACCATAATTATATTGTTGGAGCATGGAAGACCTTCTGACCATGAAGCAAACCTGCATTTAGTGTGAGAATACTTTATATTTTGCTGCAGTTAGAATTTGATGGTTTCATTACTTTTTTTGTTTACTGACAGTACTGTGCAATGGGACTTTGTTGGGTTGGCCTAGATTTTCGGGGCTTGCTTCCATCACTTTTTGAAGAGTAAAATACATCTTCAGTGTGTTTCCCCTTTTCTTTTTTTCAAAATTTCACTTCGTAAAAGAGCTTGGTTATGTTGCAGGGCTGTTCTCAATTTGTTCTCAAAGAATATGAATACGGCAGTTGAAAATTTTCAGGTATGTGGCAAGTAATGATGTTTAGATTTTGTTTCTGATTCAATTCCTATCTTTGTGAATTGGTAAATTGTGACCTGACATTTATATTCCAGTTAGTTTTGGATTCACATCGATGGGTTCCACTACCTGCAGTTGGCTTTCCAACTAATAGTGTTAGTGAAGAAAATCAAGAGGATGTGACTCCGCCATCATGTCTAATGGAACATCCACCACTTGCAGTATTTGTTAATGGTGAGTCTCGTGTATTTTTTTCAACCACTCTGTCCTCGTTTTCAAATTTGGTTATTGCTATATTGCATATACCTCAATGACTTGGTAGCTGATTCATCTGATCTGAATTGATCTAATCCGACATCAAAGCTTTGAAATGACCCCAGAACTGTTAATGATATGTTGTAGAATAAATAGATTTGTTTAAAGACCAAACATGATTGACGTTGACACTAAATTTGAACATGGGACGGATTCCTAGATTAGTTGTATATTCAAAGACAAAACACTAGAGTTTCAATAGATTTTCCATTTTTTTTAAGTAGCTGATATGTGTTGGCGCTTTAGGTGTATCTGCTGCAATGAATGAGTTGCGCCCTTGTGCTCCTATAAGTTTGAAGTTTGTGCTTGCTCAAGAATTGATTAGGGGCTTAAAGGCTGTATCTGACTCGCTATTAAGATATAATGCAACTCGGATGCTCAGAGAGAATGAATCTGGACTTTTCCTCTCACTTTGCCGAACTTTTATAGAGGTGTCTTTTCTCATAACTTGGAACATTTTTCGTCTTTAAATCTCATCTTTGAGCGGATTTCACTACCGGTGTGTTCTTACAAGCTCCTCTTATTTGTAGGTTGCTTATCCACATTGTGCCACATGCTTTGGTCGTTGTTATCCTGGCGGGGCGGCTCTTATTATGGATGCTAAGAATATGTATGATGGAATTGGCAGCCTATTGGCAACCTCTTCCTTGAGAGAACTTCCAAGACCTGTCAAGAATCCAGAGCAAACGAACATAAAAGAAAATGGGGATCTGCCAGTGGTGGAAAATGGTATTACTCCAAATGAACCAGCGCAGGATATCACTCCAAATGAACCAGCGCAAGATATCAATGTGGATGAAAAGGAGCAGAGAAGCCCCATTTTACAAACAGATGAAAACCATACTGGTGCTTGAACCACTAGATACCGATATTCTCCCCAAAACACATATTATAATAGAGGCCACCATTGATTTTGTAGTTCATTTTTTATTTATTTGTAATCTTACGATCTGCGTCCTACCATCTGTAATATTATGTCAAAAGATGTATAAGTTTTTTTTTAATTTTTTTTTAATACATATCGAGATATTCAAGAGATTGAGAGTATATCGTGGAGAGTTGGATGTAGGATAGCAAAAGCATACAGTGGTGCTATCCATGTAATATTCTGAACAAGCCACATTTTTTTATTCCTTCATTCTCATTAAATTTAAATGCAAGCATTTTGTTTTTTTGTTTTTTTTTTTGCATTAGAGATTTTTCATTAAATTTCTTTATAATTTTTAACGAATTCATTTTATTTAATTGCTTAGTTTTTTTTATTCTCTTATTTTGGTGTGCCTCCTCTTATTTATGATTTTTCTTGATTTTTTCCTCGTAATCAACAAATTGCTAATTTCAATTAGGTTAATAATAGTTCCAGTTTTTAACCATATAAAAAAGTCAAACTTTTTTCTTTTTCAAATTATAACGTTAAAATTAATTCCTATTGATATAATTTTTAGTTTCTTGACGCATATATATAAATTATTAATTATGCAGTATCATTCAAAATAAAAATACAAATAAGATGTATAATAAATCATAAAATGTTATTCATTTATATTCCTAAATGAATATAAGCTGATTGTTTTGTATTAAAATAGTATCTAAATAAAAATATTTGGGGATAAAGTAGAATTAATATAAATTTAAAAATAAAACTTTATTTTATTTCTTAATGCTTAAAAATCAAAATCGCAATTCTTCAAATCAAAACTAGCAATTAATCGACTCTAATGGATTAATTTAGGTTTTGATTTTTTAAAACTGAAGTTAATGAATTGCACTCCAAAAATAGTTCATGGATGAATTTATCAGTCCATGATTAGTTTAAATATATAAATCGGTTAATTAAGAAAAAATTGACGATTGTTTAAGCAAAAAACATACAAATTCTTAAACAATAAACTGATTGAAGATAGAAAATCTAGAAATAAAAAACTTAAATGGAAATCAATGAATAAATGAATATTTTCCTTTTTAAGAAAAGTTAATCTATTTTTTTCGTTTGATTTCTTATGTTTTTATTTGTATATAATACTGTAATGAAATATATTTTTTAATATAATTAAAATGAAACAATTTTATTTATTACGAAAGGTATGAATGGAATGATGTGACTATTTTTTAATAATTGAATTATTTGTAAATGGTAATGGATGTTAAAAAAATAATTTTTAAATAACTAAAAGATTCCTCCAAAACGACGGCGTTTAGATGGGGTTCCGCCGTCCTTTTCCTTACTGAAGGGGGCGACAGCGCGTCCACAGTACACTGCAACTGGTCTTGACTCTTGGCATAAACCCTATAACCCTCTCTCTCTCACTATCTCATCCCGAAGTAGAAAAGGTACGATCTTTTCTTATTATCCTTAGTTTTGTTTTTGGGTTCATAATGGGATCCTTAATTGCGTAGCGCTTTACTTATTCAGTGATTGTTTTCCTGGAGGAAGTATTTACTTCGGTTTCATCTGCTTGCGCGTCAAATATGACTTCGCTTCCTTTTGTTTAGCTTACTATTAGAAGAAAAAAAAACCGAAGCTTTTTTTTTTGAAATGAAAAACTGAAAGCTAATTCAAGATAAATGATTGAATTCTGTGAACTTCACCGTTAATTACTCGATGAGGTTGAGAAATATAAATATACAAAGAGGAAGCAGCTCAAATTGTTATAAATGTTGAGTTTCAGGATTCATGGACTTGGAATGGATCGCCATAAGCTATGTGATCTTGTAGAAAATACAATAACAGTAGGAGAATGACTGAAATCTGTGATGTGTTTAAAATGGTGCAATGGTTGATTTATTTTCCTTAAGTAAAGTTTGTCCCGATAATAGCTGTATTCTCATGACTACGACTTAATGTCCTTGTCTCTTTACTCCCTCCATTCTTTAGGAGCTTCAGCAATGGCATCTGGTGCTCACGAAACTTCAGAGACGCAACAACCACCTCAGAAGTTGCAAATTTACTCTACTTCTAATGCAGGAGTCACACCCTTCTGGAGAGGTCGCTCCTGCTCTCTCTCTTTCTCAGAGTTGCAAAAAAACATACTTTTGCTTAACTCTGTACTTTTTCTTGGCAGAGAAGTATGAAAGGGATGCTAAGAAATATTGGGATATTTTCTACAAGCGGCATGAAGACAGAGTAAGATTCTTGGACAGCCTTCTAATGCATCTGTTATCTATGATTAGAATTATGATCAATCTTATCTGTTGCAATTTGTTAATATTTTTGGGTATAATGTATTTGACATTGTTTAAAAGTTTTGCTGTGAGTTGCTTAATGTCATTTTCATTTATATTACTGCCGGTAATGTGAATAATGATATTTCATTTGCTTTCTTTTATTTTCTTTCTTTGTTCTTCAGTTTTTCAAGGATCGACATTACTTGGACAAAGAATGGGGCTGTTATTTCACAGTGAGTATTGAAAAAAGAAAAGAAAAAAGGAAGAGGAAGTAAAAATGGATTTATGTGTAGTTATTGTTTGCTTAACTGTTCAATGTTATGAATTTCTAGCTATATTAATTTGATTTTTTTTCAGGGAGCAGGTAGAAAAGTCATTCTGGAGGTAAAAATTACACTCTCCTTAGCACCATAGTTTCCCACTGCTTGGTTATTGATAAATAATGATGATGACCAGGTTGGTTGTGGAGCTGGGAACACCATCTTTCCTCTGGTTTCAACCTATCCTGATATATTTGTTCATGCATGTGATTTCTCACCACGTGCCATTAACTTGGTTAAGGTTCGGTTGCTTTAATTTGTTCCAGTTGATCCATTTTAATTATTATGATTGAGTACAGTAACGAGTTTCAATCTCTCTCTCTCTAATTTGATGTCATATCATGAATTTAGGGCTAGACATACTGGATTTTCCATTAACTTCTTTTCACAAAAAAGCTTTAGGACTGATATTGATACGTATGGTAAAAGTTGCCATTTGTAAAATTTGAATTTATTTTTACTTTTCTGGTAATAAACCCGGTCTTGATGAATTGCACTTAAACCAAAGTAGGAATAGAGTTAGCTATCTAGTTAGGATTTCCATGTGGAATCTTTTTTTTTCAATTCATTGGTTTAGGTTTTTCTTGAGAGGTCCGCAGTTGCTAAATTATTTTTATGACTTCACCTTATGTTACATAAGGTCTACAGTTCATTTTCCTTTTGGCTACAACAATATTTGTCTACAATTGCTTTAAATACTTTTAACTCTCTTCAGCTTGTGATTCATGTGCGCCACTGCTATGATTCTGAACTGTACTAATGCTTAAGGAGTTTATGTGACTTTTCATTTCTTCTTTTTTCTTCATTTCTCTAATTTTGTAAAATTTTCATAGTGACTTCAATGTTTTATCCTCCATGCATAAGGTTGTTCCATAAACTTGCAAGTAAAGAAGTGGTGATTGCTATAAACTAAATTGAAATCTAAATGGGTTTCAAAATTTTAATTTTAATTGTTCATTCTATGTAACCATTTATTCTTCGCTCAATTGTAACCTATTATTTCAGTTGAAGTAGGTATGGTATTGAGTGGGTCTTTTTTGTTTTGTTGCAGACGCATAAAGACTTCAACGACTCCCATTTTAGTGCATTTGTATGTGATCTGACTGTTGATGACTTGAGCAAGGAGATATCTCCATCTTCAATTGATATTGTGACAATGGTACCTTTTTTTTGGAACTGGACAATGGTATTTCATTTTAAAATATATTTTTCAAGGTTATATGGTTATATTGGCTTCAATTTGTTCTAGTTTGTTGATTGATAACTGTTGTCTTAGTGTCCAACCTAGTTAGTTATTTGATCAATTTGCTTTTGCCCTATTGCTTAAGCTTTATTCATTCATTTCTTCTGCTCTCATAATTTTATTTAACAATCTGACTTTTTAAGCAGATATTTGTCTTATCTGCAGTTTCCCCAGAGAAGATGCCTATAGTATTGCAGAATATTAAGAAAGTTCTTAAGGTGGATAATCATCACAATTATTACTGTAAATTATATTAGAGATTTATCCAGATAAGATGAATTGTTTAGTTGATGCAAGTTCAACTTTCTTCTTTTCCCAGCCCAATGGTTATGTGCTGTTCCGTGACTATGCTGTAGGCGACTTGGCTCAGGTTGATTTTTGGTTTCCTTTTGACTTTCCTCTGTGTCTTCTGTTTTTTTTGGACCTCACAGATAATCATCTTGTCATATTGTATCAACAGGAAAGATTCACTTGCAAGGATCAAAAAATTAGTGATAACTTTTATGTGAGGGGCGATGGCACTGTAAGTTGCAAAACGTGTGCATATGTCATTTTGGTCATTTGGTTATGGGAAATTAGGTATTTAGAGCAATCTCTCTTAAACATTTTTGTTCGCTCAAACTTGCCCCGATGTGGATAAACAAATCAAGTTCTTTTCGTGCTTGTTCTCAGTCCTATATCTTTTCATTTGAGATTACCTAACATGCCAAGGAACGCAAATGAAGAGTTGATTCCTAATCCTAATCTCTAGTCCCAGTAACCAAGAAGCAGACCCTGTTATCTAGTTGTTGTAGTTGTGTCTTTCTTTCTTTTTTTTTTTTAATTCAGGCCTACAATATGATTTTTTATATCTACTTTTACAGCGTGCTTTTTATTTTTCAAACGACTTCTTGACAAGCCTGTTCAACGACAATGGATTTGATGTCGAGGAACTCGGTTTGTGTTGCAAGCAAGTGGAGAACCGGTCACGTGAACTAGTGATGAATAGGTAAATGGTTAATGGCATGAGGGGTGTGGAAAAATTCTCTCAGCAAGTTACTTATTAGTCTTTCTATAACTTGCTGGTGATATTAGTCTTTCTATAACTTGCTGGTGATATGTCATCAATTCCTTGAGACATATATTGATACCATATCTGTTGCAATTGTCTTCTGATTTTAGGCGTTGGATCCAAGCTGTGTTCCGATTTTCAGATATTTGGAACTCTTCAAGTGAAAAAGCTTCAATCAAGGAAAATGAACATGTTGAGTCTAATGTCAATGAAAGTACTTCAAACGAAACTTTAAATGGCATTGAGGTTGATATTTCTGAGGGTTTGGCAGCTGAAATGTTTGGAATTTCACCTTCCCATGATAGTGAGGTAAATTTATGTTTAGCGTATTCTGCTTTCTGTTTGTGTTCTGTTCATTTTGTGAGTAGTACTGGAAAAAATATGTTTGACCATGCTTCAAAATATTGTTCCGAACTGAATTAATAGCTTCATTTCATCTTATGATGAGGTGTTCACAGGTAGAAGCGGGGTAGGACCTTTTTACTGCTTATCATTGTCTTTGTTTCTTGTTAAAAGTCAATATGCTAAGATATTTTTTGAAGATGGTGCTGAATATCGTTTTAATCTTTTCTTTTTCCAAAAGGTCATTGAGGTTAAAGTTATAGACCACAATTTCAAGATTACTGTATTGTCCAAAGAATACCAGCACACATGTAAATCAACGGGCTTAATGCTGTGGGAATCAGCTCATATGATGGCTTCATTGCTAGCAGCAAATCCAAGTATTGTCAGTAGGAAAAAGGTGTTAGAGTTAGGATGTGGCTGTGGAGGCATTTGCTCTATGGTTGCTGTTAGATCGGCTGACCTTGTAGTTGCTACTGATATAGATTCTAAGGCACTCGAGATGTTGACCCAGAATGTTGCCTCAAACGTTGAACCACCATTCCTTGCCAAACTAATTATACAGAGACTAGAGTGGGGAAATGACAAACACATACAAGCCATCAAGGAACTCAATCCTGGAGGTTTTGATGTCATTATTGGCACAGATGTAACTTACAATCCTGAAGCTATTTTGCCTTTGTTTGCAAGTGCTAAGGAACTAATTTCATCTAACCATAATCAAGAGAATCAGGAACCTGTACTGATTCTCTGCCATATCCTGCGCCGAGTCGACGAACCATCTATACTTTCATGCGCATCTCAGTTTGGGTTTCGGTTGATTGACAAGTGGCAATCAGGAATTTCATCGCATTCATCTCAAAGCATCATCAGTTCTTGGTTCCCAAATGATGGTTGGGAGGAGTTTACACCGAATACAGCATTGAATATCATGTATTTCCAGATGCTGTAAAACTATCATACTCATTCGTCATTGTTTTTCTTACATCGATCTAAAATTCAGCAGAAAATAAGTTAGTCCTTGCTTTGTAGCAGCATGATTATGTTCATTTTGTCATTATGTTAATTTGGTATTTCATTTGTATATGGTTGGCGAATTTGTTATCATGTTAAAAGGCTTTTTAATGCAATGATGTACGAGGATGGAGTGAAGAATGTTAAAAGGTGGTAAGAACAATGGGAAAAGCAAAGCGGTTGCGGCTATTGCTATGTAATTATCTAAAGATTGGTCAAAACTCAAACTTCAAGATATGGTCATTGATAAACGGGAGTGGTTGATGGCTTCATCAACTTGTCATGCAATAGTAACTATTTTGTTTTCTTGTTTTATTTTTTCTTTTGGATATTTATCTGGGCTAGCTTTATAAGAAATTTATGACGTAATGCATCATGGTCTTCTTGTACTAGTCATATTTTATCACATTACTTATTGATACAAATCACCATCACCGTCTATCTTTTATTGTGATAATTCCCTTGATTTCTTATCTTAGGGTTTAATTAGCTTCATAAATTTGACATGACATTTGGATAATAAGAGTATGAATGTTCACTAAATTATATGCAATGTTAATACTATATCAAATTAACGAGCCTATTGAATCATAAAATGAAAAATTGATCAGATTGAGTATGACAAAAAATAGATAAAATAGATAAAGATGAAAGTTTATACTAAAAATGACTGAGGAAAGTTTATACTAAAAATACATGTACAGAGTAAAGTGAAAAACTGTGGCAAGTATAGGAGTGAGGCTACGTACGTACGTACATATTAATAAAGCAAATTATGGATTAATAAGCCAAAACGTATGGATTAATCCAATTGTATGTTGTCACATATAGAATATTTATTAACTATTTTGCATGGCATTTTGTATTTAAATTAGTTCATGAATTTAACTAATTGGGGCTAACTTAATTGGTACATTGAACAAAAAAATAGTCACTAAAAAAAGTAGAAGATTATGAGTTACTCTACAAGATGTGTCGAAACTTATTGGTTCCTGAATTTAAATATAAAAAAACTCATTTTTACATTATTTTTATATTGTCATTTATTTTGATTATACATAGCAAAATTCCATGTCTATATTAAAAAAAAATTCATAAAAGACTTGATGAAAAAGAAAATGATATACGTTTCATCTAAAAAAAAAAGATATACAATAATACACATTTTTTTCTCATTTCATTATCAATAATAAAAAAACGAATCATATTCTCATCAAACCGCTTATATAAGTAATCTCTACGCATCTTAATATGCTAGTCTTATTTTTAGATCTTGATTTAGTAATTTGGAATAATTATATTAATAGTTGATAGCAAAAAAAAAATTATAAGTGCTTTATAAAAATATATTTATAGTTATTGTTTATTTATAAAATGACTGATAAAAATATATACATACGTGAATACGTGTTATAGTTAACTAATTATAAAAGTAGATAATTATATCTATTATAAACATTGTTTTATAATATTTTAAGTTTGCAAAAATTATTTATTATCATGGGAAAATAATTTAAAATAAAAATAAATTTGTTGTTTATCTAATTTTAATCGAGAAAATATTAATATTAATTTAAAAATTAAAGAAAATGAAATCAATTGCTATTCTCCTCCACTCTCGAGATAGGCTTACATTTATTGTCATAAAGATTAAAAAAATTTAGTTAGTATAATTGAAATTATAAATTTTACTTACATTTTTCTAATTTTTCTAGCTGTTATTTTTTTTTTGGCTTAATTTACCTGACGAATTGACATAGCCATGCATCGAGACTGGAGAGTCGAATACCCATGATAGAACTATTTTAGGTTTGTTCTTCCAACTTCCATCATCTGTGTATTTAGTTTGTTGTTCCTAAAGGAAACACAGTAAAATGGCGGCAATGTTCCGACTACATCTAATACGGCTGCCGCTTCGATTGATTATTTATGAGCAACATTTTTTTTTCCCTGAAATCTTTTATGAACAACGTTGAAAAGCCTATTTAACGACGAATCCTGCAGTTTAGTAATAGTGTGTTTTTTTCTTTTATGAACAACGTTGAAAAGCCTATTTATCTGACGAATTAAATGTTTTTTTTTTGTTTGAGTAGCGATACAAAGGTTATAATCTGCAGAGAAGGTTTTTCTCATCTTTGTGCAGCAAATAATGGCATAGAAAAGAAAAAAAAAATCGATTTTGAAGCAACCTATAATCCAACATCTCATTAATATCCCCGAGAAAAACAGATACAAATGTTATACATATGTTGTTTTCCCCAGACCTGAATCAAAGCTAAACCTTAAGTTTACCAAAAAAAAAAAAGAGGAAAGGCTGATTGACACAAATTATTTGTATATTTATAACTGTTAATTGGCAAGGGGTCAACACCTTGATTAATTTGAGATCAGTATCTGCGTTTTCACAAAAAAGAAGTGCGTGGTTGAAGAAGAAGAAGATGAAGAACAAAGTAAGTAGAAGAAAGGAACAGAACGATTAAAAAGATATGTTGAGATGTTATTTATACATGTGTGTTTATGTATAGCCAAAGTCGGTTATAATTAATTATGCAGTGAATACACAATGTTGCAGTTGCTGTTTCACAGAAAATCATGTCTCCTTTCAGCAGAACCAGACACAGATAAATAATAATATAAGCAAAGAAAATAATTTTTATTAAATCATAAACCAATAGATTTCATCAATACATGATGTTTGGAGAGAGAGAGAGATTCAAGTAATGATGAAACACAACATGATCAGATATGTGACAGCATGCACCCTCTCAAGGAAGGTGGAGTGCCCTTTGGAAATAAAATTAATATACTAATTGATGATTTGGGGCTAGGTAGCCAGGAGCAACAAACTAAATATCATTGAATTCACACACGCAGGAATCGAGGTTCTGATCTTGCTGGGCAAACAATAGCTACCCACAAGCTGAGAAGGTTAATTTCTTCTATAAAACCATATCAGTTAGTGCATGCTCAACTAAATACTAATCACTACTACAAGTAAAACAAAGAGTAGAAAACCAAGAACAACCCTTAAGTCCATATCTGGGTAGTGAATATTATTGTCTAAGGTATGTATGAATCAGCATATACAGTAGGTGGGTGGAACGAAACTGCTTAACTATGCACAATTTAATTTCAGTGATAGCTAGCTTATAGAGCAAAATCTCATACAAATTGTTCAAATAAAACACATACAGAAAGAGAAATTAAGAGAGATAGAGAGAGACGTACGGTGGTGGGGTGACAGATAGAGAGTGAGCACGCAGAGCTTCGAGCATGAAATCATGCAAGAAAGAACCATGTGTGCTCACTCTCTTCTGTCACCGCCCTTACCCCTTTTCCTATTTAACCAAAAACCCAAACTCAAAGCTAACATATGCATATCTTTCGCAGTCATCACAAGCTAGCTCAGTGCAACCTTTAATTTACTATTTATCTGCTAATTAAAAGTTTTTTGGTGTGTGTACAAGTGATGGCTTGTTGGGCTTTATATAGGCTGAAAAAGACAAGTTTTCAACTATATTATATTATATTATATTTGCGAATTATGTTACATACATCCTTACTATAATTAATAAAAGGAGAGAAAGAGAAAAAGAGAGAATTGCTTATTGTTGGTGCAATTGAGTTGCAAGTTGCAACCCTAGATAAGGTGATTTATCAACAGAGACAGATTTATACAATTACTTTTACCAATGCACCTTGTAATTCTAAATAAAATCAACCCACCAATCCCCATCTTTCCTCTAACACCTTCACGCTCTTCCCCTATCTTCTTCCCGTGCTTTCTGCTCAATCTTGTCTCCATATAAATATTATCGATTTTTTTTTTCTTTTTGGAGAATTTTTTGGCCTTAGCCATTAACTTTGAATGAAACTCAAAAATTTTCATTTTTTTAGGCAAAAATAAATCCATAACATTCAATTAGCAATTTGGAGATTTTAATACATTTTTAGCTAATGAAATTAATTAATTTATATATTCAAATTGTATCTTTTCATAAGAGAGGACATGAATTATGATTTATGAGCAGCTGTTAGACTATATTAAGCTCCACTTAAGAAAATTTCAAAATTTTTCATTAATAAATTTTTATTTGATAATACTAATATCAATGAAAAAATTCTAGCTAATTCAAAAATGTTATAAAATTAAGAAGAAGAGAAAATCGCTTTCACATTCTCAATAATGGTCCAATATCCTAAAACCAATGCATAATTAAATGTTTTTGCTCCGAAAATATCTGTTTTTATTTTCAATTAAGAAAAATATATTTGTTACTACTTGGCTCAACCATGAATGCTTCAATCTAATAAACATTAATTTAATTGTTGGAAAAATTTATAGGGTTTCCAACAATTTCAGTATAAATTAAGTTGATGATAATCAAAAGAAAAATTCATATCTATATCAAGTCAACTATGTAAACTTTTTATTTTATTTTTATGAATTGAGCTAATAATATGTTTTGTAAAAATATACTTTATAAATATAAAATTAAGTATAAAAATGACCTTCTTTTAGATATAATTAAGTAGAATTTCTCTGAAGATATTTGACTTTGTGATAGAGTAGAAGAAGTAAAATCTAATAACTTGCTAATCAATCACGTACATATATGAGAGATGAGCCTTATCACTATCTGGAAGGTTCACAAACACTTGATGTCTTCTTAAAGGAATTATCATATATGTAGATTACATACCTATTTCAAAACTAGCCACCATCAAAATTGTGTGTTAGCATTCTTCAATCGTAAAATTGACATATCATACACAGATAAACTGTTCCTTGTGGAAATTTCTCTATACTAGTAAGAAAAAAAAAATCAATACAACACACACACACACACACATGAAAGGAAGTCAGTTCAATATTGACAAGTCTCCAATTAATTTTGTGGATTAGGATTCAATTTCTATTGTCATAATACAAAATTATTATGCGAATATGATATACTTTTGAACGACCAGAAAAATAATTTTGTAGAGTGAATATTGAAAGTTAGCTTTATGCCATATCATTTCACCGGTTCACCCACAAGGCCCAAACTGATGACGAGAAAAAAAAAAAAGAAGCATATATTCTTGTTGGGCATCATTATTGTTAGTAGAAGTGTATAATTGGTACAATTGAGTGGCAATATTCCAAATTTTCTTAGTATCACATTGTTTTTACAAGTTCTCAAGAAAATATTCCAATTGCTCTTGCACATCTAGAAAATGAAATAATTACAATATTATCATTAAATATAAAATCAACAAAAAAACATTAGTCATAAATATTTTTTGTGCTTTTCTTAATTTGGGGTTCCTTTTTACATCAACTAATAATCCAGTTCAAACTCAACACTTCAATCTATATATATTAGAAAATTTAAGTACAGAATTATGATTGATAATTTCGCATAAAAAGTTTAAGGATAAAATAAGAGATTATAATTATGATTAAACTAATTTTAAATTATTTTAAAGTAAAGTAATATTAGTAGATCTACAAAGTAAAAAAGTTCGACCGTGTAGATTCATCAAATTCTAACAGTAAATATGTTTTTTTTTTAAATTTTATTCAAATTGATGGCGTGTTTCTTCGAATGTCAATAGCAAGAAAACATGTAAAATACTAAAGTTATTATAACTTGTTATTAACTTTATTCGTCAAAGTGCTATCAACTTGGTTTAAGTAAGAATTTTTTTTTTTTTGAAGTAAGAATTTTTTAGATTATCAAGTCCTGTGGCCCTAAGTTAACTTGTGCCCATTTGACAAATGTGAAGGCAGAAGATGCCATTTTCCTTTAATTAAATAAATAATTAATGAACAAGACAGAAAGTCATGTTTAAACTTAAGCAAACCAACCAAGGTGCTGGTCCCTTACCTACGGAAAAAGATAAAGAAGAAAAGAGAGATTAATTGATGAAATAATAATCCAATGACAGAGCAACGTATATATATAGAGAGGCTTAATTATAAACAAAACCCACTTGAAAAAGATATTAATACGGCTCTAAATTAAAGCAACCTAAAGTATATATGCTTTTATATTAATTAATCAAAATAATGATATAAAGAATCACTTGGCAATTGCACTAACCAATCCGTTGTTTGCGGGGACGTCATCCCCTTTCCTTCATTCCCTTTTTCCTATTTTATATATTTCTCAGTACATATTTGATATATACTTGCCTAAAGATAATTAGTTGGCTAGTTTCACTACACCCTAATAATTTTTTTTTAATTGTTTATGTTTTCTCTTTATTTAAACGCATATGATATTTTCTTGACTTTATTCTTTTTTTTTTAAAAGTCGATGTTGATTGGACGAATTAGCAATTGGTTGTCTAACGGATTTTGAGTTCAAATCATTTCTGGTTTGAGTCATCACTTTTTGGATTAATTTTGAGTGCTGGATCGGATTAATCTGGTAGATCATTAGGTAAATCCATTTTTTAAGGTTAAATTCAATTTTTTTCGAGTTGACCAATCTAAATTTGATTACATTTCCAATTGGGTCAAAAATTATATGATATATTTTGTTAATTTTATTTTTCGTTAATACCATGCATTTATTTGATATTATGATTATTTTAATATATATAGATTAATATATATATATATATATATATATATATATATATATATATATATAAAAGATAAAAGAGAAATAATGATGATAGAGTGATCTAATTAATGTAAATTAGCATGTAATATGAAGTTATTGAACTATCTAATGATGTTAAGAAGTGGGACATGGCTAACTAGCACAAAATATAAAAAAAGAAATTAATGTTGTTAATTTGTAAAACAATTGATTTCCCCATTAAGGAAGTGGGGAGTAGAACTTTCCCTTTTAGGAGTGGAAGATGAGGAGATTGCTTACATACATGTAGGTTGATTCCCATATACAACAAATCAACAATCGAAGCCAAAATTATTTGTCAAAAAGGGCATATTCCACTTGCATCTCTAATTATGATAAAGCATGCACCTTAGCCACGTAAATCCTTTTCTTTCTTTTATTTATTTTTGGGGAAATTCTGATAAAGAGACTTTGATCTCTCCAGCATGGTCCGTTATCCCCATCCTCTCTCTGCCACTTTCGGCAATAAGAAGAGGATACAATTAAAAATTAAAAGAAATATGTATAATTGTATATATATCTTTTTGTTAGGAGATGGAACATGTGGCAATCTAGGGTTAGCCAGCTTGTTCATTTTCAATTTTTTAGGTGTGGCTGAAACACCAACGGCCCTATGTGTTTGTTGTGGGCCAATAACTGGCCTAGAAGCATCTCTCCCTCTTTCCTGAGTAAAATACTAAAATGGCAAGAGCATCAGAATCTTAATGGTCCAATGGATTTTGAGGTCAGGGTATACCTTCCAACAAAAGAAGAAGAAAAAAAGAAGATAAAAAAAACAGATGAACTTTTTTTTTGTTTGTTTCTTTAATTATAGTCTATAGATTTGAATTCATAATTTTTCTGCAATATTACAAATTCATAATCAGTGAAAATTTTAGAGATAAAAGAGAGTATTTTCAGGATAACATTGAGTGACTTGTCCAAAAGAGAGTATGAATAGGAGTTACGGGTATAGCTATCCGATCGACTGGAATTATTTTTTTTTAAAAAAAAAAAAGAAAAAGAAAGAAAAAGATATTTGGTGCATTGATGTGGGAAAGAAACAATAAAGAAAAGAGAAGAGAGTGGAGGACCATCATACTCAAAAGCAATTAGCATGTGAAGGAGATGACGGGCATGTGCTTTGATCACTTGCAATTCTATTGCATGCAATTGGCTAAGTATGGAGGTGTCCTCTATTGCACCATATAATATGCATATTCCACCAGCTGATCCCCCAACACCCAACCATTACTGTTTCTCATTTTTACATATGTATTTATCCTTCGTTCTCTGCTGCTTGCTATATACTTGCATCACATTTTCTTTTTCTTTAATATTTTTCATCAGACAAATTTGTAATTAAGATTTTTGAATGTCAAATAATTTGTCATCAACCGTTTAAAAGATATAATAAGAAATTATAATTATGATAGCATAACTTAAGTTTTATTAAAATATTAATAACGATAAATACATAATTACAGAATAGTTAAAAATGTTGGGTTTTATAAAAAAATGCCTCAAGAAATTAAAATCCAATTCGGACATGCACATTATCATTGACGTGCCATATATATAGAAGTATTATCCTTTCAGAAAACATTTATCGATAATTAAAATTCCAATTTCAAAATTATTGGCTGTATATTTCAAACAGAAATGCTGCAGAAGGTTCATATTACACACAATTACAAGAAGCAAATCAATGAAGCAAACTCCTCGAAAGGGTTGAAGGAAACATAATTAACCACTCCCCAAATCAAAAGATAAACTAGACAACGCTAATTAAAACATACGAATTCTCAGCTTATTTATTTATTGGTACGACAAGATATAAAGATATGATTCAAAACTTAAATAGATATATACTATTTCTCAAGGTATATAATTCAATTTTTTACTTTATATTTTCAAAATCTTTATGGCCCTTTTATAGTTTATTAATTAATTCCAGTTTTACACCCTCGTTTTCATTTAATTAGTTAAATAGTTTAGCAGAAGAGCGCCGACTCTGCATTGATTAGGCATCCAAGCATTCCAATCCATTTTAGTGTAAGACTATGGTAATTTCTGATAGGAATACCTTCTAACATGTTAAATAATTTGCTATTGGGTCATGTAGGAATAAAATTCAAGTCTATCGGTCTGTTAGAATGCCTCAACTGCATACATCGCTGCACTTCTACTTGACACCTATCATAATGATAAATGACTTGTCTCGCCGTGACCTTCTTTTAAATTTTCAAAACTTCTATCACTCCATTCCCCAGGGGTAGAGAACCCGTCGGACGGAAAATGGTGTTTCTAGTGGTGGACGGGTGAGTAATGCGTAAGAATCTGAGGGTTAAGGTTGAAAGCGCTAGCTTCCCTAAAGTCTGATTTGAATTAAATCTTGAGTTCTTAATCTGAGTGGGAGGAAGTTTGGAAGCGTGAAGGATCATATTCATTCTTCTTGATTTAGGCTAAACATAAGTTGAACTTGAGGAAGAAGAGAAGGGGGTTGCTTTTTGGCCCATTACGACCCCATCTTCCTATGGGATGAAGCTCATGACATGATCGGACCTGGTTTATCGGGATTTGGCTTAGCACATGATTCGCCTAGGCTTTAAGCCACGTAAATTGTCAGGATCTATTAGTTAGCCACGCATTTTTAGGTCTTTGAAATCATTGATAAGGCTTCGCAAATTGTCAGACCAATTATTTGGGCCTTAACCCACCTAACTTTTTTTTTAATTTTTTTTAAAAAATATATTGAAGATCCTAAACATTTCATAACTACAGTTCTTTTTTTTTTTTTTCAAAAATACACTTTTCTTTTAAATTTCTTCTTTCAAAAATATTTTTTAAAATTATTATTAATTCCTAATAATATAAAATACCTAAAATTTCCCCATAACAACCCTCATTTTTCGTATATTCTACCAAATTCTCCATTTAGACCCTAAACTGCCATTGTTTATATATATATATATTGAGTTTGACATGAGTATATATATGCGAGACGCACTGCACCTTGTGTATTTAATGATTTAATGATTAATTTTACTGCGTGCGTTATGTATACAAGCAATATACTTAAAAATATTCCAGATGAAAACATATATTATACCAACAATATACTAAACTGTAATTTACAAAATTAAGAAAGTTATAGAAATCCTAATCCTATATCATAAATCCCGTAATCCTTATCTCTTAACTCTAAACCCTAAATTCTAATTAAAAATTGGAGTTTAGAATTCGTTTTAAGATTTAAAGTTTAGAGTTCAGGTTAAGTTTAGAGTTTAGTATTTAGGGTTCAAAGTTCAAAATTTAGCGTTAGAATTTAGAATTTATCGTTGAAATTCATGCTTTAGGGCTCACTAGCATTATGTTAGTTTTTTTTTATTTATTTTTATTTTTTATGAAGCTTGTTTGTATATCATTAAATATATTTGATGTATATATACAACATATTAGAGGGAGTGATGGTTTTTTTTTTAAGGTAACGGACTTCAATGAAAAAAGGAATAATTATTTTTTTAGGTTAAAATTCTTAAATGATAAAAAAGGTGTATTTTTGGAAAAAAATAATTAAAAAAAGTTTATTTTTTGAAAGAATCCCAATCAAGGTGTATTTTTGTATTATTATTATTATTTTATGGTAGTTATGAAATAATTTTTTTTTAAACAAAAGGAAAAGCTACAGAAAAAAACCTAAGCTTATTACCTTGTTTCAAATTTAAGCCTCAACAAAATTTTGCTTACAATTGAAACCCTAAGCTATTGTTGTCCTTCCATTATCACCTTCTGTTTAACTTTTGTGGGGATGAAGTTAACCAGAATCAAACGCTATTTTTCCAAATCAAACGTGTGGGTCCCACATTAAAATGCATATTGATTATTTTTGTAGGGCAGTTATATTGAAAAATCAGCACATTGTTATTCGATTCATCTGATAATCTCCATGACTGGTATTCTTGTGTTTGGACTTTCTATTGAAGAGAATCCATGACTGGTATTCTTGTGTTTGGACTGTATACGGAAGAAAATCTCATAGAAAGTTTAAAAAATATAATAATGATTTATAATTATGGTACAACTAATTTTAAATTGACTTAAATAATTTTAAAGCGATAATAAATTCATAAGTATTAAACTCAATTGTCTAAACTTATTCAATTTTAATATAGTATCAAAGTTATGAAATAATTAACTATACATGATTGACTTAAATAAAATATTAAGTACGTTTACAGCTTATGATCAATAAAAATGGTGAATTAAGCAAGCAATAATTGGGCTAAGACTAATTACATTCAAGAGAAAGTGTTGAAGAAAATTACACGTAGAAGAAAAATTTCTAATTTTTATCCAATTAATTTCAAATGAGGTTAAATCATTTTAAAATAATAAATCCTAACAGTATCTACTTCTAATATTGTCATTCTCAGAACCCCCGTTGTCATTAAAATGTATAAGCGCCAGAGAATAGAGTGCTGGCGGGCAAGAACTGATCGCCGCATTAGCCATTAAAAACGCTCCACTATTTCTATTTTTGCAAACAGTACGTAGAATCGAATCTGCCATTAACCCAAATGAACACTGAGTTAGAAACTTCCACTAACATCAAAAAACTGCAATTCGTTGTTTTAAAAAAAGAGATTAAAGTTTGTTCATGCGCAGAGTATTTGACAATAGAATTACCGTGCCAAGTGGAGAACAAGCTTCAACATTTAAGACATGGGTATGCAGTTTCAAGAATTGATGTGCGGAACTGGATCCGTTTTTAGCTTTTAATATAGTGGACGTTCTCTGACAAGCTTTGGGCAATACCAGAGAATGGAGACATAATCCATTTAATTTCTTGCATCCGTCACATTTTTTTCCCAAATCCCCATAAAAAAATATATCAGTTGTTCATAAAAAAATTCCGGCCAAATCCCCAGCCACCAAAAAAGGAATTCAATTCCCAGGAAAAAAAAAGAAAATGCAGATAGAAGAGGATTGTATTCGTTATCAAAACGTTGACCAAATCAGAAGGGGAAGAAGCAGTAGAGCTAAGCTTGTTAAGAATGCTTGCGAGATCATCAGGTAAAATAGCAAAATTTGAATACCACCAGTGAAATATCATTAGTAATTGTTGAAATGAAAAAAAGTTAATGAAAGTGAAAGTAGGAGGAAAGAATTACATATAGGAGATTTGACGAAAAAAAGTTAATGTTTCTTGTTTTGATTCAGAAGTGCATTTTTATCCAACCAGACATCAAAAACAATTCATTGTCTTTTTTCATTGGTTTTTCTGATTAAAAGAGAACAAATGCAACATGAAAACGACAACGTAGATTAAAAGCTCGAATGCATCATGGAATGGAATGGAGGGCAAATTCTAGGAAATGAAAAGGATAATCATAAAAGTCTCTTCGATTGCCGAATATCTCTCTCTCACTCTCTCTCTCTCCGAACAGTGCGTAGTACAGAGTGTTCCCTTTAGCTCCTCAAGAACAAAAGATCCGAGGAGTTTGGGGAAACCCTAACCGTAAAGATTTTTCTTCATCACTCGCTTATGGGTTCGTACATTTTCCCTTGTGTCTCGCTCTTTTCATTCGCGTTTTCTTGGATTATATCTCTTCTTTTTTGCATTTCATGCCTTTACAGTTCTAGATTGCTTCTTATTTCACAAATTTTGTTGATAATTTGTGCCTTGTTTTGAATTTTTTGTTATCAGATCCGTGATTTCTTTTTTCTGTCATTGTGTCTTTGGTGTTTTTCCTTCGCTTAGGACTATTAGAGTAAACAGTTAACTCATTTCTCACGATTGAATTGTGGTTTGTGAAGATACAGGATGGGGATGGATATAGTTCTTTAGTATAAGCTGCAGTCTCTTACCGGCTTTTTTTTTTTGTCTCTAAATCCTGGAAAGTTTTCGAGATAAAAAGATAAAGAAAAGTTTAAACTGTGTTTACCGCATAAAAATTGTGTTATTTTTAATTTGAGGAGGAGTTTCATTTCTACCAGTTTTAAATATGCTTTTGAAAGCTAACTTTTAATCAGGGTTGGAAAAATAGGATTTGCGAGACTTTGGATGGTAATAATTTCTATTGTTGATAGTTCAAACTTTTGGTTGACAAAATTATGTATTCCCTATTTCAGTCATGGCTGGTTTGGCACCAGAAGGATCCCAATTTGATGCTCGTCAATATGATGCCAAAATATCTGCTTTGTAAGTTTTCAATTTTCTCACGTCTTTGTAATTTATTAGCAGAAGATCATTTGTTGTACCATATATTCTCTTCTTGTTCTCTATAGTTTGTACAATTTGTCTTCCTTTGCTTTTGTGCTTTCCTTGCCCATCTGCTGCTGCTGATGCACTGTCATAATGGTTGATAACTTGTTGAGCAGGCTTGGAGCTAACGATCAAGACTTCTTTGCATCATATGATGAGGTTTGTGACAGTTTTTATGCCATGGGTTTAAAAGAAAATCTTCTAAGGGTTATATATGCATATGGTAAGCGTGCATTAAAACTGCAAATCCTTTGGCGTTTTTACTTGAGGAAGCAGAACTTGTAAATGGTTCTTATTTGGACACATTTGACTTCATATCGGAAATTAGCCTTTGTTTGCTAAGATAAATGTTGTGTGTGTATATATATATAGTCTTCAAATAATGTTATTTTTGCATCTTTGCTAGAATCCTTAAATAACTTACCACATACTGGCCATTAGGCAAAGTTATTAGTTTTTGTTTTTGTCTATGAATTGATAATTCACCCGAGTACTAAAATTTCTTTCATGGAAGTGCTTATTTGAAATAAAGCAATCATTTATGTAGCTGGTTATGAACTAGTCTGTTCAGCTGTAAATAATAGATCTAATAGTGGAATTCACTTTTCCTTTAAGGTTTTGAGAAGCCCTCTGCAATTCAGCAAAGGGGCATTGTGCCATTCTGCAAAGGACTTGATGTAATCCAACAAGCACACTCAGGGACTTGGAAAACAGCTACTTTTTGCTCTGGAATTTTGCAGCTGCTTGATTATGACTTGGTGGAATGCCAAGCATTGGTCCTTGCACCCACTCGAGAATTAGCACAGCAGATTGAGAAAGTTATGCAAGCACTAGGTGATTATCTGGGTGTCAAGGTTCCTGCTTGTGCGGGTGGGACAAGTGTTCGTTAAGATCAGCGCATTCTTTCTGCTGGGGTGCATGTTGTAGTTGGTGTTGGTCAAACTACACATGCACCATAAAATAAATGACAATAAAGATGGACGGTGCATCTTTTGTTGACAAAATATTTGGTAGGTAAGATGGTAGGTGAAGATTAATCTTGACCATCCATTTGGTGGGTGGGGATTAATCTTGACCATCTATTTGGTTGGTAAGATGGTAAGTGAAGATTAATCTTGACCATACATTTGGTAGGTGAGACGGTAGGTGAGAAATAATCTCAACCATCCATCAAAGTAGGTGAGAATTAATCTTGACCGTCCATTGAGGAGGTGTAGGCCTATATATAGCCTTAGAAATTCATTTGTAATGTATTCCATCAAAAAGTGAGAGAGTAGCATTAGTGAGAGGTTGTGAGTTGTGAGTGTTTGTAAACACTTGGTAAATTTCTTTTCTTTCAGTAAAAGATCTGCAGCAGTCCGGAGACGTAGGCATAATTGGCCGAACTCCGTTATCAACTTGTCTGTCTTATTAGTTCGCATTTTCTTCGCTTTCTCATAAATCTGACTATAGGGAAATTGGCGTCATTTCCCAACAACTGGTATCAGAGCATTGGTTGCATTTTTTCTGTCCTTTTTCGGGCGATTACTATCAGAGCATTTGTGAATAGTGAAATTTGGTCAGTTGTACCAAATTATCCACGGAGGTGTTCTAATACACAGAGGTTCACAAGAATTGTCAGAAACGATCCAAAGGAAGTCAGATTCGAGTGGGAGCGATGGCCACAGATGAAGGAAAGGTAAAAATTGAGAAGTTCGATGGAGCGGACTTTGGCTTTTGGAAAATGCAAATAGAAGATTATTTGTATCAAAGAAATCTGTATCAACCTCTCTCAGGGAAGAAGCCAGAGGCTATGAAGGAAGAAGACTGGAGTCTTCTCGACAGACAAGCTCTCGGAGTTATCCGATTGACATTATCCCGTAATGTTGCTTTCAACATAGCAAAGGAAAAGACCACGGCAGGTCTTATGATGGCTCTCTCTAGTATGTATGAGAAGCCTTCAGCTTCAAACAAAGTGCACCTCATGAGGCGCTTGTTCAACTTGCGAATGACAGAAGGTGCATCTGTAGCTCAACATCTCAATGAACTCAATACAGTCACAACCCAATTGAGTTCGGTTGGAATTGAATTTGATGAAGAAGTACGAGCATTAATACTTTTGTCTTCTCTACCAGAAAGCTGGAATGCTACTGTCACTGCTGTGAGTAGTTCGTCGGGAAGCACTAAGTTGAAATTTGATGATGTTCGTGATTTGGTTCTCAGTGAAGAGATCCGACGGAGAGAGTCGGGTGAATCATCAACTTCTTCAGTTTTGCATACAGAGTCAAGAGGAAGAAATTCAACCAGAGGTAATGGACGAGGCAAGTCAAACTACCGAGGTAAATCAAAGGACAGAAGGTCCAAATCCAGGAATCCAAGTAATTTCCATAGTTCAAAAACTGTCGAATGTTGGAATTGTGGAAAGACTGGACACTACAAAAATCAGTGCAAGAGTGCATCGAAGAACCAGGAAGCAAAGGTAGAGGCAAATGTTGCTTCCACCTCTGGAGGCAATGACGCATTGATATGCTCTTTGGAAAGCAAAGAGGAGTCTTGGGTGTTAGACTCTGGAGCATCGTTCCATGCTACTTCACAGAAAGAATTCTTCGAAAGGTATGTCCCTGGAAACCTTGGAAAGGTATATCTTGGTGATGATCAACCTTGTGCTATTATTGGCAAAGGTGTAGTAAAGATTAAGTTGAACGGATCTGTTTGGGAGTTGAAGGATGTCAGACATATTCCCGACCTGAGAAAGAACTTAATCTCAGTAGGGCAGTTGGCTAGCGAAGGCTATACTACGATCTTCCATGGTGATAATTGGAAGATTTCAAAGGGAGCAATGACGGTTGCTCGAGGCAAAAAGAATGGCACTCTTTACATGACAGCGGGAGCACGCTGTTCAATCATAGTTGCAGCTAGCAATGAAAATCCCAATCTATGGCACCAGAGACTAGGCCATATGAGTGAAAAAGGAATGAAGATTATGCATTCGAAGGGGAAACTTCCAGGTCTACAGTCAGTGGAGATAGACACATGCGAAGATTGCATACTTGGAAAGCAGAAAAGGGTCAGCTTTCAGACAAGTGGCAGAACCCCAAAGAAAGAAAGGCTAGAG